>JAWWEE010000105.1:76425580-76697630 GCA_035221455.1 Xenops minutus | reverse complement strand
GCGGGCCCTCCGCGGGCTCTCCCCGCCCCGCCCCGCCCCCGCGGTCACGCACGGGCGGCGGTGTCGAGGCGGGCGGTGCGGTGCCGCGGCGCGGCCGCGCGCTTCTCCTTGCTGATCTCGCGCTGCGCGCGGCTCTCCACGTTGAAGGTGCGGAACACGCGGCTCACGCGCCCGCCCATCGCCGCCGACCCCCCAGCCCAGCGGCTGCGCCTGCGCACTGCCCGCCCCGCCGCGGGTGACCCGGAAGGGAACGCTGCGGTGCCCCGGGCCGGGGGGCGGGCGGGCCGAGGGGAAAGGCGCACCGCGCCGCTCGGGTGTTCTCGCTCCGCGCCGCCCCGGCGGTGTGTGCTGCTCGAACACCCGTGGACTGCTGTGGCTCCTCTGAGCGCCTGGGTGCCCCGGGAGCCGCGCCGGTCCCGTCCCATCCCATCGGGAATGCTCCCAAAGCCGCGGGCTGGCGCAGTGCCCTTCCCGGCCGCGGCGGCGGGCACAAGGATTGCCGGCTGCAGCACGAATCGCGGCTGCGTCATGTCGCGACCGTCGCCGCCCGCTCGGCACCTCTCGGGGCGCACAGCGTGTCGCACCCGCTCCTTCAGTGTTTTCCAGGGTTTACTTGGATAAGGATAACGTGGAAGCGTTTAGGGATGTGCGGCCCCGTACTCTCGTTAAGGTGTACAGCGTGTCCTTATAAGTATCTCACTTGCAGTGACAGAAAAATGATTTAATAAGCAGGTATCGTCTGGAAAATCTACTCCCGCATGGAAGTCCGGCCGATTCCCCCGTAGTGTTCAGAATTTGTAGGCTACACAGTGCCATCAGGGTGCAGACCTTCTTTCTCAGCCCAGTCAAATAACCTTTCCTCTGGCTTGGGCAAAAATGGCAAGTAAGACCTGTGAGGAATATTGAGAAAGCCTTGAGCCACACAAGATAAGAAAGGTACAATTGTAGGCAGAATCAAAATTTTTGAGTTGGAGTCAGCAGTTCATAGATTCAAGAAGCAAAGCATGAAAAGATACAGAATCCTCAGAGAAAGGAGAGCAGAAAGAGCAACACTAAGGACCATTAGCCTGGTGCAAGAAACAGTAGAGCTTGATGGTCGACCACCTGATTCAACCACGACTATAGGGTGTCTTACAAAAAGACTTTAGTGTTTTATTAATTCCAGCTGCCATGTGAATTAACCAATCAGTAGTTTCATTATGGTTTGACGTTGTGTATATGCTGTTTGCAGCTCTTAATGCATGGTAATATTTGCCTAAAACAAATTACTTGAGAGTGGGAGTGTTAGTGAAGGACAGAGAAAAGACCAAACTTCTTGCTCTGCCTTTTATTTTTTTTTAGGTGGAAGACACCTATTTTCTGCCCTTGCATCTGTCTAGTTGTTCTTATTGTGGGCATGCGAAACTTGGGGTTTCAGGACTTGGTCCTCTACTACTAGTATTATTTAGTGATACCAATAATGATGTAATATTTATTAAAGGTACAGCATGCTTGAATACTAGATTAATGAATGTCAGTGTTTTCCTTAGAGGGAAGCCAAAAAGCAAGTTGATGGATGAAGAAAGCCAACTAGATCTAGAAAGACAATGGAGACAGTGTAGCTCGAGCATGGTCAGTGCTGGATCTCTGCACTCTTTGGACATCGCGAAGGTGCAGTTTCTCCACATCATTATTTTAAATACTCTCACTGTCCACAGGAGGATAGAAACATGTCTTTGTTCTCTGGTAGTAAGCTTACTGACCCTATTTTATTTTAGACATTGCACGTATAATGTCTAAGAAAATGTACTAAGAAAAGTGATGTAGTGATAACAGGAATGTGGAAGCCATTAAAAGCTGCTGAAGTCAGACTGGTGACAAGTTTAATTAAGTATCCGTACTCAATTGCTGACTAAACCTGTGTTCTTGAGTACAGGTTTTGATACTTTGATAAGTGATGAGCCTGCCAGGTGTAGCTGCAATGCAAAAATCCACATGGATGCCTTTGGATGTTGTAGACCTTTGATGTGTACTTTAGCATTTCTCTGAGACATTCTTATTGATCTGTCTGTGGATAAGCCATTGTGCCAAATTTGGAAACAAAGATTCTCCCTTCAAAAGCTAAGAACTGCCAGCTTCTGGGATCAAACTCAGCACAAGGCTTCTGTCTCCGTAAAGCCTGAATGCGATTAACACTGCCATAATATTTACTGACAGCAAAATAATTTCACCAGAAGGCAGTCATTTAAAAACAAAGAATGATGTCATGCTCTGCCTGTCACTTCCTATCACTGAGGATGGCACAAGGCTGTTCTTTTCATGTATAAAGAAGCACCAGAAGTACAATATCTTTATTTTGAAAACTCTTTCTTAGACTGTAGCAAGCAGAAGAACTGAGATGAAAAGCTTTTTTTTTTCTTTTTGATGATTTGGTGTTTTATCAGTGTGATCATGCTGATATTAAATATCAGTAATCAAGAGCTTGGATCTTTTTTTTCCCATATAAAGTATCTGTAAGTGTGATTACTAAAACATTAGTGTATATGTATTCAGTTTAGATAATATTTCAAAAGGCATCCATTTTTCTTGAACTAGGAGTCTGATTTTTGTTTTCCAGGGAATTTAAAAGTAACAAATATATCAGTTCTCAAGTTCTCTTTAACAAAACAGCCCATGAGAAGAACACAGACTATCCAGCTGAGTTCATGTATGCTAGTAGCCTGTTCTCAACACTGGACAGTGCCAAACACATCAGAGAAAGATAGTGTAACTGGCCCAGTATACTTGTGCCATAGGCTGCCACACTAGTTCTCCTTTTAATCTTTTCACACCTCTTTAAAGAGAAATTTGTCAAGGTACTGTACACCTGGAAAATAAAAAGTGCATTTGTGACCATTCTTTGACTCTTCTTTTTTCCATCCCAGTTTTGGTTATATGTTGTGTGTTTTTTCTTTCTCAGCTAGTTCTGTAGCTGAATGGAAAATCAGAAATTAATTTTGGTAGTTAACTAGCATCAAAATTCTGATTGACCTATTGAAAATTCCCTTTAGAGAAGGGAGAATGGGAGTATCTGTCACAGCTTGTTTTGCTGCATGGTATTACTAAGGTTTCTTTGCTGTCTTCACTATTTAGAAGATCAGGAATCAGAGTATGAGTCCAGATGGACAGGTAATCTCAGTGGAATAAGAGCCGCCTTTTCCTAATGAGTGCCAACTTGGGAATTTTTGAGAGGAGGCAGGTGAGGCTTGCAACGTGATTTGTGGTCTGGGAATGACACAGCAGTTGACTGCAGAGGAAAACTGGAAGTGCCCTTACACAGCAGCAGCATAAGTTTATGTTTGATCCTGTCCATATTTTCTACCACTGACATTGTTTTCCTCTTATGTTGCTGTTTGTTCATAATTTATGGCAGTCTAAATGGATACTTGAGCAAACTCTTGTGTAATTAGGATTCAGGGAATTGAGCCCTCTATCCTGATTACTGATTTCCCTGGAAACACAATGAGAGCATTGATCCTTTTGTTCCTTATCTCATCAGTGTTAGGCAGAACCAGAGAACATAGCATTAGCAAGAATTGATTATGAGCCAAGCAAAAATGACTGTCCTGCAACTTTGTAAAGATGAACTCAAGAGAAACGAACTCACTGATGGATCATGTCTGCCTTTTAGTGATTTCTGGTTGTTCTGTCATGCAATTCAGTTTCTTACTCTTTTTGGCTTCAACTGATCCATCTCTTACTGGCTTCTGAAGTTCTAGGAATGCATGGAATGGTTTTGCTTAATTCTAGTCTGCGATCAGTGTTCTTGAACACTTGCATCTTTTCAAGGCTAGGTGGCTGCAGTGCTTTATTTAAAGGAATTTTTGTCAAGTACTTACGTGGATGAAGTTTATGGGAAATGCAGAGAGCTCAGCCGTGCAGGGTCACACACCAGCCCAGTCACTAGCTCCTTGTCAGATAATACTGATTTCAAAGACATTGCATCTAAATTCTCCTGATTGAGTGTGGCTTGCTGTCATCTTCCTGATGTCTTCTTCTGTATTTTTCCTATCTTATTGAGATATTGTTCTATGTCAATTATCAGGTTACTTTGACTTGGAAGCGCACAGTAGGAGCCAGCATATTTGAGATTGAGCCAGCCTGGTACTGGAATTAATTAATTTTAGCAATTACACATGCATTTTTACTTCATTTTTACTCACAGGGTTCAGTTCCCCATGTTCTCTTCTCAGTGGCAATACTAGTTGAGACAACTGACAGCCTCATTGTTTCTTGTCACCCTGGCTTCAGTTCATCTCTGTTGCCAGAATGAGAGTATAGGAACTCTTCAGAGCAAACATTATCATGTAGTTGGTCTGATTTAACAAAGAAAATAACTCCCATACCTTTTTGAAGCTGTATCAGTTACTGATGGTTTGATTAGTCCTACAGAAAGCTACCAGAAACACAGGAGGAAAAACAAAAGGCAGATGACAGGAGGAGTATGAATACCTTGAACTTGTATTGCTGCCAGGTAAGTTGGTTGGTTGGTTTGTGAGAGTTTGTACTTTGCTCCCCGAACGTTTCACTCCAGCATTGACAGAAACGACTGTACCAGCTGCAGTGAGGAGGAGTGAACCAACAGTGAGAAGAAACTGGTAGAGTGGCTCACCTTCAGCTGGCTTTGCTGATGCACCAACATCACCCGAGACAAACACTGTCCTTTGTACTGACTTGAGGCAGTAACAGTACATGATTTTACTGCACTACCACTGCAGTAGCTATCTGATGGTTCAGAAGATAGCTAATATTCTGAACCCATTTACCAGCTATCTGCTGGAGTTTCTGTCATGAAATGTAACACATAAGAAATATATGTGCTGGTATATATAATGCAATATTTTTCTTCTACAATAATGTAATATTTTTCCATAAAATATATTTATATTTTCTCCATATGGTATTAATTTGTGATGATTCATAAATATTTATACAGGTGTGATGTATTTTGTATACAGAACTTTATAACTTAGTTCTATTATCTGTGACTTGGCTGTATCAAGGGATTGAATTTCCATGCTTCTATAAGTAGTTGAAGAACCAGTTTATTCCATTTACACTTTAATTGCATCTTTCTGCAATTTGCAAATTCTGTATTTGCAGGTATGATTTACATGAAAAATTTAAGTCTTTTCTGTTTACCTATGGGACGCCAAATTTTGTGCAGAATGGGAAAGCCAAAATGACCTCAGTGAACACTTCTAAAACCATTTTATATATATCTCAGTCTTAAAGAAGTCTTATATATAGATCTTAAGAAGCTGGAGAAGTTACAGTGTGGTTTAATAGCTAAGAGGCTTAATCAGTGTTATGCTGGGTAAGTAGCATTTGAGGCCCTGTCCTATACCTATATTTTTCTACACATGCAGTAGCTAAGAATCTGCCGGGGACACACAAAGGATGCTTTGCAAAGCTTCAAAGAATACCATACTGAGATTACACATCTTTCTCGGCTGCTGCCACAAGCCATTGCCATGGATTTCAAGTCCTCTAATTTCCAAGAAGCAAATGCATGTACACTAATGCTGAAAGAGGCTTCTGTTAGGGGAAGTTGCCAGACTGCAGAGCAAGGAAAATGTGACTGTAGGATTACAACCTACAGCCTTTCAGTAAAAGCCTTGAAGTAAAGCTGAATGTGTAATATTGTGTTGCCAAAAGATGAACTACAGAAAGTGATTGGAGAAATACATCATATTCATTTAGCATTCATTTAGTCCAAGAAACAAATGAAAAGCCATCATCTAACTTTTCCAAGATATGCAGTCACCAGTAGAGTTACAATACTCAAGTTTGCTGATTCAAACACAATTTTTTCTTAAATTTCTGATTGTAATAATTTTCTTCTAAAACAGCAACCATTTAGGGACTAACCTTGAAACATGAAATCCCAATGACTTCAATAATATTTATACAGAACAGGATAGATAGGAATGAAAATAATATGAAAGAATCTAAGGCTCTAGACAAAAATCTGCACTTTTGGATCAAATGGATCAAAAAGTCTTAGGTTTTGGAGTATAATTCAGTGACAGGAAAGAAAATCCTGAAGAAAGGTTTTCATAACTATGTACTGTTGTCTGCTACATGCATTTTGTTTGTTTGTTCTACATCTTACTGTAAAATACCCTGGGGAAGCCCTTATTAGAGATACAGTTTTACTCAACGTGTATTCATATTACTCATCAGGGGGACATAGACTTATTACCTACTTGTTTCATTTACCATAAAATATTATGTTTTATTGGATTTAGGAGTAAACCAGTATGGATTATTGCAGCACACTATTGTAAAAGGAGTAATGTTCACTACAAAGGATTTGGTCTACACTTAATGCAGTAGTACCCATAAATATATGTCACAGAGGAGGACATAGGTAAGACAAATAATTCTGTATTGTTTTAGTTAATTTTGCATTATTCTTAATTACTCTATGTACAGTAATTCTTCCTACAGGTTTTCTGGGCATTTTCATTTTCATTTGTATATATCACCATTTACCTGAGTGATTACATATACAAATTTTGCTGGTAGAGAATGCATTAGAGAAACAAAAAAGGTTTCAGTGATACCAGCACATGACTGCCAGTATTAGAGTCCAAGTGGAAATCATTACTGAAGCTAGAAAGCCCTTTTGTGTGCCTCTTCTTTCCAGAGCATCAAAAATCTGGGGGCAGCATGTGGGACACAGATGTATTTTGAACAATTACATTTACTAATTATATATACAGATACAGTGGCTAAATATGTAAGTGTCAGGTTGCTCTGGGGGCTCCTAAAATAGACTATTAAAGAGGTCCCCAAATATTTTAATAAGTACTACCTTCATGTACTAAAAATTCATTTCTAGATTGTATGAAAGGACATGATTAAGCTTCAAAGCTCCAGTGTTATAACTCAGACTTACTGAGACCCCTTGAAGACAGTTTTGCATTGTGTAAGATGTCTTTGGGATCATGATGAAGCTACAACACTTTCCTATGTACATAATCAAATACAAAAACAATGTTCTCAAGTGTTAATTCAGGAACTCTGTAGGGACTAACGTATTTTTGGGGGTTAGAAAATGCTGAAAATGGCCAAGTTTTCTTTAGCTGATAAACAGTTTGTCAGGATGACTCATGTTTTTCTAATATGAATTAAGGAATTTAATTCTGCACAGTAGGCTATAATGATCAGTGGCAACAAATGATAAATTTCATATGCACAAAATTGCTACAACCTTTTTCCCGTAAGCTGCTGACAAAAATCCCTTTGAGCATCTCTCTCTGGGACCAGGACTCAGCATCTAACAGCTGCCTTGAGCTGAGGTTCCCTGCTGTACCTACAAGTAGTAGGCCTCTCAGCCTGTAGATGAGGGAGGCTTTAAATAACTCCATACACTGAGTTACTCAAGAGGAAATGCCTGCTGATGGCCTATCTGAATTATGGCAGCAGAGCTGCTCTTGCCAGAAGTACTGCCAGACTCTTCAATGGTTTGTGACAGGGGCCAGCTTTGTCCTGGTGTAAAATCTCTTTTAAGACTGTAGAAATCCCTGCAGGGCATCTTTTTTTTTTCCAGCATAAGGAAATTCACCTCTCACTCCAGTGACAACTGAGATTTTTAGATTTCTGCAACCTGCTCCTGCATTCTTTCCCCCTTTGTTCAGACAGAAGAGGGAGTATGGTAAGTTATTTGTTGTTTAATACCTTAATCTCTTTGGAAAATGTGTGTTGTCTTGTAATGGTTAATTGCTAAAACAATGCAGTGTGTTCTTTTTTTTTCTGACACCCTTGTGGACTCTTCACATGGGAGAAAAAACAACATCTATCTCATAATCTGTTCTCTCTCTCTCTCTCTCTCTTCCAGTGCTGAAATGCATATATCAGTGATCTTCACTAGCAGACTGCAGCACACTCTGCATGGATATTCTCATTAAAGGAATTTGTAACAATTCAGACTGTTGCAGCTACCAGTAAGAAAGCAATATACATTTTTGTCTTTTTAATGAATGGATGATGTTGACCATTGCCTTTTGTTCTTTCAATTCATTCACATGTATTTCAGGCTCTTCCATAATTTCCTAATACAGATTAGAAAATGGAGTGGAAAGTAACTGCAGTTTTTAAAATAGCAGTTATACTTTTTGATAAAATTTTTTTCAGATGTTTTGTCTTTCTGAGGCATAAATAAGGTGCTTTTTCTTTTGTAGTGCAGTGTATAAACTGAAAATAATAAAAGCTAATGTACAGTAAAAGCTATTATGAAAAATTATGAAAAACTATGAAATGTGTTTCTGTTTCCTAATAATAGTGCAACTCTGAAAGGTTTAGATGTTGCTACTTTTTACAACTTAGCATTTTTATTGAATTGTGTGTGTTTGCTAGAGGGTATCATAGGTTTTCTTTATTGCAACTGTAGACTGGGATTTAAATGGCAACAATATTTGTTTCAAATTTAGAATTTTAGCTGGTGTTTCTGATTTTGCAAGTTGTTTCCACTGGATGAAACAGAAGATGGCTTCAAGGACACTTCTGAAGGCATCTTGCTCATTTGAGTTCTGTTCCTTTCAAACTATACACAAAAACCCCTTTTTTTGTCTGGACACAGCGGGAAACAGGAGATAGTTTTCATGCTCAGTGTCAGGCCCCCACCAGACAACCTTCACACACATACATACACAGACACACAATTGTATGCTTTTATTGCTTTTATGGACAGGAGGGTCTATTGTTATCTATAGTCCCTGCTGTTATAAGCCAAATGTTTCATTTAATCACTTCCATAATCTGTCTTCCTCCCTGCAGCTTTTTGTCTCTTCTTCTCAGTTGTTCAGTGACACCTGAGACAACTCCCAACCCTCCTGGCTTCAGACCATATTATTCAACTTCCACTACAGGCCTGGTAAATGACTTGAGCAGCGACTTCTGTTGTTTTGGATAAAATAAAATACGTTAAAAAAAAAAGTATTTGACTGTAGCTGGAATGAAAGTAGATTATCAGTCCTACCTTAAATAGGATTTAGACATTTTCATAAATCAGAGGTATATCTCTTGAAAGTTAGTTGCAGTCTGCCTTTTAGTGTCTCCTGCACCATTACAACTTGCTATCTATCTGCGCAGACAGATGCCTGGTTCCCAGAGTGGAATCTCTCATCCTGAAATTACTTTCAACTACCTTTTTAGTGTGCTTACCAGGAGCAATTTAGGACTGCAGTCTAATAGTGCATTGTCTCTAAAGGAGAATCCTACTTCTGTTAGTGGCCACCTCTCAGTCCCCTTGCAAGAAGCGCTCCTTTGCTTGCATGGTAAGCCAGCTCAACCTACTGCCTGTGCAGAAAATCATTCACTTTCTTTTCTCTTTTTCATCAAATTTTTCTATCTGAAAAAAAATTGGTTGTATAAACTACCAAATAAAATAGGTCAAGGAGCATTCCTGGCCCTCATGTCAGTTACCACTTGAAGTTCACATCAATATGTATACACCTTAATTACCCTTTTTTGTCCATAGTTCACATACTGTACCACAGCTGATACTTATTGCAGTCACATTCAGATGATGTTAGTAACTTGTGTAAGCACTCCTGTGTTTCACTACAAGTTTGGCCAGGTTAGCCTAAAAGCTACTAAAGATAGAACAGAACAACATAGCTGTATACTGTGATACTATCCTTGCCATTTACCAGTACTCAGAAAAAGTATGCTGATAAAGTAGCTTTTTTTTTTGCCTCAGGTATAATTGCAATTTCAGTGCTTTTTTTTTAGCAGCTATGATAAGTTATTGTAATTGATGGGGGGTTTTTTATAATCCCAACCAAGATAACTATGTTAACAAAATGATTTTAAATTTAAATGAGGACTCAAACTTGTTTGCATCTAAGTCAGGTCACATTTTCAATTCTTTTTTAATAACCTAAAGGGATGAACCTTAAAAAAGAATCACAAGAGTACAAGCTATGTTTTCCGCTTTGGGTTATTCAAAAGCCATACTCTCTTTCAATTTCTTAGGCACTTAGGTGGCTCTGTTGGTACAGTCCTTGCAGTTTCTGCGTGTTCAATTTTACAGAACCTTAGAGGTATGAGGATATTTTCATCCACTTTTTATATGGTGACAAATACACACACAGCTGTGAAAGCCGAAGAACCACCTAACAAAGGATTTAGGGCCTAAATGTGACATGAAGGGGAATGTAGGTAAGTCCAAAATGGTGATCCTGAAAGCCACCACTCAACTGCTGCTTAATATTTCATTCTTTTTTTCAGATACCCTTGTTTAAGAGGGTGAGTAAGAAGCATAGCACATATGTCTTCCTTGAGTACAATCATAATCCAGAAAGTGGCTGAGGGGTTTCAAGACTTTGGTATCTAGTGTAGGGATTTTATCTCCTAATTTGTCAGTGATGAGAAGAGGACTTCTAACTGATGCGCTAAGGATCTTCCTCTTGCTCTTTGTCCAAAATGAGCTCAACAGACTTAAATTTTAGATAAATGTTAGCTGTCAGTCTGTAAATACATCAAATATTCCATTTGATTTGTTTCATTTGTTGGTGTGCGGAGTTTTTTTTTGTTATAGCATCTCTGATTTTTTTGTAGTGATGAAAAGAGGTATATTGTGTTCTGGTCTAGCATACCTGTTAAAAATCTTTGAGTTACAGAAGTTCAGCTCCAAATATATACATACAAAAATGCATACATACATACATAACTATTCCCATACCTACCAGGTGGAGGGACAATCAGTGTACCTAAATCTGATCTCTTCTCAAGATAAAGCCAGTCTTGTGTCACATGGAGTAGGCAGTCTGTCTAGTATTTGGTGTACGGAGCACTGTTTTTGTCTTTCATCATGATACAAGTGGTGATATTACAGACCACCATGTGTGCAGCCTAACCAGTCTAACACACTGTTGAGGAAGTGAACATGAACACTTCAGAGAACTGTGTCTGAATTTCTCACTTATTGGGCAACCATGCAGAGATGTGTTAGAGTGGCTTTTACAATATTCAGATACTTCCATGGCTCCTTAATATCAATATTGGAAAAACACAAATAGTATATTCTGGCAAGCATGGACAAAAAGATATATATTACAACAAGCACATTCCTTATCCCTACCGGTATTTTCACAACATCCAAAATAAGCAAATTTGTATACATGTGGAACTTGCATTCACCTTCTATCACCAGTTAGCTGATTGATTAAAAATGCTATCCTATCAGAAAAAAATACATTTTTGTTAGGAAACTGTCTATACCAGATTTCTGCTGTCCCTTAACTGAGGAGTTGAGCATTGGGAAGTCAACTTGTGAGGTTCAGTTATACTGTGTTAAGTGAATCTTTTGTCTGAACTAGTCTAGCTATACTTCTGTCACCAGTATGGCTAAGAATGTTCTTCTCCACTGATTTAACAGCACTAGTCATGCACATGAAAATAACAGGCTTTCAGAAACTAAGGTTTCCATATTGCATAAGTACTACTGTGAGTGGGTTTATCTCTTCAGTGAGTGTGTCAACTAGAATATCTTCTGTTTCCACGGCATAAATGCTGGCAAGATGTAGGGGTCTCAGTTCAAATACTCTGATACTGGAGTAAGCTGTGGCCTTATATCACTGATATCTGGAGAACATCATTATTTTGGAAGTCTGTATAGTTCTTCCTGGCAGTCTTTATGGGTTTATGCTCTGACAGCATGAAGCCATGCAGGACCTTCAGTAATGCTCTAAAAATCACAGAGAACTGTTAGGACACACACTGAGATAGATGAAAGGTTGGTAGCATTTGCAGAAACAACTTAAAATGTAGTAAGCCTCAAACTGTACGTGCTGGGTGTAGCAGCCTACAATAACTGATATCTGCAGGTGCTTTTCCATGGCGAAAGACTGGAAGTCCTTGATCATACAAGGAATCCACTATTCTCAAGGTGGTACCTGGAAAATGAATAGTCTCAGGTTGAGGAAGGCTATCTATGCTCATATTTCTGTCACATGCTGTGTTTCTAATGTGTACCTGCTAGCTCTTCTCATTCTGCTCATCTTCAGAGGTTAGGAACGTACAGGGCTTTATGATTAAACAGGGGTTTTTTAACTGTGTGAGGCAGGAATTGCTGGTGTGCAGTTAGCACAGTGAGGTCAGCTCTGCCAGCTGTAGCTGTGGAAGGACTGATAGAAAGTTCTTTGGTTCTACAGAAAGACTGAATTCACTAAATTACTTATATGAGCTCTTCCTCTCCTTACAGGTTTTTAACATCTGCATCCTCCCTCTTATGAGGAGGAAAACTGGTTGTCTGATTGTCCCAGAATTAAAACTGCAGCAAACCTTCAGTCATTTTTTCTGATCTTCACTATCCCTGTGCTACTTGTCATTGTAGAAAGGAACTGAATGTAAGAAAAAGCTCTAGAAAGAGTAAAGATACTGTGGAACTTTAGGCTCACTGGTTTTGAAAACAAAGGCATACAAAGTGCTCTACACAAAGGCCTATGTTTTCATTAGCATGACAGTACCAAGGTTTGCACCAGGCTCCATAAAGCATTACATATACATAAGCTCATCTATCACAGTGGAAAAATCCCTGCAGGAGTGTATGGTTTCTCTCCCTCTTCCTGACCCCAGCCTCTACTCTTGTTCTTCCTTTGCCAGCCATGCCATGATCCCTTTCGTCAGTTCATGGAAGTTTTCTTACATCAGAGCCTTCAGTCTGATGCTCCCACAGCAGCCACATGCTAAATAGAGAAACTACATTTTCAGAGCATTGGCAGTAAAATATGTTTCTTTGATGTTAGAAATACACCTCCTACTTCACAGAAATAAAAGCTGTGGATTGTCACATCTAATGTGCCAGACTATTTTATTTCAACAGTTTAGAAGTGGAAAATGTTTTTGTGTAAAGCAGTCTCAGGCTGAGCCATGCTCAGCTGTTCTTTTGGAGTAGCGGGGATCCAGGAAAGGGAGATAGATTAATAAGAAAATTGTTAACTTGCTGTGGCCAGCAAGTTACTTACCAGCAGTGCTATACAGATTGCTTAGAGAACTGTTTTTTTAGTTTCTTGTCTAACCTCCACTTCCTTTTTTCATTTCTGGTAATGTTAAGGGTTGCATCCAGGGATGTATTCAGAAAAACATACATAGCAGAGGAAGCAGTGCAAGGTTCAAGCAGGACCTTGTGCTTCCTCCTACCTGTCAGGAACCTTCCTCTGATAGGGAATGTGACTAAGTCTGTTCCAAATGAAAGAACCAGGTCAAAGCAGTAACCTAGACAACTCTAATGTTACAGCTAACACTACTATTTTTGTATCTTCTACTGAGAAGGGAATAGTTACTCCCTTACCTGTTTTATTTTTTTCTCCCCACTGGGCTTCTTTTAATCAGATGCTGTCATGTAGGTGGTGTTTGTCACCTCCACCAATAAGCAGAAAACTTGAGGAGCTAAGGGTTTTCTTCTGGCTTCAGTTGCAATGAGGATAGAGGATGGGATTGCAGCTATTATTTTTTCTTCCTTTTCTAATGTTGGACCTTTATTCTCTTTGTTTCTTTTAGATATTTGTGGTGCTGACATATAACCTGGAAAATGCTCATCTGAGCAGTTTACTCAGAACATAGTGTAATATTTGATGTTTTTATGTTTTCAATCAAAATAGTGGTGCTGGGTATACTTTCAAATGTAACTAGGAATTAGCTGTATTTGTCTAGCTAATTTTCAGAACATTGAGATAACATGCACCAGAACAGCAGGTTTACATTCAGCTTTGCAAATCACGAAGAGCATTGCAAGAGGAAATGATGGGTTAATTATGGATGAGTTGTAAAGAGCCTCTGAGCAGAAGGTTTACAGGACCATTGATTGCATATGATTAGAGATGGCTGTAACTTGTGGTTATGTGGAAAACTCACCATAAATCATCCTAAGATCAGAATCTTGCAAACCCATACAGGAATCGGAACTGAAAAATTTTCAGTATTGATACACGTGATCCTGACACAGTGACTGTTATTCATTTTACATGTCCAAAAACTAGAAGGAAAAACCACTTCCTAGCATGGCTAGAACTGAGGCACTGTAGTGTTCATAGAGGTTTCAACAACAGGAATTTTGAATTTATTTTTCCTTTATGATGTCAGGAGTAACATAAAATTCTGCGTTTATGTTTGAAAGCAGTCTCAGTTTTAAGTTCAAACCAGCTGTACCCTGAGGCTGAAACATGGCCATGTTTTGCCAGCAGGGAAGACTGCCATATGTTACAGCAATAAAGAAATTACACTGATGCCAATCTCTGAAGTCAGTCTTCTAAAAAATATATAGGAGTATATTTGTGTCAATATAAGCTTTTATATATAGAGAGAGTAAAACAGCTCGACAAGCCTTTATTTAAGGACAATTTTTCTGTCTCTTTAACAGTCACACCCTTTGTAAATGCTGCAAGCCACAATTCACTATTTTTCTTGAGAGAAGTTGTATATAATACATAAATCCATTGCATTTCCCTGATACACAGAACTGCTTGTTCTCTAGCTCCTAGCTTTCAATAGCCATAGGACAATTCCATTCTTTAAATAAGTTCTTACTTATTGACTGGCTTTTAGTGAGCGCATACTGGAAATAGGTAAGAAGATCCTTTTTTTAGGAGTCTTTCAGTCAGGCCTCTAAATGAGAGCATGGTTCTGGAGACTCTGGACTTGGCTGGCAGCAACATGACATATCCTTTCCTTTTTAAAGGTCAGTATAGGTTGTTTGTTTGTAGCTCTCATGGGTGACTTCCAATGCTTTTAAAATTGGCAATAGCTTGTTTAAGTGCCAGGAGTATGTCAAGGATCTTTGAACACAACTATTTGTATCTTTGGTATGCATATAATAAAATGCACTGTAGTATCTATTCTTACAATGCGGTGGTTCCAAACCGCATCTACTGTAACATAATGCAGAAAAAATATCCATTATAAAATATGGATCTCAATCATAAACTTTCTGTTTCCTGTTGTAAACACTGAAGGTGCTGTTTTTCATTGCTGAAGGACTCCTACTGATCCATAAAGCAGACTCCTGAGCAGTTTTAAATTCTCTCCATTTACCAGTATTCTGAGATGCATTTGTTAGATTGCTAAGAATTGCTTGAGAACAGACTATGGATTCCACCAACATTTTCTTTTAATGTCCATAAAACATAATGGACATAAACGGCCATTTATGTCCTTGACCTCTTGAAAGAAATTATCCAGAGATGAAATAAATCTGTTTTGAAGCAGAAGTCTTACTATTGAGTAGGTCAGTAGTTTCCAGGCAAACATTTTCTTGCCCAGCAGTGATGGTAGTCTTCAAACTTCCATTTTTTGAGAGTCTACAAGCTAAGTTCTTCTGTATCTCCTGTGCCAACAGGTTCAGCTGGCTTTGCACTTAGGACACCAATTCATGTGCGTTCTTTGTATATAGACACTTTGCCATTTCCACTTTTTCTTGTAAATTCTCACAGTATTTTGCATCTGAGAAAAAACACTGTCTGCTCCTTTCTGTAATTTTTTCAGATTGAGACAGGGATCTCCTATGAAGTTGTTAACTGCTTTTTATGGACCTTCATCTCATCAGACACAGCAGAAAATTTCCTTGTGCTATTCTGAAAAGAACAGTTTAGTTCCAGGACAATTTCCACCATTGGTGTCAAGATATTTAATGTTCCTCCTAATCCACATATATGCTCCTCAGTCAACCTCAACAGCTCAGCTTTACTAATAAATGGCAGAGTCATATTTTGTAGTATGTTTTCAGACACTTAAGAAAGTTCAGTGGTCAACAATTTTTTAAAAGACAAAAAAGACTCTGATACAACTAATGCAAATACATTATCTCCTGAACAACTGGTAGATAGGAGGCCACCTATAAAATATGCATAAGATGTCAACATCTGTTGCTGCTTCAGACAGTTCTCACTGAGTCTTGTGTTTTATTGACCACAACATTCATTTCTTCTGCAAATGTATTTGGATGATAACGTTGTGCCAATCAGCAGCTTTCTTATGGTACAGTTTTGCATGGATACATCATTTGTATTAGCAGTACTGACCAAATGGCTAGTTGTGCCATGAAATTTTTCTTTGGTGCATTCAAAACTGAAACCACATGTTTTTTTCTCGCCAGAGGAACCTTGGTTTTTTGCAGATCTGTCTGTACTTTTTTTTTGTCATTTCTCCTTGATTTGCAGGTCTGTTTTCATTGTTTCATTACTTTCATTAATTGTGAATGGTTTAGTGATTGTTTTCACTTCTTTTTCCATGGTGCTAGTTATGTCAATATAATCTGCAATCTATTCTTCCCAGACTGTCAGCTTTCCTTTACAGGCTTCATGAATTTTCAGTGAAAATATAGATTCCGTTTTACTCTTGTGCAGCAGTGTGGTCTGCTTTTAACAGCTCAAACTCTTCACTATCTTCCTTAATTATAGCTCCTTTGACAACTACTGGTTAACTCCAGGTTTCATCATGTTCTTTGCTCTGTAAGCATACTCCACTGGGCTCAATTTTTCCTCAGGATTTATTGATGTGGGAGAAACTGTGGCTGTTATTAATGTTTTGTTCTCCAAGAGAATCTTGAAGGATTCTGTTAAGATTCTCCATGTCTTCTTCCACAAGGGGAGTAATAACTCTTTCATGGGTCAGAACAGATTATTTAGTATTTTCAGATTTACAAGCTCTTTTATCAACTGCCCCAAACTATAGTGTGTTTATTTCTTGCAAGTTTATATTCCCAATTCTAATAAGCTCTTGATCATCTGCTTAAGTTACTTTCATATGGATGTTAAAAGAAAAAAACAGTAGGATCAACTGGAATATGATTCATGTAAGTAGATGCAGCAGTTCGTTTTTTCTGCACCTTTTTCCAAGGTTTGGTAGACTTCAGTTTTGTTGTGTACAGATACTTCTTCGAAGCCCTTACCATTTACACCTGTCTTGTATATGGGATCATCAAACATCTGCAGTCTTTTGCTAGTGCTGGGAATAGGATTCAGAAGTTCAAGAAGCTCTTCATTATATATTTCCAGAAAAGAAAATTTTACAAAAAAAGAATAAAAATCAGTATCAATCTCTGTGACTTTTTCTCATACTCAATACAATGTATCGCTAGACTCTTTTCAGTGGTTCCCGGCAACAGGTCTAGGAGCAGTAGCCATAAATTGAAACACAGGAAGTTCCACCTCAACATGAGGAAGAACTTTACACTGAGGGTGGCAGAGCACTGGAACAGGCTGCTCAGGAAGTTTCCCTCTCTGGAGACATTCAAAACCTACCTGACACCTTCCTGTGTGACCTGCTCCAGGTGACCCTGCCTTGGCAGGGGGTTGGACCAGATGATCTCCAGATGTCCCTTCCAACCCTAACAATTCTGTGATTCTTTGATTCTGTGTACCTGGAAGTAAATCAAGCATGTTCTTCATTGAGGCTTCTCTTAAATTGTGAACGTCTTTCGAAAACCAGTTTGGCCATAAATAATAAGCATACAGCTGTACCCATAATAACTTCATCCAAAATGTGACAACACTCCTGTACGTATCAGTTGTCCATTTTTTTTCTTGTTTGAAAGGCTACAGTCTACAAAACATAGGCACTTGTTTTAAATCCTAAGGCATTAAAAAGGCCTGCACCACACCACCATCTGGATGTTCTTGCCCTTTGCATTCTTCATGTAGTCACTTCCCTGGAGGTACAAGACATGATGGGTCTCAGAGCCAATCTGCCAGGCAAAGAGGTAAAGCACTGACTGCCCCGTAATGCTTTTTCATCCACTGGAGCTCCTCTGCTCAGGCTCTGCTCACCTCAGCCCCCAGCACTGTGCCTCCTGCAATTCTGCACTCCAGCTCCTGCCAAGTTCCTAGTTACAGTGGCTCACAAGTGTCTTAGCGAGTCACCATTTGCCTTGTCATGTCCACACTGTGCAGTGCAACAAGGTGTGGATATGTTTAAGCCAACACTGATCAAAATAGCCCTGGAATGAAAGGTACTGTAACCACAACAATTTTGTGTTGTGTGTGAGTTAACTGGCCCTGGTATGAAGCATTAGCCTTGTCTTTATGTCTCTGTTTTGGAACAGAAATGGGCCTCAGCCTGGTTTTGCACTGTGTCAACAGCAATCTGCTTGACACTTGACTTGGGGAAGCTTTGCTTTACTATCCAAAACACTCCATGTACTGTATCATGACTCATGCACTTCCTGAATCAACTTTCCAGTTGTTACTGTCTGCTCTTCAGATGAGGAATTGGGGTATTTCTACATGCCTTTCCTATACAGCAGGACAAAATCGTCTGTCAGTAGGTTTAACTGAAGGCTCACACGCTGCAAAATGTCTTAGGGAATTGTCATATGAGAAAAGCTTGATCTCCTCTGATGTAAAATTTAATATGGAGGTGTGCTGGAGATGGAGGCAGAGATTTTTGGGATCTTTCGTTTTGTATTAACTGCACAGAATCAGAAACCAGAAACCGACTCCTAAGAAAATCCAGCAGCAAGATGCAGACTCCGCTCAGAACGAGCTACTCCACGCGATTCTCAAAATGGTATTTCCCCCTGTATGTACTGAAGCACTGTCCAGGTGCTCTGCCTACAAACTCAGTGCTCCTTAAAGGGCTCAGCCAGGCCTTCTCGCTCCCGCAGGGAGGGGAGCGGGGCTGCCCTCTCCCCCGGGGCACCGGGGCTGCGCTGGCTGCTCTCCATCCCCCGGGCCCAGCCCCCCTGCCCCTCCTGCCCCTCCTGCGCGGCAGGTGCGGCCCAGCCGGGCCGGCGCCGCGCACGGGGCGGAGCGGAGCGGGGCGGGCAAGGCAAGCTCCTCCTGCTCGGGCACCGGAGCGGCACAGCCGGGACGGCGGCTCTGCGGCGCCGGAGCTGCTGCCCGCGCCTCGTCCCGGCGCTGCCGTCGGAGCGGGAAGGGAAGTGAAGTGAAGGGACGGGACGGGAAGGAGGCGCCGCCGTCACCACCGCCACCACCGCCGTGCGCGGCCCCGGCACCTGCGGCGAGGTGAGCGAGCGGCCGGGCCCGGGGCGGCGCCTCCCGCCGGCGTTACCTAACCGGGACCGCGGCACCGGGACACGGGGCGGGGGGCGGCCCGCTCGGCACCGCTGCCCTGGGGAAAGGGGGTGCGATGGGGAAGGGAGAGGGGGCTGCGATGGGGAAGACAGGGAGGGAGTGGGGGGCGAGTGTCGGCGTTGCCACGGAGACGGGTGAAGCGGCACCTCGGGCCGGCGGGGCGCCCCCGGCCGCGGCCCCGCGCGGGGGGCGGCGTGACCCGTGACCCGCTCCGTGCGGGGCCGTGCGGGGCCGGGCGCGGGGGGTCGGTCCGAGGCGGCCCCGCGAACACGGCTTCGCTGCGAGCCGCGCTCGTCGCGTATCGGCGCTTAAGGCTGCGGGTCCGAGGGACAAAAGCGAGCTCTCGCTCCTCTCCGGTGCTGAAACATACTAGAGCTCGCAGCTGGAAGCGATCTGGGCGCCTGGATCGCTGGAACGTCAGATCTGCAGCCCTCGGAACTTAAAAGGTGCTGCTCAGGTGGTTGTAGCGCAGGCTGGGGAAAGGTTTGTTTCTCGGCACGAAATTTCCCGTTTGGTCAATGTGGAGCGCTTCTGCCGAGAGAAATCGCGGGTGCCTGCGGTGGTGCGGGTTGCAGAGGGCTCGCTGCTCCCAATTTCCCAGGCCATCGAGGAGGGTGGCATTCATCCCGTGGGACGAGCCCGGCTCGTCTGTGCGGGCTCTGGCGGAGTCAGACCGACAGGTGATCCATAAGCGACACACCTGGTCCATAAGTGACACACCGAGCACTGGGAAGCAGCGTGCTTGGCACCAGGCACCGCAGGGAAATGTGAAAGAAATGGAGCTACAGTTTAAGTCTTGGCTCGGTGAGATAAACTGCAGGCGTTGATGTCAGCAAATAGCGCGACTGCATTTTTTTAAAGCTTGTTATAAATTTTTCCAGTTTTGTATGGCTAGGAGATACCTTACAAATGTTTCAGAAGCAAGACGAGGTTAGCCTTATTTGCGTAAATGTCCGTGGCAGCGTTTGTTCAGTCGTGAAAAGATCAGGAGCAGACCTCGAGGCCACAATCCTGTTAACTGTAGCACGTAGGGTAAAGGGTTTCTGTAGCCTTGCCAATTCCTGTTGATTCTGGGATCTGCTTCCATAAAGCAGTTGGCAGGGGTAAGACCGCTGAGGCGTGTTCAATTGTTTAGAGCTTTTATCCAAACCCCGTGTTTGCTGTTTTAAGTAGATCCTGCAGAAATGCAGTGATGTGCTGGATAAGTAATACAGTTACCACAGATGCTTAATAATCCACCAATCTATTGCTACTCAGTCATATCTCTTTGTGTTGTTCAAGTTTACAGATGATCAAAGAGAAATTTTTGCTTAACTTTGAAAGTATTCCAGAAAAACTCCTTTAATCTTTTGTCTGCTGTTCATATTGTGAATAATTTGACAGCATCTGTAAAGCACTTTACAGTGATGTATGACGTACTAAACTAGGTATGGGTATTCTGAGAAACTGTTAGCGAATAATAAGCTCTCACTTTAGTAAGACACTAAAAATAATGCAGTCTTACCAATTAATGCCTCTTAAGCATACGATTTATTTTTTTTTAGGTACCTACAGTGTTTATAAAAACACTGTGTTTTATTTAACAAAAGTCCATGTATTTTCGTGTATAAACATGCTTGGAGAAATGTGGATTTGCACAGCTAATGAGTTGGCAGATGGGAGAAAATTGTACTCATAGTATTTCAAGAGGGTAAGAAGTTGCATCAGGGTTTCTTCAAAACTGGTCCAGTTAGATTGGCAAGTATACTTTGCATTCAATTCCAAGCAAGAGCAAGTGCTTTTAAGGAAGGGAATTTTAATAAGGAAACTGAGGTGTTGCTTATTTCAGACTTTGTAGCTTGGCATGTTGTATAAACCACACATAATAAGAGATTAGGCACTGTCTTTACTGTTAGAAAACAATGTAATATTCTAAAAGTAAAGGTAGCTGTGTAGAAATTAAATTTCAGGATTTATTTTTATGAAAGCAAGGTTGAAAGTGACTGAACTTCAAATTGGTCCTTAACAAATCATGTAGAATCTTGCCTTGCGCAAGAAACCTGATATTCTCGGGTCTTCTAGTGGAATTTTAATCTTTCTTTAGTCCATCTTCTCCATAAGAAGGAACAACTGTGATTGAGATGGCAACACCAGTTAAAAGTCTGTGTACTGCTAAACATATAAGGGAATTTGGCTCAGGATTTGAGTTTGAACATAAAAATAAATGTGAGTAACATCAAGAAAGGTGGTTTTGTTTTGATTTTTTTAATCTCTTTTTATTCAGGGGAGCAATACATTTTGACTTTACAGTAAGGAGAAGTATGGTTGGAAGATCTGTAGCAGATGGAAATTCATGCTTGCATGGGTCATTTCTTCAGTGGGTACTTACAGTAAACTAAGCAAGATTTGACCAGAGAAAATTATGTATTCATTAAAAAAAAAAAAAGGGACTTTTTTGTTATCTGTGTTTTTGATTCAGATTGTGTTGTTTCTGCCTGAAAAGTCAGAAAGTGATATAATGTAGCTTCTGACACTGATGATCAGCTTCTACAATGCAGCAAAAAGGAATGTATTCAATAAGAAATTCATGGCACTGCTGTGGTGTTTTTGATCATCTCTGCTGACTGGAATATGATTAACTGAATGGCCAAGAATGACAGTAATTCAATGCCACACTAGTGTGGGAAAGTGGTGATTATAAATTGAACTAGAAATGGGAATTGGATTAAGTGAAAAATGAAATTAATTTAATCACTTGGGTGAGAACAGTTGACAGAGTTATCAGGAAAAACTAGCCAAACAAAAATATCATCCAGTGTAATTGTGCTCACCTACAGTAATCCCATAGTTGTCTCACTTTAATTCTTTTATTATAAAGAAATTATCCTTCATATTTCTTATCCATCTAAGATTTTCATAGGATACTTGCCAGTGCGTTCTGTGCTCTGAAGACTTCAATTACTCAAGAATTGATTGAAGGGGGTGGAGGGGAATCTTGTGTTCAAATTTTTCTATCTCTCCTCTTTGGAGACAGAGGACCAGTGCCAAAAGGCTGAAAATTACAGAGATTTTTCCTAAGAAATTAGTAAATTTTTAGAAATCTGATTTTTAATTTTTAACTGTTTATTCTCCACAAGAAATTACTGACTGGTAGTGGTAGTATCTCCCCTCAATTTCTCGAATTATCCAACATTTATGCTTAATAGTGAAAGACATAGGATCCTTGACATAGTGATTTCTAAATCTTGATTTGTGTTCTGACTCAGATGGCCTTTGGACCACTTAAGAGATAAAAATGAGGTCTGCTCCTTTGTCATTCTGTTTGCACACTATATTGCAACAGTGTGTGCTTGTAGATGGGATGCTTTTACTTCCAAGAGATTTTTGAAATTTTACTTAGAAATTTTGATTACTGAAAATGAATAAAGAGTAGAAACTTTTCACAGGATCTTGTACACAATTTTTTAATTAATTTTTTTTTAACATTTTGGCTCATGTGGGTTTTACCCCTGACTGAATTTTGGGCTTTGAACAATTGGAACCTTCATTTTGAAAAGAAACATGCTTAGGAGAGCTTTTTTTGAGAGACATTCCTTCTAAGTCTGAAGAAATTGTGGAGCCTAGAGGCAACTCTGGGAGGTAGTTTCAAGAGAAGAAAATGAAGCAATAATGGAGTTTGACAGTTTAAACTGGGAGACTAGGACATCTTTGAAACTCCTGGTTCTGGGGGATCCCATGTGGACCAGCCACCCTGAATCTGCCTAATCTTTATAGAAGGTAAGATGTCTAATATTGGTCAGAAAGGAGCTGCAGCAGTTTCTGGGCAGTTGTTAGTCTGTGTTCTAGTCTACAGTCTTTTGCCATTTCCATCATTCACGGAGGATCTTTGTGCTCTTGACTACTGAGTAACCTGGCCAGGAGTGGGATTGGAAAAATGTTTTGTCAAGATTTTATCAGACTTGTGTTTTAGTTGCACTTTTAACTGTGGAAAAACTTGGACATAGCAAAGATTTGACACTAAAATCCATTACCAGCCTTGCCGTGGACCTGCAGTTTAGCTTCTTTTCTGGAGAAGGAGTTTTGCACAGACGAGGACAGACGAGGTACCTGAATTAGAATATCTTTTGTGCTTCATGCTGTCAGTGGCAGCTAAGTCACTGAAAGGGCAGATACCTTGTGGGAACTGGGGTAGGAGTAAGAGTTCCATACGCCTACACACATTGCTAAGTCTCTGCAATGTCTCTCCTTTGTATTGAGAAAGTAAAGATGTAATTTCAAAAAGTGACATTCCAATAGTGAATGCCATGCAAATTCCAGTCACACTGATTCCTGTTGGAAGCTACTGACTTTGATATCAGCAGTTGGAGGTTTCTCTGTGATGAGAAAGCAATAAAATATTTAAACAGTTATGAGTAAAGTATATCAGAGGCTTCAGAACATCAATAATACTTAGGAATGCATGATTTTTCCCTGAGTTAGGTGACTACTCTGAACAGTTATGTAAATTGAGAATGTGTTCTGCCAAAATTTCTGTAGCAATATGCTGCAGCAGTTTAGAAGAGCTATAATTATAGGGAATGAGCTTTGTAGGGGGATACATATTGTAAATATTTTGATTCATCAGTACTTGAAGGTTATGGCTGTTCTGAAGACTGTCTTTTGCTGCAACCATCTGTCTTTATTTTTCCTGACAGGAGCAATACGTATAGTGGTGGGTTTTGACAGTATAGATATTGTAATGCTACACTCTAATTTACTGTTGTGTTTTTTTCTGAATGCTGTGATTAGAATGCATGTTAACATCATGTATTTTTCCCCTGACAGTCTGAACTTGTTCAAATTTTCCAAACCCCCTGTGCCTCCAGAATAACTTTTCATTCTACTCTTCAGTAATTAACCTTTTGAAAAAATTTGCAGCATTGCTAGCTTGCATGACAGGGGGCTTTTGTTTTGAAGGTATCATATCTAAGAGTGATGGAGGTCCATTTCTGCAATGTTGATAAGACTTGATTTCTGTCCTTTATGTTTGGGGTGTTTTTAATGATTGCTTAAGTGAAAACAGCATTGCTTAGATGAATAAGAAATTTTGAAGAGGACATGAGCAGGCTTATGGCCTTATTATGTCTGAAACACTTTCCATCAGGTTTCCCTTCAGGTTAAAGTAAAAGAGCTCCTGCCCTTTATAAGCTAAACTATGCCTCTACTTGGCTTATCAAGACAGAACAGATAAAAACCTCTCATTGATGAAATGTCATCTGGGTATGTGGTATGTATGCTTCCCAGGTTTATTTTTTAAATTCTCTGAAATTGATATTAATATTTTTTCCAATAGCTGCATTTATGAGAAAAGCATGGCTTGAATAATATTTCTTCCTGATCTAATACAGATTTTAAAATTATGTATTTAAAGCAATAATAGATCATCATAAGGTTCTCCCTTTGAAGGGATACATCTTCTGTGGTTTTCCTTTTTACTGTGTTATACTTAGTTTTGAAAGCCCCCTTCCAGTCAGTGACCTATATTTTAGTTGCATAAAACGAGAAAAAAAAGAAAGAACTGAGGTGATGTTTTCAGAACAGAACTGGGACTTTGACTTTAGTGAACTGTGGAGATCAAAATAGAGGTCTCAGGAGCTAAAGGCTGAACCAGAGTGCTGACTTCTTTAGAGGGGATAACAGTCCCTGTTTTGTGGGTTTGGTATATCCCTTAGCTGAACTTCCTTTTCTTCCTTTTTCTTTTGTTCTCTTTCAGTAGAAAACTCAGGCAAACAAAAAAGAAGGGAACAGTACTCCCTTCTGGCAGGATCTTAGTGCATCAGCACTGCAGACTGCCCTGGAGAGTGTGCCATATCCCTGCTGTGCTGAGCTTCCCATCCACAGAGAGGTTACATTAAAGTACACTCGGGATCTCTTGGGGTCTGTGGTGACTTCTGCATACAAATGCACCTGCTGTATTTCCTTGTTGGGAAAGTGTGTAGGAAATTGAATGATGGCAATGCAACTATGAAGTCTTGTCTATTTACTTTTCATATATGTGCTCCATCCTCCAAACAGAATCACAGAAGTGCAAAAACATAGGTTTTGCTAAAAGGTAAATAGGAGGACTGGATGTACTTTACTTGCTTACTTGGGGAGAATAACTATGAATGGGGGTGGACCAGAAATAGCAAGTCATCATTAGAGAGCAAGTCAACTCCGAAATATTTCTGTAGCCAGGGTTGAATGCCTGACGCTGGAAGCTCTCCTGGATCAGTGTGACTGGACCCTTAAGTATATATTCAGTTTGAAACATGCAATTTCATTTTTTTAAATATTTTATTTCCCTTGTATTAGGTTTGTTCATTTTCTTTTAAGACCTTTTGATCAGGTCCATTGTGCGTAAATGGAGTCAGATTCCACGCTTCACATCTTTGCATGTAAATGACAGCAGATGAGAACAAGTCATACACAAAAGTAGTGTAGTTTATACTCCTTGCAGCTGTTCATATTTCCCCAGGATTCTAAATCTGGCATAGTGCAACTCTACCTTAAAGGTGGGAAAGCTGCTAGACAGGCTATTTAAATTTACTGTCTTTACTAATTAGAACTAAGTCTTGCACTATGCACTTGCATTGATTTTTAGTGGTGTTGGTGGATAAGTGAAGAGAATTAAGGCTCTAGAAAGTGAACCTTGTCAGTTGTAATTTGTGGCAGTTTAATACATAAATACCTCCAGCTTTCCACCTCCCTCTGCTCCTGTAGGAGAGCTGAAGGAATAGAGCAAGTGTCTGCACTTTGTCTGGTTGTAGGCACTGTCACGGGATGTCAGTATGAATTTGTACTGCAGTGCCAATGGGATGGTGGTGACGCAAGTGTCACCTGTGCTCTGGGGTAATAATTTTTGGCAGAGCATGGGGCATACAGGAGAAGGGGAGTCAAAGAGTCTTCAGTGGCATAGGTTGCTTCAGTGAATTACACATTTTGTTTCTACTTTTTGTCCTGTCACTGGCCTGTGTATTCTGGAAACCCAAGGAATGAATTTTCATAGGCTGTGTCTTTAGTTCCTGAGGTATTTTTTCTTTGGCCTGGGTAATGAGGGAGATTACTGCGAGATCACCAGGTAGCCCATAGCAAACCAGACTGAGCCCTGAACACTTGAAAGGAGAAGTAAAAAAGGTGGTAGTATTGCAATGGTGATCTAAAGATATAAGAGAAGGGGGGGGGGTTTGTCTTTTGTTTGGAGGGGAGGAGTTTGTTGGTGGTGTTTTTTTGTTTTGTTTTCTGAGCTAGTTGGCATAGTTTGGGAAGGAGAAAAAAAGTTCAAAGCTTCCAAACAGAAGTGTTTCTTTTGCTTAGACCTGAAGAAGATGCAGAAGACTAAACACTTGTCTATTCGTTTTTTAATTCAGTTTCTGTTCCTGATTAAAGGTCTGAGATGAAAAATTATTTTAAATCTTAATTTTAGGTGTTTGTCCTTGAAACAGCAATTTTTCTCCAAAGAAAAGTTGTGTCTCAGATTAAGGAGAGTGGAGAAAGGTTGAAGAAAATTTTGAGCTTTAAATTCAGAAGCTTCTGTTTGAATGGAAAAAAAGCTCCTCTCTATCTGTTCTCAGTTAGGATTATTTTCCATCTGTTTATCTCTGATACATTTGAAAACTGTCAGAAGGAACAGACTTTATCAGAAAGTTCCATCTCTAATGGGTTTATGGCACCTGGTGCACCTTGTCTGGTTACATAGTTGACAACAAAGTGCAAGCTGTGGATCAGACTCTCCTCGCCTTTCTCTAATGTTTTCACACAAGATGTTCTGCAGCAATACTGGCTTGAGGTACTCGTGATCCCTCTGCCCTCCTGCTGCAGCTTATTGCTCTGGTGTTTTGGGGCCATCACTGTTTGTGGAGGTGTACAGTGCATTGGTTCACCAGCATGTCCCTTAAAATAGAAACATGAAACTAATAAAATAAACCAACCTCCCCCACCAAAAATTTAAAAAGCAACCCCATAGAAGTCTCTCTTACACTTAAACCAGGTCAGGCAAGAGAAGGAAGTGTAGAAGCCAGCATTGCTTCTGAACTTGTACCCATTTTATGTTGAAAGAAGAGAAATATTTGAAAGAGAATATATGCAGAGGAGAGAAAGGCATGTTGACTGTAAATGCTTCATTTTCTTTTTTACAGTAGGGGGTAAAAGGTGTTAAATTAGTGGTTTTATTTACCAAATTCTTGCACTGAATTTTAGTAAACAAATGTTTACACTGCAGCTTGCAATATATAAACAGAAGGGTGTTTGGAAACCCTGATCAGCTTTTGTGTAGGAGAGAGCAGTCATAACAAACTGGTTCTGTGAGAAACTGAAAACAAATAAAAGATGGGTTGTTATTCATGGTTTACAAAGGCAGAAGAGACTGTGAACAAAAGAAGCAAATAATTTTCAAATACTGAAAAACATTGTTTGTAAACCTGGGATAAATTTCAGTAACATTTCATATTCTCCTGTTTTCAGTTTTTAGAAGATCTCAGGAAAAGAAAGGCAGTGATTTTAACCAACTCCAGCCTCAGACAAGGGTCAAAATCTTCAAATACTGCATTCAATACTGCTGTGAGTCTTTTGTATCTCCCCAAGGTATTTCCAAGAAAATTTCCTGCCTGTTTCTGAGTGTTAACAATCTTGCAGTCACTTAAAATGTTATTCTCTCTCTATGAGAAAAACTTCAATAACTACATCTACATGATAGTAAACGTGGGAAATAATTGAGTCCTTATAGTATTGCTGCATTGGATTTCAAATCCTCTCTGAGAAGGTTTGTATTGCCAGTAGCACTTACTGAAGGAATGTAATAAATACCTAAAGTAAATAGCTTTTATTTCTAGTTAGTCTGCAGTTTGTGCACTTTCTCTTCTGGAAGTGGGTGGGAAGAGCCTTTATTTGGTTATCTTGGAATTGGTATAAATGCAGAGGTTAAAACTTAGATTTGATTATCAAATGTAGCCAAGAGTTGCTCGAGAGCAAGCTTTGAAGCCAAGTCCTAGTGATGATGGAACAGCTTCTGTCTGCTTGTGGCTTGGCAGTGCTATCAGATCTATGAGTTAAAATGCTGCAAGGTGGGGAAAGATCTTTAGACCTATTTTTGCATTATTTATTTATTTATTGGAAAACAGTTGTCTCCTGATTTGGTAGGGGTGACTGTAGTGTTGCTGGGTAAGTGAATAAACTTGGCCAAAGCAAGAAGTCAGTTCTTTGTTTCATTATAGTGACTCAGGTCATCTGGATGCAGTCCTACACTTCTTGGCTGCATTAGGTATGTTACTGTCCAAAGATGGAAAAGAAACAGTGAGTCTGTGCTTAGAGTGATGGATCATGTACAATACAATTGCTCAGTTCCTTGGCAAGGTGAGGAGCAGTCTGTCCCCTGCAAATTCTCTGATTCAAATCTGGCTTCTTGTGTGTGCCATTTGGTAAAGAAAAAGCAAACACGATTTAATTATCCTCTTAGTCCTTGGGTCTATCTGCAATATCCTTATGCTTAGCCATTGGAGCAGAAGGCTGGGTGCTTCAGGCCATCTTTTTGTCAGTCAGCATTCTTTGGGCTGGTGTGTCTCTGTTCCCGGCTCAATACATTCATGAATGTTCCAGGTTTTGTACCATTGAATGGCTTTTAATTTTAGCATTTTCAGTCTCAAGCATTCCAACTCTAAAAGTCAGTTCCCAGACATAAGTAATCACATAAATTCAGACACTTTCCATTAGAAGTCAAAAGCCTGGTGTTAGATTACTGAGAGAAGCTTGAAAACATAATCTTCAGACCTCTAAAGCTTATTCATATTTTTTGAAGTAGAGCTTCACGTGCAGTTTGATTCAGGGAAATACATTTTGTGGCAGGGAAGGAAACCACCATGACTGCTTTATTTTGGCTTTTTTTGTATCTTAAAATGTGTTTATTTTCTGATCACTGCTTAACTGTGATTGCAACAAAACTGTATCCTAGCGTTAGAGACTGAATTAGCATTTTCCTTTCTAAATCAGTTTGTGTACATTTTCATTTAGAAGATCAGTTGATTTTAGTGGTGTAGTCCCATTGATTCTTGTAGAGATGTATTGACAGTGATATATTTATTTTTTTTATTTGTTGTGGTCCAAATGTAGAAGTAACCTTGGTAGCTTCCATGCGGGTTAGAGGCTGGGAATCTAAACTAATTAAAAAGTAAATGGAGTAAAGGAAAATATGAAAGTGTTGTGATACAGCATATGAAACAGAACAATATAGTAAAATACAGTAATTCAGACATCTCCCAAGCAAGTTAACTTTATTGAATGTTATAAAGTGTCTAGTATAAAATAGTATTGTTTTGTTGGGCATATGCAGTTTAATTTTGATCATTATTCCTTTATGAAATTGATTGTCCCTTTTATGTCAGCAAATGTTGCTTTTGCTTGTTTAAAAGTTCATAGCAGCTGGAATCAAATGCTTTACCCTCAAACAAGAGTGATTATTAAGAAGTTAATCTCGGATCATGCTGGTACCAGCAATATGTAATGTGTTTTAAATAACCAAAAAATGCTAATGTGAGATCTTGTAAATAAAGTGCACAGTTAAGGCAATTAACAACATAATATCTAGTCAAGTGAGTTGTTTGATGTAAATTCTTTTCCACTACCAAAAAAATCCCAAACGAGCCAACATCTAAATGAAAGAACAAAACCCTGTGTAAGACAAGTGTGCTAACTCTCTGCTTTGAACTTCTTAAAAAAAATCGTGGATCTTTCAATTTTAGTTAGTTTTGACTTCTCCAGGTACTTCAATAATGCCTTTAGGAATCAAGGTACTATTTTGACCTTATGTGTGTCCATGAAGAAAAGACTGGGGGTAAGAAATCTCTTCAGGGCTCTTTTGTGGAGTTTTGTTGTTACTGTGTCCAGGAAAATCATTGTTTTCTGGGATATGGTAGTTCCAGTAGCAGGCCACTGCTGTTCCTTTGATATTTCATAATTTCCTTCAGTTTTGGTTTCCTTCTCTATCTGGCAATGTAGTTTTGATAGAGATGTCTACCATGGCCTCTAGGACTCCCATCTGGAAACGTACCCATTGGGAGATGCAACTGCTGGCTAAGCTGGCTTCACATTCATCACCATTGATTTGGTGCTGAGAAGTGCCTCTGTTCCAGGGATAGCACCTATTCCCACTTTGCTCAACTATGGCTTGCTTGTTACCTGAGTGCCTTTTGCAGTTCTTCCCATCCAAACCCAAAGGCTTGTTCCATGCTAGAATCCTAGGTTTAATAAATTACCTTCCACTGTGTAAGATGCTCCATTCCTTTTATTGTAAGAAGAACCTTAAAATATGAGTGGTTTCTTTTAAAGATTTAATTTATTCTTTCTTCACTATTGGAAATGCTTTACAGTTGTGTATCCTTGGAGAACTGCTTGCCAGTAGCTAAGCATCTCATAATTTGCCTAGCTGCATCTGTAGAAATGACCTAGCATTAATATGTCCCTGTTTTTTTTTCCAACATGCAGCAGCATTTCTACTAGCAAGCTCTGAACATTGCAATAAAAAGATAAACAGAAATGTAGGCTGTTAAACTATGAATTTAGTCTACTTCTTATTGATGAACTTGACCAAATTATTAATGAATTTGAAAATAACAAAGTTTGACTTCAAATACATAGTAGAATATAAGTTAATGGATACTCAGATTTTTTAATACCGAATGCTCAGTATTTGCCGTGGCTTTCCCAGACAACATACTTAGTGGAATTATCTTTCAAGAAGGCTTCTTAGCATGGCTTATTTCTGATTTGAATCTAATTTTTTTATTCTAATTTGTTGCCTTTACTTTTGACTCTTGAAAGCATTGTATTTAAAAGGAAAACTTTTAATGATTGTTGGACATTTATTCAAGGTGCTTTTATTGACCTGGAGTTCTTTTGATTGATGAACGTCTATCAGAAAACTTTTGGAAAATATCGTCACTGAAACTTAAAGAGCAGAGGTATTTTATGTAATTATCAGGAGTCATTCAGGGCTCAGCTTACTTACTGGAACATGGAAGTCTAGTGCAACTTGAGATACTGATTCAGAAAAGACTGGATGTCCTGTGAGTCCTGCATCAGCTCTCTCATCTCCCCAGGAGAGAGTACAGTCTTAGGTACTGCAGGGTATCTGAAATGACAGTAAGTTTATGTATATTATCAACTGAATTTAAGTCTTAATTTAGTTTAAATGGAAAAATAAAAATCAGTGAATGCATATATTGCTTACAAAGTATTACTTTTGTTTAAAAAGTGAAAGAATCACCAAACTTCGTATGAATGGTGGTTGCATCAGGATTGCTACTGAGTTTTCCTGGCCTTAAAAAAAAAAAAAAAAGAATACTTGCTTATGACAAAGTAACTGCTTAGTGCTATGGTACATTTGCTTTGGATTGGTATAATTCTAGACAGGAGTTAGAAGGATTCTTGGATGGTTCCAATAAATGGAAAGACTGAAACTCATAAATATGCCTGCCCTACTGGGATACCTAGGAGAGATGTGGAGGCATGTGCATTCACCCTGGTTTTGAAAGAATTTTCCCTTTTTGCCCCTTCTGTTTCCTTTTATGAGATAAACATCTTCAAGAAGATTGGAATGTAGAATAAATAAGACATATGGGACTAATATGCTCTTGTATGCATACAATACATTCAGAGTCTTCTCAGCTGTACGACAGAGAATCATACAAAGCACAGAATCATCTAGGTTGGAAAGGACCTCTTGAGATAATTTCGTCAACCTCCCCCATTTAAGTGGGGTCAGCTAGAGCAGGTTGTCCAGGGCAGTGTCCAGAGGTATTTTGAGTGTCTCTAAGAAGGAAGACTCCACAACCTCTCTGGGCAATCTGTTCTGATGTTTAACCGTTTTCACGGTAAAAAGTATTCTGTGGTGATCAGCAGGCATTTTACGTGTGCCCATTAAGTTATAGAAGAAACAGTTTTTTAACTTGAATTCTACGTAGCTTTTTCTGGCATTTAATGATTTTTTAAAAGGTAACTGTTGCCCTTAAAATTTTTAAAAATGGAAATGTTTGTTTGGGTTTTATTTATTTGTTTAAATAATCTAAGAACCATTGATGCGTTACTTTATTGAAAATGGATCTGAGTCTGTCTCTAAATCTGTATGTACCGAAAGGATTTAAAAGATTATTTCTTGGATTGTCTCTTCTTTTCAGAGTATAGGCTACATTGAAATCTGATGTTTGCAAACAAGAACTCAAATGTGACCCCAGTAACCTATTTGATACAGTGCTTAATTAGAGTGATATTTTACTTTAGTATAAGATATTACCTAAAAGTGAGTTTCTTAAGATGTGTTGTCAAAGTCATGATTGACACTATAAAATGCATTATATGCATCCTCACATTGATTTTTTTTTTTTTTTTATACTGTCTTTCTTGACACCTGGCATGCCCCTTCTGCTCTGAGAGGAATTTTTATTTGCTGGATTGACACTGGGTATTAATGACAGTGGTCAATATCAAAACACTTTCTAGTTAGCTGGTCTGGAACATCAAACAGAGTCTTTGTTAGGAATGGAACATATGTTGAGTGAAGGAAGAGAGAAAACAAGGGGTCTCCTGTTTCAGTAAAATATGCTAGTGTAAAGTCTAAATGTCATGTGCAAAGCCTAAAAAAAAATAAATCTCTGGATGAATCCATGGAGAGAAAGAATCCACTAACCCTACCATCAACTTGGACATAGCATTCAGCTCTTTTCCTGTGTGAGAGGTCCAGTGTCCTGATGTTTTCCTTTGTGTTCCCAGCAGATATGTGAGCCACAGCTTCCTCTGGTAGGAAGTGGGAACTGTACTACTCCCAGCTGTCCTAATACTTCAAAAGCTCACACCCTACCAAATTGTACTCAGAGGGAGGAGGGAGAAGGCCACAGTTCCCCTAGTAAATCTGGCCCTTGATACCTGTATGGAGGGGAGAGCATTTTTCTTCGTATTCATATGGAAGAGTTTTCTCCTTTTTCTAGGATAAGTTTGTACAGTCTTGTGTATATAGCAAAGCTCCTGCAGTTTCTTGACTATGGGGTGTAAAAAATCCTCTGACTTCAATGCCACTTTCCCTATCCCAGATCAGCCTTATCTGTGTACTTTTCTAGCTAGCCTAGATAAGATTATAATGGTAACAGTGACTGTGTAAACATGTTGCAGGCAGTGAATGTAAGAAATAGTGATCTTACAGTAATAAAAGAGTGTATTTGGTGGAAATTTTATTTTTCCCAAACAACGGGTGCTTTTTTTTCTCTGCAGAAGGCAGTGTAAAACAAGGTAAAGGGGTGGAAGCAGAGGTGTCTTTGAAGACTTCAGGGCTTGGCTTTTGTGACTGCAATATGTAACAGAACTTGGAGATGGGCAACCCTCTCCATTCTCTCCCCTTACTTCTTGGCCACAAACAGTGGCCAGAAGTACATTTGTCTGTAAGTCTTATTTGTTCTGGTCATCTAATTAGTTTTGATTTTCTCTTCTAAACTACATTTCTTTAATGTTTAAATCAAATCTATCTTTTTGTTATGGAATTGTTTTAATCATTTTGAGTTTTTTGTAAGGAAGAAGTTTAGAATAGATGGATCTGTGTCAGAGCTCTAGCTAACTTCAAGTTCTGTCACTCCCACTTAAACTTCTAAGTCAATTAGAATTGGATGGTATAAAAAGCTGCATGTGAAAATTCCATTTATACTTAAGCAGCTTGCAGCCAAACAGTAATATAGGCATCACTGTAATTCAAGAGTTTATGCTGGAATGGCATTAACCAGGCTTAAGTTTTGACATAATTTAAGTGTGGAAAAAGGTCCCTAAGGGAGTGTATATGTCTTCCTGTTGCTGTTATCTCTCATTGACTTTAACACAAATGTAAAGGTCACATGAGAAAAATTTCACTTTGCTGCTTTTTTGAAAAATTCATGTGTTAGAAGGAATGGAATTAGGAATACCTGTGCCTTTTCTTGTAGTAAGGTGTTTGTAGGGAACTTCAGTTTTGGCATTGGCGCACATAACCTTTTGCCTTTTCTGGCATACTTAGCTTCATGGGCCTGTAACCCCTTAACACTATTTAAAAGGTAAACTAAAGAAAAAATCTGAAAGAGCTGTACTGAGTGCATGGAACAGCAACATAATTGCAACCATTAGCACTAAAATCTGCTGCTCCAGTAAACGCTGGGGATTATTCACTATAATCCATTACAGTCTGCTGAAGGTGAAGGCAAATGTTCTGCAGATGTTTCTCCACAAAAAAGATGTCAGAGTTTGTGATCTTGTTTTCTGTTGTAAAATTTAGATGGAATGGGCTGTAACAGACTTTGATTCTTTTAGTTGTTTTCTTCTAAATCTGATGGTTTTGTCACATTCAGGTTTTAGTCCAGGATTTTCCCTGCCCTTGGCTCTTTGTCTTTCTTCTTTCTGTGCCTTCCCTCAGTATTCACTCTGAGTTTCTTGTCCAGCAATTGGAATTATTCCCAGCTGAACTCTGTCTTCTCTTCCTGTGATTGTGCTGTAGAAAAGTCCATCCCTTCTCAACTATTTTGCTCTTCCATTGTTTCCAAACTATTCCGTTGTTTCCCCTTTGCAAAAGAGGAAACCGAAGAAACAACTGTAGCTGTCTCACCTGGTCTTCATCACCAGATTCTTCCATATCATTTTTGCTTCCTCTTCTGACTACTCTCCCACTTGTCATCTTATTCTTGGCCTCATCCAAATTTGTTTCATCATCCAAAAGAGTGACACTCTGCCCAATTTGCTTAAAGCCACCAGAAATATTTTGATGCCCATTTCTCTTCACAGAAAGGTGTTTGCAAATATCTTTGTTCTGTTTTATTGAAGAGTGGAGAAATAGTCAATAAAGCAATTATATCATAACAGACTAGAAAGCAACTCCTGTTCCTTCAGAGTTGAATTCTGTAGTTTAGTGTTGATTTAAATGATTTGATTATTTTTTTCTGTTCAAAAAATCTGAGAACCCAGAAACTCTGTAATAGAGGAAGATTATGAATGCCTTGTTCTGCCCTTGACTTGACTGGAAATTTTAACTTTGTACAAAGTGTGTTTTAAATTAGCAGTGTGTATGTTAAGGATTTTCAATTACATCATAGAAAATTTTATTATTTTTTAAATATTCATCAAAAACTGGTTCACATCTTCCCCCCCCGCCCATCATTTCCATGTACTTATGATAGACAAAACATGATAGAGAAAAACATATTTATAAAAGTGCTTAAGATGATTCCTATCTTCAGACATTCTTGCACAACACTTGTGTTTGGTATGGGCATTCAAAAGCCTTCTTTGTGCTAAAAACCTTGTGCAGCCCATTCCAGGTTAGAGCTTGAAACTCAGCATCTTTATCAACAGAGCAGCACTACAGTCTCTAGCAAGGTCTTAGCATGAGCCATCTAGCACTCTCCCAAAACATTTCCAGCCACGGCTCAGGAGTTAGTTGATGACTTTTCCCAAGTATCTGTTTGGAGGTGGCCAGATTATTTTGAAGGCCACTAGACCAAATGTGGGCTAGTTGGCAGTATGGGTAAATGGAACCAGCACTGGTACTGTTAAATTTGCCAATATTGATGTAACTTTCTCTGTCTCCTGATGATGCATGTGGGTGAAATTATCTACACTTCCAGTGAAGAAGTTTTTAGGGTTTCTTTTGGCTTTTTAATGTATCTGAAAATTTTCATGCTAATGAAATGCCTAAGAACCTCATGAAGTTCAACAAATCCAAGTGCAAGGTTTTGCAGCTAGGTCAGGGCAATCTCAGAAATGAGTACAGCCTGGAAGAAGAACTCATTGAGAGCAGCCCTGAAGAGAAGAACTTGGAGGTTCTGGTGGATGAAAAGCTAGACATGAGTTGGCAATGTATGCTCACAGGCAGGAAGGTCAGTTGTTTCCTGGGCTGCATCACAAGAGGTTGAGGGTGGCCAACAGGTCAAGGAAGGTGATTTTCCTCTTCTATTCTGCCCATGTGAAACCCCTCCTGCAGTACTGTGTCCAGTTCTGGAGTCCTCAATACAGGAAACAGTGATTTGTTAGAATGGGTCCAGAGAATGACCACAAAGATTATCAGAGGGCTGGAGCATCTGTCCTACAAAGCCAGACTGAGAGAGTTGGATTTGTTCAGCCTGGAGAAGAGATGACCTTGTAGTATGTAAAGGGGTCTTATGAAAAGGAGCGAGAGGTACTTAAATGGGCAGGGCTTACACATAGGACAAAGCCTAACAGTTTTACAGGGTAGGCTGCATGAGGCTTTGAGCAGCCTAATCTAATAGACCCTGCCCATGGGAGCGGGGTTGGAACCAGATGATCTTTAAGATCCCTTCCAACCCAAGCCATTCTGTGATTCTATATGGGGTAAAATTGGTAGTAATTTTAGTGATCAGATATTATACTTGAGTATTTTTTTCAAAAAAACAAGCCATGGAGATCAGTAACCTGTTGCAATGCTCAGGCATTTAGAGAATTACTGTGTGATGGTACTGTTATGTACAGACCTTGTTTGTTTTTTGTTTTTTTTTTTTTTTCTTTTCTGATTCATGGTGTTGAAAGCACCTACTGGACACAAAGCAAGAATTTTACTTTATTATAATTATGCTGTGAGGGGTGGGGGAAAGACTCCTTGAAATACTCTGGTCACTATCCTGGAGGTATAGGTTATCTTGAAGTATAGTTCTGCCACCCTGTGGCTACTGAAGGCCCTTCTTAGAAGGTACATGTTTAGTTAGCTGCTGGTAGTCACAGCCTTTTACTTCTAACTTCATGAATGCTATTTCATGGAGAAAGTTGAAAGGCTATTTTAGATCTCTTGGAGATGTATAAACTCTGTATTGAAACACTTGTTCACTGGAAATGCCATGTAGTATGTAGACACATAACTGGTCACCTCAGTTATACAAGGCTATATGCTGTTGATCAATCACAATTTTCTTGGTATTTTCTTGTGGTTTGAAGCAGAAACTGTAATCATTTAGGTTTCAGTCACAGATATGAAAAGTGTATATGGTCTAATTGTCAAGATTTTAGACTATCTACAGTGCAGTATACTCCTCTCTGGTGTAAATATTCTATATGCAGATTTGAAATAGTTTCATGAACTTATTCATGTGTTTTCAACTCTTCCTACTCTAGAAGGAAAGGATTGTTGTGCTCAATAAAAGCATCTTGATGGTTATAAAGGTTAAAAATCCAAGGTTTATCTGAGTGAGGACCGGGTGAAATTGACATACTTTCAGATCACACCTCAGTGTTATGTGTCCCTTTCAGTGTTTGTTTCTAGTTATCAGGAGAAATAATTATGAATTTTCTAGTTAAGTTTCTGTTGCACTCCACTATAAAACATTCTGACCTAGCACAGAGGAGCCTTCCACATTTTTAGACCTGTGAGAGCAGATCCAGAGAGGGGTCATGATGATCAAGATGATCACAAGATTGGAGCACCTCTCTTATAAAGACAGGCTGAGAGCTAGGGCTGTTCAGTGATGAGAAGTCAAAGCTCCAGGGAGACCTTCTAGCAGTCTTCTTACCTAAAGGGGGCTTATAAAAAGGTGGGAGACTGACTTCTTCCAAGAGCATGTAGTGAAGGGCAAGGGGCAGTGGTTTTAAATTGAAAAAGAGCAGCTTTAGATTAGATGTTTGGCAGAAATTCTTTACTCAGAGGATGACAAGGCACTGGAACAGGTTGCCTATAGACGTGGTGGTCTCATCATTGGGAGTGTTCAAGGTCAGGTTGCATCAGGCCCTGAGTAACCTGGTCTGTGAACTCAATGTATGGATTAGATAGTTTACTTTAAAAGTGTTGCATATTTGTTGCCTAATTTTGAGAAAGATGATAAAATAAGTTAATAGAAAATAGCATAGTTTGGTTTGGAAGAGACCTATGAAGGTTATCCAGTCCCCTACCATGACCATGAGCTGGGATGTCTTCAATTAGATCAGGATCAAGTTGTAATATTGTTCTCCCAGCCATTCCCTAACAATGATAAATGGATCAGCTGTGAGTAATGGCCTGCTCCTTTCAGCAGGTAGTTAGTATCATAGCTTAAATGGTGGCAACAGTGAGGGTCTATGAACAGGTAAGGAAAGGAAAAACGTGACATGTTATATGCACATCCTGGCAGCAAATGTGTTCCTGAAAGTCATCAAAATCCAACGGTGTGGTTTCCAGTTGAGTTACATGATTGTATGTGGTTTTATAACTACAATGTAATATCTTCTTGCTCAGATGGTAGTTTAGGTAAAATATGCCTTAAGTTACGCTGATGAACATGAACCTGGATTTTTGTTTTGCCTGAATGCTTCTTCAGAAAAAATGTTCAGATTGCTGATATATTGAGGTATATAGGAGATATAAAGCCATAAAGGGGATATAAAGGCATAAAGATCTGGTTCTATGCACACAGCCTTTACCCCTGTGGTTTCATTTTATATTTCTGTGATTTAAGATCTTAATGATTCTATGAAACCAGATGGTCTTTTGGTAGTAATAGAAAATAAACTTCATTATTCTAATTGGCTATAGCTGGTGGCCTGAGGATAGCAATGACCTTTCCAGTCTCACAAGAAAATAGTTTGTGATTAATCAGAAGACTGTAAAAGTTTGATTATTTTTGTGATTTTAGTATTGATTTTGCTGAATTTTTACCAATTGTTTTTGGTGCCTCCTGTTTTCTCAAACAAATCCAGATTTTCAATTTTTTTATTCCCTTAGTGTTGTACTTTTCATTGAATCTAAGGGGTTTTATACAGTACGATAAATGTTTTCTCTTGAAAGTCGCTACATTGAGCCGCTAAATTAGATAAGCATCTTATGGTTGAGCTGAGCTATGGTTTCACTGGCAACATTGGGCAATGGCGGAGTTTTCCTCATAGTTGTGACATTCTTGAACAGTTTTTATGGAAAAAGAAAAATATTTCAATTCTCAAAAATCTCAATGAAAAAGGGAAAATGTAGTGTCTCCCTGTCATGTGGGAGAAGTGTGTTAATAGACTCAGAAGAGCAGGTTTGCAATCAATCTTTTTTTTTTTTTTTTTAAAAGCTGTTTCCAAGTGTTTGCATTTTGACAAATTAATTTGGCAAAGCTATGATTAAAAAGATAGAAGATAATGAATGCTGCCTTTTTTTTTTTTTCTGTGAATAATAAGTTCATAGTTTTGTTTCTGAAGAGCCTGAGAGAAGGTGAAGCACAACTTGAAAGGATGATTTATTCTGACTTACCAAAACCACGATCAAAACCAGAAGTTTCTATGGATAAGGATCTGAGCTAGAACAGAAAATTGCCATGGGTAAATCTTAATGGTCTTATTCTGTATCAGTGACAATCTCCATCAGGATGTGCTATGATATTCTGAAATGAAACCAATGTGGTACTTTTGATAGGTTTTAAATGATGCATTTTCTTTTTTTTCCTTTTCTTTAAAAAAAAAAAAAAAGACAAAATTAAAACCAAATATTTGAAGCTGTCCAAGTGAAAATACCATTTCACTGTGTACAAATGCTTTATCCTCATGACTTATCCAGTTGGTCCAAATTTGTTTTTTTACAGGAAAGAGCTTATGATCCCTTTAGTTTGTAAATACATCTAACTTGAAATTGTGTGGGTTCAAGTGGAAGTGTTTCCAATACTTAAAATACACATTTAGAAAAGAAGTGACTTGAGGGGAAAAAACATAACTAATTAAAGATAACTGCTCAAAATTGCAAAAATCTCTTTAAATTATTTATATGTTCAGTATTTGTAGTCTTTTTAACCAGCTTTTGAGTATGTGAATTTTCATATATTTTTGTCTAAGCTAGCAAAGTTAATGTAAGTAATGTTAATTCACCATTTTCCAAACATAAGAGTCATAATTGAGAATATTAATACATACATGTAAATGAAATATTGCTAGCTGGAAAGATATATTATCTGTACTCATAGAAACAAAAAAAATTTAGTACCAAGTTTTACAAATCACCAGCTTTGTGTGGTTACTGCTGAGTGAAACAGCTTCAGTTTAGGAAGATAACTAACAGCTACCTATGTGAAATGAGATTAAAATCTTTACTTAAATACTCAGGATTTGGCTGGATGGTTTGAATTAGTTAAAACTGATTATTTGAAATATATTTTTTGATAAGCAGTATTGTTTTAAGTAATGTAGAAATAGATAAATGAGTGGCTTTCCCAATTAAAAATAAAAAATTAAAAGAGAAACTAGAGGGCTTTTCACCCACTAGAGGAGCTTAAAGGCAGAGCAATAGTTAATGAATTCTGTGGCATTCTGTGAAGTTTAGTGGTAAATAAAAGATCAGCAACCTTACTTGTGATGATCCAGGTGAAAGCCACCTTAAGTGGTACTCATATAAGGGACTGTGCAGTTCCCAAACATTCTCGCTGCATCCTTTATTGAGGGATGACTAACACAGATCTCCCCAGAACTGCAAAACAGCTTTCCCATGAGTGCATCTGAAGCAGCAGGGGTTGTTGTAGGGAGTGAAGCAGTAGCTGCTTGAAGACATCCCCAGGGGTTCTTAGCAGCTGGCTCTTCTACCTCACTCCAAATGTGGATCATCAGAAGAGCAAAGACTGCATCTGGTAACAGTGAAGATTCATGTATGATAGCTTTCTGGATCTCAGTGAGCTGTTTGAAAGATAGTTCAAATTTTGTGTTGCAGCTTTTTGCTGTTTTTGTTAAGAGGGGATAAAAGGCACCAACTCTTCTGTAATTTTCAACCCTGTCTTTCAAAGGAGTTCTGATTCTGACCGTGATTGCAAGAGAGGATCTCTTCTGTCTCCAAAAGCATCTTTTAGTATCTCTTGAATATTGTATTAAGCTGAACTCTGTAAACTGGTAGCTGCCAGTGTCTCTCTTTGATTTTTCTCAAATTACTATTTGTCAATCTTGCGAAACACCTAGGAAGGGCAGAGTTTCCCCTCTCCCACTGCAGCACAGTATGTTACCTAGAACTGTGGAGGCAGCTCAGCAGGCAGCAGATAGATGGAAAGCACAGCCCAGCCCAGTCCTCTCTAAACTGCTAAAGCCAGAGACCAGTGATGAAGTGATTTGTACAGCTGCATTGAAAAGGGTTTTTCTGACTTCCAGATAAGTAATAGCCCCCTTGATTTCCCTTAAACGAAGGCTAGGGCTCAGGGGGTGGGAGTGGGATAGCTTAGGAATTTCTGCCTAAGAAGTAATTGACTTAGTAAAGAAAACAGAACAAGTTTTTTGACAAATGCTATTTTATTTTTGTGTTAAGAGCACATTTAAAATCAGGATTTTTATATACTTTCATTTCTGACTTAACAAAAATAATGCTTATGCCATGTTCTGTGAGTTCACATTGAAGTTGATTGTTAACTCAGTTCTTACTTACATAAAACAAATATGAAAATTATTGATGAAACTGCCAAAGTGGTAATTATTTTACATAACCTTGAATTATGTAGAAAAGCTGCATGCTTTCAGACATTATTAACAGATTGTAGTTTCCATTATGAATATACATTTTTTACTAGCTTGCAAGACAAAGCAAGCATGATTAGAGCAGAAAAAAAATGTTTCTTAGATACCAGATCTAAAATACAGAGCCTGTTTATGCACAGAATAATGATGGTTTAAGCAACTCTGTAAAATCTGATATGTGAACTAGGAAAAAAAACTTGTTGCTTGGGGGGGAAAGAATAGTGAACTTTGTTGCATTCAAGTTATTTTCAGTAGTAAAGTAGATTGAATATGAATTTTTTTTGTTTGTTTGTTTTCCAGCACTCCTCTCTCCCTTGATCTAATCCATATTTTCATGTTTTGCAGTTTCAAGAATTAATCAGAAACACTTTCTCTCCTTCAAACAAAAATCCCCAAATAAACCCACCAAATGATGAGAAGAGGTGTAACTGAAATTCTCTGAATGCCTCTGATGCATTCTGTGAGAACATTGAACACTATATTGGCTCCTCAAAATTAAACTAATTTAGATGAATGAGAGCTCTTTCTGAAAACCGACACGTGTTCTGCCAGTAAATACTTTTTGATAATAAACTGCTTTGTCTAGTATTGCCAAACCAATGTTATAACCAATTAAAGGATGAAATACTGCCTGTTTAAGTATGTTTTTTAGTAATCTTTAAACAAATCTTGAAATACACTGCTAGTTTAGCTTAGAGAAGCAGCATAGCCTAACAGGATGCAATGGATGCAGCAGAGTGCCACTTTGTTCCAAGATTTCCTGGGAGTGTAAAAAACCTGCTTTTTATTTTGCTGTGTCATAAGAGTAAGACAAAAATATGTATTAATATGTATTTAAAAACTGGCTTTTGCCAGGCTGCCACAGAAAAAAACACTGGTTTGATGTATCAGTTGGACATAATAATTTTAATGGACAGTGTGATTTCTTTTGAATTCCTTACCTTTGAAATCCCTAGATATACTATGTTTACATAGAAAACTACTGGTTGTTTGGGGCTTTTTCCATTTGGGAATGATACCCCATTGCCTTCCAAAATATTGTTATGTTCTTTCAATTCTAGCTAAATCATTACTAGTTTCTTTTTTTTGCAAATTTTTAATTTTAGCATGTTTCAAGGATCTAAAGAAACTATTGAAGCAATAAGAAAATAAATTTTAATTGTAAAAACTATAGGATCAGTGATTAGTGTTCTTCACCATAAACTTGTAAGAAGTTTATTAAAAGAAGTTTTATGGCTATGTTAGCATGTATCTCAGTAAGATGTAGTGAGCATTTTTTCTCTGGCCTATATTTTTTCTGTTCATCTCCAGCATAATGGAGTATTTCACTGTAACAGAAGGATTTAAAGTTTTCCATTTAAACCAAAAGTTCTTATCCTTAAATTTATAAACTAGTCTTTTTAACCTAGTTAGTTACCTAAAGTAGTTAAATAGAAAGATAATAGTATATCTGAAACATTATAATGTAAAGAGTTTCCTTAGGTACCCATGACAGTTTATATAATGGAGATGGATCCAGCTGTTTGGAAAAGAAACTCTTGGTACAAAGTATTTTAGAACTATCCTGTTGCAGCATATCCATCCAACAGGTGGAAGTGCCTCTTTTATTTATTTTTTTTTTCAATAAGGATAAATAATGCTTCTGAATTTCCAATGATTAAAAATTTTGAGCAAAACAAAATCAGGGCAGTATTAATGACATGATTTATGTACATTGTTACAGTACTCTTGTATATATGATGCACATTTAAGTGAGGCATGCTGTGCTGGAGCTTGGGAAGAGAAAGGAATGCCAAAGCTAAGGAAAGATTGATTTGTTAGGATAAAAACACTGAACTCAATATGGGACTGTTTGGATATTTTGTTAATTATTTGCTGCATATACCTTAATTATTTTAGAAGGAATGCTTTTCCCTGAAGGTCTTGGTCCTTCTCCTGTTTGGTCTCACTGCGGTTTGTATTTTTTTTGTGTGGGCTAGAGAGTTTGAACCTCTTGAAAAGGTCAGAGAAGGGTTGGATTTCTTCTCTACCAGTCTCTGGCCGATGTAGGATTTCCTAACAACAGCCATCAATATCAAGACTATTGGACATGTCTTGACTTAAAAAAAAATCCAAATTGGAAAAGACAAGAAAAATTGATTAAAGTTTTCTGCTCGTGTATGTAAATATGAATTGGGCTCTACTGTTTTCAGGAGCGTTTATCAAGAGAATGCTTGTTTGTACAGTGCCATGATGAGCAGGAAGAAGGGTGGCCTGAAATTCAGTCTGAAATTCAGAGGGATTTGATGGAGAAACTTAGCAGTTTATTAAGCTGTACTTCTGATGGTGCTGACTCTGGATTGTAAGAGGGACAGAAATAGAGAGAAGGTCCTGAGTGGCCAAGAGCCCAGTTAGGCCTGTGTTTTGAGGTGCTTTTGGATGTGATTGCAGAGTGGCACGAAGACAAGTTCAACAATGTAGAGGGGAAAAAAAAAAAAAAAAAAAAAAAGGTTGTGCATCTTAGACCTCTTGCAAACCTTGATGAAAGCCCCCTTGAAAATGCTATCAAGCTGTTTGAAGGCATCTGAGAGATATTTCCTCTTCAGAAACTTAAGTGCTTAGGAGAAGAATGGCGTATTTTCCTTTATTCTTCAGGACGTCTAAATTTCTGATTCTCTGAGTCTGGAAGAAGTTACTTTGTTCAGATGTGACATCAAGTTGTATTGCTTTAAACTTAGACAGTGGCTAGAAAGCCACAAAATATGTTCTTTATTCTTATGCAGATGTTTTACTATATATAATGTTCTGTATGATATATTTCATCAGAATGTCTGATAAGTATATCTGCATAGACTTGAGGTGAGTTGCTTCTGGCTACTGTCTGTCCAAACAGCAGAAATCATACCTTTGATTTGGATGTCCATATTCACACCAGTGATGGAATAAGGAATTTTTGCTCAAGAATTCTTTGAGTTGATATGGGAAACACAGGCATTTATATGGATGTTGTAGTGGAGTAATACTTACAGATATTAGTTCTGTATTAGTTTTGTTGAAGGACTTAGGCTATTTAAGGACCTAGTTAAAACTTCTGTGTATATCAGTCAAGTCAACTGTTGAGTCTTTGCTCTTGGTACTGATGAATGCAAAGGTTGAACTTAGAAGCCTTCTATGACCACTGAAATGGTGTGTACGTGACATATGGGTGTATACAATAGCAGGTACATTGATCAGAAATGTGTTTGCTTCATTAGTTGGTAGCTCCTGGACCACTTACTTAATATGCTGTGTTTTTCTGTCTCTTGAAGGATAAAGTGAATTGTCATGATATAACTAGAAACTGAGTTGATGGTGAGAGCAAAATGTTCTGAAACAATCATTGGGAAGCACGGCATACCAACTTCCTGAGCATCCAGCTGAATCATCAGCGTAAGTTCTCTACGACCTCACCCCCTTTGCTCAGAATTATAGTCTTTTTGGAAAAGGGAGAAAAATATGGGAATGTTTCTATTCTTAGAATTTTGTTGAATTGTAATACTACATTATCACTGAATTACATCAAATGGTCCATATAGGGTATAGATAAGCAGTTAAAGTAGTGTACTTTTCTTTTTTGACTATTCTATTAAAATCTCTTTTTTCTTTTATACTTGATATGTGAAGTTGAAATGTCTTGTCACCTGTGTTGACTGCTGCACCAGCTAAAAAATTTCCACATAACCCTATTTTCAATAACTTAGGTCTTTGGACACTTCAGTTGTTTGGCGTTTATTTATACAGTCAATTTAATATTTTGCCTTTGAAAAAAGCTATAGAGTTTATAATTTTCATTGTACTATACTGTTCATGTTTGCCAGAATGCTTATGGCATCATAGAATTATTTAGGTTGGAGAAGATCCTTAAGATCATTGAGCAGTAACCCCACACTGTCAAGTCCACCACTAAACTGTGTCCCTAACTGCCAAATCTACACCTCAACCACTTCCCTGGGCAGCCTGTTCCAATGCTTGACAATCCTTACAGTGAAGGAAGTTTTCCTAATAACTGATCTGAACCTCCCCTGGTGCAATGTGAGGCCATTTCCTCTTGCCCTATCTTTTGTTACCTGGTAGGAGGCTACAACCTCCTTTCAGGTAGTTGTTGAGACTGATAAGGTCACCCCTGAGCCTCCTTTTCTCCAGGCTAAGCAACCTCAGCTCTCTCAGCTGCTCCTCATAAGACTTGTGCTCCAAACCCTTTAGCAGCTTCATTGTCCTCCATCCAGGTTGACAGTGGTGTTTGGTCGTGGCACTGATTAAATCAGTCAAGTATGTTGCTCTGGGGAAAGTGAGAGCTGACTTTGGGAGCGTACAGTAAACCTGTCCCCCCTCCCCTATAAAATTGTGTCTTTAGGAAAATATAACATAGTGGAAGCATGAACTTAGATATATGGCAAACCTCTTAGACCTTAGGCAAGCCTATGAGAGAGGTAAGATTTTTATAGCTGTGTGTTATTCATGCGGAAGTAAGCAAACACTAACACATACTTTTGGCCTACCCTTCATATTGAGGAATTTTTGGGACATTTATTTCCCTCCTCACTGCTCTTCAGCTTTTTAAAAATTATGTATTTTCCTGAGTGTGTAGAAAGCATGCCTCAAGGGCAGTAGGTGTAGGACATGCAGATGGTAGGGTGTGAATTTCTAGAGAAGACTAGAGGAAAGGCCATTTTCAGACTGTACTCAACTCTGGTCAAGGAAAGGTGCTTTTGTATTACACATCCTGAAAGTATTGATCTTTAAGGCTGAGGCTGTGCATGCTTTGAATTTTAATGTTCCTCTCTGTTCTCTCTTTCTAGTTGGAATGTTTGCTGCTTTCCCTACAGGGTTATAAGCTTTGATATTCAGAAGACCAAAAGTGAAAGATGCCATCTGAGAGGTGCCTGAGGTATAGTACTTGGTAATGTGTAGGAAGTTTTAACATTTAGGATGATGTTTGCTAAAGCATCAGTTAAGAAAGTAGAAAAAAGTGAAACTAATACTTTTGTTCATTAGATGGGAATTCACATTATTAAATACATATCTATGTTATAATCTGCAAATTATTACTCTCTTGTTGCCACTTACCTCTATCAAAGGGAAGTATGCCTGGGATTGACTGGGGACCTACAGCCTCTTCATATGTTATAAATGCCTTAGTCTATACTTGGAATTGTTTGTGGAATCAGCTGGCATTTTACATTTATGCACATGAATTGGTTGCTGGTGACAATTTTGGGGGTGTGTAGTGTTCCACTGATCAGGACATGTTACTCTTCCAGTTATTTAAAATGTCTTCAGAGTATTCTCTCTGAGCTAGTCTTTCTGCCTTCCCTTCTGCCTTTCCAGTGTAGCCTTTCTCATTTGTTTGTATTGCCCACTGTCACAATAGAGAATGTGTTATTTATAATTTAATTACTCTCTGGGAGCACTTTCAGACAGAACACTCTCCAGAACTTATTAACTTAATTGGTTTTCTGCAGATCTTTGTAGTAGTGTGTTATGCTGGTGGTTCTGTTTTACAGAGTAGATAACACTCTGATCTGAGAGCTCAGATATTATTGGAATACCATATAATTTCAATTCCATTCCCCTTTCCCATGCCATGCTTCTGCAGTAGAAGAGGATCAGGACTTTGTTGCATTTATACTGTTGAATCTATCAACTGACAGAATCACTACAACGTGGTCATGTTATGTTTAATCATTCTATGTATTTTCATTCATAAAATCCAGTTAAATTGCCTTGCATGCATATGCATTCTTCATATGTTTTTAACACAAGGGTTACAGGCAACTGAGCTTTCATTTTGGCATTGAATTGAAAAATGGATTATGAGAGAGCTCAGTTTAAAACCACTGGTATGATTTCTGTTGAGTGAAGTTGTCCTCTAGATGATGGTGAAAAAAGCAAGAGGAATGAAGGTCTTGGTTCATAGCAGTGGGAGAGAGTCTTATAAAAACAGAAATAATGAGAAGCCATCTCTGGGTTTAATTAGCATATTATACTCTCACTAGTTTGATTTAGTCACTTTGTTATAGAAATTGCAGAAGATAAATAACTGTTAAAAATAATTTCCTTGTATTTTAGCAAGTTAGATTTCGTGATAACTGTCATTTAGAACGTGAGTTGGGTTCCACAAACAGAACAGCTGAAGAAAAAAGAATAATTTGAATGAGTAATTTTAAAATGTATTTAAGGCATGTCCATACATGAAACCTAAACTACCAAAGAGAAACTGAAGTTCAGATACAGGCTATTCTGCGTTGGCCAGCCTTCTAAAAGTAATGTCTTAGTTGTCTTTTTAAGAAAGTAGGTTAGATTAGAGCAAACAGTTTGCACTAGTTTGGAAATGCCCAAGGTGCAGAAGTGGGATATGCAGAGAGTGTGTATTGATAAGAAACACAGCTGCTACATAGCACATGTATGCAGTGAATTTCATGATTGTCATGGAAAGATGATAGATTGTTCACCCCTTAATAAAACAAAACAAAAAAGTAAATTTGTATCTTCACTTTGCTTTACACTGAAATGACTTTCTGTAAACTTACTCTCTATAAACACACAGATTCTCTGGCAATGTGAATTGGCAGTCTCACAGATTTCAACTTAATTGCATTGTTTTGTACCAAAGAGGATTTGCCAATATGTTTGATTTGTTTCTGTTTACAGCAACAGTTATATTGTCTCTTCCTTCTGCTGCAGAAAAGGACGCTGCCATCAGACAGTCTTAGACTGGATTATATGCAAATCTTTTATTCATACATGGAGATACGCAGAGGTGGAGAAAGCCTTAGCATTTTAAAACCAAGCAAACATCCTCCCCCTATCCCCAACATGAAACAGACAATCAAAAAAAGCCCCACAACACTTCATAAATATGAATAACGTGAAATGGTCTGAAAACACTCATTAACACAGTACCAGACTTAAGCAGGCCACCTGGGACCATAAACCTCCATTCCTTTTAGTAAACTAGTTGTGTACATACGTTCATCCTCCTTTCCACTGATGCATCAGTTTGAGCCACTCAAAGTTTTCTGCCAGTCCATTGGCTCAGGCCCTTTATTCTTCTCTTTTAATTCTAAAAAGAATCTGAAGTAATCCTGTGAATTCTGCTGACTTCCAGTACAGCAAATGCAAATCAGAACCACCGAGTTTTTTAAATATGAGTATGTAATCATGTTTCATAATACTTTGTTATACTGAGCTTTTCTTGTGATGTCTATACTATATAAAGATTTTTGCCTGACAGGGTTCATGACTTTTTCTTTCCAAGAATTATCAAACAATCTTGCCTTAGAAAAAGTTTTTCTGTATTTTTGACAGAAAATACTTGTTTGCTACATTTTTTGATATAATCTTTTCCCTTTCCCCTTTCAGTGTTCAGGAAATGCTGACAGGTCAGAGGCTTTGTCAGTCCAGCTCCCATAATGATGCTGTCCTGGCAGCCCTGAACCAACAAAGAAGTGATGGCATACTTTGTGATATTACTCTTATTGCTGAAGAGCAAAAATTCCATGCACATAAAGCTGTTCTGGCAGCCTGCAGTGACTACTTCCGAGTAAGTACAAAGACTTTTCTCTTCTTATAATTGTATTAAAAATTATTATTATGGAGAACAGGAGTGGTTATAGATATCATAATGAAAATGCTTTAAATTTAAGCCTTTAGAAAATTCAGGATCATTGCAATTTAGTAGAGCATACAACTTTAAATATCCACACACATGCCATAGGAAAGAAATGTTAAGAACATAATTAAGATTTTATCATTATTTATGGTAAGTTTTCTCCCCACTTCCACCCCCAACAAAGATAGGCAGTACACAGCCTTTTAATGCCCCAGTAAAGTCAAAAAAGGGGTGAAAAAGAATGAAGAAATGTTTGTAGAACATTGGAGAGGGATGTGATTAGGGGATCACGAAGAGAAGACTGAGGGGAGACCTCATAACAGTCTTCAACGTCCTCGGGAAGGGAAGCAGAGTGGCAAATATTGATCTCTTCACTCTTGTGACCAGTGACAGGACTTGAAATGACATGAAACTGGGTCAGGGGAGTTTAGGTTGGATATCAGGAAAAGGTTTTTCACCCAGAGGGTGGTTGGGCACTGAAACAGGCTCCCCAGGGAAGTGGTCACGGCACCAAGCCTGGCAGAGTTCAAGAAGCATTTAGATGATACTCTCAGGCATATGGTGTGTCTCTTAGGGTGTCCGCGTAGGGCCAGGAGCTGGACTCGATGATCCTGATGGATCCATTCTAACTCAGCATATTCTGTGATTCTATGATTAGAGCATGTAAGAACGGGGAGAAGGAATTTAAATTTAATCTTTACTGTGAGGGTGGTGAAGCACTGGAACAGATTGTCTAGAGAAGTTGTGGCTGGCCCATCTCTGAAAGTGTTCAAGTACAGGTTGGATGGGTCTTTGAGCAACCTGGTCTAAGTGAAAGGTGACCGTGGCAGGGAGGATAGAACTAGGTGATCTTTAAGGTCCCATTCAATGCAAGACATTGTATGATTCTATGATAAATGCAATTTAATTCTGTTTGGGAATGGGTTTTTGTAGGATGCAAATGGTTACTCACAAAGAGGAGGCTATAGTAATCTTTTAGATGTGATAAGACTTATTTTCATGAACAAGTGTTTTCAAAACGTAAAGATTAAAATATTCTCTGGGAAATCTAATTCAGATACTCAGCATGGAATATTGAACCCAGGTGCCAAAATTGGAGTAACTGAAAAATTGAGTTTGCTAATAAAAAGAGTATTCTTTACGTGAAGCAATTCTACTAACCTTCATTATAATGTACTTGCTCAAAATGTTGGACTGTCTATACCTCTGTAGTTGACTGGTATTTTTAAGTGTGAGTCATCTTGTTGTTAATCAGAGACTAAAGTTGGAATTAATTAAAACGTCTGTTTTCTCTAGTGAAGTAATTTTATATAATAGTTTGTCTACACTGTAATTGTAGTGTTATGAACCTCTTTATGGTGACCTTTTTGTTTTGTTACAGTAGGAATACAGTGTATGACAACTGTTCTATATCCTTAATTACCTGAGTAGAATTTCTATCTTCCTGTCAACTCTCTCACTTTTGCTTAGAATTAGACTTAATTTATTCTGCGTATTTAAGAAATTTTATTAACCTTGATGTTACTTTTGCTGTGATAGTGTTGAGCCAATTGGTTGCTCATTTTTTAATCTTATCTGTATGCTTATCTGTATGTTCTGCTACATCATACTTTGTACTGCCATAGCTGCTGATGTTGCTTCATAATGGTGCCTGGGCCTTACTGTAACAGAAATTGCTTTGCACTTTTTTTCTGTTACCCCAGTGCATAGAGAGGTATTCTGGAGCTCTCTAGCTCTAGCAAGTTCTATATATACTTCTCAGTGATATACTGCCATGCTGTTCTATTTTGAATGAAATACTTTAATAAGGGTGCCATATCGTTACTCTGCACATGTGACATTCTTTCCAGAGCTCTCTGTATCCTGTGCATAGAAACATCATAGAGTGGGTACCTATGTCCAGCATTCCAGCAGTGTGGTAGGAACAGCTTCTACTTTGGTCACTTATTGATTGACATTGAGATGTGGGGCACTGTAATTTAATGTGTTATTTCCAATTGAGTTACCTGGTATTGGCTGGACAGTTATTACGAGTTAAAATTTTAATGTCCTTAAATGCTACATAAATATTTTCTATTCAAAAAATACTTAATGATCTATGCAGCAATTCGAATTTGATCTGCCTCTAAGCTCTTATGGCTTGGTAGGATGTATTCAGACTTTAGGTATCAGCTATAAATATCGAACCTGTGCTTTATGAAATCAGACAAACAGTTTTTATTGTTAATGGACAAAAATCTTTGTAAGAAAATTGTGAAATGAGACCTATATTCTTTAGGAAGGTGACAAAAAAGTTACTATACACTATGTTCCTGATTCTAATAACTTAGAAAAAGCAAGAGTTGTTAAAAAAGTAATAATGTTTTGTGTTTAACCTGAAATTATTGGTCTTATGACTAGGGGGATTTTGAGCTATTTGGGTACTAATTTTTTAAGATTTAGGAGAATGATGCCAATCTTCATTCAGAGTCAGTGAAGAGAAGCAGGCGTTTCCAGGGGGTGATGAAAGAGGAAAGAGGATTTACTTAGAATGAAATGAATGACTATCTGAAAGTAACAGATCTCTCTCAACTGGTTAAAAAGACCAGACTCGCATACTTCAAAATTAGTTGTCAATATTGTATGATTTTTATCCTTATTTTTTGCTGGATTTTCTTGGAGGAATTGTTGAATGAAACTTGCAGGTTTTCTAACCCTGAAGTCATTTATGAAAAACTCACTGTAATGTGAAACTTACCTTTCAGGTTTTTGGGTTTTTTTGATGTATAAGCACAGGACTGCAGTGAATGGGATTCTGGGAATATCAGATGTTGGAGTTGCTTTGACTAAATCTGAGATGACACAACTGTACATCAGTGTGACACAAAGAACTTGACTACCATAACTTCTGGTTTCTGCAGCTCATAGGTTTGATTAATATCCCAACCTGCTTTCAGCTGTGTCTGGAGAGGCTCTCAGCTGATTCTTATGATCTCACAGGTGTATTGGGTTTGTGTGGCCAGGTTTTGGTAGCCTGGGGCACTACAGGGGTGCCTTCTTTGAGAAGCTGCCAGAGGCTTTCTCGCTTTCTCCATGTCTGGCAGAGCCAATGCCAGGCGGCTCCAGGATAGATCCACTGCTGGGCAAGGCAGAGCCAATCAGAGAAGGTAATAGCACCTCTGTGATAACATATTTAAGAAGGAAAAAAAATGTGTAGATGCAAGATCAGAGAAGATCAGAGTGAGAATATGTGAGAGAAACAACTCTGCAGGTACCAAGATCACTGGAGAAGGAGGGGCAGGAGGTGCCCCAGGTGCCAGAGCCGAGGTTCCCCTGCAGCCTGTGGTGCAGACCATGATGGAGCAGCTGTGCCCCTGCGGCCCATGAAGGTCAGTGGGCATGAAGAGATCCAAGTGCAGCCTGTAGAGGAGACCTGTGTTGGAACAGGAAAATGCCTGAAAGAGGGCTGTGAAACCCTGGGAAGTCTGTGCTGGAGGGACCAATCCTCACAGGGACCTGCAAACCTGTGGAGAGAGGAGCCCAAGCTGGAGCATGTTTCCTGGTAGGACTTGTAACCCTGTGGGGGACCCACAGTGGAGCAGCCTGTGCTTGAAGGACTGCACCCCATGGAAGAGTGACCCACATTGCAGTAGTTTGTGCAGAACTGTTGTCTGTGGGGTGGACTCTCACTGGAGAAGTTTGTGGAGGACTGTCTTCCGTGGTAGGGACCCCACACGGGAGCAGGAGAAGGACTTCTCTCCCTGAGCAGCAGCAGGAACAACATATGACCATAACCTCCACTCCCCATCTCCCTGCACTGCTGGGGGGAAGGAGGTGGAGCTCCTCCCGATGGCTCTTGGTGTAGCCACAGTGACTGCAGAGAAATTCAAACAATTACCTACCCTGCCTGGCCTCTCAGAAGATCCTTCCATTGTGGGATTATTGCAAGTTAAAGATCAGCAAGTGCTGACAGCCACTACAACAGTGCCTAGGTGACAATACCAAATAAACTGTGATGCTGTAATCCCCATCCATAAGATGATCTGAGAGCTGGAGAGCCAAGCGGTGGTCAGCAAGACCCACTCACCTTTCAATAGTGGAGCTCAGGACTGAAGGAGGGTAGATGGAAGGTGTTTTTAATATTTATTTTTCTTCTCATTATCCTGCTCTGATTTTGTTATTAAAAAATTCAGTTAATATCCCCACTAGAGTCTGTTTTGCCCATGACAATATTTGCTGAGTGACCTTTCCTAGACCTTATCTCAACTCATGAACCTTTCATTGTATTTTCTCTTCTGTGTCCACTTGTGGTGGGGAGTGATAAAGCAGCTTTGGGTACCTGGCATCCAACCAGAGTCAACCTACTACAGTCTTTTCTGAGTCTCCAGATATGTGTTCAATTCTACACAGGTCTCTATGAGAATGATTCATTTGTTTTCTCTTTTTTTGCTGCTTTTGTAAACAGTTTCTAAAGAGACTAGATGTTTGCTTTCTGTGGAACACTTACAGTTTTCTGCAGTTTTGTTCCGTGTCTACTCTGATTTCGATGGAACTACTTCTTAAATTGTGGTGTTTTCTTAAGCAGCATATTTTTTTTCAAATTGCTGCTTATGTCTTTTCTTTTCTTGCAAAGAAAAGTTTGTTAATGCTTTAGAATGTTCGCTAAATGTTTGTCATGTTACAAACATGTTTGTCATGTTAGACTGGTGGAATTAGAGCTTTTGTGTGTGGAAGAGTGGACAGAGAAGGTTAAACAGTTAAATTTTCTTTGAAGTTACAGCCTGAAGTAAAATCTATGGCTTTTCTAGGACAAGCTGAAGACCTGAGCTTCAGCAAAATACTTAAGGGCCAGCTTTCTAGGGTAACAGCCTGTCATCCATTCTTCTAGTTCATATAGTTAGTCTTGTAGTTCCAGTTGTGCAGAAACATTGGAGTTTAAGTCCTAAGCATTTTCTCTTGGTTTGGGAGTTTGTTACATTTGTACACCAAAATGTTGTGGTTTTTTGTTTGTTTGTTTTTTTTTTTTTTTTTTTTTTTAATAAAATAAAAAAAATCCCTTAGGAAGTTGGATACAAAGACTGCATTAAAAATACATAGTTGAAGATTGGACTCTTGAAAATTAGGGGGTTTAATTTGTTTTCTGCTCCTGAAGGACCTCTTATTTCAAAATGTGCTAAGGAATACAGTAATTCTCTCCACACCCTAAAAGACTACAATAAAGAGTAGTAAACATATGTATTTTTATGGGTTCTTTTTAAAGCAGCAAACAGCATTTTAGGCAAGTTTTTCCGTATTGACATACTGTAATTTGCCATTTGTCTCAATTTGCTGCACAAAGGCAAGGCAGTGGAGTTAGTATATATGCATTGTGATAACTCTAGCAAGCAAAGTAATTTCCAATTAAAAGATTCTTCTGTTTTTTTCCCCTCTTGGACCAAAATGAAATGTTACTGCATCACTTCATTAGTAGGCATTTACAGTGTTGGCAGGTGATTATATAACCTCAAGATTTTCTTGTACAAAATGTATTGGTTTTCCAGTCAGAACAACTCCTTTCGTCTTCCTTATTTTTCATTTGAGTGGGTTTGTAGCTGCAGGACTTTGATCTTTCTCAGAAAGATGCAGATTTTTCAGCTAATCTGGATGAATAAAATTATATCAATTATCTGAAATAGATTTTAAAGTGTTAATAATAATCTAATTTTTTTCCATAATGAGCATGCTCAATTCTTAGAAGAATTTTCTTATCTGAAATGATTAGTAGATAATTTTGCATACAGATTTTGTACTACTAACTGTTTCAGTTAATTCGTAAACAGTTTCTTTTCAGGGGTTTTCTGTACCATCTTTCCTGCATGTTGGCAGGTAATTTTCTCCTTTTTACACAACATTGTTGATTGTTCATATTTCTCTTTATATTGCATTGTTTCTTGATAAGGTTAGAGAATTTTTATGAGCAAATCTCTGAGGTATGAAAGACTGTATGATGCAAATGGCTTTCAAAATCTTGTATATTAATCATAAAGATATGGATAGATCTAAAGACCTAGTTCTGAGAAATCAGAATTACCTGCTGGTTTTGCAGTTTAATGTGATTTTTGTCTTTCATTATTTTACCATTGGTGTGTGTCTAACATACATACTAACTAAACAAACAGTATTTTCTTTACTATTGTACCCCAAAGGTGATCCTACTTAGAAATTCTCTGTCTAGGTAACCTTTAGAAATGTTAGCTCTCTGCATAGGACCAAATCAGCTTTAGTCTTCCAAGCAAACAGTGGTTCTACATTCAGTCCTTCCTTAGCCCCAAGCCACACTGGGATAGGTATGGCTGCTTCTGAACATCCTGAACAATAGGACAAAGAGCAGTGGCCGTAAGCTAAAATGCAAGAAGTTCCACCACAACATGAGGAAGAACTTCTTCACACTGAGGGCAGCAGGTTACTGGAACAGGCTGCCCAGTGGGGTTGTGGAGTCTCCCTCTCTGGAGACACTCCAAAGCCCCCTGGACACATTCCTGTGTAATCTGCTCTAGGTGACCCTGCCTTGCAGGGGCATTGGACTAGATGATTTCCAGAGGTCCCTTCCAACCCCGATTATTCTTTGATTCTGTAACTATCTTTCTATCTTAAACACTAGAGAAGGAATTTTTGTGCTAAGAATCAGGCTTACCAATAGACTTTCTTTTCTTTATCCTCTTACTTAAATCCTTACAAGCAGTACACAGATTTTCCCAAACTAATTGTTTGGAAATCTGACAGTACAGTTGTAGAGATGTCAGATGACCCTCCCAGAGTTGGCAAACCATGCACCCTCCTATGATTCCCTGTGTTTTTTCTTTCTTATCTTTATTCTTACTGATGATAACTTATATGACAAGTGAAACATTTCCTGTGAAATACTGAGCTCTCTTTCTGCTGCCATCATGATTTATGCAAAGCTAATATTAACCCAGCTATGTGGCATCTCTCATTTGCTTACACATCCTTGCCATCTTCTTACTCTTAACATTCTTCCCCACAATCTGAGAAGCCTTGAGGCTTTTGGCCAGTTAATATTTGGTCTTTGCTATATTAATTCATATTGTCCTGGGACAATCTACATTATCAAAGCCCTTAATTCAGAAGTAGTTTCCAGTTGCTGTACAAAACTTCAGAACAGGATACAGTATTCTCATTTACTGTCACACCAGCAGTTCTCTTGTATAAGAACTTTGATAAAGACATCTCTATTAAATATGCCTAGTATTCAGATGAAACTTCCCCTCATTTTAATTCTGTTTAATCTCTCTTGTGTTGTTTGTTTGTTTTTTAAAGCGTTCTTCCTATGTAAAAATGCTGACTTCAGACTTGGGAAGGAATATAGTCTTAGTAGGGGTTTCCGGTTTGAGATTATTGAGTTTATAATGTTCACTATCATACAGTGATGCTATCTGAAATCTAAGGGCTATTTTGGCATGCTGTCAAACTGTTTAGCATTGTTTTTAAACTCTCCTACACATGAAATCAGCCAAATGTGCCAACACATGGTTCTGAGTGATGCCAGCAATGCAGAGGGTATTTGAAGATTCACAGTAGTGTCTTGTGTTATGGGCATATTACTTATACACCACCTGTTGAAAATGAGAAAGTGCTGCTTGCTTCTCATTAGAAAAAAAATGAAACTTGCCTAAAATAAGAGAAGGCAGGCTGGGGAAAAAATTCAAGTTATACTACTACCATAATAGAAAGGTTTAAATACAAATTAGAGTTTTACTACTAATTATTAAATAATCCAGTTACAGTTGAGTGTCAAAAAACCTGCACATTCCTTCACTTCTTAAAATACTGTTTGTTAGAGGCACTTCAATATTTTGACTAAGTTTAATCAAAGCATTGGAAGTAATGTAGCATGGGCAGGCATGAAGTGTCTTGTGTAATATTTATCTGAAAAAACTCTTTTTTACTTCTGGAGTATATACGTAAGTGGTTTGCAAATGTATTAAAAATTTTAAATAAATAATATTCTTTCAAAATGACAAAGTAAGGAAGTGGATCTGGTTAATTTTACTTTGTTCCTCTTTGTCTTTGCAATTAATGGATTTTTATTCTGTGGGGCTTGGAAGCAATTTTTGTTTGTTGCAGACAGTGTCCCCACAGCTTAGCAATGTAGGTGTTATCAAAAGCATTTAGAAGAATCTTCTCTTTTCTGAATTCTGCATTCAAATTTCCAGTAGTTGTTATGCTGTCTTAGTAAATATGTTTCTGTTCCAGTTCTCATAGTTCATAAATGAATTTATTGCAATGCTGCCAGTGTTGGATGGTAGACATGATGTTGTATCATCTTGATTTTTTTTTTCCTTTCCTTTTTTTGAAGTGCCAGTGTGGTAAGCAAGTGTACTATGGTTAAGTATGGCAGTATCAACTCTGCAGTTAATAAGATAGGCCATTGGAGACTGTGGCTCACTGTCTCAAATTAGATTAGTGTCATAACATGTGGTGTTTGGCTACTGTTCAGTTGATGCATTTTTCTCAATTTAAACCACGACAGAAAGGAATTGTTGCAGCCATGTTGCTGTAGGTGCCAGTTTTCGTTACCATCTTCTTTGGTGCTCCAGGCTTCCTCACTCCGGTTTCGCTGTGCTGCCATAGCAAGTGTTCTGATGTTGGGTTGAACTCAGCTATAGTTTCTATGTTGCTAAGTATTTGCCCATGGAAAGCCAATTTATTGGGGAAGGCCTGTGGCAGAGAAGTGTTTCATACCTGTTTTTTATTTGGTCTCTATAGTCTTGTGAAGAAGTGTGATGTTTCAGAACATTGTTGGATGCAGTAGGCACTCTTCTTTCTCCTGTAGTCTCTGTCAGTATCTTCCTACACAACCTCAGGAAAATTTAAAATTATTCTGTGGGTGTAAGGAAGCTAAAAACACCCGAGGGAATTACTTGGGCAGCATGTCACTTTTAGCTCAAGTGACTAGGACCCACATACCATTTTTATAACATGAGAAGTATCCAATGAAGGAGACGAGAGTGGTGAAGAGCTAAAACCATGATCCATAGGTTGCAATGAACATTTAGCTGGTTTTAGGAAGTTTTAACACTCTTGAAATATCATCTGTCATCTCTACAATTGTACTGTCAGAATCACAGAATATGCTGAGTTGGAAGGGACCCACAAGGATTACTGAGTCCAACTCAAAGACGATCCCCAAGAGTCACACCATGTGCTTGCGGGATTGTCTAAATGCCTCTGTCAGGCTTGGTGCTGTGACCACTCTCCTGGGGAGCCTGTTCCAGTGCCCAGCCACCCTCTGGGTGAAGAGCCTCTTTCTAATATTCTACTTAAACCTCCCCTGACACAACTTCAGGCTATTCCCTCAGGTCCTGACGCTGGTCACCAGAGAGAAGAGATCAGTGCCTGCCCCTCTTCTTCTCCTCGCAAGGAAGTTGTAGACTGCAATGAGGTCTCCTGTCCTCTCCCTTCTCCAGGGTGAGCAGAGCAAGTGACCTCAGCCACCCCTCATACAGCTGCCCTTCAAGGCCCTTCACCATCTTCATTGCCCTCTGGATGTTCTCTAAGAGCTTAATATCTTTCTTATATTGCACTGCCCAAAACTGCACACAATGCTCAAGGTGAGGCTGTTCCAGTGCAGAGCAGAGCAGGACAATCCCCTCCCTCGACCAGCTGGCTATGCTTTGCCTGATGCCCCCAGGATACGGTTGGCCCTCCTAGCACTGTTGACTCATATTCAACTTGCCATCGACCAGGACCCCCAGGTCCCCTTTCCAGCATCCTATTCCCCAGTCTGTATGAAAACCCAGGGTTGCCCCATCCCAGGTGCAGAATCCGGCATTTCTTGTTGAACTTCATACGGTTGGTGATTGCCCAACCCTCTAATTTGTTGAGGTCTCTCTGCAGAGCCTCCCTGCCTTTGAGGGACTTAACAGCTCCTCCCAGTTTTGTGCAATCTGCAAACTTGCTCTGTATCCCTTTCAGTCCTGCATCCAAGTCATGTATGAAGATGTTGAAGAGCACAGGGCCTGAGATGGAGCCCTGTGGAACCCCACTAGTGACAGGTCACCAGTCTGATGTCACCCCATTCACTGTTACCCTCTGTGCTCAACCTGTGAGCCAATTGCTCACTCACCAGATGATGTGTTTATCCACCTCTGTGCTGGACATTTTGTCCTGAAGAATCCTGTGAGGCACAGTATCAAAAGCGTTCCTGAAATCCAAAAAGATTACATCCACTGGCTTCCCTTGACCAGCTAGGTGGGTTACCTTGTCATAAAAGGAAATCAGGTTTGATAAGCAGGACTTCCCTCTCATGAAGCCATGCTGACTGTGACTGATAATAGTGTTGTCTTCTAGGTGTTTTTCAATACTTCCCAGATAATCTTCTGCATAACTTTACCAGGTACTGAAGTGAGATGGACAGGCCTGTAGTTTCTAGGGTCATCCTTCTTGAAAAAAGCTTCCTGTCAGCTGGAACCTCTCTGGATTCCCAAGACCACTCAAAAAATCATCAACAGAGGTTTTGTGATGACATCAGCCAGCTTTTTGAGAATTCTGGGATGAAACCCATCAGGCTTCATAGAATTGTAGGGATCCAGCTGGAGCAGCAGATCCCACACAATTTCAGGTCGACTGGGAGTTGGTCATTCTCACAATCATGAGAAGTCCTCCAGCTCGGGGCACTGAGACGTTTTAGTCTGTCATCTGAGTTGAAGATAGAGGCAGAGAAAGAGTTAAAACACGTCTTGCCTTGTCTCTGTCCCTGTTGGTGAAGTGACCATCATCATCCTATAATGGGTGGATGATATTTCTATGCTGCCCATTGCCATTAATATATTTGAAAAAACTTCCTAAATAGTCCTAAATAGGTCTCTCTTCTAAGCTTTTATCTTTCCCATAGAACCTGTGTAAGATTTCTCATCCCCTGTACAGAGTGGTCAACTGCCTGTTGTGTGAAGATCTACTTTTGTTTATCCTCAATCTGATTTCTACCAGTTTCAGTTGATTCTTTCTAGTTCTTCTTTTGGAAAAGATAAACATTGATTCCTAGGTATTCTTCTCATGGCACTCAAGATCATCTCTTTTGCAGGCTGGAAGTTTCTGACTTAATCAGATGCTGGTCAAATGGAAGCTTGTGCAGGATGCTTGTTGCAGCTCTTTGCCCTCCTCTGATACTTTTACAGCTCTATTACATGTTTTTTGAAGTGAGGGTAAAAGAATTTTATGCAGGAGACAAAACATAGGTTTCTGCATGGACTTAGTGTTGATTTCTGTTTTGTGGTCTCTTGCCTAACAATTTCTAAGCATTGATTACGGGGGTTTTTTTTGGTTACTGTTGCTGAGCACAGGGATGATTTTTTTATTAAACTCATATACTAATTTTTATAGATGCCATTTTATAAACCAACTTCTTATCTCATACAACCCTTTTACAGTTTATCACCCTTTACCCAGGCCTTTACTTGGATAGCTTTGCCTCCATGGACTTTCTAGCTGCACTGCTCTTGTCCTTTTCCAGATCTTCTCTGGTATGTTAGAGAGCCCACACTGAGGTGCTCCACAGGAATCACGACTCCCACTGAAAATTGTCCTGGTCTTTTTATGTTCAGTGTTTTATATATTCAGGCACTTATCCAGACAAAGATCTCTCTTCTTTTCTCTCTTGCCTGATTTGCTTTCCAGGCATTTAAAGGCCTCTGTCAAAAACTTTTTTTGAATCCACTTTGTGAAGAAGTAATGGTTAGACTCAGCATAGTGTACTCTTCACCATTAGGTTGCATTTATCAGTTTTATATGTATAAAAATAATTTTATGTTTGTGTGTGTCTGTGTGCCAAAAACAAATTACAAATTACCATCTTCTCATACATGTAGAACATTCTCAGCTCCTGATGAAGTAACCTGGCCTTCCAGGGTCACAGGGTACCAGCTGTAGGCAGAATAGGCAACAAAGGTACACAAAGCCCATTTTATATAAAAATTGCTGAATATTAGGGCATCTTATGAAAAATCCATCTGCATTTTCAGAAGCTCTCATACCTGACACTTAATCATCTACCTTGTCAGGGTTATATTTCAGCCAAAAAGGAGTAGGTGACAAGCCTATAGAATTTATGGCAATAATTAAATGAATGTCATTGTGGTCTGTTAGTTTGGAAGGGGTTTATTTGCTAGAGTTGCAGGAAAAGCCAAAGGATAAATGAGCTTGGTCAAATGCAGACTACTAAAAATAAAATGAAGAGATGATTTTAGGGAGGCATTTGTTCCAGAGGAGATAGCTGATGGAGTGTAGAGCACAGCTGATGATGAAAACTACTGTGACAAATGACTGCAACATTAACACAAGCTTGGTTAGCCAAGTCATTCTTCTTTTATTTTGCAATTTGTTAGTGCTTGTTTACTTTTTTAGCTTTTTATCGGTAGGAGGAGATGGAAAACCAAAGAAAAATAGTCAGCTGCTTTTATTATTTTGTCTTTGTATAAAACAGTTTAATAAATATATTGGTTGTAATTAAGGGTTGTACTTTAGCAAAATTGTGCTGTTTCTTAATGGAAAACAAGATTTAGAATTGTAATGGAAAATAGAATTGTTTTAAAGGATGTGAAGGTTATCTAGTTCAAACTCTTATAAAATAGGCCAGATATGAAAGGTATCTAATACAAACCTTCATAAAATGAACCATTTAAAATTTCAGCATCAGACTTCTCACATAACAAGTATGCTTTGTAGTTATGATGCAGAATAGAAGTAATTGCCATAGTTTATTATTGCTTGGAACATTTAGATGTCTCAGTGTCTAATGACATTCACATCACATTATAAATGGCTTCTTAAGAAGCTAATTATAATAGCAACTGAGGTTGTTACTCAAGTTGTTAGATTAAGCCTTGCTGTACAACTGTAGTTAGAGCTCATATACAGTGAGGTGGGAAACTTGTCTTGATGGTATTGTATGAAGTATGTTTTTAAAAATAAGTCCCTTAAAGGTGTCCAAGCTTTAATCATGGTTTTTCCTGGGGAAGAAAAAAACAAAATCACAGGAAGCTTTGCATCCCTGATTGAAATGTATTGTGGTAGTTAAAATGCTAGTTTAAGAGCTAAGTGAATTTTATTCCAATTTTATTTTGGGCTTGCTTTTGATATCAGTTGCTAAAATCATCAAACGACATGAACAATAGGCTTATGCATTCACTGGGAAGCATTAAACCAATTTAAGCCAAAATTTGCAAATGTGACTCATACTTTTCTGTGCTTGACTGGAAATGCTGGGGAAAAAAAATCTGGTTTTAGTTATGCTGCTTCGTTTATTCTCCAAAAGGCAGGTCTGCTTATGAGTGGTTGTTGTTAGGACAGACTGTACGTTACTGGAGTTTTATGCAGTGCTTTGCATGGCACTGTTCTTACAAATAATTTTTTCTGCTTTTGCCATAAAATAAACAATAATTTTTATATTCAGGATCACCTGTGATGACTTATTAATTTAAAATATAGGAACTAATAAGTACTGTAGGTGTACTGTACTGTAGTAGTTCACAGTTAATTTTTTTATTATTATTGTGGTACAGTTTTGCACATGGAAATTGTAGAATTATTTTGTTTCTATGATACTACTTGGACAAATTTTGAATGTAGGTTGTTTCAGTGGTGACTCAGCAACTTATTAGCAGTAGCATGATGCACATTACATTATTAAACTGACTATCAAAATGTTAATTACATTTGATGCAGGTTCAATGAAGAATATAAATTGTTAGCAACAAGTGCTTTTTTTAAAAAAAAAAATTGGTTTTAACTTTTTATTTTGACTGGGAACAAAGACCCGTTGCCTTGTGACAACCAATAAAATTCCTTTGTTCTTGATGGGATATCCACTATACAAACAGGACAAAAAACCACATCCTTAGGTCCTCTAAACTGTAGCATAGGTCTTTATTTCAATTTTCATTACTTATTCAGGGCTGTGTAATTATGTATCACTCTCTGACATTGACATACTAAAAGAAATACCAAAGGTTCAGTGGAATTTGCTTTGCTAACAGTAATATGTGACATTTGAGTACTGGGAATAAAATTGTATAGTTTGCTGCTTAGCTTTTGCTTTAACTATATATTCCATTAAACTGTGAATGATAGCTGACCTTTTCATTTTATAGGATTCATTTTAGTTGCTTGGCAAATGCTTAAAAAACAAAATTTAGGTAGATTTCATTGGGCAGATGAATTAGTGCAGGCTCAGTTATCAGTGACTGATGTTATGTGACATTTTCTCTGAGAATTTATATAGAACATTTTTCAGAAGAATCATGTTATGAGCCTCTTAATCATATTTCATGCAGTTGGTATTGATGGATATGTTTTTCAGCGTGCAAGAGACTCCCGAGAACATGGCTGATGATTGATTAAGGATAGACAGGCTCAAATTGGGAGGGAAACAAAGCTAGTTGTGAAAAGAACAAAGCACATTTTTACATGCTATAAGGAAACATTCACATATTAAATTGGTTATTTGGATAAGCATACATTGCGCATCTAGAGCACAGTTGATACTTGATGTGGACATTGTCATCTGTCAAAGCAGTATTTTGACTCCTATTCATACATTTTGAATATTTTCTTTTTTGTTGTGATAGGTGAAAACAGCAAAGAAAAAATTATATTTTTTATGTAATGAAGGATTAGAAGATGAAGTTAAAAACACCTAAAGGTTAATTCAGGAGTAATACAACAAAGTAGATTAAATAGATTATGTTTGAGTGACCTATATACAAATAAGCTTAGGTTGCAAATCAGAAAGAATGCATGACTGAGCTGTTCCATTGATACCAGTAAGATTTCTCACAGGCTTAAAATTACACTTGAAATAAAAAATCTTCAAGTGTCACATCATAACTGAGTTCCCTAAGCAGTATGGGAAATGGATCTGAGATCTCTGAAGTGTTAGTTTACTTTCTTCAAAGCTTTTCTGATGCATAAGATGAGAAGTGTAATCAATTTCCTGTAAAGAAAAAAACTATGGAACAGATTAATATAGAAGTGTGTATGCTGTGGGCCAGTGAATTGGAGTAAAACACTACCCTTAATGAAGAAACCTACCTATTTTAAAATGATTTTTAAAAGAGCTCAAGCAGTATCATTGTGGAATTGTGGAGGCAGAAATTTGAGATGACAATTCAGCTCTTTTAGAGCAGTAGAACAATGCTGGATAGTGTTAGTAACTGAAAATTCAGTGCAAGAAGATAAATAGCTAAGGAAAACCTTGCTGATTTCATTATCAGTTCTTTAGCACTTAGTTTGCTGGATAGACAGGATAGGCATTCACTCTTTCAAAATTGTTGTAGTATGTTTTTTTTCAGCTACAAGTGTGTATTAAGCTTTTTGGTTTTTCAGACATGCTTCTGAATTGGGTGGAAAAAAAGTTAATTAAATAGTTAACATGGCTACCAAACAAGTTGTTTGGTACACTTTAGTTTTTTCCTATAGAATTCAGCCTCAGTAATAAGAGGCTGGGTGGGATGGCATACTTTGTGGTTTGTTTTACCATTAATTAAACATTAAGAATTTTTTCCCCCCTTATAACATTTGACCAGTGTGCTTAATATAGTTGATGGTAAGTAGGAAAAGTAGGAGTGCATTTTTAACACAGAGCTCTACAATAACCTAAAGGTGAGAAAGCTCACGTGCATTGAGCTTAACTCTTTCTTAGTTCATCTTGATTTCGTGGGTGTTTGTCTCTTTGCATGTGGTGCAATGAAAGGAACTACAAGAATGCTGGTTCACCCTGTGCCAAATTTCCACTCTCCTTATCAGGTGGTGATTGTGAGGAAGTGCAGCAAATGCTTATGCACTTTGCAGTAGAGAATGTGTCATGTTCCTGGACAGCCACACCAGAACAGCTGAAGGTAAAGGCAGGCTCTTGCACATCAGTTGCAAAAGCTTTCCACTGCCAGTCAGTTGAAGATGAAAGGTGACAGGATGGACTGAATTGAGATATTTACATTGTGTTTTGCAAAACAAGCTTGGCCTTGCTGAAACTCAATGAACATCATGTTTGTGCTTGCTGCCTGCTGTTAAGTCTGTAGTTCAACAAGAATTGATGTAGGTCAGAGCTATGCATTGTTGAGGAGTTCCAGATGTTCATTTTTTGTTGTAATGGACTTGGAGCTGGGGCTGCTGGTAGTTAGCAAAGCAATGTTTGAGAAAACAGAGGGAACAAATTTGGAAATAGTACTCTTTGGGTTGCTGTAGTAAGTTCAACTTACTTGCTGGTTTTTGAAAGTTTAGATACCTTTTGAAAATTGCAGTTAAAGTTGAATCAAACAAAAACAATAATGATGAATGTCTCTTCACAATCTTGCTGAGGGAATTTCAAGATATTTTAGAGGTTATTGGTATGCACTGGAGCCATGTACTTTACTCCTAGAAGAGGCAGGGTATTTCTTGAAGGCAGTAACTTAAATGGTCATTTGCTTATCTCCCATTCAGAACATATCAGAAAAGTCAGCTTGTGGCTGATGTAGCTGAACTAAGGGATGAGCATAAGAATATCAAGATAGGCAAACTGAAAGCATTTAATGTGGATTCAGACTCTCTCAAATATTTTTTCTTTAAAGAGCCACTCACCTAGGGATTTTTAATCTAGAAATTACTTTATGTGAGTTCAGAGAAGTGAAAGAAAACTCTGCTTCCTGTGACAAATTACTATATGTAAGAACCATAGGTACGGGTGTAAACATTTCTTGGGTTATTATTGCTGGAATTGTAGCTTTCACTACAGAAATAAACATCCTCAGGTAGGTCTATTCTCATAAAATCAATACACAAAAAAAGACACATTTCACACATCTCTTCAACTTTCACTCTTCAGTTTGCTCAGCCCTTTACTCGTAAGATTAACGTTTTCACCTATTTTGAGCATCTAGGCTAAGTGCTTAGCTTCTTTTACAGTTAGAGTAAAAAAGCCTGCTGCATCCCACTAAGGTGGGACACTAAACGTGTCTAAACACGTTTTTTTCTATCTCTTGATCTACCTGTCTAGTGATAGAAAATACTTTTACTTACTTTTGTTATACAGCTACATGTTATTAAAATTAATAATACTGTTATTGAAGGCTCTAATGACAATTTCCTCTCATTTTCTTTAAAGTTTCCAAGTATTTTACCAATTTTCCTTCTACCTGGTACTTATGCAATGTATCATATTATTATTGTTCATGTAATGAGTTTAATAATTTCCTTTGAACATTGGTTAACTGCTAAACAGCTTTTATGCAGATTTAAATTCGAATCCAGTGGTTACTCCAGTGTTCAAATATTTTTTTGTTTTTAAACTTTCAGCAGAAAACTTATAAAAATTCATTTAATAAGAATTCCAAGTCATAGCGGTCAGTTACTTATGATTTCAGTCACTGCATTTTTTTTTGACAGCATGACTATTTGTTCTTTTTATATCCATTTTCCTCTCTCCTGTCACTGCATATGTTTTGATTCTGTTCTTTGCCTTTAAAAGGCCACTAAGCTGTGTGGAATCCACTGACAGTGTTGCTTGTGTAAAAATATTTTACAACATGGTTTTGTTATGATTTACTGTTTGCTGTGACTGACATGACTGTAAGACTGATATGTACAAATGAGGAAAAACTCATTGCTCTCATGGATATGGAACATCTGAGTAAGTAAGAAAACTACTCAAAGGCAAGAAGCAATTTTGGATCTCATCATTGTGACAGTGAGCAATTTGTATTTTGGGGATTTTGAATATCATCTTGTGTGTCTGTTATCCTAGTGTCTGTTCTTCAAATTATATGTTGTGAAGGAGTGTGTATGTATATATATATATTGCTGCAGTGCTGCCTGACTGATAAAATCAATATCTCCAGATCTTTTAACAGTAATACATTGTTCTGATTTGGTGGTATTTTGCGACTCTCTTGCATTTTGCGTTTGAAAGTTAAGCAACAGCATGTTGCCGTGCTGGGCATGGGAAGTAAGACATAGAGACTGTGCTAAGCATCTTTTACTTGGGCTATTCTGCCTGATTACATCAGATCTCATCACATCTGAGCCTATACACCCTGTGGTTGTGTGTTAGTTAGTTTTGAGCTCTTGTTGTCTTTTGTATTCTATGGTTGCAGAAAAAAAGTTTTTGTAAAAGTGCCTTTGGCTGCTGAGGGTAAAGTTGTGAAACTACAAGTGTGCTCTGTATTAAACGCCCACCAACTTGCTTTGAAGTCAAGTTTTCAAGAGTCTGAGGATTTTTCTTGGTTTGCATATTTTTATCCAAGGATTGTGTGTTTTGTTTTCTTTTTCTTTTGGGTATAAGTCTATAGCTTTGTTTCTGTTTCAGGCCAAGAATAGAGGAAGAATGGGGGGTTAATTCCTCCCTTCCCTCCAAAAAGAACAGCTAGTAAGGGGTCTTCCTGCCCCACAAAAATAAGGCCATCCAGATTTGTAGCATCTGAAACAAGTGTGACCTCAAGTGGAATTCTACAAGTGCAATATATCCATTTGTGACATCATGTTGAAGTCTGAATTTTGGAGCAGTTGCCACAAAGTGGATTGTATTTATTCTTCATTGGGGGATTTGGTTTACTTATGTAAAATCTTAACTGAAATAGCAGAATTTAAACAATTAATTTATTTGTTGCAGTGTTGGCTAATGGTATGATTGAATAGCAGAACAAGATCTGGATATTTAAAGGGACTGGAAGAAAAGATAAATCCTCTCATCAGTGGGTTTTATTATACAGGAGATTTTTGCTTAACATTGGCAGTCTGCACTGCCCACTCTCATGAAGGTCATGAAGGGGCAACGAGGCATTTTCAAAGACATTTTGTTTAAGTAGAAATGTTTTAAAATAAAGTATAATAGCATAGTGGCATGAAGTCAATAATTAACATGATTAACATTTCATGCTTAGCCAAATTTGGTAACTTTTCTTGTAAGTTTGAATTGTGCACTTGTCAAATATTTTCTATTTACTTTGTGTTTCTTGTCTGTTCTGCATCCTCCTGAGATATTTATCTTACTGCCCTGGTTTTTAATGTACCCAAGGGAAAAATAAAGTAGGCTACTAGCCTTGCAGTAGAAGCGTGACTGATGGATCTATTTAAGCTCACAAAACCTCAGAGTCTTTTCAGAGATGCATCTTAAATTGGAGTTTGACAGCCCAACCCTAACTCATTCTTCAGGTATTGGTAAAGTCTCAAACTGGAATTTAATGATCCATATTTTTTTACAGTTAAAACTACAGTATTCAAGTACACTAGTGCAAATTAAAGATTGAGTTTGAATTCAATTTCTGCCTGTAGTAGAACAGATTTTTTTTTCATGCTGGATTAAACCTTAAAACTATCAGGCTGAGAAGGAAATTTGTCTGCTGGTAAAGGCAGTTTGGATCACTGAGCGGTACTAAGTTCATCTGAGTGGGAGACTACTTTCCTGTAGGCTAATCCAGTTCAGCTGAATATGAACTGTCTGACATCCATTGCAGGCTTTATCTTTTGATCCAATTCTCTGTCCTTGCCTTCTGAAAAATAGATGCATTTCATATACAGTATCAAAAACCTTCACAGAATACTTGAGGATATTATTTGAGAAAATGAACTCTGAATAGCAGATGGCATCACATCTACGATGGAGTGACTTCCTCAGTGGACAAGGAAAGGACTGCAGATGTCATCTATCTGAACTTCTGGAGAGCCTTTGACATGGTCCTCCACAACATCCTTCTCTGTAAATTCAAGGTGGATTCAATGGATTGTTAGATGGATAAGACTGGCTCGACAGTTGCATCCAGAGAGTCAATGGCTCAGAATCCTGGTGGGCGTCAGTGGCAAGCGGTGTCCTGATGGGCATCAGTGGCAAGTGATGTCCTTCAGGGGTCCATGTTGGGACCACTGTTATTTAATATCTTCTTCAATGACATAGACAATGGGATCGAGTGCACCCTCCAGAGGGAGCTGGACAGTCTTGAGGAGTGGGTCCATGGGAATCTCCTGAGGTTTAATGGGACCAAGTGCATGGTGCTGCACCTGGGTTGGGGCAACCCCTGATATAAATACAGGTTGGGGGATGAACAGGCCAAGAGCAGCCCTGCTGAGAAAGACTTGGAGGTGCTGGTGGGTGAGAGGCTGGACATGACCTGACAATGTACACTTGCAGCCCAGAACGATGATCATGTCCTGGGCTGCATCAAAAGAAGCCTGGCCAGCAGAGTGAGGGAGGTGGTTCTGTCCCTCTACTCTGCTCTGGTGAGACCCCACCTGGAGTACTGCATCCAGCTCTGGAGCACCCAACACAGGAAGGACCCACTGGAACGAGTCCAGAAGAGAGCCACTAAGTTGATCAGAGGGATGGAACATGTCTCCTATGAAGAAAGGCTGAGAATTGGATTTGTTCAGCCTGAAAAAGAGAAGTCTTTGGGCTGACTTATTTGTGGCCTTCCATTATCTAGAGAGAGCCTACAAGAAGGCCGGAGAAGGACTTTTGGCAAGGACAGGTAGTGATAGAACAAGGGGGAAGGCTTTCAGTTTGACTGAAAGAGGGTTTAGATTAAATATTAGGAAGAAATTATTTACTGAAAAGTTGGTGAGGCACTGGAGCAGGTTGCCCAGAGAAGTTGTGGATGCCCTGTCTCTGGAAGTGTTTAAGGCGAGGTTGGATGGGGCTTTCACCTGGTCTAGTGGAAGGTATCTCTGCCCATAGCAGGGAGTTGGAACTAGGTTATCTTTATCATCCCTTTCAACCCAAAACCTTTTATGATTCTATGCAAAGCCACAGTCCTGTGGCTTACTTGCAGCTACAGTTCTGATAGCCCATTGCACCCTTAGACTGTGTCTGTAGTGGTAAATAAGGTAAATGTGGGCTTGTTTTCTGGCTCTAAAAGGGACTGGCACAGCATGACTTGTGATGATATGGCTAAACCTCTGCAAACAGGTTGGCTTTATCCATGCTGTCTATTTGGAATAGCTATGGCTTGAGTTGTCCCCAGGACTATAATCTGAGTATTGTCTTGAAGAATGCTAGTTAGTGGGGGTCAAAGTTCTGCTGGAGGCTCTTTTTGTTAAACACTTTGGATGATTATGGGCAGTGACTGAGTTAGCATCCTGATCCTGCTGAGTTTACTAAGTTAGGTATAGTAATAAACCCTGTGTCAAGACCATGTTGAAACCTGTGTTAAAATAATGTCCTCAAGATAAATTTAGTAAGTCTATACATAAGAAGTCAAAGAAATGATTCCTGATCTACAGATACAGATTCAGTTAAGTGTTTCTTTGTATCTGTAAGCTTAACTCATAGTGTGGATCATCTCTTGATCAGAATAAAAACTGTATTAGTAACCATACTGTCTTTTGATGGTTCCCATGGACAAGTCAGTAGTGTACAGACCACTACTGTAGCATATGTGGAGGGTGCAGAGCATCATGTGTCTCTGAGCATTTCCAGCCTTTCTGCAGGCAGTCTGTAATGGAATTGCGTGCACAGAAGGTTTGCAAATCTACCGCTACGTAGGCAGATGTTGCTTTGAGACTTTACTCTCTTTATTCATGAATTGGTGTGTGAAAGGAATATTATCCAAAAGGCTTATTTAGTAGTGAATTTCTGAGAAGAGAAGCTTATCTCTTCAAGACACCAGCTGCATGTCTACTTTTGCAAGGAGTAGGTGGCTGATGGGTACCTTGCAGCTCTTGGCAAGCTTTGAAGCCCCACGGTACCTATTAAAGCTCATTTGATACCTCTAAATGACAACAAAATATCCAACTCTGATTACTTGTAATGCATTAGAAAAGTGTCAACTTGTTAGAATTTTATTTCTTTTTCTATTTAGATATATTTCATATGTGTGTCTTACTACATTTGTTTGATAAACCTTTTAAAATATTTGTTGCTTCTTTTCTGCTGTTAAGTGAGTGTGTGACAAATGTCACTCTTGCTTATACTGGATGGTTTCCAGGCAACAGATTTATGCCAAACTACAGTGTTTTAATGATGAAAGTGCTAACATTTTCAGAAGTTACTTATTTGCAGAAGGCGTTCAGTTCTTGAAGCAACCTGAGTCTAGGTGAATCATGGAATAGTTTGGGTTGGAAGGGGCCTTTATAGGTCATATGTGCTAAAGAGTTAGAGGGGGTAGGGCTTATTTTCTTCCTTTAAATTCAGCAGTGCTGAATCTGATGGACAGACTGCACAAATGAAATCCAGTGTGCTTTATTGGCTGTATCAGCTTCTGCAGGTATCAGTCAGAGTACAGAGAGAAGGTAACAGGGGTTATGTTCATGAGAAATGCTTTCTTACTAGAGTTCTCCAAGGTGAAATTTGGTACCCTCCACAGAGGCATCAAGTTTGGCACAAAACCTACAGGGGATAAATTTAGACTTTCTTCAGCAATGATAGATGATAGAACTATTCAGTTTATTTGTTCACAGTTTACTGTTTAGAGATTCTCAGTGGTGTATTTTGTTAAAAAAATATGGGAAAGTGACAAAGAATGGAGAATGGGACTGATGAGGGAAGGAGTGGTAAGTTGGGGTACTGCACTGGGAATGCAGGCTGGGAGGAAAGAGTGAAGGGCAAAGAAGTTTAACAGAGAAAAAAGGAAAAATACTCTCACAATGATTCAGAGGCTGAGTAGGGTTGCTTCAGTGTGGGGAGGCACTGGAGAGAAATTATCTGGAAAGTAAGGCTGGATAAAAGGGACAGTTGCTCTCCTCAGTTTTATTTTCAGGGATATTCCGTAGCATCTTGCCTATCTTCAGTTTAGGTTTTATGATCTGAGAACCAGGGCAACAACAAGAGGAGGCTGTAAGTTTAGGTGACTGCATCTCCATCCTTCCTCTTCATTCGGTAACTAGAGTATTATATTGTTCACATTCTGGTCTGAGATGCTGACTTGGAAGGGATTCTTTATAAAAGATGGAATGTTAACTGCCCCTTTTTCTCCAGCAAGTAACTGTATATGATTTATTGCTCATTTTTGTATATAATGATACTGTACATGTATTATTCCTAGTGGTGCTTGTGTAGATTTTTTTTACCCAGAGTCCAGTTATCTTTTTATTGAATGATACCTTATTGTGTGACTGTTCCCATTGATTTCACCTGGATTACTTACTTAAGAATTGTATATATATGGCCCAAAGGGATTTGTTTCAGTTTTTCCAGAATAAGTTTTTGTATTTCATTATTGATAAAAGGACTCATTTGCAGGATTGATTGCTGTGGGGCTAGTATTGAAAACGTGTTATAGATCTCATTCTAACTGTCAAATGTGTTGCTATTTAGAATTCTTACCCAAAATGAGCTAATAACATTTCGTTGTTTTTTTTTTTTCCACAGGCAATGTTTAGTCTCTGCATGGTTGAAAGTGAAGCTGATGAGGTGAATTTGCATGGTGTCACAAGCCTCGGTTTAAAACAAGCCCTGGACTTTGCATATACTGGACAGGTATTGTACAGTTCTTCAAATTAAGAAACACAGTTGAAAGCAACTGCAATAAAAACTGAATATGACTTTTTCAGAAGTACTAGAATTATTTTTCTTGTGCTTTACCCAGTATAAGATATTTTATTTAACAGATCTTAATTTTTATATACCGTGGTGGGTTTTTTTTTTTTGAAGGATTGTTTAATAAAAACACCACTTTATGTGCATCGTTGCCAGGTAGCAAATCGTGTAGGACTTGTATAACCTTTTTGTGGTTGCCTGACTGTTCATAAAATCTTAATGTGAGTTGATTCTGCATGCTAAATTAAATGTGAAGAAAAGTGTTTCCCTCATAAGAAATATTTATAAACTCTGCTGTGTTTGAGAAATTATATAGTTGAGGAGAAAAGTAGTTTCTTACTCTCTGGATAGATGCAGTTGAAGCATCTTTGTAAATGCTTATAGTTACTATACATCTTCATTGTGCCACTCTTTGTGACCAGAGGTTAGATATCACATTATGTTACTTCAGAAAATGCAGAGTGATGCTCCTTTTCCCTCTTCCCCTTGCCAAAAAGAAAAAAAAAAAAAAGTGTTTGTGACCTGCCTTATATCTGCAGTGCATGCTTGGAGAGCATTGCTGTGTGACTTCATCTCAGTTCAGAGTTTGTGGATAGTGAGCTCAGAACAACCAGCTATTTCTGCTTTGGACTGTAAAATTCTAGATAACAAAACTATTTTAGAAATATTGCTACCATAATTGGGTCCATTGACATATTAATGATATTTATTAGTTAATTTCAAAATGGAAAGCTCAAATCCATATTGCATTATTCTGTTGGAGTTGTTGGTTTATACAAATTTAAGTAATTTTCTTCCATTGTGTGGATTGAGTGTATGACCATATATGGGTCCTTCTGTTTTTTTGTTTTAATTGTTGGCTTTTTCCCAAGGTAGCTAAACAGGTAATTTTTTTTTCTTATTTCTGTTTTTAAGGAGCTATTTTTGCCACCAGCCCACACAACAGTTACACTTTAGCATTGGTCTTGGATATTAGCACTTGAATTTCTATGTTTCTGCTGTTATGGAAAGTAGAACTTACTGAAAGATTTCTTTAACTGATAAGCAGAGATGTCATACCATATTAGTGAATTAGTTGAAGATCTCAGTATGTGACTTGTCATTGGTATATGTTTTGTTCTTTCAGTTAAGTTTTGATAAAAATAGAATGTCTTTGATACAAATTGAAATGTTAGGCACCTGTATCCCCTTTTTAGTCATTGAAACTATAGGCTAATTATTCTGAAGACAGAACTCTTGTTAAAAGGAAGTATCTTTTGAGAAGGTGGGTTGTAATTGATTCTGTCTGACCCATCCTGTCTGCTGTGATTAGAGGTATGTTTCCTATCTTTCAGCAAAATTCAGAGTCTAATAAACTTGTACGAAATAAGTTGAGAACCTTTGAAAGATTGGTTATGGCTTTTATGTAACCCAACAAGTGACTTGATGTTGTTTCCAGGATAGCATCCTCAGCTCCCTAGCAAATAGTACATGCCTTCTATCCTTGGTTCTTTAGCAACTTTTGAGTCTTTCATTTTCAAGTGTAATCTATTTTGAATAAATGAATGGGGTTCTTGAGTTAAATATAGATGTGCATGCATGTGCAGTTGCTCATACGTATAAGTGCTTATATGGTGAAGTTTGCTCTGTTCTGTCTATCAGATACACCAATTGCTACTTTGATGCACAGGGAAATGAGAATAATTCTGTAGGAGTTCTCTTATAAAGATGCCTTTGAAGCATAACTCAGTGATGTGTGTGTCTGAGAATTAGCAGTGTCACATTTTCCCTTTAGTCCTTGAAATTCTCTTCTGGCGCTGGGTTTGTATGTATGGAGCATTTCAAGGTAGTGAGTGGGAGTAATCCACAAAGGCTATTAAAAAAAACTGGATTACTGAATGCTTACATCAGAGAGAGTTCTGAAACCAGTTGTGTTTGGTTTGCAAACACTTTTTTATTTGTAAAAAACAAACAAAATATTTCATAGTATCCCCAAACTCGTTGCCAAATACAACCTTATATTGCTCTGAAAATGTAGGTATAAACATAGGTTTCTAGACATGATCTGAAGTACCTCTTAAAAATGAAAGCCGTTAACTCTATTTTTTTTCTATAACCATATTTGTTAATCAAAAAAAATAGGTATTTCTCTAGGTAACACTGTGGAACTCCTAAGGTATTCATGTCTAAACAGATAAGTAATTAGTTACAGGTTTCTTCTCTTTGTTTCTATAATATATTGAACTTATATTTGAGGCACTGCACTTCAAATTGGAGACAACTTTCTGTGTAAAATAATATATTAGAGACATCTGGTGGAAATATGTAGTATTGCACAATGGCTTGCAGTTTTTGAAAGTTATCAAAATTAAGAAATTTAATTTTTAGGATGACACTGAAATCTGAAATGAAACTTTGTCATCCTTGCCTCTATTTTATTAATTCCAAATATGCCTGCAGACTTAAAATAGAAGCTTCATCTTCTGTATACTTAGGCATACAGTGTCTTATCATAATTACTATTGGAAATATTTTGCCTTTAAGGGAAAACTCATTGTTCAGAAAAAGTGTTCTAAAACTCAAGTCAATATAAACAATACCAAAGTTCCAACTGAGTTAATGGTCCTTAATCATTACAAAGAAAGAAATTTGGTATTGAAATAGGTAAAACTAACAAAAGGAATGGCAGGAGAATTTGATTTTGTTCTATTCATGTAGGTTCTCAGTAATCCTATAATAATGAAATCTTTGGCAAAATAATGTCTTAAATATGTTTCATCTTTACCATAGGCGTTTTACCATGTAATTCACATATTCAGAATTGAGAAATACAACTGTTTTCCCATTTTAGTTGACTCTTGTCCTGTTGTAGTTGCCATATCCTTTCTTCATAAAAGGGCTTTAAGGTCATTCTTTTACTTCACAGCTGGCAACAACAAGACCAGGCCAGAGTCTCAGTGAGTAGAATACTCTCCCTGTCTTCTCCCAGGGGCATTTTGCAAGTGTCAGATGTGCATTGGAAGAGAGATGGATGAAGTACAATCAATATATATGTATACTATAAAATACTAGGTATTTTAGATTATTAATAGGGAGAAGCAGTTCTTGGTGCAGAGTTTGGAGCTCTCAGTTATTGCTGTCAAACTAAGAGTCTTAACCACTGTGTTAGAGACTCATGGGCATTGTTGCCCTTTGTTTTGACTATTTCTTCTTTATTTTAACCCTTCTGTTGGCAAGAGACACAATGTTACTTAGAGGAATGGGGTAGCCCCCTAAAAGGGCCAGTGTAATTGGCTGTGGAGTCACAAGAACACTGACTTTTATTTGCAGCGGGTGATTGTGATCCTAATTCAACAAAAATACAATTACACAGTTGGAGTCCTATGCATACTGAAATGCTGTAGACTTGAATCTTTTTTATTCATAATTATCTTCTATCATATGTCTTTAATCTATGGTAACAGAAATATTTTGCATTTAGATCGAATTTTATTTAAGGACCTCAAAACACAGTATAAAGGCCAGTAATCATTGTTGTTACTTTGTTACATCATAGGCAGGAAATTGTTTTGGGAGAAAATAACTTTCCAAAGACAGCACAGCAAACCTAGCTTTATTAGGGTGTAATACCAAGTTCTCATGTTTTCCTAAGTGGCTGGTCTCTTTTGGTTGTTTTTTGTTTGGTTGTTTGTTTTTTTTTTTTTCCCTAAACTGTAATATTTTGTTTCTGTATTAATAGAAATTTAGTTGTCTTAAAGTTATAAAATTATTCTGAATTGTCAAAGCTGAAATGAAAGAATTAGTGAGCAAGCCCTTATATATGACATTTTTTTATGTTCAGCTCTTTCTGCCAAAGTGAATTTTAAGGTAATCTGTCCTGTGGTACCTTTTTAGCCCAAGATTAACACGGCCTTACACCCTGCCTGAAATGTTGAATGTGGAATGTTGAAATGTTTCCTTTTATTAAAATCCACATATGAAGTTGCATTTATAATTATTCAAGAATAGGCTTTAAACTCTTTCTGTGTATTAGCATATTTAACAGATTTTCTTTTACTTACAAAATGCTAATTAAGCATTAGTCTTTTATTAAAGATAATACCAGTGTATTATCCCAGTTACAAATCTAGACACTCATTGTGTTTTCAGGTATATTGCTCTCAATATTGCTTTAATGCATGATCAGTGTGAGTCCTATTTAATTATTGCCTTTACTTACTAGCTTTATTTTGTATTCAGTTAGTTTGAAACCTGTCATCCTGTTAACAGCTACTATCACTTTATGAAGCAGGTTCCAGGAAGTGGTAGGAGTACCATCTGGTGATTTTTTTAAAATTCACACACACAGACCCTCTGATTAGTTAAAGTATTATCTTACAGCTCCTTTGCAAAATTCTTATTTCAGCTTAGTTATTTCTTTGACAAAAAAAAAAAACAACCAACAAAAAAATCCCACCAAAACTCATATGGCAAAAAAACAGTAGAAATAAATATTTTCAAGTACAATTATTTTTCCTGATAATTCCTTTGATTCCTTTATAGAATCTTGGCTTGTATCTCTCAATCAATTCCTGCCGTCATCCCCTTGGCGTTGATAGTTTTTCTAATGATCAACCAGTATTTCATCTGCCATTTCTAGTTAAGACTGGGGTAAAATAGCTGTCAATATCTTAGCACCTCTTATTTTGTTAATCCTCTCTGTCTCTCTTATGGATGGAGGTGTATTGTGATGGTTTATTTCCTTGGGCAGTGATCTACTGCATCCTGTGCATAGCAGTTCCACTGGCTGCCTTTTGAGTAAAATGAATCAGCTAAACTGCCTGCTGTCCCCAGCAAAAGTGACTTCAACTGTCCTTGTTCTTTTCTGCTGGGGACAATATGCCAAAGTCATGGATAACTGAGTACAACAGGTCTGTTTCTTACTGTAAATGCTTATCATCACTTTTCAATGCAATTTCAAAGCAAAAAATATAAATTTGACACTTAGATTGGGGCATTTCCTTTTTAATTTTTATCAGGAGGATAGTGTTTCTGTGCTTAGCACTAGGTTATAGCTACTAGGTGTTAGGTTCACAGTTCAGCTACTTATTGCCCAGAAGTCTTAGAATAATACAGAGCTTAATTAATTCAGTTTATGCAGTTTATTGTAGATGAATTTAAATGTTGCATTTTACTTGCTCTGGACAGGAATTAAGCTAGGGACAAGATAGCTTTTTTAGAGCTGAAAGAGATTAAAGTAACAAAACATCTTCCAAAAAATGACGAATGTGCTTGGAGTCTTGCTTATTCAAACCCTGTTTATTTATAATAATGGTACTTATTTCATAGTGGTAGAATCTATGTCAGGGAAAGTTGAGGTTGGACATTAGGAAAAGTGTGGTAGATCACTGGAACAGGTTCCCCAGGGAAGTCGTCACAGCACCAAACTTGTCAGAGTTCAAGGATTGTCTGGAAAACATTCTTAGTCATGTGGTCTACGAGCTAAATGACCTTTATGGGTGCCTCTCAACTTGAAATATTCTATGATTTTATGATGTATATACTGTGCATTTAACACAGATTTTCATGTAGTTTTCAGGAAAAATACTTTGACATGTATATGAGAATGCTGGTCATGATTCCCTCTGGTACTGGCAAATGAGACATCTGGATTTTGCAACAAGTGCTATCAAACATTACATGCCAGGGCTTTGGGCAGTTGCCTGCAGGGGACTAGAACATTCTTTCCCCATTCACTTTTTTTGAAGCAGAATTTGTCAATGTACGAGGAGCTGGGAATTCAGCTGAAGCATAAATGAACAGGGAGAGAGGCAAAAGTGCTATCTGGCTGAGAGTGAAATGCAGTCTAAACTACTTTAAAAGAAAAGTTAAGGTTTTTGAATGGTCTCAAGCACAGAGAATGATCTTCATGAGGCAAAACAAGTGATACTTTTGTTAGATGACGGTCTTGTTTGAAATGCTGCAAATGGAGTCAAGAAGGAATTTTCTTTTTCATCAGTGTCAGGAATCTTAGAATTTTTTTTTCTTGTTTTCTCTGTTAAATATCATATGGTTTACTTTCTAGAATTTTCTGACATGACATTACATATTTTCTTACTTGTGTGTGCTTGTGATGTGCATGTGGTGGTATGCACATGCATTTACTGTTAATATTCAGCTGGATAGGCTGTATAACATATAAACAGTTATGCTGGTAATTAATAAAAATCAAGTAATTGTGTTACTGTGTAGAAGCTGAGAGGTGTGGAATAATTGTGAATTAGCCCAGTTTCAGTAGAAGGAAGGCTTGCAATATTTTCTTCCTTCTTTACTTACTGTTTTCATGTGGATTTCCTCAGCATGCAATTTTTAGATGGTGAATGTTTAGCATAGATGAATTAGTATTTTTGCCTATCTCCAAATGAGTATTGAATAAAAGCAGAAATAGTTGCACTTATGGCAAAGTTTTGTGAAGAGGTAAACTACACTTTCCTCAGTTATCTTGGGAAACACAAAGGTGGATATGTTTTCTCAGCAGAATAAATCTTGCATGGTTTACAAAAGCTGTAAAAAATGAAAGAACATGTAAGAAATATGTCTGCCACCTTGAAATAAACTTTTGTTGATTTTGTGCAAATCACTTCTAGAGAGTAGCCAGTCACCTTACTTGTCTCTTGTCCCACTTCTCATATCAAAATGCTACCAGTGTTATTTATAAGTGGATTGCTGTAGCTTTAAAATACATTAATACTCTCATAGTTAAATGTAGTTTGTCTATACCTACAAGGTAGTAATTGCTTGGGGTTCTGGTTCTCTTCATATTGTGTCTTTAACAAGGCAAAGCTGGTGGCTGGCACTTGGTTAGTAACACGCCATCAGATGACAACTTCCTCAGTGTAAATCATGACTGAACAACAAACACTGCAAGGTCTATACCAGCTTGTTTTGTCAGTCTGACCTTGAGTTCTCACTTGAAAACACGTTGACAGTGCTGCCTTTTTTTTTTTTTTTTTTTTTTAATATCCATACCTATTAGAGATGTTTTTGTGACTGAAATCCCTTCTAGGTTTCCACTGAACTACCTCTCATCATGCATAGCAACCTCAGTAGCACCAGCCAAAAACCTCAGTTGTGCTGGGCCTGATTCTCCTTTACATTAAGATCCTTACATGTCTTTCTGGCTAGATAAAGAACTTCTATGTAATATGTAAGTTACATAGAATGTTCACTTAAAACCCAGTATTGATATATATAGTGATTTGCACAAGCTTTAAGCATGTCATCTACTCCCAGAACTCAGTGTCCTTGATATAAACAAGGATCACTCCCCTTCTCTCCTGCTCCTAATATATCCATTCTGTTGGATATATTTTGTGGTGTTGCTTGAAGAAATGCATACACGTTTTTTCATTTCCCTCAAAAACAGTTAAACTACAAAAGATGCAGATGAGTGTCTTTGCTTTTGTTTGCCCTCTTCCTTATTCCACAGCATTTGAAATATACAGATAATGCAGTGAGATAAAACTGAATAATGTGGGCAGAATTTAAAAAGACTTGAGAAAAAAAAGCCTTACTTCCCTGTGGAGCAGTGAGAGACTGACCTCATGTGGTGTGAAACCAGAGTTGCCAGGGGAAATACAAGGATAAAACTGAATAAACTGAGCATCTTTGGAAAATTATTTTTTCTCACATGTTTCTGATTTTTGTTGGATATTGCACTACTTATACTTAAATAATTTTAGTTTGTGTAGTTTGTAGTGTGATTGGTGATGAGAAGTTGGCCAGTGTCTGTATTCTCAAAGACTTTTTTTTGTCCTGAAAGGGATGTTCTAACAATCTGAGCCCATGACAGCAGTCGAGGAGCTGTAGCCCAATTATCCTTACCGCTGCCTGTACATGATTTTAATTGAAACGAGTAGGAGTTTCATGTGAGCAAGTGACTGAATAATCAGTCTTGGTTTCTAAGCCCTTCTTGGCACTTCCCCAGCAGCATGCTCACTTGCTGTCAGAGCCCTGCTCTGTAAAATGGAGACAGTGGTTAGGAAAATTATAAAGGGGTACCATACAGAATAGGAAGGGTGTTCATAGTCTGTATATTTTTTACATGCCTGAATAATATTAATAGTGGAGACTTCTGAGTCAGTTCTGTTGGCCTGAGTCATCAGTATATATGGTAGCATTCAAGTATATAGATAACAAAAGGAGGTTCTTTAATTTTGAGAAGTCTCCTTCTTAAGTAAACAGCAGGCATTTAGTTTCAAAGGATTTAGAGGGTAATGTGACTTATAGACTGTTACAGGAAAAAGAAAAAAAAGCTTAAAAATCCTTTGGGGAATTCAGATGAACTTTAGAAACTCTGTCCACACTCTGCAAAGACTTCTCTATATGCTCAATTGTACTCTTTATGTTCTTTATGTTGACTCACACGTCTGAAATAACAAAGGCCTTTAGTATTTTCTACAAATATGCTGAGTTCCAGGTGACAAATCTTTCATTTTCTTCTTTACAGATCCTCTTGGAACCAGGGGTGATACAGGATGTCTTAGCAGCTGGGAGTCATTTGCAGCTGCTGGAGCTTCTCAGTTTATGTTCTCACTATCTCATTGAGGTGAGGCTTCTTGGCCTGATCAGCCATTTTGGTTTGGTACACTTTTGTTAGAAGTCTAATTTCAGTAGGAGAGTATTAGTACAACACCTGGTGTAACCTAAATAGCAAAAACTGGATTTCAGGAGATCTGAATTTTGACTGTAATTTGGGTTTCAGTTTGTGGTAGATGCTTTCTCTTACCATTTTTTTTTTTCCGCTTCATTCCTGAAAGCAAGAATGGTCCACTGATTAATATCAGCATATGGGAATTTGATTCCCTCTTTTACTAGAGAATTTGCTTTCTTCTACCTCAATTTACCAAATGTTAGATATTTTCCTTTTGGAATCATGAGTATTGTGAAGAATTCAGATGTGTAAGTGTTCACAACAGATATTGATGTATATCCTAGGGCACTACTACCTCTCACCAAAGGGATGGGGCTTATTATAATGGCACCTTACTCTCAACTGGCCTCATGCCCATAATGCTGATGTCTTTATGAAGCAAAATATTCGAATGCAGGAAGCTAATTTTTTGTGCTTGGCTGGTATAGGAAATTACTTATGATTGATAGCAAGAGCATACCTTTGATGTGTATCTATGAAAAACCTTATAGAAATAAAATGGTAATAGCAATTTTACAGAACTATTTACTTTTCTTCGTAATTTTTCAATACTGTTTCTGAAATAAGGTATGTTAATTCCATCTGGGCACCAATACAATTGGGCATGGAAATGCACATCAGCACAGTCCTCTTAGTATGCACTTGCCTTCCAAGAGTACCTGCCTTTGAAGAGGCTGAGTGTGCTTGGCAGGAGTATCAGGGGTGTGCAGGATCTCATGTTAAGAACTTCAGGATGTACTTGAAGGCTCTGTGTCCTATGGAGATGTGTTAGCCTTATGAAACCCTTCAAAATGCATGCTCAGATAATAAGGTTGTATTAATTTGTGCTTTATAAATTGATTAGAAAGTAAAAAGAGCTGGTAGAATGCTGCAATTATTTTTTTTTCCTGGGAATATAAGGAGGGATTTAGTTATTCTGATAAAATAGACATGGATTGTAATGGGAGATGTTTGTGTTTGTGAGATGCCAAATAAGCCACAAAACCATTTGGCCTACCAGTTGTCAGGCAGGCATGGGAAGGGGTTACTGTAATGAGAAAGAAGATACAAATCTAACATTATACTGTGTACTTAATGCCCCTGCAACAAATCAGTCAGTGTGAGTATGTCTCTGCTGTTTGCATGATTCTTTGTTTGTCAGAAATTGAACCAAAGAATCTAGGGTAAATCCTAAAGAGTAGGGAAGAAGCTGAGTATTGTTGTGCTGGTGAGGTGAGAACATAAAAGAACTGTAGGAGGAGAGCAGGCATATGCTCAACATAATCCTTGTGCTAACTTTTTTTTTCTATGCTGGATAGCCTCTGGTATTTGTAGCTCTTCCCTCAGCACCATCTTAATACTTTTAATCCTGAGGCCACTGCAGGGGAAAGAGAGGGAACTGCAGAATTAGCAGTGCTTTGAATCTCATCCTTGATGTGCAACTATAGTCAATTACTTAGGAAGAGATTGCTAATGAATTAGAAAAAAAACCAAAACAAGACACAAAATCAACCCCAAAATCACACTACCCCCACGAAAAGGCTGCTCTGGAGTGAGTAAACACTGCTTCCAAATTACTCTGTAATTAACAGACCTGTAAATAGTCTCTGGAGATAACAATCATAGAATCCTTTAGGTTGAAAATAACCTTCAAGATCAAGTCCGACCATAGGATGATAACTTGCAAAAGAAGCAGAAATGTTTTAACTCCTCTCCTTCTCATACTTTTTCTGTTGCTCTCATGTCTTTAGATGCAGTTTGTCTCGTGCATATGTTTATTTGCATGTTTTTAATATTTCTACAATTTAAAAGATAACCATGTCCTTCATGAATCGTAGAAACCGCAACTCTGTGGACTGCAGTTGCTATAAGATGTGTGAAAGATGTGAAAGAGCACTGTTGTACTCTGAGTAGTATGTCAGGGTAGGATAACTGGAGCTACCCTGGTGTAAAGATTAAGAGGAAGTGGGACCCAGTGTCCACGTTTACAGTAATTGAGGTAGGGAATAAGGTAGGGGATGAGGGGCAGGGAAAAGGGAGGAGTATATATTTTGGAAGACAGAGAACAGTGCTAGTTCTGTAAACTACTTCTTACTCAGGTTCTCATTGTAAGGTTTTGTATCTCCGTGGGCATCTGTGGGATGTCTGTATAGGGTTCTAGTCAGTAATCTGCTCTTTTTACAGTATTTTTATTTACCAGGTTCACCTCAACAAGGCATATATGTCGACAGATTTGCAGTCTGAATAGATGACAGTAAGAATTTACTTATTTTTTTTGTTCTTAAAGTTGCAGTCCATACAAGTACTCAGCCTTGAGTAGTTGTGTAAGCCTTTTATAACAGAGGCCAACAATGTATTGCACATTAAGCCTGTGATATCTTCCAGGGTCCAAACTAATTATATCAAGTATCCGTTTGTTCTACGTATTATTGGCTGACATTAAAAAATATATCTTGCCTTATTTTAGTACTATCTGTAAATAAAATCAAAGTAGTTAAGAAAGGCTTCCTTAAAGCCACTTATCCTTGCTGCAGTTGGTAACTGGGATGTCTTGCCACCCCATGTGCTGTGATACAGGTGCTGGAATTGTCTTTAATTGTTTGGGTTAGACCAGGCTTTCCCCATGTGACTGCTGCTCTTATTGTTTGCACTTGTTCCAGCTCTCCTCTTTCTCTGGATGTTCCAGCTGATCATTTTATTGGAACGATCTTGAACAGTTTTATCTTTTCCTCATACTTTTATTTGCGGCCTGTAATATTTCCGTGGATTTCAATAAGGAGGATTTTTTGCTACAAATGCAATTGCTATCACCCATGCCAATATCTGTTTCAAGGCATATTGGTAGTCTGTGAGGCTCCAAAGAAAACTGCTCTGATCTGATTCATCTAAGATGATTGTCAAAGTGTCTAATTCTCAAAGATTATTTGTAGTGCACTGGGGGCAGATTAATTTCCAGCCAACACTGACTTTTAGATTCACCGGTCTTTAAGGAATTTCCTCTCGGTTGTCTCAAAATAAACAAGATGTTATTTTGACTATAACAAAGATCCTCTTTCTCACAGACCAAACAGCTTAGAGGACTTTAATTTGTTGATAAATCTCAAAAATATTTCTGTAACAAATTGTTTGACTTGCATTTATGGCAATTTTTGAATGGTTCTCAATCAAAGGAAAGACAGAAAAAAGGAAAGGAACATTCTTTCTCCCCACCTTCAGTTAGGTAATATCAATCTCTAAGACATTTATAATAGCATGATGCAATGGAGATTTCTGACAACACTGGTAGTTTATTAAATGCTATAATGATAGATTTTATTATTTTATCATCTATAAACTTCTCATTATCAAATGTTCTGTAGCATCTAATGTTGATTCAATAGTCTCATTTGAAACTCATGCTCATTTTGGATTGATAATTTACTAATTTTTATTTTAAAACAGCTGTAGATTGCATTTGCAAACAAGAGAAATGCCCAAGTATTCTGTACTTTAGGTCTTAATTCCAGCTTTGTGTTGTGCAGACTTCTACCCCCACCTCAATCTATCTTGAATTATGATTACTTCACAACCTCTGCTGTTTGGAGTTTTGTTTTTAGCTTCATTTATAGAGGGGGACTCTTTGGAAGCATGCTGATGTGTTTTATTTGAGATACATACATATTCATGAATCTCTTATGGCATCTGCATAATTCTCAGGTACATTAAACATTGAAACAAGGCTTATAAGCTCACACATCTGTCTCAGGCTGAGCAGACGGTAAGGCAATGTGATTTTTCTTAGCTGTGTTGCTGCTAGGTGTGGGAAGGCTAAGCTGAAGACTTGAACTTTGTGTACCTTGAATTGCACTTAGGTCTGTGATCACACGCACAGCATTTGCTTGCAGAATGCACATGCAATTCTCTAAGATTCTTGTTTCCTGAGTTCCTCTTCCAGCTTGGATTGATTGTCAGTTTTGGCTGAGGTCTTTTGAAGGAGGTTAACACAGAGAGCTGCAGCCAACAGGCAGACTTTGAAACGTAATGGGAACAGGTTATCTGAATATCTTCTTAACCTTTTGAAAAGTTTAGTCTTTAGAGTTCCAGTGGACTGTATTTGTCCTAGGATGTTGGAGAAGACAAGAGAAAGCTCGTTGAAGGCATTGAATATGATGGACACCTGAGAGTGGACTTCTTAAATGGAGCTGTAGAGAACATGGTATTAGGTAGTGTGTTGATGATGACCTATTTTGTACTTTAAAGCTTGTAAATGTTTTTCTGAAGGATACATGGCAACCTTCATTCTTATGCAAGAGAATAAATGTGTTAAAACATTTATTCAGAACATGGAAATGTTTGTTTCATAAATAAGTCTGAGTTATGTAACCCATTGTAGATGTGACAAGTTTTGTCTTTTTCCTCAACTGTTTGTGTATTCAGTACCAAAGAGAGCCACAAACTGCAAATTCTTTCAACAATCAAACAGTCTTAATAAGGAGGGAATACTATTGAGAATAGGAGTTTTTAATGGAATTTGCTTCTACTCATCAAAATCAGCTCAGTAATGTGTGGGTAGTAATTGGTTTTTCAACCATAGTTTGATTTCCACTAGCATTCAGGGATCGGGCACACTGGAGTGTCCATACTTGAAATCTTAACACTAAGTGATTTTTTTGTATTTTCTAAAGTCCCATATTATTTTTTCAGTGGAATTCTTGGTACTTTCTGAGTTACATTCAAAGTAATAGGGTGATAGTTGTGAGGGGTTTAGGACTGTCCAAAGCAAAGCACTCATTTCTGAGAGGCAAGACATGGCATGATTGTTAGTTGGCATTTCTCTCTTTAACTTTCTGCTGTCAGATCAGGCGCTTTTTGTGAAGAACAAATTAATTTTATGTGCTGGACAGAGTCTGAGATATTGTTTATGTTATGTTTATTGATTGGACAGTTGCATAGTTTCAATGCAGCCTTATTAGATATTATGTTAGCTGACTGTTCTTGTACTCAGTGCTAGAAAGGATTTCCTAGTTTCACAGCAGCTAGGAGCAGTAGGCAGAGTAGACATGAGCAATGATCCTGGTTACTGCTAGAGCTACTCCAGCTTGTAAGAATTGTTATTGGGTTCATAAGTATTTTTGTGTCAAGTCAACTTGACAGTTTGATGCCAATTTTCTCCATGAGTTTTAAGTACATTAAGGCTCCCTGCTAAATGGTGAATGCTGCAGGTTACCTTTTAGAAACTTCATTACAGTAGATAGAACTTCGCTACAGGTATATCTACTTGCTTGCTACTGGTGTCAGTCATAGCATCTTTAAAGAAAGCTAATTTGAACTGAAAAGGACATTTTAGGTGAGTGATTAAAATGATCCTAAAAAAATATTCACTGTACAACAGTAGTCAACTGGAATTTTCTTGGGTTTGTACTGTGCTGCTCTGGATTCTTGTATACAAAAGTGGACAGTGGGCAGGATCAGGCCTGGAATGCAAGAATTAGGTTAATCAACACACAAATTATAGAATAAGGCCTCCTGGAATAATTAATGGTAATATTTGAAGCAGGCAAATTGCCTTGGGTCAAGGCATTTGATTTTTAACCTTCTATTATAACGGTCAATTTAGGCTTATAAAATATTTTTTTTCATGTATGAATGCCTAATGAACTGGATCTTTTCTTCTTCTAATGATCTGGATCTTTTCTTCTTCTAATTTTAAACTGCTTGAATATGTTGTGCGTTGAAATGTGTTACTATTTTTAAAAGGAAGAAGCTACAAATGAATCTGCCCGTGGAATTAAAAGGAGGAAGGTTCATGGTTTATATACCTGGTGAGACCAGAGCTTCAAAGTTATTTATTTTACTTAGACACAGCTTCTCCATTTGAAACAATACCAATGACACAATCCCAACTTTCCCTAAAATACACTCCTTCAGAGGTAAATTAATTCGTACACCAGAGATTGAAAGCATCGCCTTTGTATTGCTAGAAGCCTCAGATCAGTTGGGATTTTAGCTCCTGGGTTTTTCACATAAAGCAAATTAAACTGCTAGAAAAAAAAATCTAAAGGTCATCTAGCAACCAAAGCTTGCCTTTTTTAAACTAATACAAAGTTTTTAATCTAAGTACATGCATGCACACTTTGCACACCCCACAATCCCCCAGAATTGGTCATCACCATTAAACTTGAATCTACCAACTTTATCCTGTGGTGGGGTGACCTTCCAATGCCCAGAATACAGAGTAGACAGAAATAACGTTGTCCTTCATTTTGCTCGTTTTAAGTGTTGTGCAACCATTTGTTGCTGAGCTAGCCTGCTATTTTTTGAAGGAGAGTGTTTTGTCAGCTGTTGTCATTAAGCTATTGACAATCATTAGGAAAGATCTTGTATAAAGCTCAAAAATAACTTTGGTAATTTTTCTCTGCTCTCTCTTTAATATACAGATACATTACAGAGATACAGATCTATATGTACGAAATGTGAATGCACTGCAGTTCCAGTTTAGAATGGGACACAAAAAAATGACAGTGGTTTTCTCAATTTTTCAGTTGGTGTCAGTGAGGAAAGTGAAAATATACTTAAGTGACTGTACCCAGTCACTTTGAATCCTGTTCTTACTGTGCCCAACTTGCTGCTATTTAGCTGCAATGTGAATTGAAATTGCTGATGGATGGGTAAAAAAAAAAAAAAGATGCTGGAATGTTGAGGTTTACTATTGCTAGCAAGATTAAAGCTCCCAAGCTCTCTGGCTAGTTGTATGGATAAACATTGCCAGTCCTCTGCAGCAAAGTTGCAGGAGAGGTCCCAAGATGGGAAGAGGCTGTGACTGCTGTATCTGCCTTCTCTTTGCAGATTTTGTCAGGAAGGGAGCGCAGCTTTGACCTGTGTTTTAAGTAGGAACCAGGAAACTGTGCTGCTTCATGGCTCCCCTCCCTGCCCTTCTCCATCCTAGACAGTGTGGCCTCGCTCCCTGACCTTTCTGTCCAACAGCTCCTAAAAGACTTCTACTTCTGGAATCTTTCCAGTATTTTTAAAAAGCTGTAAACAGAGGCTGATGAATCCCAGAATGCTTATTGTACAAAATTCTTCTTTGGTTTTATTACCATCTGATCAATACTAATGTTTTATGTTCTCCTTATCCCTCCTGGTCTCCAGTGTCTTTAGCGTAATTACTTCTCTGCATTAATTGAGGCAGTTTAGATGCGTGAACCCCAAAACTGGAAGTATTTGTAGTTGGGTAATGTAGCTACCCTTATCTGATGGTGTTCTTGAAGACATGCCTAGTTAGCAGTCTGGGAGGAAAATTTTGGTGATTGCAAAAATGGACTTGAAATGAGGCAGTCGGGGCTCTTCCTCCCCGGGCTGGGCACCAGATGGCACTGTGAGTCCGTAACAGTTTGAGCAGCTAAATTCAAGCTAAAATCAGAAAAAATGAAAAGAAAAATTATTTATTTTTACTCCATATTAGTCTTCTGACCTAATCAGTAAAAAAGTCATTATTCACACAACACTGGGCAATATGCATTGTAATTTTTAACAAATAATAGGAAACTGTTAATGTTTTCACAGGAAATACAGTTCTGTCTTGTGCAGCAATGGTCATTTATCACTGCACTTTGTGAAATCACTCATTTGTTCTAATTTGAATGTAAATGACTCTAAGGTTTTACAAATAAGGTGACAGACTCACATAAATGTAATTGCAGGGTTCATCTCTCTCTTTTTATATATCACTCATTAAGTTATGAATTAAATACATCGTATTAAACCAGGGGCATGTCCAATGATGATATTGTAATGGCAAATTACTCTATGCTATTAGAGGTGTATTTTTTATTCATGGACATTAATTTGTCATTAAGCGGCATTAGTTTAGCACTTTTATGTGGAAGACGTGACCTGAAAGAGGAGACTTACAGCTCTAATGTGAAAGAACAGGAATACAGGCACCAGATATACAGGGTTTTGTGGCTTTTTTTTTTTTTTTTACTTCCTGTAAAGAGGCAGAGGGAAATTTTATTCAAAATTGATTTGATCTAAAGCACTTTGTGTTGTGTTAAGGCATTTCAGCAAAGGTATTTCTGAAACATGAAAATGCTTTGGTTATAAAGTATTTACCAATGTGGGAAAAGCAAAATCCTAAGTAAAAAATGGATGGTGACTATAAATCATTTGTAACCTACAAACATGAAGACAACATTGAGCTTGAAGTGAGTTACAATCTGATTTTATCTCGGAAGTATCACTGTGGTAGGGAGTTAGTTGTCCATCTTTACTTTCCTCTATACTGGCTTAGCTGAAATAGAACTGGCTTTTTTTTTTCATTCTTAATTATGAAGTAAGTATATTTTAACTCCTATCTACTTTATATTTTTAAGTACACTATTATTATTTTTGTAAGGGTCAATTTCAAGTTCAAAATGCAGGCGCAGACTAAGAAAATTAGTAAGAAAATGTATTATTTGATGGCATTTCAGAAGCAACTTAGCACTTGAAATATAAACTAAGGAAAATAGTGAATGACTCAGTCTGCTTCATCTTTAAAAGATTTTAAAAAGACCTTGTAAATTTTATTTAATTTTATATTCAGTTTAGTAAACCTTATTTATTTAACAGTGAAGGTGGATTGAAGTCATAAGGATCCAAATTGATACATTCTTCAGTTGCACAATACTTGGATTTTAGTCTTTTTTGTAGACCATCTCTCATTAAAGGCTAAAGAAGTCTGGACTTAATATGAAACTCTGTGTTTGACAGTTGATTCCCTGCCCACCCATATTTTTCTGATGGCATAGGCATTACTGTTTGGTCCATCTCTCTGAACGTATTCAGATAGTGTTGTGCTAGTTAAGAAGATTTGTAATGAAAATTACCTAAGCCCAAGTTATTTTAAGCCACTGTTAAATATTATTTCAGTGCTTAATAGAAGAATGTTTTTTGATGAACCATTTAAGTTTGCAGCAGAGAACAAAGAAGGAAACAAGTTCCATGTCAGGCTCTTGATGTTTTTCAGTAGATCTCTTAGCAGCAGTAAATCAAACAGCATTCTAGCACATTCCATCATTTAGGGTGTGTTGCTTGCATGACTGCATGAGTAGAATTTGCCAGGGAACCAACATCAGAATGGTGATATAGCTTAACTCTATTTAGAACAAAAACTCCTTTTCTATCCAAGGTATTGAACAAGCCTTGAACCCAGGATGAATATAAACGTGTACAAGCTATAAGGACTTACTGAACCTTCAGGCAATATGTCATCAGATCTTTGAAGGGTATAAATTGTCCTCATTCATCTCACTTATTCCAAAATTTAAAGATCCAAACTTAGGGATTAGTGGTATCAACAAGTTTGTTAACCATCAATATTGTCCTTCAAGTGTGTCATTTCAAACTGAGGATTGTTTGTAACTTCACCTGTTTTCCTGTGTAATCTATTCTAAACATCTGTTTATTAATTTGGAGGAAGATGTTGCTAAATTTCCCATCTGTTTACACAGAGTTTTACAGCATTTGTGACTTCTACCGCAGAGTGGGTCTAGCTACATAGGTAACATTGGATCTCAAATGACTTAAACCTTAAACCAAGACTTTTATTTGCAGTTCACTGGGAACTGAGCTGGTAACACGTGGCATTGTCTCTGTGGTAATTTTTATGGGAGCTGTTGTGTCCTCTGGATTAGAGGGGTAGTCATATATTGTCTGGACTTGTCTTGTAAACACTTTGACCTTTGTTGTGAAAATTTTCCAAGCTATAAAAATGGATTTTTTTTTTTCTAAATTCCACTTCAGTGTTTTCTCGTTGCTTACTGTAAGCCACATCTGTTCTAATTATATATGTAAAGGGCCTTAAATTTTAATAGCATCTCAGCACACCTGTTTATCGTGGGGAAAGTGTTGTGGTAACCTCAGGTATGTTCAGTCCCCAACACTTACTGGGAGTGGAATTCCCACTGACTTGAGATGGCATGCTGTGGACATGAAGAAAGCTAGGGGTACAGGCCTAATGTATGCCAGGTCCAAAATCAGTGGGTTTATGTGCTTGTGTTTTGGTTTTGCCTGCCTCTCAATATTTTTACTCATATTTACACCATTACCATCTTCATGGGGAATTGTAGTATGCAGGGAGTGTATGTATGGAATGGTGATGTCAAAGACCCCCAGAAACTGATATTGAAAGTTTACTGTAACTAAATACTTGAAATTATTTGACAACCTAGATACAATTGTGACTCTTAATTTACATGTGTATTATACACCATTGGTAAGAGTTCTCTTCAAGTTCTGGACCCATATAGTGCCATTCAGCCCTGGAACAAAACTTAAAGAGATTACAGAACTTTTTTAAAAGGAATAAACCAAGTAGCAAAATTATTTGTGTGTGTGTGGTGAATGTTTTGGGGTGGGAGAAGACAAAAAATATTACGTATATGTAACCTTTTATAAGCTGTTGATAGGGTTTTGCTTTTAGATGTGGTTGAAATGTCTGAAATTTGAATGCTTTAGCAACATTTCTTTTTAAAATTTGTATTTGAAAAGGAAGAATTTTTCTAACATTGCATGAAATAATGGACTAAAAACTTCTTCAGTAAGCTATAGTTAGTTTTTGAAAGCAGTCACTGTTCTTGATAGTATAACTGCAGAAATACATTATTTTTGAAGTAACTGAGCTATGTCCTATCTTCAAATGCCTTTCCAACTGTTGGAGTGTTACAGAATCACAGAATGGGTCAGGTCAGAAGGGACCACAGTGGGTCATCTGGTCCAACCTCCCTGCTCAGGCAGGGTCATCCCAGAACACATGGTACAGGATTGTGTCCAGGTGGTTCTTGAATATTTCCAGTGCATGGGACTACACAACATCTCCAGGCAGTCTGTTCCAGTGCACAGCAAACAACACAGTAAAGAAGTTCATATATTCAGGTGAAACTTCCTGTGCAGTGGTTTCTTTCTGTTGCCTCTTGTCTTACTGCTTGGCATCACTGAGAAGAGCCTGGCTCCATCCTCTTGTCACTCTCCCTTCAGATACAATGTTGAGGTCCTCTGAGTTATCTCTTCTTGAGGCTGAACAGGCCCAACTCTCAGTCTATTCGCATAAGAGAGATGCTTCAGTCCCCTAATCATTTTTGTAGCCCTCCACTAAACCCTCTCCAGTAGCAACATGCCTCTCTTGTACAGGGGAGCCCAGAACTGGACACAGCACTCCAGATGCTGCCTTACTTTAAATGCAAGGCTGAGTAGAGGGGCAGGATCACTTACCTCGACCTGCTGGCAACACTCTTCCTAATGTACCCAGGATACCATTGACCTTCTTGGCCAAAAGGACGCACTGCTTGTTGTCCACCAGGACCCTCAGGTCTTTCTCTTCAGAAAGTGTTGCTTCACTTGATTCTGTTGTATTTAAAGGAGAATATGGGAAAGGAGCCCTTCAAACCCTTGAGGCTTTTGAGATTCTGGCAAGTGTCTGTAGTTGTTAACACTTAGAAATTGGGCCTGCAATGATCCATCCTGCTTTTAAAGGTGTTGTCTTCAAGGTGAAATCTTGAAGTCAGCAAGAATTTCATCATTTGGTTATATGTCTCAAATATATCATACATTGATTAAATGTTTTTCTTTTCTATTTCTGTAGGAAAAAAGGGCTTGGTGGTAAAGCAAGGAATTCTGTTTTGGAATGGGGGGTTGAATTATTTTTTATAAGTAAGAACTGCTAGAAACTAAATGAACAAAAATCATCATGATCTTTGGAGTTTCATGCACTGCTGGTGCTTGGCACTTTCAGCAGTGTGAACATGGACATGTATTAGTTGTGGGAGGTCTTGTGACTTGTTTGGCACAACTGAAGATGAGATGTAGGAAATGTCAAACTGGACATTGAGTCAAGGCCAATTTTTTATGTTTGGCCTTTGTTCTCTCTAGGTTTTCTGCTTTTGAAAGGCAAATTTATAATAATTTCTGACTAAGGTTATGATAGGTGAATTCCTAGTCAATAATGTCAAAAATACTGATTTTCTTTTTATTTTTTTAATTTGATGGTTCTTCTAGATTTATTTTTTTTCACTCTTTAACTTTTCGGCCCATTTATGGCATGCTACTCTCCATTTTTATGTTGTTTCCCTCCTGAAATCAGTTCTGATTATTACATAGGAAACCTACTAATGACACAGCTCCTAGTTGTGGGAGAGATTTTTTTTCACTGTGTAAATTTAGAGACAGAGTGTTGTACAGTATTTTTACTGGGAAAAATGCCTATACAAAACATTTTACAGACATGCTGGCATATTGAGTTGTATACATAACTTTAAATTCTGTTAAAGCTGGTGAAGACAGGAATTACCTGACTACCTAGAGCACTGGAGTGGGTTCCAGGCTTTTGAGGTTCTGTTCTTTGTATATTCTGCATCATGGGAATTCTTTTAAATTATTCTTCTACTCCTCCTTTTTTTCTCTGTAAAATGTGAGTTTGCCTTGGTTTAGTGCTGTGAGCAAAAAAAAAAGTCTTAGTGGTTTTTGAGCTGAGGTCAGATATTGCAGGAGCATAGAGATACCTGAACAAATAATAGTTTTTCCAAATAAAATGGAAATGTTGCCTTTTTATTATTCATATACTTATAGTCAGGTTGTTTTAACTGCTGAGTACCCTCCTATTTTTCTGCATTTGCAACTAGTCTTGCTTTTGAGAGGAGTGAGAAACCATTATAACCTCAGAGGTCAAATTGTGCAAATATTTCCTTCTTTACCTGTACAGACATTTGCCAAAAAACCTTGCTTTATTTCAGTCTTTTTTTTTTTTTTAAATGCAGAACTGCAAAATGTTCATAATCCCATGACAGCAGTCCTGTACTTACTAGTTCCTTGGCCAGGGTAACTCTGATCCTATATTCATGCGCTAGAACCTGTTTTCTGAAAATGTAGTCAGAACTTTTTTCCTTTCATATATTCTCTATAATTTATAAATATCTTTGTTCAAGATCAAATCCTCCAGGAGTCTTTTGTTAAAAAACTAAGTTGAGCACCTTAAATTTTACAAGGTTGGCTTTTCATCCTATAGTATTTTCATATCCTTAAAATGTGGTCTTCGGAACTGGGACAAATAATTGAAGAGTAGCTTAAAAATGCAGTGTTGAAGCAGCAAGCAGGTTTGATGCTTCTAGTGAACAGTACCTGGTGTGCATTTTATGACACGGGCTTTTTTTTTTTGCCACAGCACTCTTCTGGGAACTGATATCTATATAGCTTTGTTACTGGTTCTCAGATAGATATAGATGTACATATACTTTTTTCTTTCCTTAATGTGATTACTTTAACAGGAAAGTCTGATGATACTCATCCTGTCATTCTCATAATTTCTTACCCAACTGCTCTTGCAGAGTCTTGTGCAAACTCTGCAGACAAAATTCATCATTCTCTACATCAATTAAACTGTTAACAGTATTGGATCAAGAATTTTTTCCTTGAGGACTTTGCTGGAATAAGTTGCACTACTTTGTAAGTTACCATTAATAACTTCGTTTTGAGAATGTCATTGAACAAATCTTTGATCTGTGTAGCATGCTTCCTGCTGTATGTGTTGTATGAAATGTATGAAATATTATAGCACACAACTTTCTCTAATTCTCCGTGTGTTAAATTTGTCCCATTTTATGTTGCCAGTATTTCTTGTAAACTTGCAAGACTGAGTTCTTCTGAGGTTTCAAAAAGATAAGTTCCTCAACTGATGCTTTACTCCTTTCATGCAAGTCAAATATTAGTAGATAGCTCAGGGGATGTGATTCTTGTAATGCATTAGGAACTACTGATTTTAAATTGGTGACTGATTCTGCTTTGTCTATCAAAGTTATACTTGTTGAATTATCCTACACTGCCTTTCTGTAGATAGAGTATCACATGCTGCCTTAAAATTCTAAGGAAATTTTGTTGTTTTGGGTTGTTTAGCAAATGTTTCATTCCACATATTTTAGATAATTTGATTCATTCTCTGATGTTATTAGATGTTCAGATCACTACAGTTCCCCTTTTCCCGTTCTCAATTTTTAGCTGTTTATTAGGTTTGTAATCCTAAAGCTTTTGGTGATGAGCTATTGCCTGAGAGAGGTCTTCAGGAAAAGTGGCCACTTGCTGGGCTTATTACAGAGCACATGTATACATGAATGAAATTTTCCAGAAATAAAATGTCATAAAAGTATTATGAAAGAATTTTTTGCATCATGTATATTCTTTGCCCATGAATACGCATATTCTTATTTATACATGGAGTGTTAACATTAATATATTGATAAGTTTTGAATATGCTTCCTGTTCTTTAGTGTAACATCATGAATGTTGACTTTCTTTTTTAGTTAGCAACTATGATGCTATTTATCAGTCTTCATCATTTTTCTTTTACATATATGCAAAGCAGTTGGAGGAACTATCACTCAGCCTCATTGAGAAGCTGTGTCGTCTCTGAATTGTGATTCTAACTCTCCTGCTATATTCCAGTGCTTGTAATTCCCCTTGTAATCTCTGGGCTTCTTGTCTGAATCTGCCCTCCTGTTCCTTGGTCTTGTGTTTTATTCATGCTTCTGTATCTGAAAGTGATAGTGTCTTTCTGTGATCTGCTGGTGTGCCAAAGAGGATCCCAAGTAGGACAATAGAAACAGGCTTTCAGCTTTCAGGTTTTGTCTTTGTGATTAGGCCCACAGTGGACAATGATAGAGACGTAATCTGTGGAATAGATTATGGATGGTTCAGCTGGAATGGGATGAGACTTCAGGCTGAAAAGTTAAAGTCATTACTGAGCATACCCAAATTGTTTTTCTAGAGGCTGATGAGGGGTGTCAGTGGAAATTTTTCACAGTGATGGCAAGTCCTATGAGCTATTTTCATTCTGAATATTTTTAATGGGGAAGAGCAATGGTCTTTACCTGTCAGTCTCATTCTTACTGATGTGTAATATGCTTTTAGAGAAGTTTCCAAGAGATTTTAAAGTGATTCATCTTGAAGCTGAAAAAATTCAGCTTGTTGTATTAACTGTTGGCAAAAAAGCAAGTTACTTAAAAGAAGGCATAGGAAAAGGGAGACTGTCAGGCACACTTATACCTCTATTAACAGATATATCAGTAATATTGAGTTTTAACTTTTTCTTTTTTGTCACCCTCTCTTCTCCGTGCTAGTAATGGAGATGGGAATTAAGAATAAAAATCACACTTTAAAAAACTGAATTAGAAATAATTTTTTTATTTGTATTTTCATTATGTCTGAAATTTTTCATACTTCAAATTGATTTAAAAGTTACTTTGGTTTTCAGTGGTGGTTTACTTTCCTACTTTTCACAGAATAGAATTGTAGAATCATTAAGGTTTGAAAAGACCTCTCAGATCATTGAGTCCAATCTTTGACCAAACACCACCATGTCAACTAGACCACAGCACTAAGTGCCATGTCCAGTTATTTCTTGAACACCTGCAGGGATGGTGACTCCACCACTTCCCTGGGCAGCCCGTTCCAATGCTTAACCATTCCTTCAGTGAAGAAATTCTTCCTGATATCCAACCTGAACCTCCGCAGCACAGCTTGAGGTCATTTCCTCTTGTCCTGTCGTTAGTTACCTGGGGAAAGAGACCCATCTTTCTACAATCTCATTTCAGGTAGTTGTAGAGAGTGATAAGATCTCCCCTGAGCCTCCTTTTCTCCAGACTAAACAACCCCAGCTTCCTCAGCTGCTCCTCATAGGGCTTGTGCTCCAGTCCCTTCACCAACCTTGCTGGCCTTCTCTGGACATGCTCCCATGCCTCAATGTCTTTCTTGCTGTGAGGGGCCCAGAACTGGACACAGCACTCGAGGTGTGGCCTCATCAGTGCTATGTAAAGGGGGATAATCATTTCCCTGGTCCTGCTGGCCACACTATTCCTGATATAGGCCAGGATGCCATTGGCCTTCTTGGCCCGCTGGGCACACTGCTGGTTCATGTTCAGTCGCTGTCAGTCAGCACTCCCAGGTCCTTTTCCACTGAGCAGCTTTGCAGCTACTCTGCCCCAGCCTGTAGTGCTGCAGGGGGTTGTTGTGTCCAAAGTGCAGGACCCGCATTTCACCTTATTGAACCTCATGCCATTGGCCTTGGTCCATCAATCTGGCCTGTCCAGGCTTGATTTGAAACAAATCTTAAGAAAATTATTGAAATAATTTTCTCTCCAGTAAGTAACTGGTATGGACCAGGGCAATTATAAGACTTGTTACTCAAATATAGAAAGAAATTAAATAAGTAATTGGAAAATAGCTTCTGACTGTTCTCAGTAGAATCTGTTGCATCATACCTAGTTCCCATTGGTAACATGTTGTATTATTTCTGTCCTGCCTGGCAGACGGAAGGGCTGTTACTGTGTCTCATGTCAGGACCAAGTTTGCAGAGAATTTTCACATTGTAAATTATATGATGGTTTTTAGCTACTAATGTGATACTATAGAGAAAAGGATGGTTTCAGTCTTCTAAGGTATTTCATGCAAGGTGATTTATAAAGCTATGGAAGTATTTATGCTAGTTTACAAGGTACTGCTGAAAAATCATGAGTACTGTGAAGAGTTTGCCCATGCAGAAGAATAAATGAAATCATACTCTGAGAGGTATAGAAAAGGGCAGCTAAGATGATCAGGAAGGCCTGTTTTATGCAAGGAGATTAGAAGAGCTTGGCTTGTTTAGTCTAACAAAATGAGGGCTGAGGAGGAGTATGATTGCTTTCTGTAAATATATCAAGGGAGTAAGGGGGAGCAGGGAGACATAGTGCTGTTAAATCTAAAAGATAATGTTGGCACAGAAAAAAATGCATATAAACTGTCTGAGTAAATTAATCTGGAAATTAGGAGATGTAGCTTCAAAATCAGCTAAGCCTTCTTGTAATACTAGTTGGGAACAATATGAATCTTAATTTGCTGAAAATGTTTAGATGTGCTTTTATGCTATAGTAGAGTATTAGGCTTAAAATAAATAAAGGTCTTAAGCTGCTATTAGAGCCTGTAAAAATAATAATAAAAAAGAACTACTATTTTTCTTTATTCTTGTTGTTTGTGATTATTTATTTTAGCCACTACTCCTGTGAGCTTTGAGTTTCTAAAGGACAACACTTGCTCTTTCTGGATTTGTCAATATTAGCAACAAAAACAAAAACAAAAGAGAACATCATAAAAAAATGCTGGTGGTTGGTGGATACAGTGTAGCAACTCTGAAGAGTTAGCAAAAATATAAAATAATAAAACCTTTGTAAAGACTATATACCAATATTCCGTGATTTTTGCTGAAGTAAAGAATACAGGAATGTGTATGGAACACATTATTCCTCACAACATATTTGGAAAAAAGACAAGCTCCCATAATGGGCAAAACCAGTAAACATTGATAAATCTTATCAAATCCTCCCTGTGTGTTTCTACTGTCTGAAATGCTACAAAAGGGCCACATAAAGGGTTAGAAGATTTCCAATTTCCATTTCATCTCTGTATTTTTATTTGTTAAATAGTACTGATTGTTACAGTTATCTTGCCAGGAGTACCTGGTGAGATGGGAAGCTTTTCATTTGGGGAGTTTCTGGACCAGGTACAGTTTATAACATTTTTAAAATTCCTATAGCAGCATCTGTTAACCAAGAGAAAGCAGCTATTGAAACCTTTGCAGACCCTTACCTGTGGTTGTTCCACTGGTCCCACAAAACTTTAATGTTTCATTATTATATTTCTTTCCATGATACATATAATTATATATGCAGTATATAATAGGAATGTATAATCAGGGTCACTTAAAAGATTTGATTGGATTGCCAATTGAAAATATTTGTACTATTTAATAATGTTGATTAACCTGTCTGAGATTTTAGAAATGTTTGCCTTTTTGGTTTTACTTTAGAGTACCTGCATATGGCATGTTTCACTTTCTTTCTTGAAGAACATGTATTTGTGTCATCATATGAGCAATCTGAGGTTGCCATGTCTTTCCACTGTGGCTGTGAAGCTCACAGGCCTCCTCTGTGCTTTCAGAGTGGATATTCTCACTAGCACCAGCCAGCAGCATTGAACCTGAAAACTAAGCAGACACAGAGAAATCCTAAGTGAGAAGGGAAATGAATTCTCATAAGGTAGAGTAAAAATAATAGGACTGAAATATTTTGATATTGTTGATCTTTTAGTTAGCTCTAGACTTCGAAATAGCAGCAAGTATGCAAATAAATTTTTCATGCTCAAAGGAGAGAACTTAGAACTGATTAAAAAAAAAAGAATTACAGAAAGTGTTGAGAAATCAGTGACCTACCAGAAAAATTAATTTTATAAAATGAGTCACTTAGAAAGTAATTCTTTCCTTTACCTATAAACAGAGGAGTGCAGTCTGCACTTATTAAAAGTGTAATCAGTTTTACACATTGAATAATTTTGACCCATCTGTTCGACTGTGACCAGGCCTCAGCAAAATGCCTTTCATGGCTCTCAATTGGATGGGTTTGGTGTTTGATGGAGGGAAATTTCAAAAAAGACCTTAATTCCCTTTTTGTGCTTATGCTTGTTTTGAAACATATATGTTTGTTGCTGTGCTATTGAGTGTGTGCATTTGTTAGTTCTTAGGTAAATGTGTGAGGTTTTGCAGAACTAACACCTTTAATATAGAAAGGTAGAGCTAGAACCAGCAAAACTGGTTTTCCTTTCTCTTGAAATTGTGTTGATCACTGTTTTTGTCAGTTAAATCTATTTTTGTCACTACAATTTCTCATCTTGTTACGATCCCTTATGTATTTAGAGTCCATCTTTGCTATGATTTTTGTCAAGGTGCAGCTAGTTCATAGTATTTAACATAGCAGAGAACCTGGAGGACATGGGGTCAAGACCTGTCGTGCTAGGTGCTGCTTAAGGATTTTGAATAACCATGTCCCTGCCCCAGAGACCCCTCACATTTGGGGTCTTTTTGCTTTAAAGAGATTGAACTCCTTTTAGGAAAAAGGGAAATAGTGTCACCACGCAACTCTTCTCTGCTACAGCAGCTGGGCTAGTCGTTTAATACCTTGATTTATAACAGTGTTGTAATCTAAATAGGAAGCAGGTGGAGTTACAACTGGGTACGATACTTTGGATATTAATGGCTTGGCTTGGCAGTGGAATTCTAAAGCTGTATATACTTTTTCTGTCTTAATTATGCATTCATTAAAAGCTTTTATACCCAACAGAATAAAGTAAATATTGTTTGATCTCTGTAGTGTGCTCCCAGACTGTAGATTTGCACAGCAGGGTCTTGATAATCTGAATAAATTGTATTTCCCCAAGGAGTTTATCTTTCAAATAAGGTCATAAAGAAACGCATTCTTTCCCCTTAGTTCTCCTTGTGCTTTTTCTGCTATTTATAACACGGAGCAGAGGAATAGAAGTATATTGTAGTCTGCTGTGTACTTGGTTATGATTAACTCTAATTTATCAATCTGTTACATCCTTCTCTGTGGCTTGTGCAAGGCAATTATTCTTTAAAGCACAAACGAATAAAGATGGATTTGGAAGTAATTTAAACACAATGTTTATATCTATTTTTCCTGTTTGGCAATTTTTCATATCTCTATATTAAAATACACCTCTGCATTAAAATATGGACAGTGTCCCATCATTTATTTTGAGTATTTAATATTGTCATCTTTCAGATTATGGTTTTTTTGGAAAGCAGATTTTCTTTTGAGGATTTTAAATGTCAGCTCATTGTTAAATTGGTTTGGCATCTAAAGGTTGCTACTACTGAATCAGCAGACCAGTAGTGTGGAACAGAAGATTCCCTTACTTCAGTGGAGGGATGTACACTAAGTAGGATGCATAGGATCAAAGGTAGTTCTTATTTTAGAAGGAGACACTGATAAATAATTTGGCCAATTTACTGAATTAGTTTGAGTTTATTGTGATATTTCAGAACTATTTCAACTTCAGTTGGAAGTGCTGTATATAATTTTATATGTATTTTCTTAGTCTGAATGTGTTTCAGCAGTGTAACAAAATCATATTAAAAGAGATAGGATCACTACCTTTCCCTAATTCTCTTCAGGTCTTAGTGACAGTTCTGCTTGTGTTCATATTTCAACCTTCAGTTCAAAAAAGCTAAGTGGCATATACTTAAAAGTTTATAAAAAGAGAGATTAAAAGTTTCAATAATTTACATAAACCTGTTTTGTATTGCATGTTTTTTAAGAACATATACTGTGCTACAGTACCAGAGGAAAGCTGCACAGTACTTTAAAATTTTATAGTTACTCTTTTAACACAAATCAGTGGAAAACAGAAACTGCCAATATCCTTACTCATTACCACACCTAAACTTCCTGTTTAGTAACCTATTTCATCATTTATCAGATAACGTTCTTAATTCAATTAAGTGTTTAGTTTTAAAAAGCTATTCAAATCAGACTCAGTTGGCAGTGATTGCTTTGATCCTTCCTGTGGGAGTTTTTTAAAGCTAAAAGGTAAGGTGCATTTTTTTTGCAACTAACTTACATGCTGAATTTTAGCCTAGTTCTGAAAGTCTTACCACTTAAAAAGAGCAAAGTTGTCTGGTCTGGGGTGAACAGTGAGTAATCTCAGTGTGACATTTTTGCCCTCTAGTATTATCACAGAGACAGTAATGTACACTAGTGTATAATCTTGATTTGAATATTGCTATGACAATCTGATAATTATAATTTATAAAAGCTAAAGCACTATTTGCCTCTTTGTCTGTGAATACAAGCCTGTAGATCAACTATAACCGTACAAAACCAGAAATGAAATGTTTCCGATTCCAGTCCAAGACCAGTTTTAACAAAACATACTAGCAGGATACATCAAGCAATAAACTGCAAGTCCAGCGGATCACTAGCACATTATGTTAGGTGAAGCATCAAAAATCATCTGAAACTTAGCAATGAAAATAAGGAAACAAATAACCCCTATAATATCTAAATAAACATGCATACATAAATAAGTGTTGAAATAGGTTATTACATATAGTATTATAAATAAATAACAGGTGAGATTTATCTGTCCATAAGTATGTGACATCTTCAACTGTAAGACAGCTTTCATAAACACAGCTTCAGCTGGTGTTGATTTGAGGGGATAAGGGTGTTTGGGTGATCATGAAAAGTACCCAAATGAAAAATGAAGGCTTAGCAGTGTCATTCGGATTTCACTTAAAATGTGAAGATTTTTGGGGGGAAGACTACATTTGTGTGTTTCATTACTGCTTCTGTCTAATGGGGAAAGATTTTATTATGTTATCTCCACTATTGTTCTCCTGTGAAGCCCACTAAAAGACACCTTTCTTTCTCCATTGACACTTAGTGGGGTTTGATCAGGCATGTGTTTTAGCTGGGCTGTTGTTCCTTGGGCCAAACTGCTTGAATATTTTTTTGTTTTTTTTTTTTCCTCCCCGGATATAGTCATTGACTACAAGAGAGCTCAATAAATACGCACTGAGCTCTTCTAAATTTCTTTCTGGCATTTGGCATTCATTCGATCAGTGAGTTCTTGGAAAAGAAAGTTTTCCAAACTGGGGACAGTGAACTGTGGTCGTTGCTTGTCAAATACTGTGATGTTTACTTTGATTAGACTCCTGTGTGATGTCGCCACCACTGCATGGCCATCACAGAAGTGGTGTTGTGAGGTACCATCTGTGATCTGAAGATATTAAATCACTGAGCAAGCATGCAGACCAGATACTTCTCATGTAAAATTCATTCCTTTCTCTTTCTTTCTGCAACTGCATATTTATCCTTACCTCCTCTGTGTTAGTGTGAAGAGACATTGACACTAGAATATCTGTGGCTTTTGGGATGATGGTTGTTAGTGCTTGTTCCGACAACATAAAGAACTTTTCTTTGTTCTTCCGAGAAAACAACATGAAACTCCTATGCAGCAGTTTAAGTAGATAGTGAATAGGATTTATCTTCACTAAACGACTCTGCTAGGGAAGGTGCACTGTTCAGACTGAGAGGTTATGTAACAAGCAGGAACCTCCACAGGAATTTTATTGCATTTCCTCCAGTACTGACTCCTCTAAGCAGGTAAAAAAAAAAAATCTTTCTCCACTCTCCATTGCATATGCATAAACAGCTCCACAGTCATTGGGACAGGCACCCAATTCACACGTTCAAGATGTAGTCCATAAAACATTCCAAAAAACCCCTCTTCGCACTTTCCCATCTTCCCTGTTGCTCTGCTCTATCTGCCAGCCGTGCAGCTCATTTGACATTTACAAGATTTCTTGTCAGTTTCATTTGGTGCTGCCATTCCATCCAGCAGAGCAGTGAAAGTGAAATTGACTTAATTTAGTCTGTTTCTCTTCCTTGCTCTAGTCCCTATGTTAACTAAGCAGCAAAGTGAAACTGACGAGACTTCTTGTCATTTTCTCACATGGGGCTGGTCAAGGAGAAGGCGGCTGATAGGGAGCAATGCAGTAAATTGAAAGATGAAAACCAGGATTGCGGAGGAGAGATGAGGAGAGGTGTGAGCACACAGTGAGAACAGAGAAAACAGGTAAACGTGTTTATTTCTCAGATGTCCTGAGTACTTTTCTCTAATACAGGTGACTTCTTGGCCTCTCCTCTGAAGGGAACAGTATGGTCTAGAACACAGTCGTCCAGATACTAATTTGTGAGGGATACCAAGTTAAAAACATTAGCCTGTAAATATAGGTCATCTGTTAGCAGCATGGAAAAAGCTTCCTGCCGTGAGGTACTGTAGCTTTTGTCTCTTCAGATTTTCAGCTGCTGGAAGGAGAGAGAGAAGGAGGAAAAGGCCAACATCCTTTACAGGTTGATGTCAGTGGTTGGAGGAAAAAAAGAGTTAATTTGTTCATTGAAGAAAACTCTATGTGCAGTAAGATGTAGGTCAGCATCTCATATTCTGTGAGGTTTCATGGAACTAAAAGTTGTGTTACACAGGTGCTCTGGCTCAATCAAAACATTAAATAATGAACAAACAACTGCTTTGTAAAAAACCATTGTAGTTAACATTTTTAAAATTCATGTTAGTTCCTCTGAGCTCTTGTCATACAGTGTAAATCATGCTGGTTTATTATATTATGTATTAATCCATATTTCTTACAGATGCACATATAACCTTAGAAGTTGCAATATAAATTAGTACTATCATATATATTAGCATATGCACTGGTAACATTTACACATACATTTTCAATGAGGCTCTGTTAATTAATTTCAAGTTATATTGCCTGCCTTCTTCACAGCTCCAAAAGAATAACCTCTTTTCATTATCTGAGACCTGTGGGGGTGTTTATGCTCTGTTTTGTGTTTGTTTGTTTTTCTTCTGAGCTGTATTTTGTTGGCTTTATCCATTTAGGAATTAAATAGTTTTAATTACTTGGACCTGTATAAGCTTGCGGACCTCTTCAACCTCACTTTGCTGGAGAATGCAGTCATTGGCTTCTTAGTGAAACATCTCTCTGAGCTATTGAAGAGTCATCCTGAAGAAGTTCTGGCACTCCCATACTGTCTTCTTCGAGAGGTTTTTAAAAGTGATAGACTCACTTCACTCAGTGAAGAGCAGATCTGGCAGGTAAGAAGATTGGTGAGCAACCAGAATGTGTTATACTCTATAAACCATAGCAGTAATCTGTTGTTTTGAAACCCTGGAGCAATCTCGAGGGAGAATAAGCACTTGAGCAAAAACTGTGAATAACAACTGAGGGAAATTTCTAAATGAAATTCCAAAAATGTTGTGTTGTGTTAATGCAATTACTTTGTTTGAAAGAGAAATTTGTCATACTGCTTAACTTGTGCTACTTAAATATAGCCTGAGATTTTCTTCGAGATCCAATTCTGTTGGTGGAAAGCGATGGCTGATGCGTGCAACTCAATTATCGTTGCTCTGATGAGGCTAGTGCCACAAGTCTGGTGGCAAACCTGCTTCTGTACTCTGTCCTATTCACATCTGACAAATTTAGCTGTGTAACTTCAATAGTCATTTAAATTGTTTGGGCCACCACAGCTGGCTTTGCCTGAAGCAAATTAGAGAGTCATCACACAGACAGCTCTGCTCAGAGATGAGTGGAGGCTTCAGTGGAAGGTTTGTGGCAAGAAGCTGGAGGTGGTGACCACTTCCTTTAAAAAAGCTGGATCTAGAAAAGGGCCAGGTTGTTATCCATAGAATATTAACAAGAGAAAAGCCTTATGTTGTGACTTTAAGTGTGTATGTTGGGAGGAAACCTAATACAAAAAAAACCCACATAGCCTGTTATAAGAAACACAAATACTAAACCAAAACCTATACTTGGAAGTGTTCCCATCATATGTCTGTAAAAATTGTAATTCACGATATAGTGAAAGGAAGTCTCTTTAATATTAGTCATACCCAAAGACTTCTTTCTGTTTCATTTTGCTGTCATGTTTTATAGGAAATATTTCTATGTATTTCAAGGTAGATTGTAACTTGCTTGAAAGAAACCTGTGCGTTCTTTTTAGGAAACAGGTTCTATGGGTCCAACAGAGAAGACTGAGTAAGAAAATTGATTTATATTTCAACCGCTCTTATTATCTACTTATCTTTCAGATTATTCTAAGGAAATAATTGCATTTGTATGCCATTATTCTCTCTAAGTCTAAAATGTGTGTTTATCTGTGGGGTGGTTCATGTTCTGTGGATGAATAATGTCAAAAAGGAACAAAATATTTATTCTCAGAAAAATAAAAATTTCAAGTTAAGCTCTTCAAACCACAAAACCAGTACGCAGATGTAGCTTAACTCTTCAGTCTGGCATATTTGTTTCCAAATCTTTGAGGCTTTAGATTATGTAGTATTTTACAAAGATGGTATTTTCTGCAAATATAGACTTTTTTCTGTCCTAGTTCCTGGAGGATACCTGTCCAACAGAACCTGCAGCACACTGCAAATGATGATGGGTTGGGCTTAGTTTAAGCTTTTTAGGCACAGTACTCTGTAGTCCTAGCCCACAACCCCTTTAGCAGAAATAAGTACCAGTTTTTGAGGTACAAGTTTATGCATGAAGCATGGCTGATTGGTCAGCTGGGTTTTATGGTCATTTCTCTGCAGGGTCAGTGAAATCCCCTAGCTACGGGCTTGGGTATACTTTTGCTAGAAAAGTTGCCACAGAAAGCCATGCGAGTATAACTTAATGCTAGTTCAGTAGTAACTGCATCCAGAGTAATATGTCCTCTGTAACCTGCTGTAATGACATTTGGGAAGTGGGAGTTTTTGAGTCTGGTGTCACTGTCCTGCAGGAAAGACTCAGAAATAATTTTCTTAATTGTGTGCACTCCAGTCAATGAACACTTCATGAGGCAAATATGACAAAGCTTCTGTTCCTGTTGCAGGGTCATACTGGGGAGAGATACTTATAGGTAATATGCTGCTTTCTGAGTGACAACAAACTCCACACTGTCCATTTAAGTGTTATCATAATTGCCTCTCTAAAGGTTACTAATGCTGTTCCCAAGAATTTTTTTAAACTAGTTTTCTGCTGCAGGCAAAACGTGCATTAGTCTTTTTAATTCAGTCTGTGAAACCAGGAAGAAAATATATATTTATAAATATTCCAGGTCTCCAGAATGGATTAAAAGACACATATAAATATTTACCAATTTGGGCATTCAGAAGGCAATAATAAACTGGTTTTTTGCTTTATCTTAGTAAATAAGTAATTCCCTAATAGTCAACCCAATAGAAGAAAATCAAATCAGACCAGCTATATTGCCGCAAGTGTAGTTAAGTTCATAATTTTTGCTAAGGTTATAGTGGTAATGCAATATAGCATGGAAGAATCTAATATTCAGCCCAGGGTGAAGATTGGGTATGCCAGAGGATTAGTGTCAGGGTGCTTTATAGAAGTGAAACTTGATGGACAGGCTGGAGACAGATCTACAGAATCTCATTAAATTGCTGAATTGTTCATTACCGAGCACTCTCACTGTAATAAAGTGCTCATTGACTTTGACAAATCCCCATCCCATGTCTTAAGGAAGAACAGCAAAGCAAGAGGTGTTGGGGAAGCTGGAGGAAATTGGCACAAAGTGGGACAGATAATAGAAAAGCTGATGGGGATGCTACCATTTGATTTGTCTTACCTGTGACTAGTGTGGCCTCCTGCACACACATGCCTGCATGTTATGGTGATATGAATTCAGCATGTCCCCAAGGCACCTTTGCTAGTAGGGCTGCCACAAAGCCCTAAGCACAAATTAAAGTTTCCTTCAGAGAACCTCTGGAAAAGGGTGCCACTGTCTGCAGAGCACAGTTATTTACCCTAGCTTGAATTCCCAATGTCCACTGGGTGATTTGATCCTAATGCACATAAAGATTAAGGCAGTTATTTTAATGCATCAAAATGTGTACACAGAGTGATGCTTGAATGTGATTTAAATTGAAGTGACTGCAGTTCTTACCTGTCACATTTTGGATTTTTGTTAGACTGCCAATTCACAACTGGCCGATTTTAGTGAATATGGTGAAATGTAACTGTGAACAAATCCAGTTTGAGATAGCTAAACAGTAGTATTAATGGAAATGTGCCAGTATATGGGTTAATGTAGAGTACTGCAGCAATTTCTGTTGGTTTTTCAGACTATTTGGCTTCATATAAATGTCATATTTTAAGTGAAGGCAGTAGATAAGGATTATAATGATGCACATCTTAAAACAAATAAAAAACAGAAAACCTGCATGGGCTGTGAAAAGGAGCAATTTACTAGCCTCCATCATTAGGGGGATTTTAGGTAGGCTAAGCCAGTAATAATGATTATTAGTTGACATAAGGTTTGTTTTGATATTGAGTTTTTACATTTTACTAGCATGTGAGATTATGAAATATTATTTTGTATATAGGAAATCTATTATTTGTCAGCTGCATTGAAATGTTTAAACTTAAAACACTGATATCACAGAAAGGATTAAATAAAAAACAAATAAAGGAAACCAAGGAAGAATCCTGAAGAAACTGAAGGAAAAGAACTAATGTTTTGGTATTTTTCTTGTTCATCATGACCTGTGCAGCACATTTTTTTTTCCCCACAGGAAGCAGTCATGACAAGGACATAAATGTCTAATTTATCATGAAGTGAAAAGTGAGTCGTTTTGTAATTGACCGTTACAAGAAAAGCTCATTGGCTCTGCTTTAAAGAAGCAGGTGAATTCTTTCTCTTGGCAATGGAAAAAGTAACCAACCCTGTAAGATGGAACATGTTGGAGAAATATAGCAGTGGAGAGCTTGTTGTTGGAACCTTAGCAAATAGAAAGCAAGCCAAAGGCTTAAGTAAAAAACTAATGTTAGCCTTAGTTGTAATGTAGTTATGTCTTATGTTTGTTATTAGAAACTTCAGTGTCACAAGGATTAAATATTTATATTTCAAAGATCATACTAATAGTTGTGGATAGAAATCATCTACTGAAACATCTCTTTCATAAAAATACTAAATGTACAAGTCCAGTTTTCTTATTGCAGTCCTGTTTATCCTCTTCTAAGGGAGAGTAAAATGCCCTATTTTCAGCTGCCTTTTCTTATAGTTGATCTCCATTTTGAATTTTCTGATGGCATTTGTGGAGGGCCAAAAGTATTCTCAATAGAAATCCCACAGAGTTCAGTGTTGTAGGATATTTTGCAGTGTACTTATTGTACCAGGCAGCTATGGTGGGACAGTTCTCTGCTGAAGACAGGCCCAAAGATATCTTCAATTCATCTCCAGTGATGCCCTCATTTACCTATGCAGAATGGCAGTTTCTAAAGTGGGTTGTTATGTTCCAGTACAAGCTTGCCATTCCTTCAGTGCAGTGCTTGGTGGTTTTTTCTGTCAATCTTTTGGTATTTCCGAGCAATTTGTAATATGGAGAGAGCAAAAATAATTTTTCTCAGGGATATATGTATATTCTGATGAAATGTGACCTAATTGCCTTGCTAAATGCAAATTTAAGTTTTACTGCAAAATAAGTAATGACATAAAACAGTAAGTGAAGGGAAGCATCTCAGTAATCAATGTTGTGCTTAAGCAGTATATTAGCCTTTCACTGTTCAAGAAATAAGCTTAAGTGCTCTCTTGGGCAATAAGTGAAATAATGTCTGGTCTAATGCTCACTCCTAGTGAGTATTTACCCTAAGCAGAAAACCACCACATTAATATGAGGCTGTCAGCCTCTCATCAAGCGAGGCATAGGAGAGAAAAAAGGAGTTTGATGCATATCAAGGCTGAGGTGAATTGGTGAGGCTAAATGGGAAAATTCACATATTGCCCATGCGTGTTTTATGGTGCTTTCACCTCCTCTTTTGTACCCTTTTCATGAGTAGTCTACATAAAAGTGTCAGAGAGCCACCTGTAAATACCAGTATCCACTGATGGACTGTGTACCATGACTAGCTGCAAGCAAGATCACATAATTACCCTCAAAGTAGTACGAAAACATAACCTATGATAGGATGTACATTTCCTTTTCCTAAGGCTAATCCTCAAAAACATAAGTATCTCCCCTGATTCCTTACAGTATCTCCAGACTGTGTGGGATTGATATTGCATATACAATATTTTTGGTAGAACATCCATTTTATATAGGCCAAACTGGTAGTTGTGGCCCAAGGTCTGCAAGGAGGTCAGTGTCCACTGGAACTGCCGACTAGACAGGGTTCATGCAGAATGCAGTGGATCAAGCAGTAGATGTAGGCAGTGGAACCTCACCCTGTCCTGCTGATGTGCTCAAGTCACGTGCTATTTCCTGATATAATTTCTGCTTCATTTGTAATAGTCATGGCGTTTTGGCATACAGGGAAAATGAGTGCTGTCCCTGTTGGCAGTTCCCTTATTTTGTGAAATACCTTACCCCTTTCTCTGCCTTAGCGTAGTTCTAATGGACTCTTAATCTTGTCCTTTACAGTAAAATTTTGTGAACTTTATGTATGCTTTTGTTCTGAACGTTTAAAAGTTTCTACCTCCTATTTTTCAAATGTTAACTAATATTGATATTGCTATTTAACAAGTATAGCAATATAGAAAGGGATTTTCTATATTAAAACTGGGTTTATATTAGGAACAACTGTGTGTTCTTCCAATTTTCTTTTTGATACATGTCAGTTCCAATCAGAAAACTTGATTATTTTACTGCTATTGCTGTGAGCAATAGAGAATTAGTGAATAGCATTACTTTTGTCTCACTGTCCTACAGTAATATTGCCTCACCTTATTTATCCCAGATTACCTTCAGAAGTGCACAGAGCATCCCACCACTATTTAGGAAAGCTGCTGTGCCCACAGCTCTTGAATTTAGGTCACTTGTTCAGCTAAGCAATGGATGTGCATTTTGATTTAGAAAGCCAAAGGACACCAAGGTGTACACACAGCAAAACTTCTTCTGTGTATATATGTTCTATGTTTGAATTTGTTTACTGGAATTTATTATGGTGGGGTTTGTGTTGACTGTTACACTCTTTGTGGCTCTGATCTATTGGAGATTAACTGAAGTATAATTGTATTAATATACAGGTATATGGTTATTTAAAAAAAGAACACTTGCTGAGGCTATTTTGAAAGCCAGGTGTGGTTAGAAATATAAATTGCTTTAATTTTTAAGTTAAAGAAAATAATATAAAGTCTACAATCCACAGATACCATGGATGAGTAAATGAGGCAGTCTGTTGTTACCATCTTAGTCAATGTCTTCCATTCTAAGATATAAACGCTAGTAATCTCTACTCTTTCAAAATCCAAGTAAAACTGTTGAACACTGTTTTCAGTGGGTTTAAACCTGTGGAAAATGATAGAAAATTAGAAGCTATTTTGAGAATTCCCAGCTACATACTTCAACAGGCTGGGAGCTGGTAGAAGCATTACTTCTTTCTATAAACGTCTATTCGTAACTACAAAGCCAAAGAAGACAGAGAAAGAAAGCCGAATTGCAGGTTTTCTGAAACCATACAAATTGTCATCAATATGTTAAGGTATGTAGAATCTAATTTTGGAGTTAAGCATGTAAAGTAAGCATGATAAATTAGATATAGTAAAGTTGCATTCATATGTCTAGACTTGCTAATTAGTGGGTTAGTTTGGTATGACTGCTGAGATCTGATTAGCTATTGTCCTGTGCTATTACCCCTGCTCCAGGACTAGGACAGTAGTGGCTCCAGGACGTTGAGGAGGCAAGGAAATAGGGAAGCAGTGGCACTCCTGCACGTCCTTCCTTACCCCAACTGGGCCACCCTTGATAGCTTCCAGCTGTTCAAGTGAGGTGCATAGCTGGGGGTTTCATTGCCTTGTGACAAAGGGTTCATAATACTCCTTTGATCACCATGGACTCCCTTGTGCCATAAAGAAATGGAAGAAGTTTTGACAAATACATTTGTCAAAAATATCTTCAGAAGCCTTACTGTGAAGTGGCTTCCAAGCTAGAGGTCTATGTGGGATAGTAATGACAGATCGAAAGATCACAGTCTCTGAACTGAAAATCTGTGCTGTAAAGCTTTCAAAGTGTTCCTTTGGGGTGGAGCCTGTTTTAATGTTTGTGTGAAACTGCAGAGGTGTGAATTTTATGAGGTTCAGCTTTTAGCAGTTGCAGGTGTTTCAGTTTGTTTCAGATATTATTTAGTCAGTTTGAATAATAAATTTATGTTTGTTTTAATCTTGTAGTGGGGAAGCTCTGACATTCCTAATTCATTAAATATGTGTGGGATCTTAAATGCATTTACAAATGTGGTTCTAAGTGTTTAAGTTATTTTTTAAAAGAAATAGCTTTCTTAGAACAATAAATTGATTTTGAAAAATTAATTCATTGCTTAAAAATGAGACCTTCATTAATCTGAAGCCCATCACGTGGGGATTAAATCAAAGAGAGTGGGAGTTGTTCAGCCTGGAGAAGAGAAGTCTTTAGGAAGACCTTATAGCAGCCTCTCAGTACCTAAAGGGGGTTACAAGAGAGCTGGAGAGAGACTTTTTATATGGAGATGTTGTAATAGGATAGAGGGCAATGGCTTTAAACTGAGAGTCGGTTTGGATTAGAGATTAGGAAGAAATTCCTTCCTGTGTGGGTGGTGAAGCACTGGAACAGTTTACCCAGAGAAGTTGTGGATGCCCCATCCCTGGGTTCAAAGCCATGTTGGATGAGGCTTTGAGCCACGTGGTATAATGGACTCTGCTCACAGCAGGGGAGTTGGAACTAGATGACCTTTAAGGTCCCTTCCAACCCAAACCATTCTGTGATTGCAGTTGGAAAATTTGACCTTGGTGGTTTTGTAGTAACACAGCATGTTAAGAGCATGCATATTTATAAACCAACTGAGGAGAGCATATATTTTGAAGTACATTTTTGTGTGTGACCAAAGATATTAATGACATACAAGTCCTGTATAGCTGTTGTAAGGATTATTATAGAAAATGATACCTTTTCATGTGATTTGTTGGATTTGCCTATTAAATCCCAAGAATATTATGCCCTAACAATAGGAAAGAAAGGAATTGGAATCTTTTTGCATTGAAGAACAATTTAGACTAATTTTCACTGAGCTGAATTGCATTTTTATAGAATTTTGTCAATTTTGTGCCTATTTCATTTTCTAACAATTTTTACTGATGAAAGCTTCTAGGTTCCTGTCTCCATAGTGAGCCACTACACTTCTAAAATATATTTCAGAGGTAAAAATAACAAGAGAGGAATAGCAATAAAAACAGTGTGTATCAGATGGTGAAAAATTGTCATTTCCACTTACAATTATGTACCAGTGACTTATTTTAATGCTGAATGTGACTATGTAAAGTTTCAATGCATTTGATGTCAGCCTGAATGTTTCCTCTAAAAATAAAAATGAGCAAGTCTAGATTTTGAAATTGTGGCTCCTGGGGGGGGAGATCCTTTTCCACCTCCCATATGCTCTGTCCTTACCCTGTTTCAGAAAAGATAAATGCTATCACAAACCTCGATCTCCTTAAACTGAAATAAAATCACAGTTAAGAGCCCTAGTTAGACAGATGTGTTTATGAAGAGATACACTTCTGTTCTTTGCAGCTTCAGAAAAACTTATCAGATATAAAGCACCTAACAGTGTTGGTTTTACCACCACAACAAATGATGGACGGTCCAAACTTGAGCATTTTTTGATGAATTAGAAAACGGATGGCAAGAACTTTTTACCTCAGAGCTTCTTGCCATTTGATCCAATTATTAATGAGAGGCAAGTTTCAAGGATCTATGAAGCTACATTTTAGAAATGTTTGTGATGAGGAGGCTTCCTTGTTATTTTTATTTGTCTGTGGCTGGACCTTGTTTCAAAGGAAAAAAGTGAGATTGTGTCTCTGGAAAAAGCAAGATTCTCTTTCTGAATGCCATATTCTGAGTTTGGTTTTATTGCTTTGTTTTGCTCTAGTTTTATTTGCTTTGCTTTGTCACTCTCCCCAATCTTGTTTGATGATCTTGTTAAAACAAAATTTACCTTGATTGCAGGTGTAAGTAGAGCCTTTTCAGTGTGATCAATCCCAGCTCACTTTTTTTATTTTTTTACACTCCCAGATATGATAGTCATTGCAGTGCACAGTAAACAGTGGTTTTGAGTAGTGGAGTAGCTGCAAAGTCTGTTGCAATTGGAGCTCCACACAAGCTCATACAGGTTTTAAACACACGCTTGTAAGGGTGGAGTGTCTTTGCTAGGGCTTACACAGGGCCTTGCTTGTATCTTCTATCACAGCAGAAGAACGAGTCAGGTGCAAGAAGTGCATTTGTAGATCTCCCTTTTTAGAGAAGCTCCAAAAAACTATAGAGGAAACTCCTCCATGGTTTGAGGACCTGATCGCACAAGAGGAGACTTCTCTTGAAGCACACTGTGGGATAGTTTTATCTTTGCTGCTCCAAGGTTAAGAAAAAAATGGAGTGTTTTATCGCTTGTATTGAGATTTACTTTTCAGCTGCAAAAATGTCTCAAGTACTTTTGTTTTGTCAACTGGACAGCTTGAGGGGACAGAAAATTTTGATTAAACCACTTAATTTTTCTCTAAGTTGCTGCTTTGGGAAGGTGTTTGAAATGTATGCTTCTCTCAGAGAAGCTTGAGTTTTACTGCTTATAAATTGCTTTGAGATACTTGGAAGGGAAATGCTATATAATTTGGAAGTTCAGATTCCCCAGAAGGTGTAAAATGGCAAACTTCCATGAGCTGTGATAATTTACAACAGCTGAGAGTTTACCTTCTGTCTGTACCTTACTTCACTTTGAGCTCCAGTAGATGAGAAGTTCAGTTTTTCAATTATAACAACTCTTCCTTGCCATATATAATGTCATGTATTAATATAGTTCAGCTAGCCTTTTGTGTAGCTGATTTTTGATCATAGTTGTGAATCATTGTGAATCTAAAAAGCTGGAATATCTTTATTGAGTTTAGTCAATGTCTTCCAGGTAGACTTCTTCCTAGTCTGATTGCCAGTAAGTAAAGGAAATGGAAAAAGTGTGTAAAAGAAGTGAATATAATTCTGAAAAACATACATTCTATTCTTAACTGTCATTATAAAGCTGACAGGTTTTTTATGTGTTTCATAGGAAACACCTATATAAAAAATGGAACTAACACTGTCTCTCTCACAAACCTTTTGATAAAATAATGTCCCTTTTGAGAAGGCCATTATAATTTTATAGCACCAGGAAAGAAGGAAGCTTGCAGTAAATCACTGTACTGAGAATGCAAGGGACTGTATGTGGCTGGCAGAGAGTTTGTCTTTAGATGAAGAATTCCTCTCTTCCTCACAAGGATGTTGTGTGGAAGAATTTATTAAAAATTTCAGAAACTGAAAATACAGATGTTTAAATTGTCACTAGTGGAGCTGTTTTATTATGACTAAGAGATCTGCCAAAGATGTGATGTTGTGTATCCTCCTTGCACCTATTGAAAGACCGTACAGGACAGTATTTTTGTCTGGCAGCCCTGTGAGGAAATCGGGCAACTGGTGATGGATGCTTTACAGCTTAAATGCTTTAAGAAGACAGATCGTATCAGCACTTGAGAAAAACTGAAGTATTTTTAATACATTGTGATTCACTTTAATGCCATTATTTTTTATAAATGCTTTTTATTAATACAGTTGCATTATGTACCTCTGCTTTAATCACAGCATAGTATAATGAAATGTACCACTTTTGGTGCTAGAGACTTTGACCAATAATTCTGCTTGCTGAATTGTTTTTCAGCTGAAAGATCAAAATCAAATTTCTGCCTCTTTTAAAGTGGCTTACAGACTGCAGGGCTCATGCTCTGAAAGTTGCAGGTTCTTGACATCACATAGTTCCCAAACCAGCAAACTTTAACTGAGAGGTTTCTTACTTAGCAGACCAAGAGCTTCCCTAAGTAGTACTCTGGGCAAATCCACTGCAGCTTTTGCAGAGAGTGATCAGGAGGACATACACTAACAAGTGTTTTCACCCTCCAGATATAATGAATCTTGGGGCCATGTATTTCCTGAAGTCATAACTCATTTATATTTGGCTTAACTCTTTATTGCCTGAGCCAATCCCTCAGTCCTCCAAACCATGTCCATCTGTGAAGCTAGGAGTCTGACTGCATGACAGCAATTATGGTTGGGTTTGGAAGGATGCATATTTTGTCTTTTCTGCCAGCTGTGATCTGAAGTCTTCAGTTTGGGAATGCACTTCAGGGGCCCTCTTGTACACAATGTCAGTGTCACTGATGAAGTGAGGATCCAGAACTAGTGTGGGGTCGGCTGGGTAGCAGTTGGGGACAAATAGCAGAATGACAAGATCTTTGAATATGAGCTGTGATCCCTTGTGGTGGGGAAATGTGAATGTGAGACATTGCTATTTATGTAGAGAAACATGTTTGCTTCTGAGTCTTCTTTCTGCTGCATCTAACAAAGCACGTGTCAGCAGCTTCCCAAACTGTTACTTTCCTTCTTTATTGCTGTGTTAGGAATGTTTTGAGTTCATTCCAAAGAGTTTGCTAAATATATATACACACGGATATATATATATATATATTTCATAAGCAGTGTCTTTATGCTTGGAAAATGTTTAATATTTGAAAAAGGAAGAAAGGTGAAACTCACCAGTCAGCTGAGTGGAAGCACTTGGGAAGAAGTATTTGCCAAATCACTGGCAGACCAAGCACTTTTGATCAGTTTTTTTTACCTAGGACTTGGAGGTAATAAATCTTAATTGGGCTCACTTGCAGCCTTCATGCTCTCTGATGGTAGTAAGACTTTTCTCACTATAAAAATAAAAAGGACCAGAGAGCCTTTCAACCTACTTACATTAACAGTAAACTTCAATAATTGTAAATGGCATTCTCTGTGTCAGCAAGGATATGCAAGTCTGCTCACAGCTTCTTCCACTGAGGGCACTTGTGTGTCTTCCACTTAGATGAGTGTTCTGCTTACAGCCCCAGACTTTTAAGGAACTAAAACTTTCATTCTGTAGTGTGAGAAGAGGTACACAACATAAAATTTCTTAAGAACCTTTGGTGTTTATATCAAACTTCTCTATCCACTCTCCCTTCAGGCAAATCTTAATCTTGGCTTCTAAGCTGCTTTTTTGTTTTGGCATGCTGACCTGCATGTTGGTGTGCATTTTTTGATGCTTGACAAACTAGAGAACATCTGATGATGACTAAGATCATAAAACAAAAGATTTACCACTCATCACTTAAATACTTGCTTCTTTCAGAGCTACAATTCAATTTAATTCTTTTTATTTACCTCACCTTCCTTATAGCAGCATTGTGAGGATGGGAAGTCATGTGGCTGGAGCAGTGCCAAGTCTGGGAGAAGAAGTGAACTCACTGAGGAGGTGCAGGAAACTTGATTCTTTCATTCTTTCTAAATTTTGCCTAAAAAACCTCTATTTTTTTTTCTGCCCTCTGTTCATTTGTGAAACACTGAATCTGTGCTGATAAGTAAAGTAAGAAACACCTAGTGGGGTTGATTAATTTTCTATCCTATAGAATGTGGGAATGAACAACTCAACCCAACAGAAAACTAAATATTGATGCTGTCAGTGGCATGATAATTAGTTTCTGCTTTCATCTCCAAGCAAAACCTTGCTTGGATTCTATTATTCATTCAAAGAGGAAAAGGGTTATTAATGCAATGTTCTTTAATTTTTTTTTCTTTTGTGTGTGTGTGAGAGAGAACAGGAGAGCAATAATGCAGTAAATATATTGGCTGAGAAAATATTTGCAAGAGATCTTTGCCCATTTTTTTTAATCTTCTCTTATCATGAAGAATGTGAGCTGTGATAAATTGTTCTGCTAATCAAACAGCACTGAAAGGTTAGGTCATTGGAAGTCTTTAGCCATTTTGTGCTTTTCAAGAGTGAATTTGTTAAAATTATGCTGAATACCCACTTAAAGCCTGGGCTGAAAACCCTACCTGTGTTTTATAACTCTGCACTGTCAGAACCCATAATAAGTCAAACATTCTTTCAGAGGTACTCATAAGGGAGAAAAAACCCTGTAAATTTAAGAGTAATTTCAGATTGTAAATGAAAAAGAGAGGCACGACTGTTCATTTGCACCAATCATGCCTTCCTTTCATCTGCTCTGATTAGGCCTGGTGCGGTTTCATCAAACTACTCCATCACTGAGCTGTCACTCCAGTCGTCTGTTGATTGAAAACAATCAGGGCTCTGATGGCACAATTATTCTGACCCTTTAACTAGAGGCTGCTGTGATAATGAAAGGTTGATTATGATAGTTTGTGCCTCTTTCAGTTTGCCAAGAAGGTTAATTTGGGCATCAGACGGATGTTTAATGGGCGCTTGCTGGCTACACTGAGGTAAATGAGAACGTGCAGTCCTCGATATTGCACGGATATAGTTTGGCTGTCAATCATTGTCATTTTGAGTTTGTGCCTCACACTCTGGAAATCACATTTTATTTTTTCCTTGGGATTTAATTTATTCTGTGCCCTGAGGAAGTTCTTTCACTCTGTGACCTTCACAGTAGCTTTCTCTGTCTTTTTTCCCTTCCCTCACATGGAGCCCAAAGGCATAATACATCTAGAGGAACGTTTTTCTTTCATTTCTCACATTAAAAAAAAAAAAAAAAAGGAAATTTTAAAATCCCTGTTTATCAGCTCACCCTGAACAGAGCAAATGTTTTAATTCTAATTGTAAAATCAAAATGTGCAAATGAAAGCATGCCTGCTTGCTAACGCAGCGCCACACCGGGGGCTGCTTACGTAGACATGCATTTGTAAAACTGACAAACAGGTAATTTTAAAATGTCTCCGTGTAAAGAGGGTGGGGGATGGCACAGCTTTATTTTCATAGGCTACACGCACTTGCCTCAGCTCAGTGCCTTGTAAATGTGGTCTCAGTCACTGTACTACAACTTTTTGAGCTGGAAAGTCTCTCCTCAGGGTTCAGGGGCAAAAGGCATTTCATTGCTGATTCAGAGATTATTAATATTTACTGTGTTCAGATCGAGAGAATCATATGCATAATTTTGTAGTTGTTTGGCTCAAGGTGCAAAAGAAATGCAAATACCTCATAATTTTGATTGTTTCACATGCAGCTCATTACAGTCTTATTTTTATGCACATTTTAAATTCAAAATAAAAAGAAGAAAAAGATTTCTATCTTTAAGGCTCTCCTGCATTTGGGCTTGAGACATTCATTTTTCATGCTGCCCACAACTGAAAGAGAGTCCCTGATTGAAAAAATTGCAGAGGAAGTCTGAAGACTGTGCTGCATGGTTACTAACTTCTAAAAACATTCATGTGTAACTCACGGCTTTGAAAAATTGTGTGTGTGTGTGTACTTTGTTGTTTGGTGGGGTTTTTTCCCTCAGCAGCAGTTCTTCTGTTTTGCTTCTTAAATGAGTGATACAGAAAAATTTAGTTCACTTTACTTAAATAAAATGCTTAAATGAGTATCCTAATCCCCCTGAGTTTTGTCCTTTGTGGTCTCTAGAGAGACAGGAGGACTTAAGACCCTTTAAAGATCCAGATTCAGGCCCTTTGGAAATCCGTATTCATTGCCAACTGAGATGCGGTTTTGAGGCAGGAGGTTCCAGTCTGGTGCACCTGAGGCTTGCTGAGTTAGACAAAAATATAATAAAAGGCAAAATTATGTGCAAGTTCAGAGCCAAAATATTAATTTCCAGGGTTCTCAAAGACTGAACCAAAGACTAAAGTCAAATTTTGCTTTTAGAAGTTCCCTTGGTGGTACTTTAAGGTGAATGCTGTAGTAACTGTATTGCTTTTATGATTCCTTTTGGCTTACCAATCAACCGGATCAGATCTGTAGCACTATCCAATATGCTAGGGATACAAAGATATTAATTTGACTTTTTTGTTTCAGCCCAAATGTTTTGTTTATGGTAAGAAACAGAAGGACTGCTCAGGTGAGATTTGTGTTGAAAGATTTGCGGTTCTTTCTCTTTCCCCGATATACATTGTCATCAGATTGTTGTGTACAAATTCGATAATGTGTGTTGTATACATCTGATCTCAGTCCATAAAAATATGTCTCCACTTTTGTTTCCATATTTAAATTTTTTTTCTCCTAAAATGAGAATGTTCGCTAAGTTATGATTAAGATTTCCATTTGTTTTAATGACAGTGTGAATTAATTGTTTTAAAACCTTAGAAAATTTGTTTCCTTGTATTTGTTGTTGCTCAAACAAACCAACAAACAAACCTCTAAAAAGACAACACTCCAACCCCCTCATTTGTTTCCACTACTGTCACTTTTTTACGTCATCTCAGTTATTAGACACCTTAGATGATATGAGGTAGCATATTTCCTTTGCAGTCCATTGGGCTGCAGCATGAATATATCAGCTGAAGGGCAGACCAAGATGACTTTAAAGGAGTTCCTGTGGTCCCTGCCTCTCACAGAGCCCAGGCTTAGAAAACTGTTTGGTTTCTTGGACCTCTGTGAACAAAAACTTTCCCTGACACTGACTTTGTGACTTAAAGTAGTTTCCGAGTGAACCTGAGTCTGATGAGTATGTCAAGCTTTTTGCACTCATAAAGTAACTTGGCTTTTCTGATCAGGAAACTTAATGTGATATCAAGTGAAGGTCTGGCACATTTCCTAGCAGAATGGCATGAGAAGGATTGCAGGGGGATGCTGAACAGGCACGGCACTGTCGTGATGGGCTCTCTTGCTTCCTGGGATAGCTTGCAACCCAAAATAACTACTTTATGCAGGGCTGTCTTCAACAGGAGTGAAACTCCTAATTCAGCTTTAACCTCCACTGCCTCAGTGCCCTCTCCAGCAGTGGGATGTGTGTGGTATGTACGCTATTAACAGCAGGGAGGGGAGGACTGTGCTCTGAGGCTGTGTGACTTGGACTGGAAGCTGGAGCAGGTGTTGGAAAAGCAATGAAATCACTATCCGACATGCAGGTGTACTTCTATGTAGGCTCCAACTGTGCCACAGCATATTTTTCCATTTCTTTTCTGTTTTGAGAATGCACTCTGTTGCTAAATCGCATAATGTAACCTTGGAGAAGAAGGATGCTTTGGGTTAAGGCATTAGAATAAGAGAATTATACTGGTTTGAAAATCCTGTCCTTCTGAGTGTCTGCTTTTGTCATTTACTTAGTTTAGAAGATGAATATGGCAAAATATATTATTTATTGAAGTTGATATAGGCACTAGGCTGTAGCTTCCTTTTCTCACACATTCATACATTAAAATTAATAGAAAAGAAGCTTCTAGCAGTTTAAACAGAATTTGCCTATATGGCAGAAGGAGTAGGAGCTTTTCCTTATTTTTGTAAATTATTTAGCAGTGATACAAATATTTTAAACCTCAAAATTATGGATGGGCACTTTTTTTTTTTTTGCTTGCTTACTTGTTAGTATTTTAAACACAGTTGTAATTTCAAGTGCTATTGGTATCTCCTTAGAGAAGCTGGAATGTCTTTCCTTGCAGCATCATAAAGTCTATAATGGCTTTGAGTTTATTTTGCCAATACTGATTATAATTGCTAATTGTTACTGCCAGAGCAATTAAAACATAGGCACTATAGACAGGGTGAATTTTGGAGTTTCTATGTAGGCACCAGGTTTCTAAGTTTGGGTTAAACAAAATCTGAGTAAAGGTGTTATAAATTGTCGTGATAAATATACAGATGTTTGCTAGTATCATACATGGAAGTTTCTGGTTTAGCCATATGCTGATGAGAGTTATATTTGGCTCCTTTGCACAGAAGGAAATTTAGAATTGTGTTACTAGCCATCAATGACTCTGTCTACTACAAATGAAATACCTGTTTGGGAATTCAATTTTCTTTCTTCTGAACTTTTTCAGCCTTCCAGTTGCTGCCAAGCCATCCAGTGACTAGAATATCTATTCCCCTACACTCAATTTTCTTTCATGCCTCCATAGTATGAGACACCACATTCTCCTAGAGAACACTGTAACAATGTGCTGCAAAGCCAATGTAGAAGTCTAAGGCTCAGTTTCTGAGTGTCCCTAAAACCATATGACCTATTCCATAGCCTTGTGTCACAATTTAGGAGTTGGGCCTGTATTCTCTAAATATACGTGTAGATACCTACACTTATAGGTAAAATTCCTAGCAGTTATTTTTAAGTAGTGACCCAAAATGAATTTATGGCATTAAAAGCAGAGTAACAGTTATTGTTACGAATAACAAGAGCAGGAGGTAAAAACATTATAACCTTTAGGTCTTACGGCCTTTTCCTCTGCCTTGGAGTGTCATCAACTAGGTGCGGGTCACACAGGATACCGTAGTCAAATTGTGTTCAAACAATAGCATGAGCAGATTTGGATGGGAAATTCTAGACACATTGTGATCTGCAGACCTCAGTTGCCTCCCTAATGCCCAGTAGAGCTTTTCTGCTGATTATCAAATGCCTACAGACCATCCAGGTGATGTAGTGATGTGCAGGGTTCTTAGCCCTGCTTTCTATATTAATACAGTAAAATGCAGTCTTCCACTGTAAATTGACCTCAGATGTGGAGTCTGGTAAGAGCCAGTAGCAACCTACACAAAAGGCTGGCTGGGATTCACCTTGCTCTTCCCATTGCTACTGCAGTTGCTTGTCGGAGGGGAAAGGTGGAAGTAGCATAAGCCAAAGATACCTTTAGGTGCAGCATGTAGAGAATCCCAAGAAGATTGCAGTAAACTTAATTTGAAAAGATTCAAAGGTTTTCATAAATAAAGATGTAGGATAGATGGATGGGGATGAAATAGTATAGGAGAGGATGGCGAAAATTTTGGTTCAAGATCGTACATCTCATATACATCTGATATTCTTACATCTCTCATGCATCTCATAATCTTTGTATAATTTTGCAACTATGGCTGTTGTTGTTTAGAAGTTCTGTGACTTTAGGGAAAAGTTAAACACTATTGGTTTCAGTGAAACAGTGTTTACGACTCTAGGACTATTTCAATACAGACCTAACTCAGTGTGAACCAAGTTGCTTGTGTCAAACTTCACACAGCAGAGAAAATGTATTGCAATGGAGACATGCATCCTTTCTGTAGAGATCATCACACATTCCACGTGCAGAAATGAATGCAGGTAACATGTCTTTGAAAGGTATGAATGTATGTTTACCCAGTATTTACTGGGGGACCAAAAGGAAGACAATAGAGGATAGATGAATTTCGAAGGTATTAACAGGCAATAATATTAAACTTCTTTTAAAAGCATTGTGATTACCAAGACCTGGTTTACATTAGTGCCTGTCTTTTAAAGAGTCTGTAATGTCTGTCATTGTAGCACAAGTGATACCTCCATGATGCCATTTTCCATGTGAGTGAAGGCAAAAACATGTAGTTCCAAAAGTAACCAGTCTGTTAGATGCAAGTGATGACAGATAACTCAGTTTTTGTAAATTCTTCCATCTCATTGTAGCAACCCACACATCATTCAGTTGGCATAAATTGTTGGCGTCTTCCACATGATGAAGATAACCTGAATTTCACTTCAGTTTCAAGTGTCTAAATGATGAGATCTAAGTGCCTTTCAGGAATCATTTACATGGCCTAAGATATGGAATAGGTACTTGTCTCTTACCACTCAGTGGGAGACACCTGACCACCTGACACATGGGTTTGGTGAATTTAGAATGTGACTATAAAGCTCAATGATTTCAAGCCCATAAACATTTTCAAATGTATTTGGTTAATGCCTTTTTTATTAACAAGTCTAAATACATATATCTAATGCACGTTTTGAAACTCAATGCAGCTTTAACTGACTGAACTGTTATGGCAATTTTTGATGCCCTTCACTGATTCTTTGTTTCACAGGGGTTCATAATTAAGAAAACATGTTTCATATTAATCTTACTGAGACGGTGGTTTTGGTTTGTCATTTCCCTCTCTGCCAGAATATAGAAGCAGTAATAAATTTAATACATGATATATGAAAGCCATGAGTAACAGAAGCCTTTATTTTCAGCTCCTTCCTATGACATTCCCATGATCAGGACAGGTCAGTAAGCTTTAGCCAAAACTTTTTTTATCATGCAGCCAATTTGAAACACCTGCTACACAAGTTCTGTGTCAGAATGATTTGAAGCATCAAGGAGTGGAGTCTGTCCCTAAAGAATTAATCAATGTCTTTGATAATGACTTAGATGAAAGAATAATACTGGGTTTATGTTTTCAGAAAATCAAAAGGTGGAATGGTCTTCAAGCGCTTTCAAAAATACAATTAGGATTGAGAATGATCTTGACACATTGGAGCAGTGGCCTGAAGTAAAGAGTAGAGAGTGCAGTAATGACAGGGAAATCATGACATTTTGTGGAAGTTCTGCAGAAGAAAGAAAGGAATAAAAAAGAGAGATGGGAATGGTACTCAGTCATAAGTTTAAACATGAATCAACAATATCATAGTGCACCAACAGTCTTGTGTTGTGATGGACAACAAGAATGGCATAGGTTTTTACAAAGAGCAACCTATTCAATACTACAGCCTTAAGAGGAGTATTATATGCAAGTTTTAACAGCAAACATTAAGAAAGAGGGCTATTTCCTTTCAATAACAGAGAAGTGTGAGCCAAGCAACAGAGGTTTAGAAAATGTGACCCAAAATGCATTGAGATACTTTTTCACTCAGTGAAGAGAAAACTGCAACACACATATTAAAATGCATCTGAAGTGGAGATAAAAAGGGAGGTAGCAAACCGCTTTTCATTCTGTATGGATGCATCGATTTCAAGGGTTGCTCTGGGTATTCCAGAACTATGGAATATAAATTCAAAGGTGGAAAATGGGGCAATGATTTGAAGGGTTTAGAGCTCCTGCAGAGCTAAGAGGAAAATTTGTCTGAAAGGATATCAGAGCATGAGAATGGTTTTTCTGAGGAAGTTTGGCTATCTTCATTACTGTAGGTTTTCAAGAGTAAGTTATACAAAAATTCTTGAAATGGTTTAGGCCCTTCCTGGCCTCTTTTTAGGCTCAGTTGGATTCAATACCTTTTATGTGATTTAAAGGCTATGTTTAATTTTGGTTGTTGATACCAGCTGCAATTGCTGAAGAGTTTTAGTTTTCCTTGCTGCTTTCTGTCAGCCCCAAACTAGCAGAGACCCTTCTATGCTTCTCTCTTTTCTGGCTTAATTTTTGGTCCCTTTACACCCTTCTCTACTTTATGAATAAAATAAATGAAGAATAAAAAATATATTGAAGGATTCATTACATATTGTGTTATTCTCCTTCAATATTTTGTCATAAATAGAATGAAAGATGGAGGGCAGAAAAGGCTTTTCTTTCTAATCCTCTTAACATTACTCCTACTTCTTTGTATTGTACCTATGGTATCCAGTGATCCCATAGTCTCTACACTTGTATTACTACTCCAGCAGCTTCATTTTGGGATAGTATGGTCTCCTATGGCATCACAGATTTCATTACAAGAGTGTTGCATAGCAGCAGTCCAGCTGATAACGCTGTGGAAATTCTTTAGAGGGGCTGGTGCAATAACATGCTTTTCTATGTACATTAGAGAGAGCATTTTAGTGTGTGTCTTTTTATGTTAACTAATAGGCTTTCATAACTGCTTTTTAGATTGATAGATACCGCTGCTGAGGCAAGTATATAGCTGCTCTTGGAATGCAAGCAGTTTTCAAAAGAACAAATTTTTCCAGAACTGTACACAAATAATTGGTGTCTTGTTTTTCCTTTCCTTCCCCATACTTTAAGCTGGCCGTGAGGTGGTTGGAACACAACTGCCGCTACCAGTACCTGGATGAACTTCTCCAGTATGTCCGCTTTGGCCTTATGGATGTGGATACACTGCATACTGTAGCTCTTACTCATCCTCTTGTCCAAGCAAGTGAAACTGCGACAGCACTCATTAAGGAAGCCTTGGCTTACCACCAGAGCGTCTATGCACAGCCAGTTTGGCAAACTGCAAGGACAAAACCACGCTTCCAGTCAGACACTCTCTACATTATTGGTGGGAAAAAACGTGAGGTCTGTAAAGTGAAGGAATTGCGATACTTCAATCCGGTAGATCAAGAGAACGTTCACATCGCAGGGATTGCTAACTGGAGCGAGCTAGCCCCTATGCCTGTAGGGAGAAGCCACCACTGTGTAGCTGTCATGGGAGACTTTCTTTTTGTAGCTGGTGGAGAGGCAGAGCACTCCACAGGGCGTACATGTGCGGTGAGAACCGTCTGTCGATATGACCCCCGCACTAACTCTTGGGCTGAGATAGCTCCAATGAAGAACTGTCGGGAACACTTTGTGCTGGGAGCCGTGGATGAGTACCTGTATGCCGTAGGAGGCAGAAATGAATTGCGTCAAGTGTTACCTACAGTGGAACGCTATTGCCCCAAGAAGAACAAGTGGACCTTTGTACAGTCCTTTGATCGGTCGCTCTCATGCCATGCGGGATATGTGGTGGATGGTCTTCTTTGGATATCAGGTAGAAAACGTTTCACACAGTTTGAGGTACTAACAAAATACCAAAATACTGTCCTGAGTTAAGCTAATAAATCTTCTTTCGTTTATATGTCATGATAACTTTTGTCTTAGGAGATGAGTATTTCAGAGAATTGAATCCTGATTAGAAGTATTGGAGCATAATGTACCTATACAATATTTTATTTCTCCTAAGTTTCTCTTTGCGTTTCAAAGATGCACATATCATATGTGCTATCTCATAGTTGCCATTCATAAATCACAATGCATGGGAAATATAATGCACTTTTAGACAAATTTCAGATGATAAATTCCATATGCTTCCCAAAAACAAACAAACAGAAGGGACAGTTTCTGTAGTATGACCTGGTGCTTCTGACAGTGACAGGACCCGAGGGAGTGGCCTGAAGTTGTGTCAGGGGAGGTTTAGGTTAGATGTTAGGAAAAGATTCTTTGCTCAGAGGCTGCTTGGGCACTGGGACAGGCTCTCCAGGGAAGTGGTCATAGCACCAATCCTGACAGAGTTCAAGAAGCATTTGGACAGCACTCTCAAGCACATGGTGTTATTCTTGAGCCTGTCCTGTGCAGGGCCAGCAGTTGTACTTCCATGATCCTTGTGGGTCCCTTCCAACTCAGGATATTCTATGATTTGTTTACTTCTGATAATGCAATGGAAAGTTAAGTGTTTGTTGGCCTGTGTTGTTCCAGGGCTTGAAGGCAGAGGTATGTTGCTCCCACTTGCTCTTCAGGATATTGTAACAGGCCAAGATGACCTTTTAGAAGTTGTCCATGGCTCTGTCCATAATGAGTGCACAGGGCTGTCTGGATGTAAGCATAGCTTTATGGCACAGATAAGTGAATGTATAGGCCTTATAATCCCAAACTAATGTTATAATTTACAACTGAGTCTGGTGTAGTTTTTATGTTACATATTACATTGTTGTGTTACATTAATGGGGCTTGAAGACATTGTTTATTCAGTCTTTGGAGTGACTTTTCTGGTATTATATTTTGGATTATGGTTGATAGTGTCTACAATTTGACAGAAAAATATTCCCCTTTCACTAAGACATATGCTGTGGAAGGTTATATAGTTACAATTTTTATTAAGAAAGCTAATGCATAAATGGGGCCAGCCCTTGAGGTAAATGTTCAGTGATTGGCATCTTCACTGTAGATACCCTCTGGGGATTTTAATATGGTCTGGAATGCCTCTGGTGAAAATTCATGGTATATGAATGGAAGATTAAGTTAGCTACTTAGGCCTTCACTGTGCTTCACAAAGTATGTTGTTTAGGTTAGCAGATGTACCTTTCTATCCATATGGATTAAATGCCCCATGGGAATAGATTCCTAAGCATTGTTAGGGGAGTTAGCAGGTACCAGTTTTTATTAATAGACACTAAAATAACGAATGATGACTTTGGAATTAAAAGTGGGACAAAAAGCAGAAAATCACCAAGATCCCTGACAGGTATTTGCATAATTTCCTTCAGGAACCATCATTTACAGAGTCTGTGTGTTAATCCTGAAGGGGGACTCAGGTACAGTACAGAAACAGGGTTTCTGGTTTAGGGAACCAGCTGAATGTGTTCAGAGCATTATCCTCTTTACTCACTACCTTTCCTATCTTATTAGTGGAGAGGGATGTGTGTCTGTGGTGGGCACTTCAAATACGTGGACGTTCCTACTTCTGTTTCTTGATTACTGTTTTTTTCTCCCAAATTGTGGTTTACATTTGTCAGTTTCTGTGAAGAACAGGGCTTTTTAGGAAATTATGTTAAGCATATTCATATAAAATCATTGAATGTGCACTAGAAATCCATCAGTGTGATCTTTCCTCCAGTAAATGAAAAAGGTAATAATTTCTGTCTTAATTTCATTGAAAATAAACAAACAAAAAACCAAAAAAAGCCCTAAAACCCTAGGAAAAAAAACCAACAAAAAACTCAAAATATATCCAAAACACAAGAAAGTATTTCGAAGAGATTTTTAAGTCAAATATGGGACTGTTTGAAGATTAAAATTAATTTTTCCAGATATGCTAGGAAAGGGAAAATTATGCTGAGGATTAATTCATGTGCTTAGTTACATAGGTGAAATTCATGGCTGCCTGTGTGTTTTAAATACTACCTGCACTTATGTAATGGTGCAGTGCAATATTGTGTTGAAGGATGTGCCTCTAGCAGAGCTGTAGAATCAGGGGAAGAGGTAAGTGAAAGCCTATTAAATGAACTCCTTAAAATTGGGCAAAACAACAAAAAATATTTTATCAGTATTGTTCCATTTATATTTGAAAATTCTACCAACATAACTTATATTGTAAAGCCACATGTAAAGCCACAATGTTTTGGCAGTGAAATAAGATAGACAGGACTTTTCAGTTATATTTTGATAGTTTTTGAGAAAGTGCTTAGAAGTTTTGAGTTGGTAAATTCTGACAGATTATTATGAATTACAGGAGCATTCTATGCTGCACTTCAGTAGAGTATTGATCTGAATTATGTACTCACAGGTTGAAAACTGGCTTCTAGGTATTGAATAGTTATTTTAAAATGAAAGGTAGATGGAGATGTAATAACTGTAGCTACCTTTCTATTATTAATTAATTGCTTAGGACTGGAATGTCACTCATGGTACATGTACATTCAGGGCTGGGGGAATAGTACAGAGAGATGTTTTATTATATTGTAGTCACTGCTGAAAAAATCCACAGTTAGTCATTGAATATAAGATGTTAGCATAAAAGTAATCAGTAATGTAGGAGGGAACCTAAATTTGAAGTATGTGGCCTAAAATTAAGTAATTAAAAAATTAATCTGAGTTAGAGATGTTTCTGAGCTCTATCCCTGCTTTTTCTGGGAAGTACAGGTCATCAGCAAAGAGCTCTCAGTCTGCCACTACTAGCTGGCAAGGGAACTATGAAAATGTGTCCAGTTTTTTAGTGAGTGAATAAATTAAATAGTGACAGTATAAGTTTCTAGCCCTTGTATTTGTGGAGAGAGTCATCAAAGCATGACCTGCACATTGACCATTTACTTACTCAGTGCCTCTGCTACAGCCTCTTGCCCTCTTAAAGGCTTTGCTGATCAAAAGCTGACTAGACTTAAGGAGTTTCTATTATTATTTGGATTCATTTTCAGCTTTACTTTGGGGCTCCTTTGGGACAAATATGCCAAGGAGTCAAAAATAATAGCCATAAAATCATGGCAAAGGGAGCAGGGAAGGGAAATGGGCAAAACAAAATGCTGTAAGCAGGCACTGGCAATAGGAGATGGGTAGATGGTGTTTCAGGTGACAGAGGGGCTGCTAGGCTGCTACCACCTCTTTGAGGGATTTAACCTAACAGAATCAGGGAGGAGACTGGGGGTAGGCAAGAGGTTGGAAGGGGACACAGCTGTGACCCACACTGACCAAAGGGATACTCCATACCATCTGGAGCATATAAAGCCGGGGGAAGAAGGAGGAAGTGGGGAAACGTTTGTAGTGATGATATTTGTCTTCCCAAGTTGCCATTATGCTTGATGGAGCCTTGCTTTCCTGGGGATGGCTGAGCCCCTGCTGCCCATGGAAAGCCTTTGCTTGTGTGTATGACTTTTGCTTTACCTGTTAAGCTATCTTTATCCCAGCCTACAATTTTTTTCACTTTAACTCTTACAATTCTCTCCCCATCCCACTTGGGGGGAGTGAGTGAGCAGCTGTGTGGGGCTGAGTTGCTGACTGGGATTAAACCACAACAAATAAGTTCTGTGTACTGACATTGCAGCATCAGGTAGATGGTTTGGAAATGTTATAGAAGGGATCTTACAGGCCCCAGTTAACATCTGACGCCATGAGCAATTTCACAAACGAATTGCATGCTACATGCTTGAAAAGTGAAGTATTTCAGTGAAAGAGAAACAAAATACACCAAACACTTTGGAGTTCAATATTACCAACAATCATTACCTATAAAAGCAAGGAAATATTTTCCATAAGAGCGAGAACTTGAACTCTGCCCATTTCCCTGCATTCTCCGTGGTGTGCTCATGCAAATCTGGAGACGTACTTTTCTATACAGTTAACCTTTCTCCACCTGTATGGGTGTAGTGCCCCTGGGGACAGTGAGGGGCAGGGAACCTCTGCCAGGCACTCCAGCTCTGGGCCATTCCTGCGCCTGCATCTGGGAATAATGACGCTTCCCCTTCTCCTCAGGTGCTCGAGAGATTAGCACATGAAAAGTCTTGTTTAAAGCAAAGTGTTTTGCTGTTGTTTCGAAGAGGCCCGAGTTGTTTGACCTCAAGTGTGTCAGGTAAAATCACACTTTGACATGCACATAGAAACTCAGCTTGGGGGAAGAGTTAGATAAGCTAACCCTGTACAGTTGCTTTGTATTTCTTACCAGACATTAAGAATCTTCTTCAAAATTCAAGATTCTTTTTGTTTTTTAAATGGCTATTTTTTCCCTAACGGTGGAGATTTTGACCAAGGAAATGATGGTGATAACATACCTTGGAGAATTATTCAGAGTCTGCAAGTGATTTGGGATGAAAAGTATTATCTTACTATCAGTATGCTGTTGTGAAGAGAATTTTTTTTCAGTAAATGCTTATAAAATTCTTTAATGAAAAATAGATCTGGAATCATAGGAATTTACAGAATCTAACCAATCAAATATTACAGTATGGCTGGCACAGGATTTACCAGAAGCAGGAGGTTAACAAGTACATAAAAATTGCCTCAGTGGCCCAGTCTTCATTATTACTATATTTGAATAAAGGTAATGGATCTCACACCTTTCAATCATGGGCATCATTAGTTTGATGCCATTGATTCTTCTTAGATTGAATGTAAACATCCAGCTTTAATGATTTAAAAAAAATCCCAAAATACAGTCTGCAAACAAACCTAGAGCTTGTGCCCTTCTTGATTGCGGCTGGATTGCATCTGGGGTGGAACAGCATTAATTAGAGCTGCTGTTGGCATCTTCCAGGAGACTTCTTAGGGTGGGAGAATATGCTCCAGCTCAGCTGTCCTCACTCCACCCGGACTGGTGAAGTGGCAGTGGGTTTGCACCTTTAGGAAGAATTACCTTGTGTTTAACACAACAAATACCTAAGAGAGGAGATACTTCTGTTTTAAAATAGCAGGGCACCTTGGAGTGTATGCCTTGAGTTTCTATATATTCCCTAGATTTGCTGGAAGGAATACACGTGGGAGCTCCTTGCCAACATGTAGTTTTACACATCTCCCAGTGAACTCAGATTCGTGCATCAATTGAGGATTTTGGAGAGAGTTGTGAGATTCTGTGGGGGTTTTGGATTGGGTTAGATTTCTCGAGTCATATGGGGGTCTTGCTGGGACATGTTATAAATGTGAATTATAAATTGTCGTTTAGGAAAATGGTGTTGAATCTACTGCCTCCCACCCTTCTCTCTTTTTGGAAGTGTGTGTCTTGAAGGGTTTTTTTCAATGCAGTTTGTGAACTGTTTGGGTGGGCTGTAATAACCCAAAATGTTTCCCATGTGTGGGAAAGGGATGAATAAGGTGTGTCTTCGAATCCTCCATCAATTTCCCTGTGTAGAGGGGCACTGATGCATGAGTTGGGAAGTTACAGGCCTTGGAGGGCTTGAAAAGCAAGGTTTACAGCCTGGAAGGAAGTGAGTAACAGTGACTGTGGCAGTGTAAAAATATTGTAAACCCACAGATTGGATGACGGGCTTTTGGTGAGGGTGTGCTCCTGTCTGTAAGAGCAAGACACAGACTTGTCCTGAGGGTGCTCCTTGCCTCCCAGGAACTGGAGTCCCAAAGCAAGCTGCTCGTGTCAAAGTGGTGTAACCATCGCTCTGTTTATAAACCCCAGCAAGCGCTGACCAAACTGTACATGTTCTGTCATTTACTCAGCCAGACTTTTTTTTCTCTTTCTTTAACTGCTGGCTTACCACTACATTAGCTGTTATAGCTTGACATCAAATTTAGTACCATGGTTTGTATTTTTAAATACCTTGTGTTGTTACGATGCCTCTCTTTCTATCTTCTCCTTTCCTCATAGAAAACACAGCAGAGAAGTTTAAGAAATTCTCTCAGAATTACACAATTTTTTTTTCCTGAGAAAGTATGTATTATTTTTAGTACCATTTAAACTTTTTCCCCCTCCTTTTCCTATTTTTTAAGAGACATATTGCTGTTCTTTTGCCCTTTCCCAGCTGCCTAGGGTATTTTTAAAAAAAATAGTTCAAGAGGACATTGCAGACTTGTTAAATCTGAATTTTGGCAGAAAATTTTAAACTTTTGCTACAGCACTTCAAAGTTAGGAGGAACTAGAGTTTGAAAATTGATGCAGATATAAGATGGCATATTTAATGACAGATGTATCTATAGAAACCTGTTAAGATGCAGATTATCCCCCTGGGGAGGGGAGATCAAAACTGCCAATCTATAAAATATACTTGTTAGGGGGAAGGCATGGAATCTATCTCTGTGAGCACTTTGATTGCAGGGGACAGTGTAGCAGCATGTGGCATCATAACCTAAGAGCAGACAAATCAGCTTGATGACTTTCAAAGCCAAGAATACTGCTGGAGGCAAGGGTACTCCAGTCTAGAAGAAATTAAAACATATAGAGACTGTTATTAATTCCAGATCTATTTTTGTGTAGTCAAATCTGTATGCAAATCCTTAGCATCTCATTTTGGCAGATTAATCTAAAAGTGAAGAGCGGTATGTGAAGGGAATGTAATGATAAAACACCAGAGATGAGCAATATTGCAGGGGAAAAGATGTAAGCTGTGTACTTGATGTGAGGGGCTCTTTGTGAACAAATAATTTTGCTTATTTGATTATTTTATTATTTTACGAGGAAGCAGCACCCTTCTTTCTCTTATTCCTTCACATTTTCCCCCCCAAATTAAGGTGTCCTTTCAGAATGGAAATACATGACCCAGCATTGTGTTTCTGATGTGTCTCCTGTAGTTTAGCATTCTGGAGGTAATCATCCAAATAACTATGATTTTTATTTTTCAAAATACTAATCTGACATCTCATTTTAAACATTATGCTGGGAGTGAAAATAACTGTATGTAAAAAGAAAATCAAATTACAAAACAGATATTAGACAAGATGTGTTTTTGCATGTGGCTGACGGCCACTAGGACTATGAAGGCTGCACAACAGTGTAGAGACAAATAACAGATTGTGAGATTAGACACAGGAGCAGTCATTGCTTTCCAAGGCCTGTTCTTGTGTGTGCACTTCACAGGTACTGTGATGGACAGGGTGTGGCACAGTGTGATGGAAATGGTTTGGAAAGACTGCATCTCATCCCAGCTATCTCTCAGCTTGTAAGTGTCCCTGATCTGGGAGTTTGTGCTACCATCCCTGTGTTTGGCCCACCACAGGCTGGTGCTTGCAGAGATGCAACCCAAGTTATTTCTCCCTGCTACTGCAGCTGAAGATGAGAGTCTAAAATAGATACTTCTTTAGATTCTGCTGTCCATTCATCAGATTCTTGGCCTCACTCAAGTTATTTGGAGTGATCAGAGGGCAATTCTGTGTTAGCAAGTAACTCAACCCAGTAGGTTGAGTCACCAAACTTGCTGCCCAGTTCTCTATATTTACTCCATGTACTCCACAATTGCTTTGGAATAGATTTGTTCTGGTCCTCTTGCCCAAATGTTCGCAGTATTCAGATGGTACAAAGCCATCTAAAAGACCAGTTATTATTTCACACCCTTATGACACCATTACGAACTGGAGCACAGCTGGTGCACATCTGGAGCAGACCTTCTGGTTTAACTTCAATTCACACCAGCCCCAACCTACAGCCTAAAATGACATGGGAGTAGTGGGGAAGTTGCTTCAAAATCACGGTGTGCCTCTGTACCAAAATGCTGCCCTAGCTGGCAAAATGAGGATTCCCCAGCACGGAGCTTGAGGACTAAAGAAAAAAGCAACAATGGCAGCCTTAGTGCGAGTAGGCCGTAGGTCAGCCAGCAGGCATGAAGGTCAAAGTGCTTCTGCTCTGGCTGAAACAGGGTATGTCCTCACAAAAAGAGGAGCATCAAGAAATGTAGTGACAGATGAAATTCCTTCCTCTCACTGCTGTGGATTTTGTCCACTGCCATTAGAACTGTAATATAAAAAGGTTGTTTGCCAGTATGAGTCTCACTGGTGTATGGCCACTGGCATGCCCTGGTTCTGCCCAGACCTTTTGGTAGGAAGAAGGTGAGGTGCACCTTGCAGGCAGTAGTTTTGGTCCCATCTTCCCACGGGCCCAGGGTGGTGATAGAGGGGGAGTGGGACCTGTGGCAGTGCTGCAGTGACACTCTTTTCCCAGGAGGATTGAGCACACTCAGGAACATGTTTGCACAGGTAAGATTACAGATTTGACACTAAAGAAGTATTCCATGTTTACTCAGTGAGATTTGGCATTTAAAACCAGTGGAGAACATGATGATTGGGCATTAAACGTCTGTTTACTGTGCTGAGGTAAATAGTTGGTTTGCAGCATCTGCTTGCGTCAGACTATTCTGAGCTTTTCTGTGATTTGTATCTTGCTTTCTGACTGTTATTGAAAAGTAAGTGGTAATGCTGATTCTGTCACTATGGAGGAATCTTCCAACCTAAGTGTACAACTAAGCCAGGAGATATTCTCTCTATAATACAAACTAAATACAGGATTTCTTTCAAATATATAGGTGAGCCCAGTTACACAGGTTTGCACCATGCTTTCCAGCTGGCAGTGGCATCCCATGTCATACTCCTGGTTACGCAGAGCTTCTGTCTGACCCCTTTCTTCTCCTTGATGCAAGCTCCGCTTCTCCTCCTTTTTCAAACTGTCACACTCTGCCCATTCCTTGGAACAGGGATGGGTTTTATCTTTGTGTCTTGGCGAAGGCTGAATACACAGTCATTTAAAAACAGATCAATTTTTATCTCATTTTTTGCCTATAGAATTAGCTTTACAAAGGAAGTATGTGTAGGGTGTTTATTGTTGCTATCCTGTGTTTTGATACGTTTGACAAATAGGGCTACTTATTACCTTGTAACCAGGTTAAAACGTGCAGAGGAATGTAAGCAGAAGTGCTGGTATGTAATGTAATTATATCAGCAAATGAACGCTAGAATTGGTTGTTTTGCTGTGCCTGATCTTGGTCCTGGTTTTGCTTATATGAAAAAATGTAACTTTTATGAACTCTTTCATAGGAGGAGTAACAAATACTGCACAGTATCAAAACAGGCTCATGGTCTATGATCCTAAGCAGGTGGGTATCTGTGTTGTATGTTTTTCTCAAATGTTTTCCTTCAAACAGGTCTCCTGGCAAATACACACAATGATTTTGTAAGGCTAAAAGCACTGACCATTTGATTTAGTGGTGTTTTAAATTCAGTGTGTACTGATGTGTGAATTTAACAGTGTAATGGAGACCCTGATGACTTATTATGTTTTTTAAGCCTGTAGGCGTTAGAACCATCTTAGATTAAATATAGAAATGTGCTTTAAATCCCCTGTATTTGTCAGTATTTATTTTCCTTGGTAATTTTTTTTGTAACCCGGCAGCCCTGGGCAACGTATACTCAAAGTCAGTGTCCCAAAACTGCTCCGTGTCATTGGCATTTCTGCTTTGGATTGCATATATGTGCCTTTTTGTTTCCTGTATATTTTGAGAACTGTACTACCTGGCTGTGACTTATTCTGCTGCCTGCAAGGGTGCCTATCATTTCATTACCCAAGCACCTAAAATATCTTTTAGGGATTATTTCATACATTATGTATGTGTTTTGATTAGGTTAGCATGGCTCAGTAACCATTTCAGAGGGTTAGGGCATGGTTATGCCCTCTTGCTTGTATTAGGAATTAAAAGTCCTAAGCTTGCAATCAGAGTTGCAAAGCCTGATTTACACCCACGTGGCAGAATATTGACTTTTCTGATTGTAGGATAGGGGCTCTGATTGCTGTATTTGGAACCAAATTGTGCCAGGAGATACTTCTGTGTGGTTCCCACTGACTTCATAAAGCATCGCACATACAAGGCCCTGAAGCAGAAAGCAGGTGATGACACACCTGCCTCTTTCTTTTTGAGGTGCAGTTTTATGCATCGATTGTACAAATGCTGACTGTCCTAAATCCAAGTAGTACTTACAGACAGCAATCTTATTTTGCTTATGATGGGGACGCATATTTAGGTACTGTGTCTCTACTGTGTATCTTTCACCCCAAAATACCACTGGCAGGGCTACTTCAGCATGCTGTGCCGACAGCGAGAAACCCGACCTGGCACGTAAAGAGTTACAGAGGAATTGTGTGCTTGCATTCTTCAAACGAGGTCCGCTTCGTGTTTGTACACACAGGCTCTTTTTAAAAATTCTGCTGGCATATTGTTTACGGTGGGTACTGGAAACCATCACATCTGCTTGCATCTCGCACAGAATCTCAATAGCTCTATCATTCAGCACCAGCGCTTGCTTCTGCGCGAGGCCTTTGTGGCGAGTCGATAATGCCTGCCATCTGCCACAGAGCACACAGCTACCTGCCAACAAGCCGGCTGGGGTGACCTCTGCTTCCCCACCACTGATTAGTATTCACACACCGGCTTATTAGAAATGACCCCACCAGGCCCCTCTGTTGCTTTGCCTTTGCAGCGCTTTGCGGCTCACCTGGCAGGCACTGCAGTGGAGGAAGCTAAAGATATAATCAGGGGATGCAGGCAGGCTTTGCAAAGCAGATGGTGTCTATAGTCTGGTGTTAAGAGACTGGACTACTAATGCAAACATTAATGCCTAATATTCAACTATTACACATTGAAATGTATAGCTATATATCGTGGAGGTTAAAAGGCAGAAGTTTTAGAGGCTCTTGAGTTACCGCAAGTGGTAGCACATGTATCGCAGTGAATTTCCTCACAGATTTTAACTTCCTCCACTTAAATTAATCTCATCTGCTGCCAGGTTGTTTGATTTGGTAAGTGTAGCAGGAGCAATTGTTTTCTTAGGTTTAAAATACTGTGCTTTAATCCCTTATCTTCAATGTCTTCTTGCCTGTCCCCGTAACAGGTAGAATTCTTGAATATTGTTAATGAGTAAGAAAAATATGCAAAAGGATGTTACTGTGTAAGTTCCCACAAAGAAAGGGAACCAAATGCATGAATCATTTGAGAAGATTCTTTAGGAAATTATTTTTCCCTGTTGCTTCATTCCCCAAGGATAAGATCAAATAAGCTTCTGAAAAACAAAAGGTAGAAGAATCTCTCTTCTCTCAGAGCTCATTGGTACAGATAATTTTAGCACTGTATACAAAGCAGACATCTAATAGACTGGCTTATGGAGCATTTATTACTGAGTTATAAATTAAAAGGATTTTTGAAACCTGATGATCTAGACAGAAAAAATACAGAGCAAGAAATACTACTGAATTAATGACTTTAAATGTGAGAACTGTAAACCACATGTTGAAAGTCCAGTATGTCTAGTCAGTGTTATAAACAACACACATGTCTAACATACGAACAAGACAAGTATATGCACTCGTGATTCCTGACCAGGGGTAAGAAGAACACCAGTAACATGCTTCTGTTTATTGTACTACTAATATAGGTATGTGTTTGAGCAGTGCTGAGACAAATTCTCTCTTTCTCCTTCCAGAATAAATGGTTAAGCCGTAGCCCCATGTTGCAGAGGAGAGTGTATCACTCCATGGCTGCTGTCCAAAGGAAACTTTATGTGTTAGGTGGGAATGATCTCGACTACAACAATGATCGGATCCTGGTCCGGCACATAGACTCCTACAGCATAGACGCTGACCAGTGGACACGTTGCAGCTTCAACATGTTGACAGGTCAGTATTGCACACCGAAAGGGGAACTTGCTACTTTTCACTTTAGAAGCCTCTAGTATGTGGAACTCCATGACTTTGCTACAATTGCTTCTGATTTATGGACTGTCGTCAGCCAACAAGACACTTTTGATTTCAGTTCTGGCATTCAATGGTCTACAAAACCTTTGTTTTAGCACATTGTACACTGAATTTATATGAAGATGCACATTAATTTAATGAAGCAGTCAAAAATAATTTTTCATAATATTACCACCAGTACTGTTTTTTGATTCTCCAGAAGCTTGTCTGCAGTCATAGGTTTAGCTCCCTCTTTGAGCGTACAAGAGAATGATGTGTTACTCTGCCATGATAACATAATTTTGTAGTGCTTTCTGCTGGCATTATAGCGCAAAGTTTTCACCAAGATCCATTAACCATCACTTATTTCTAAACAGTGTCTTCTTAATAAATTGCCCAAAAGAAAGTGTCCTTGTTGGAATTCTGTCAGGTTAGGAATGAGTTGAGCAGCTCAGTTAGCTACAGGGTCTCTAAAGTTCTGCTTGACTTTCACTAGGAAAGAACTGCTACAGTTGGAACTGTTGCATTGCAACTCACTGTCCCTGCCACCAAAGTTCACCTCCACCTGATAAAATTCCCAGATGTACTACCCCTCTGAATCCCTGGGAGAGGTATAGAATCATAGAATGGTTTGTGTTGGAAGGGACATTATAGATCATCTAGTTCCAACCCCCTTGCCATGGGCAGGGACACTTTTCACTGGACCAGGTTACTCAGAGCCCCATCCAACCTGGCCTTGAACACCTCCAGGAATGGGACATCCACAGCTTCTCTGGGTAATCTGTTCCAGTGCCTCACCACCCTCACAGTAAAGAATTTCTTCCTAATACCTAATCTAAACCTACTCTCTTTCAGTTTTAATCTATTCCCCCTTGTCCTGTCACTACCTGCCCTTGTAAAAAGTCCCTCTCAGTCTTTCTTGTAGGATCCCTTCAGCTACTGGAAGGCCACGGATAGGTCACCCCAAAGCCTTCTCTTCTCCAGGCTGAACAAAGCCAATTCTTCCAGCCTTTTCTTGTAGAGAGGTGCTCCCTCCCTCTAATCATCTTTGTGACCTCCTCTGGACTTACTCCAGCAGGTCCATGTCCTTTCTGTGCTGGAGACCCCAGAGCTGGATGCAGCACTCCAGGTGGGGTCTCCCCAGAGCAGAGCAGAGGGACAGAATCATCTCCCTCAACCTTTTGACCAGGCTATAAGTCAGGCATGTGACACATTCATAGAATAGCACCAACAGTAGCTTTGCAGAAAAGGACCTGTCCTACTGAACGATGTGAGATAGCTGCCTCTCCACAACCTCCACCTTAAGAAGCTGTCTAAGCCTTTCTTGCTGTCTGCCCAGCCAGCAATAAATGTGCCCATTGCACTGCATAGTGCAGGTTTTTCTAAGGTTGTATTTATCCTTCAAAATTTCCAGACTTGTTCAGGAGACCTCTGCTAGGGGGATGAATTTGTGCAGCAGGTTCTGCCCTTTCCCCCATACTTGTACCTGGAGGAGTGGTGGAGGGGAACAGGTGTGGGCAGCACATGAGGGGCACTCGTCACTCTCAGCCGCCGTGTCTGTTTGGATGTTCGTGTCCAGTAGTAGCTGAGAGGCAGGTGGGGACTGTGCCTGTCACCTGTGAAACACGTGTATGCAAACTGCTGCCACAGGGAAGAGAGCAGATGGTCCCTGCACAGCCACATTATTGATCATCTGGGGTGTCTCTGGGCAGCACCATACAGGGCTCCTGTGGAGAGCAGGGAACAGCCCTCATGCTTCACCTTCGCTCCAACATGTTGTGAATTCTGAAACATTCAAGTTACTGCCAGGTGCATTTGCATCCTATTACAGAACTCCAGCATTTGGTGTTAAAAGGGTTAATTAAACACTGAAAGTGGTTTCTATTTCCTTCTTTGCTCTAGGTCAAAATGAGTCTGGAGTTGCTGTCCACAATGGTAGAATATATTTAGTTGGTGGCTATTCGATTTGGACAAATGAGCCTTTGGCATGTATCCAGGTGAGTGATTTATGCTTCTTTTAAAGTGTTTTCCAATAATTTTGCATGGATACGTTTTGCACAGAGGTTATTAAAAAAGGAAAATACATGTGAAGTGAGGAGATTAAGGGTATTTCTTATGCAGCTACTGAGCCTGCATAAACACAGAGAGGAAATATTGTGGATATTAAAAATACTTCTAGATGAGTCAATAGATGCAATTCCTCTGAGATATTCCAGTAAACCAGGATTGAGCTGTCTTTCCTTTGGCAAAGTTTGGATAAAATAATGTGTGTATATTCACAGGTTACACAATCAAGTTCAAAAGAGTTTCAGAAATGGATGACAGGGCACAGGCTAAGAAATTTTCAGCCTGTCCTGTGATTTTTTTTTTTTTCTTTCCAAGTTGTGTTTCTGAAGGGTAGCCAGAGTTAATGAGTTGCTCATTGACCAAGTTCAGTTAGCCTGCAAACTGCCCTAGTGCTTACTGCTTTAAAGCTTCAATGGAAGTTTTTTGATCACTACTGTAGACAATAGGTTGTCCAACAAACTCTTCTGCTCTCCCATCTTATAGAAGAGCAGCTCACCTACAGATCCATGACTTTCAGGTATTCCTGTACAGAAACTAGGGATTCTTTTCTTTCTGCAGGTTTCTGAGCAAAGAAGTTCTGCACAACAGCCATTGCCAGCAGGGCAGTTACAGAAACTCTTGTTTATGTCTCCATTTCTGCACTTTTGCTGATACTTTCATTACCTTCCAACTTTTTGGGATTTAGGATTTCACCTCCAAATTTTTCCATAAGACTACAAGTAAGACTTAGCATAAGAAGAAATACATTAGGATGCCGAGCTTCTGGTCTTACGATGAACACTCACTAGCATGAGTTTGTAAAGATCATTGGTCATCCAAGATAAACAGTTGAAACCACGTTCTGGTCATAGTATAATGACGTTTTACATTTGTTGGATACCATACCTAACAATTTGTTGGAAAAAGTCATTCAGACTGGCTGTGCTAACACGAGTGAATATATAGTGCTTTAGATGGAATAATAGCACAGTATAGAGGTGGTGGCTGTACTCCACCAATGGGCTCATTTATAATCAACAGGTACCTTACAGTATTGCACCTGGGCTTAAATGCGGCTGAGTGACAAATGAAAATGATCCTGGGATCTTGCTATCTTAAGTGGACATTTGTCCACATCCCCAAACTAGTTGTGAACTGGCAGCCTGCCTGACACAATCCCCACATCAAAAGGAAAAGAAGTTTAATGAGTGGTTTGGCAGAGTGTGTGCTGCCCCTTCTCAGCTGTTGGCAGAGTGCCTGGCTTTTACCAGCATTCCTAGCCCTTTTATCTTCAAATTGAGGAAAACTGAGGTTGCTCTCTGCTTTGGAAGTAAAAAATCCACTTTTACCATATACCTTTACTTTCTTTAAGTCAGTCATTTATTTGGCATTTTCATCTTCTGTAGAGCTTCCGTGCTGCTTATATACCACCAAAGCTGACAAATGATTCATGCTCTGTGCCAGCAGGAGCCCTTCTGTGCAGAGTAACCCACATGCATGGCTTCATGTTCCTGCCAGGAAGCAGGATCCAATGTCACTGTTTGCTACTGAGTGCCTGAGCACTCAGGTTTTGGTTTGGGTGATGAGAACAGCAAATGGATCACTAGATCAATAAATACAGCCTAAAAATTATCTGAGACTACCTTTCTGTTGGGATTAATAGTACATACATGTGGTGCGTGGCAGCAAATTTGTTTCAGCCTTCTTCTGCAATGCTGAAAATATTTTGTATGCTTCGACCTGCAGGTGCTGGATGTTAGCAAGGAGGGGAAGGAAGAGGTATTCTATGGGCCTACGCTCCCCTTTGCTTCCAATGGAATAGCTGCGTGCTTTCTTCCAGCTCCTTATTTCACATGCCCCAACCTTCAGACTCTGCAAGTGCCTCACCACAGGATCGGCACAATGTGACACATTCCTTGCATTTCACAAAATCAGAAGTGGAGGGGGAAAACATCAGACCCTGTGTGTAGAAAGATTTCTCTGGATCAGTGAGAAAAATCAATGCACACAGACTGCTGCTTTACCATCACACATTTGTCTTAAAGTCAGACCACAACAGGCAGGAAGGAACGTACAAAAACTGTCTGCACTTTCTCTCCTCTGACTCAGATACAGAAGCACATACATAGGGCATTTGACATTTCTGCTGGTGACTACTTGCTGTGTGTCTACTTCATTTCCTTATGCAATTTCGTAAGGCATTGTGGATGCTCTCAGCTCCTCCTGGGCTGCTCTTCTTTGGAGTCTTCATGTTCAGTTGTTCACCAATGGCATTTTCAAAGACGATAGAAAGCTCTGTTTATGTTGATAAAGATGATATCATACTGTGGTAATTATGCAACTTACTTGATACCTTTGGCAAAAAGAATAACAAATGCGTTGACTTCCAATTCCAAACTCTATCGTTTACAGTTTCTCATTTAATAATGCTTCATTTGAAATTTAAATACTTCAAAACAGATTAAAACAAAACTAAAAAAAACCAAGCCCTATAGCACTTGTGAGGAACAGATAAAAATTGTCTCAGCTGAAAGATACTGAAGCCTCATGGTTAAATTCAAGTCTGAACTGAATTTGTTTGTCTGAGAATCTAAAGATTGTTTGGGATGTCATTTACCAAGGTCTACTATCAAATAAATGTTACCTTCTGTCATATGATCTGTTCTTCCTGACAGCTGCAGTCTTTTAATGGTGGAGATCAGCCTCCTTACTGTATAATTAAAATGTGCCATTTACTTAATATTTTTAATATCCAGTTTGCAAGGGGTCACCACATTTACAATTATCAATGAACAGTTTCATTTTGTCCAACATATGGTCCCACAAATCATTGGTCTCCAGAGGCTAAACAGGTGTAGAACAATGTCAATATTTATTTATTTATTCTTTCAGTTTATATAGTGTGTCTCCGTTCCATTCTCCAGGCATATGCCAGCTCACAACAAATACTCTAACCTGATATACTTTGGTTTTGCTTGGCTACTGCAGTCCCAATCTCTTATTTCTGTGTTTTATTTACATATCTAACAAAAATTTCAATGTTTGTAAATATTAACCAAGCATGTAATTAAATCTTCCTCTGTTTCTGATTTATGGGTACTCTGCACTTCTCTGCTTTACCTGCGGATCAGCTCCCTGCCACTGTGATGTCTGAGCAGACCTATCAAATTCCTACTGATGCTCCTGCAAATGCCACATGCAGAATATGCTGCGGCAGTGCCTGCTGGACAGGAACAGGTTTGATTTTGTCCAGTGAGCAGTGTGTTCAAATCAAATGCATCTTTTAACTTCTAAGGGTCTGGTTATGGGGAGGTATCTTTATCACCATTTCAGTCTCCTGCTGTGGGCATTGTACTCACAGAACATCACCTTTCCCAGTGCTTCACAGGTTAGAATGTTTTATGCAGTTTTTTACTGGGCTTTCTCACTCTCATTGCCTAGAGCAGAGCTGCAGCTGCACAGTCTTTGCCTGGTGCACTGACTTGAGTTGCTAACATCGTCTCCCTCTGTGCACCAAGCAAACCTACATCCAGGCAGTCCTTTTGTCTTTACTGCATGGGAGCTGTATAGGCTGTACATCAAAATGTGTTTTAGTTTCTTGTTTTAATTTGATCTCCTGGAAATGTGCATGCAAGGGACAGCTCTCCTAGCAGGCCATGTACAGTTTAGAAATCGTTTTCCTGTGTGAGCTGCAGGGCCCAAGCCCAGCAAGTATCTGAACTTCAACTCTCGTGTGACTTTCAGGGACAGAAATATATATCTCGTTCTCAACAGGAGGGTAGCCAAAATAATCAAAAGGTGTGTGCAGGGGCTTTGAGCCTCATCCTGGAGGTACCACACTAAGTGGGTGATCAGCCTTTGCTCCGGGGGCAGAACAGACATATCCTTCCTATTTTGCAGGTGGTGGGAGGATTAATTTCTCAGCCTTTGTAAAGCTCAGTGCCCTTCTGGACAATAGTATGAAATATGATTTGTATGCCTCAACTTAGTTTGGAGGCTTTTATTCCTAGGCCTCATAGGTTACCACAGCCATAGCTATGGAATAATTTCTGAACTAACTGCTCCTTCTGGAGAGCAGGGGAAGGGATTATGATGAATCTGGCCCACTGTTGAGCAGCGGCAGAAAGCGGCAACAGTGACCTGTGTTTGAGAAGCAGAGGGGGGCAGCTTCCTTATGCAAAGCAACATGTGCCTCTTGGTTTGTGGTCTGAAAGGCAAGAAGGTTATTTATCATGTTTGTTCTGCCCTTTAGACGCTTTTACTGCTCTGGTTGTTATCACCAATTGTCTGTGCTGTGAATAGCAGTTTTAAACAGCTGTGCAGTTGCATTATATTAGTTAGGGGTTCCTCTGTCACAGAGCTTCAGGACAACACATATGCTCCTATTAGTGTCAGGATTCTGCTCTGGCTCTTAATCATCAGGCTCCACTGATTAGAGAAGTCCCTCTTAGCCTCTAACTTTTTGTGCCACACTTTCCTATCTGGGTCCATTTGCTTTTGTTGCAGGATCTGCAGGACAGATGCTTTGCTGCACCTGAAGTCAGAAAATGCCACGTAAGCCTTGCCAGATGAGCACAACTCAGTTATTACCAGGTAAGAAAAGAGAATGGTGTGCGTGCAAGAGCAGAGAGCACCCTGCTGTGGCTGAGGGGTCTCAGCTGGGGAGGAGTGGGGGTGAGAGAGCAAGGATGGCTTCACCTGCAGCTGTGCAGGACTCCTGCTGGCAAAGATTGCCCAGTGAGCTGGAGTTTCTGAATCACCACAGCCTTGCTCTGCCATCTTTCCAGAGTGTCTCTGGCTGCTGAAACTGTCACAGTTGCAGGCTCCTGTGTGTGAGCTCCAGATCTACCTCTGATGTTCTGAATTTTGTACCATTTTTGGCAAATACACAACTCCAAACCCAACCTTTGCCTCTACCCAGCATACCAGTTTTGGTACATACCTCTGAAATGCAGTTTAGCTCAGTTTCTCCATGGAGCCTTAAAGCAGTCCAGAATAGGGATCTTTCCATGCTCGCTGGTTCTGTTACCAGAGTCTCATCAGCACAGTGTGAGAGCTGATGCCAACACAAGTAATTTTTCTAGCTGGGAGTGGGCAAGGTAATGGGGCAGGTTGCAACCAGTGAGAACTCATAGTGCTTCAGGGAAGGTGAATAATACAGCAACAGTTACTAACTATCCAGTGCAATTCTGTGCCCCAAATTCCCTAGATTTACACATTTGCTACTTAAATCTGCAGCTAATGCTTTTGGGCCACAAGGTCTTGAAAGCTGTACTGAAGAGCTGTTCTCTGATCTCCTCTTTCAGGCCACTCCTATAACAAATAATATTTCATCCTTTATACAGCATATTTAACCTTTGAGTCCTAAAATGTATTATCAGCTCTTCTTAGCTATAAATAACCATAAAGGAATCAACTGCTTTGTGTTTTTTATCTAAAAAATTCCCAGCTTTCACAAGCAGTGGCAGCAACAGCCTCTTCTGCCCCTTCTTGAGCGTAAGTGCTGACCAAAGACATGCTCATGTTATGAGCCAGTGTGCAGCAATTCTGTTTCTGTGCACTAATGTCTTTGTAATCCCTGCATTTCTAGTAGTGGCTTGTAACTTTCTTCTTAATTTAGCATCTTTTGGGCAAAGTACCTGACTCAGAATAGCTGAAACTTCTTTAACTCTTTTTCCTTTAAGTTTTGCCTTCCTCAGTTACCCTCCCCCCGACCTGTAGACATTTAGTACATCAGTTGCAGAATTATGGAGAAGTAGATAATTGAATATTCACACATGCAGAAACAACACAGGCAGAATGTGGAACAATGTGGAAACAAGCGCGAAAAGAGGCGGCATCTGTTTATTGAAAATTAGAATGTAGAATAAATTAAGAGGGCAAGGTTAAAACACTTCATCTGCAGGCAGTTTGTAGGGGAGGAAGACTTTGCAGGAAGTTCAGCACAGAGACCATATAAAGGGCTTATGCAGTTTTATTTTTGCAAACTTTTTTCTTCTTTTTCCCCAAGGACATGTTACAAAAAGATAAAAAGTGTCCACATAAAGAATGGTTTTCCAACAGAGATGATTATATATAGCTGTTTCACAGTAATGCCAGAATTAAAATGCTTAAACGTTAATGTTACAATGCTTCAAATACTGAAGAAGAGAGTAAGTATTTTTAGCAATACCCTCAATTCATGCAAGTAAATGCTGTGCTAATTTTTCTCCCAGTGCCTATGCAGGTCATGCGCAGCCTTTCTAAAACAAACAATAAATTTAAACTTGTATTTTTAATGCCTATTTTGGCGTCATTGTACAAGGAGGAGGGTAGATCCAAGATAGATGGACGTTTGATGGACTGAAAAATGCAGTGAATTTGGTTGGGACGTGGAATTACTCTGCTGGCATTTCCAAAAGCCTGTAAAGATACCATATCTATGAATGTAGGGTCTGAGCTTTTACAATTTTTTTGTTCTGTACATACCTTCACACTTCATACATTAAGCTTGCAAAAGGTTTACCATTTTAAAGCTGCTCAAGTAGACAAAAGTCATATCCTAGTCATTCATCATAAAACAAGCTTAATTATGCTAGGACATATTGACACTGCATCAGATTTTTAGTCTTCAACATAATTTTACAACCATTGCTAACAGATGGGCTGATTACACTGAATTTGAGTTTTAAGTAATAGTTAGAAATTCTAAAATATGATTAAACTGAAAATACCCATTGCATACACAATTTTCAAAAGCTACTGAAAGAATGAAAACCAGAGTGCAATAAAACCTCTTTTCTGTTTCCTGATGGAAATATATTGCATTAAATGGACAGTTATCAAAGTTCCTTAAATGGCCAAGCAGTGTATGCTATTGGCAGCTCCTCTTCTGTGCAATTACAACAGATACGCAGAACCTTATTCTTTCCGTAGGTCTGCTGCTCTATTCCAGCATAAAAGGTGTGAATTTTTCTATTTCAGAAGCTATTTCATTGAAACAAGTGCCTTCTCCCTATTTTTTTTTTGTCATTGAAAATGAAAGCAAAGAGTAATTTAAATTACCATGTTCCTGCTCTTTAATAACAATAACAAATGAGAAATTCTTATAAAATAGAGGTGCAACTTTGTGGGACTAATGGAAGTTGCATGTGAATTCTGAACAAAAGGTGTCTTTTTTTTGTTGCCATTTTAAGATTACTAAAAGTAAGATAAGCCAGACTTCCCTCTGCCTGACATTGTTCATCATATGCTGGACATCTGTTTCATATCACAAGGATGATAATGGGTCAGAGGTGATTGGTATCTTGAATTCTGGAATAGGGAAAATACAAAAATTAAATCCTGTCTATTTAGCTCTCAGTTCTATATATTACAGAAAGAAAAGGGTGTAGTAGTCCTCTTATATCCTGGAACAGTCCTCTGGTCAATGAGATCAGCATAGCAAATGCTTGCAAGGCTCATGCGCCCTGTCCTTCAGACAGGTCTCCTGTCAGCATTATTAGCATTTCTAAATGAAAAAAGACACTGGTCACAGACCATGCAGTAGGCTTGTGGGGAAAAAAGCTTACTGTAATCAAATATTTTGTTAAAACTTCACTGCCAAACAGTGATCCCATCGTTGCAAGTAAATGGTTAAGATTTCTGTTAACTTTGGCTGGGGTAGAGTTAATTTGTGCTGAATGCAGGGTGATAATATAGTTATGTTTTTATTACTGTTGAGCAGGGCGTACACAGAGCCAAAGTGTTTTCTGCTTCTCATACTGCCACACTCATGAGGAGACTGGGAATGCATGGCAAGTTGGGAGGAGACACAGCTGAGACAGGTGACTCTAACTGACCAAAGGAATATTCCATACCATGTGACATTATGCCCAGTATATAAAGTAGGGAAGAATGGGGAGACATTTGTAGTGATGGCGTTTGTCTTCCAAAGTATCTATTCTGAGTGATGGCATCCTCACCTGCCTGCCCATGGGAAACACTGAATTAATTTCTTGTTTTGCTCTGCTTGTGTGCATGGCTTCTGCTTTCCCTATTAGATAATCTTTTACCTCAACGTGTGAGTTTTCTACCTTTTACCCTTCCGATTCTCTCCCCAGTCCTACTGGTGGAAATGTGAGCGAGTGACTGCGTGGTGCTTGGCTCGGGGCTGGGGTTAAACCATGACAACATTCAAAATTGCTTAATACTATCCATTTTTCATTATATAGAAGGGTTTAAAAGATGAAATTTCTCTTAACTAGGTACAACTTTGTTTTCAGCATCTTTTCACCATCAGTTGTGGAATTTACAACTGCATAAATGTCCATCCTTGCAAGCAGTGTAATTTTTAAACAACATACTGTGTGAGACCCTTTCCATCCAAAAAGTAAAATGCTGCCCTACTGCTACCAAAATACAGGCCAAAGAAAGAGCCTATAAAAACAGAAATCAGGCTGTCACTTTATAGTGATGCTTCACACCAAAACTGTGGCAATACAAAGCTGTTTGGAGTGGCGACCTGTTCGTACAGTCAGCCCAGTCACCTGCAGTGTGTGGCTTTGGCACATCAGATCTGACTTTAACTCAGACCACTGAAGTCTCTAACACTGTCTTGCACCCAACACTAGTTTGCCTTTCAGCCCTTGGTTAATACTGAACACTTCTGTGAGACAACAGCTTGACAATCAGCACTGCCTTCTGCAGCAGCATGTGTGGCTGAAAAGAAGAGAATGAAGGAAGGACCCCAGTATGTTGTGGAATACTGTTGCTCCAATCCTGTAAGAGGACACAGAAGCCTTAGAGAACTGGTAAAAGAAGAACTGCAGCAGTGTCCATCTGTCCAAATGTAGGAGTAAGATGGGTTGTTCTTGATGGGTGTCATTTGAGTATCTAAGGAAATACATCAACAAAGTCTGTAAATCATAGAATGATTTGTGTTGGAAGGGTCCTTTAAAGGTCATCTAGTCCAAGCCCCTTGTAAAAAAGGAGGATCGGGTTTCTTAGAGTCTCATCCAACTTGACCTTCAGTGTTTGCAAGGATGTGGCATCTACCACCTCCCTGGGCAACCTGTTACAGTGTTTCACCATGCTCATAAAAATTTCTTCCTTATATCCAGTCTGAATCTACCCTCTTTTAGTTTTTAAACCAAACCACTCATTTGTAAAATATTGAAAAGTTTAATTTAAATAATGTTCATTATCTTAAGCAGTTTTTATACAGACAGCATCTAATAAGACATACTATATAATTTCTTTTAATTTTCAGGTTTTTTCCTATATTGTACTTAAAAATCAGCATTTTCTTCTTTACTCCTAACTGGTTTTAGACCGTTGTTTTGGTGTATGCTTGGTGAGTCAGCGTAGACCAGCACTTTGCAAGCCTTCCTCTCATTAATATTATCAGAAGTATCAGTCACATCTGCAAATGTCCATATCAAATAAACAGACCAAACCAGATTGCCCATTTGCCAGTAGCTGATGAATATGATGCAAAATGCAGTATTTCTGTCCACATTAACTTTGTGACAGAGAAGAATGATAATTTCCAAATGGTTTAAATTAGTTTCTCATGCACCAGGAGCTGCTGCACATTTACATAAAGTCCTGTTGCTTTTTCAGAAACTTTCAACCACTACAGATTGTATTAAATATGTCTTTAACAACCTACCAAACACATCATTAAATGTGTTGTTATATCTGCTCTATCCTTTAAAGTCACTGTAGTACTTCCTGAAAGTAAAAACTGTAAGACATTTGTTCTGTAATCTACTGGGTGATGGGACTCAAATTTCAGACATCTCAATCTCCCTTGGACAGGGGTCGTTTGGTTGGGGTTTTTTGTCTGTTTTTGTTTGGTTTTGTTTTTTATCTTTTAAAAAATAGCATTTTAGAAGCACAATACTCCTGAGATGAATGAAACTCCTCCCAGGTACAGAAGCTTACAAGAAGCTACAATGCAAGTTCAATAAGTCACTTTCATAATGAAAAGAACCTCTATGTTCTGCACTATTAAGTAGCCTAAAGAGGCTTTTAGTTACTGCATTATCTGAAGTACCAATAGCCAATTTAGGCAAGAAGATTATCTAGTTCAACTTGATAAGATTACTGTGACGAAAGAGGAGCTGCTCTGAACAAGATTTTAGGGATTTTTGTGGAGCTGTTAGACACAAAAATAATCCTTCCTTCCCATTAACATTGTAAACTTAAAATGTGAATAACTTCAAAAGTAAGAGCCTGTTCACTAGCATTGCCATTAAAGGCAAACTTATCACTCCCAAAGTCCAGTAAGTAGTTTCAGAAATACTGATTTTTGAGGGAAGTGAAAAATGTGGATACTACAGCCATTAACGAAAGTTCCCTGAGGACTTTAGAAAAAACAAATGTAGAAAAAATTACAGAGCTAGATCTGTCCTGGAAAGACCCATAAAAATATTTGAAAGATCCAACATTTCAGGCAAACAGGAATAATCACTAGCCTGTGATCGATCAAATGACGAGTATTTTCATTAGAAGTCTATTGTCTCTTCTCTTCCCCTCACACCTAGTCTAAGTTAAGTGGATAATTAACAGTGTCAAGACTAATTAAAAGACCACAGGATCCCTGGGAAGTATGAGTTAATTTTAAGAACCTATTCTTTAAATGGAAGAGAGCAGAAATCTGAACCTACCTTTTGTTTTATTACCCACAAAGACAACCAAGACATTTTACAATGGAATCTGAAAGACTTAAATGTTTTAATACAGGTGGAAGGTTAAGACAGCTATATACATTCTGTGCAACATAAACACAAGCTCTCTCTTAACAACACTAGCTCCATCGTACTGGCACAACTCCTAGTGAATACACTGCATTTAACAAGCTGACTACCAGACAGGACAGGTTTCTCTCATTCTACTAAAAAAAAAATAAATTAAAAACTACAAAGTTAAGATTTTATTAAGAATGGACTAAATAAGATTTTCAAAAGTACAGTGTTAAGAGGGACAGGTCTCAGTGTGAACTGAGTTGTGAAATTAATTCTTTGAAAGCCTGTCTTGTATCTGTTTATATAGGCATTTAAATATATAATAAATAAGCTGTACCTTTCAATTGTCATCCATCAGTATACTGAGTTAATTTTCAGATGCATGGCAATATTAAAATACCACAGAAATTTTAAAAATTAATACATAAATTGGGGGGGGGGAAACAAGCACAAAATTGATAAATGTATTTCCATTGTAAGATAAAGAACTTGTCTAATGTGTTGTATAGTTTTAGGTACTGACAGTGTCACAACATTCAAGAGGAAAGAATTCATCACCAGCACACTGCTAATCTGTCTCATTTTCCAGTTTTTGTATCTCATTTTGTCCAGCCTCTGAGAGGTAAGATAAGAGTCTTTTATAGGCTTCTCTGTTGAGGAAAAAGAAAGAAAAATAAATGTAACATGTTACTTAAACAATCTCACACATCCTAGGAGTAAAAGCATATAATTCCCAAACTTAGTGTTTACATATTGGGATAGTAAAACATGGAATCTTCCCCCCACCTATTCAACTGTTTTATTTGTAGTGAATTTTTAGCATGGCCAGACTGGAGGAAGGATAAGGATTGCATTGTTTATGGCTGTAAGTGTAGTGAAGATGCTTAGGAGTCTACTTGTTTAGTAAACTTCTGTGACATAGAAATTCTTCATTTTAAAACATGGAGTTTCCAAGGCTTAAACGAGATTAGCATTCAGACTTTATCATGTTTGCTCTTTCATTTCTGCCTAAGAAATCTCTGTGACTCACACCACAGCACAGTGATGTGGCACTAAGGGTTGCAGGCTGGCACTGACACAGATTTAGACCATCATCCTCAACCAAGGACAACAACTGCTTTAAAACAAACCAGGAATTCAGAAGGGAACTGTCACTCAAGTGGATTTTCCAGAAGAGTGCATATGTGTTGATGAGACTTTTCACCTTAAGTTCATTCTAATACTCTCCAACCTAGACAATGTAATTATTGTCAAAGTACTGCCTCTGACATTTAGGTCTTTTCTAATTATCTGGTTTTGTCATGAAATATCAACTTGAGCAAACAAAACCGAAGTTTTCATACTAGTTTTCTTGCAATAACAACACTGGACATCACCACTATAAGCAATTAATGCAACTTCAGAACTTCACTTCTTTTATATCTATCTGGGTTTGCACTTTAATATATACAGTAATTGCACAGAATATGTTAATATAATGTTATTTACTGGCCAGGACTGAAGAGAGAAAATCAGGTATTAGTGTTCTTACAATAAAATGCTCATGGATCATCTCAGACTGCTGGTTAATGGGGCACATTATAAATACAAATTATTAATACAAAACATCGACAACAGATTAGATAATATATACATTTTAAGTGATGAGGCTGAAAGAAATTTAGCTCTTCAGTAATCTCCAGGCATCTATTTCAGGAAGCTCAACAAACCTGCTTTCTTTCAGTATTTTGTAGATAATGGGATGAATTTTTCCATGATTATCAGCATTTAACAACAACAAAAAATTGGCTATGAGACACATTATCAAAAGATGGAAAGCAGGTAGTATGGAAATCCTGCATATAATGGTACATCCAGCTGACCCTAGATGAATTCTCTTGAATGAAAGCAAATGTATTTGTTGGTAGCAGATAATAAGTGAGTAATAAAATTACAAATGAGTTAAATATATTTTTTGTTAAATGGAAGATTAATACCTTGTGACTACCCTCTAGTGTCTCAAGAGTTAGATTCTTACATAACTCTGTCTTTTGGACTTTTTATAGCCCAGTCCCTGCTGACACATGCCTCAAAACTTCCCCAGGGTGAGAGGCATGACTAGGATCCCAACCTTTGACAGTCCCAGGATGTGCACTAATAAAAACACTGGGGCTGGTTCCTGGCCCAGACCAAACTGAGAGTCAAGGGCAGCCTTCCAGTGAGCAGTACTAACACCTTTTGCCTCGGGTGCTGCACTAGGCAAAGCTTCCTGGAGTTTTTTAACAGTATTTGTATAGATGCTGAAAGTTCCATGCTGTATCCACACCCAGAGACACCATGCTCTGTGTAGAGCTGCTCCCCTCATGTGCCATTTCCTCCTAATGCCAGATGGATTCACAAGTCAAATATTTCTGTCATAAGTTCTTGGGGGGCACACGGAGGAAGTGTGAGTCTGCTGTGCCTATCGGAGCAGCCTTTTCTGGACACCCACAACTCTTCTATGTTTAGATTATGAGAGAACTCCTGAAATTAAGATATGGGTATTTCTTTTCCAAGCATCTCAGATCATAATTGAATATACTAGAATTTTACATATGTTCTTTAAAACACAGACCGAAAATTCTTTGGGGTAGGATTTCTTTATTCTATTTTGCAGCATACAGTGCAGTGAGCAGAGGCAACCTGGCTTCACATAAATTCTGCTGGGGTCTGTGGACCCTAGTATCAAAACATCTCTGGAAATATTTAGCAAAATATGGCTTAAAACCACAAAAGGCTTGAGTTAAGGGAGATTTCTGGCTGAACACCCTTAAAAAAATCACTCATTTTTGAGTATCTGTGCTGCTGTCTTAAAATAAACCTCTCCTGCTTATTGTTAAAAAAAATATTAAATAAAAATCAAACCTCTGTGCAGCATTTCTTCCAAGACCTTGTTTGTGCTCCGAATCCTTCAGAGACTGTGTGATTGTGGGAATCAGGCTGGTGACTAACATCTGATCCAAGACTGACACTGTTTCTAGTATGCTGAAAACCCGGTGATCATAGACGGCGGTATAGTCCTGGACAAACTGCCTGAGGGGGACACAGAGGCATTTAATGCAGGGTCAAAACTAGATGCAGAGAACATGCCAAGAAAAACTGAAGAGTCTAATCAGAACAAGCAATCTGGCTGCATGGCAATTTTCATATTATTACACTGGAATACTCTATCTGGAATACTTTCTTTAAGTGAAGCCATGCTTTTGAAGCCTAAAAATTCCACACATTTATTTTCAAGCAAATTGGCAGATTCTGCTGCTGTTACCAGGGCTAACTTGTTCCAAAGCACTTTTACTTTGTAATGTGTCTGAGTGCAAAACTAAAATGTGTTTATTATTTAATAAGTAATAATAATTGTAAGGAAAAAATACAAAACAAGAGTTCTAGATACAAATCTGTGGAAAAAAATCTTGACATTTCTTATAAAGCTCCACTGGATCTTCAGCAGGGTAGACCACAGGATGGAAGCACACCCATTTGCCTTCCTGAGGGTTTGAGGTCTTTAAAGATTACAGATTACATTTAATCAGAAGTAACACTCTAGGGATGACACATCCCATGAAAGTGATGTATCATGTGCAGACTTGCATGCCCACAAACATCCATTCTTATTTTGGAGAATCTCCGTGGACCTTTCATCTAGACTTGACCCAATATAGCAGCAGTGCTTAAAGGGTTGCAAAATGTCTCTGGGTGTCAAGTCATGCAGCTCTTCTACTGTATCCATGTGAGAAACAGGATTCATTTTGCAAGGGTATGGAATGAGCACCATTTACATTATAATAATCTATCATTGTCACAAAACCAAATAAAAAAAGCTAAGCTTGCTATATGAAGATTTGGTCTCCATTATGTGCACTTCAAATGAGGCACCCACATTTTTCACAGCACCTGACTATCAGCATTCCTGAGGAGTTTTTCCCATTGCAGCAGCAACATCAACATACCTCCTTACTGTAAACCTTTCAAAACAGAATCTCATCCATGAGAAAGCAGGTATGTTTCTCTCTTCTGTTTTTTTCCTCTGGCTTTTTGGCCAAGCTGTGTTCAAAACCAGTGCCAAAAGTACCATTACTTAAATACCATAAACAAGCAACAATGCAGTATGTTAAGGATAGTTAGCTATTTAAAAAAAACATGTTTGCTGTCAATTGGCTTGCAGTAGCTTCACTGCCAATTGGCATATTTTCTGGTTACCTAAATACAGAAGTCAGCTGGGTGGCATGTTCTCCTCCTGACCCTGCTTGGCAGCCTTCTACCACGTTCTGTACGATGTCTGTAGATATTTTTTTAACTGTAAAAGAAAAATCACAAGATTCACACAGAGCTCTTGAACTGACCATCTGGAGAATGTCTTTCATGAAGATGAAAATTTTTAAATGAGAAAAAAAAAAGGTTTCATCTTACTTTGATGCAAGTGAAATTACTGTGAAAGCAGTTAGTTAGATTGGCTATAAAGAACAGAATGAGTCACAGATTTATCCAGAAGTCTTATTTTCACTACCATTATCCTTTAAACATACAGATTTTTAAGTACACTATGGTCTTTTTAAGTCAAAGCATAGAGATACACACTTAGGGAAACAGATTTTATTTAAATGTAAGTTCTGCTTATATTGTTTAACCATTCCTATTTAATTTTAAAGGAAAGGTAGTCATAGCATTATATTCTGCCCAAAGTTAAGTAGATCTACACTTTACTTTCAATGGTGGATATTGTTCTAAAATCCACCCTAACTTGTTTGTTAGGAGAAAACAACCAACCCCCCGCTATTTTCTTAATAATTGTTTCCAAATAAACACTCAAACTGCAAGATACAGCTCTTCCTTTATGAACGTGGAACTGCGCTGCAAGGACTTTTCTAGAAGAGTGTGGCAGAGCCTTGTTCAGGCAGGCAGTGAGCTGGTGGCTAGAGCAGCACAAGACTCCCAGCTCATTCTAATTCCCAGCCCATTGCAAGGTGGGCACTTTCAGCTTCCAGCAGATATGGCCATGATGGCCAAAGGGGGAAGAAAGCTGTGTGATGATTCAGCTAATTTCCTAAGCACATCTTGTCCTTGAAACTGTTATAGAGCAGAATGAAAAAGTACTTTATTAAAGAAAATTCCCAGAAGTCAAAAGTGAATCCCAATTTTGCTCAATGCCGCTAATAGCAGCTTATACACATTCCTTACATAATGAGTGCTTCGTTTTTTAAGAAGCTAAAAATAAAGAAGTTCTTGCTATGAAACAAAGCATGCTAAAAGAAGGAAGACTCAAAGATGCCTTCAGAGAGCAACATGCTACTTTTAATCCATTTATAATACCCCTATGGGGAGAACATACACCAGTCTTATTTGGTATCAAACCTTTAGGTGGAAGAAAACTTCCACAGCTGCAAAGTCTGGAGGAAATTAGATGGGAAGGATGGAGAGAAAGGAAATGCTAATTAGATTCCTGAGAAGTTGATTAGTTCATTAGAGAGTGTATTGGGTTTCTGTGACCAGGTTTGGATAGCGGGAAGGGCTGCAGGGGTGGCTTCTGTGAGAAGCTGCCAGAAGCTTCCCCCATGTCCTGCAGAGCCAACAGCAGCTGGCTCCAGGACGGACCTGCCACTGGCCAAGACTGAGCCAATCAGGAGAGACAGTAATTCCTCTGTGATAACTTATTTAAGAAGGGAAAGAGTTACTGTGCAGAGGAACATTGCAGCAAGCGAAGAGTGGAGAACATGTGAACAACTCTGCAGACACCAAGGTCAGTGGAGAAGGAGGGGCAGGATGTGCTCCAGGTGCCAGAGCTGAGGTTCCCCTGCAGCCTGTGGTGCAGACCATGATGGAGCAGCTGTGCCCCTGCAGCCCATGGAGCATCACAGGGATGCAGAGACCCACCTGCAGCTAGTGGTGCATCCCACACCAGAGAGGGAGGATGCCCAAAAGAGGCTGTGACCCCATGGGAGGCCCAGGATGGAGCAGGGGACCTGCTGACCCATGGGGAGAGGAGCCCACATTGGAGGTTTTCCCTGGTGGGACTTGTGGCCTTGTGGGGGACCCACACTGGAGCATCCTGTAGCTGAAAGACTGCACCTCTGTGGAAAAGTGACCCATGTGGCAGCAGTTTGTCAAGAACTGTTGCCATGGGGTGGACTCACACCAGAGAGATTCGTGAAGGACTGTCTCCCGTGGGAGGGACCCCACGGGAGCAGGGGAAGGACTCCTCTCCCTGACAGTGTGGCAGAAACAACAACTGACCGTAACCCCCATTCTCTGTGTCCCTGCACCGCTGGAGGGGAGGAGGTAAAACCTGGAAGGAGGGGTGGTGGGAGGATGTTTTTAAGACTATTTTACTTCTCACTCTTCTGCTCTGATCCTGTTAGTAATAAATTTAATTAATATCCCCACTTTGAGTCTGTTTTGCCTGTGATCAGTAAGAGACCTCTCCCTGCTCTTATCTCAACTTATGAGTCCTTTGTTCTATTTTCACTCCTCTGTCTGGTTGCAGAGGAGAGAGGGAGAGCAGCTTTAGTGGGTACCTGGTGTCCAGCCAGGGTCAACCCACTACAGAGAGCAAAATGAGGCAGGATTTCTCTGACTCAGACAGAAATCCCAGACCAGGCAATGGAATAAAAAGTAAAATAAAAGCTTGTCCAGTGTAGCTGGCAAGATGATCTTATTCACCTCATCTGAGTGACTTAAATACTGGGAGGAAAGATGCTCAGCAGTACCAACATCTTACAGCTGTGGAGAGATGTACTTAAAGCAAACAAACAGCTCACCTTGTAGCTCATTAACCAATACCATGCATTTCAACACAGACGGGAGAACTAAGTCGATGTCACATAGTTCAGTACTCTGGGTTCTCTGAAGTACTTGGAGAATGAAAGCAAGAATGGAGGCCAAGCGAGGAGGTGGAGCATTACCTTTGAACTGCATGTAGTTTTCACTGAGAAGACAAAGCAAACCAAAACAAAGTCTATGATCTAGGGTTTTTTCCATTCAATGCAAGCACCATATACCTTAAAATAACCGTAATATTTCAGCAGGAGGCCTATTACATAGATTTCTATCTTTATCTGGGCTCAAATAATGGCTTCTATTTGTCTTAGTCTTAGTAATGACTCCCAATTTGTCAGAGGACAGTGATGCCTTCTGACTCTTCTGTTGAGAGGGAAGTGAGAAATAAGAGCTATCATAATTACAGTTAAAAAGCCAAGTTTGACTATAAAAGTTAAAATATGAAGGCAGCTTCATAATGCAGTAAATGAAAGGGTCGAGCTTCTAAGATCCTAAAACAACATCTATAATGCAGCTGTCATTCCACTATGTTATTTAGCTTTATGTGCTTTTGTAAACTAACAATCCAACTTGTGGTAACAGCTCTGCTGTTATACCGGTACTATTACTTTATTTTTGTCAACAGTATGTTGTAATGGGACAGCGTTTTGCTCTGTCAGAATTAACACAATCATCTCCAGTATAAAATGTGGCAGAGAGATAAAAGGTCGATCTGCAATAACAGCAAATTTTAACATCACACACAGGGAATGTTCCAATTTGAACACCTTGACTTGTTATTTTTCCACAAAAGATTATGAACTCCTGTTGGTTTGATATCAGAAATTAATGAAATCTGAAGACAATAAATTTAAATTGAAGCATTCAGAACAAAAGAGTGCAGGTGAAAAGATCACAGCATTTATTCATCAGGCAGCAAGAGCACTCCAAGAACCTTCAAAAAAAGCTTTTTAGATATTTAATATTAGGTACTGTTATCTATTCAAACAAGGCATGCCTATTTACTGAGAAATGTATCAATTAAAAAGCAGCATCCTTGTTAAAACTCAGGGGTGCTTCTACAACTTTCAAATGAAGTCTGACTTTCAGCGCTCTGGGTGCTTTATTGCACAGCTCCAGAGTATGACTAGGCAAATGAGAGCTGTAACTTTTTACTTCTATATTTCTGATATTATGTGGTCTTACATACATTAATATTAGCAACTCCAAAATTTTCCATCCCTTTAATTACTCTGAAAATTTCCCACAAATTTGTCTGGGGATGCTCTTCCACTAAAATAGCTCTCTGACCTGGATAAAACACCCCTGATGGTATGCTTCCATTTCCTCTGTGCAGTAGCAATATATTCACTAGCTTCATATGGCAAAGTGGCCAGCAAACTCTGTACCTATTTGTGTGCAGACCCAGTGACTGCCTCCTGCCCACCCAACAGTTTGCAAATCAGGGTGCTGCTCACTTCTAACACATTCTTTCCAGACCACTAAGGAATGTTTCGCGTCTTAAAAATTACCAAGTGCCATTACACCTTTAGAACTTTCTTTCCACTATCAATCTCAATGTTCACACATGCATGCACACCTTCAAAAATAACTTATTAAGATGAAGTTTGAGTATCCATAAGTTAAAAATATGTCAGAACTAAGACTGGGAAATCTTCATGCACTCCCTTAATATGTGACAATACAGACTTTACTTACAAGATTGCCTATCATATTTACCCAAGATCAACTCTGAAATTATTTTTTTAATCAATATGTATACACACTCTTTAACGGATAAAAATCCAATTACCCTGGATATAAGTAACCACCTTTCATTCCATGGGTTTTAATTTCTTTCCCAACATGAACCAAAAGTACAGATTGTTCACTGTTCTGCAGTATATAAAACAAAGCTTCAGCCTTTCAGCAGCAGGGACACAGATTTATAGCTGCTGTTGACGCTGTGCAAGTAGTGACAGCACAGTGAACAAGTACTGCCTCCCTCTGCCTCTGTGTCCTCCTCTTCCCATTTCCCCTGGGTAGTTGGCACACGTGTGTACAAACCCGACACTTATAGAGCAATGAGGCTCCCCATGCACAGATAACACTACAGCTCTGTGACCCTAAATACAGCCTGAGACACAAACATATGATGATGTACATTGGAGCATAAATCTTCTAGAAAATTACTTGCTTTTCACGTGACCTCCTGCAATAGTTTTTCTTATGGCCTAGAACCTTTATCCTTAATTATTCCCTCACAGATCTTTCCAATTTTACCCTCCTGATGTGTACACACTGTCCTTCCTTTGCTCCCTGCCAAGCAAATCACAGGCTCTTCCTACAATCACACTATCAGTTAACTGCACAGAAAACAGAGGCATTCCCTCTCTCAGTAGCTATTTGCAAAATCTGAGTAAGTGATGTTTTTTACTTCATTGGTCCTTACTTTATGACAAGCAAAGTGGTCTTCCGTAGACGGAGCATCTGGGGGGCTGTAATGGAACTGCATAAGGCAGTCAGCATAGGATGCTGTCCGGCACCAGGCACAGTCGGAGAAGAAGGGAGAAATCGCCCAAAATAGTGTCGAATAATGCTCCCAAGGAGCTGATTTAAATAGGCACTCTGTGTCTGGGACTGACAACATATGAAGGACAGGCCCTGTAGAAGAAAATTTTAGAAAGTGAGAAATTGAAAATTTTAACAATATGTTTCAATACATCTTTAGCAACTGTAGGCTAAATACTCACTACATGCTGCATGAACTGCTGAACACAGAGCAACTACTGCCTGACAAATAAGCATCAGTAATTTGCTGCAGAATATGATGGTCAGCAAATGAAGACAGAGTCAAGCAAGGCTTGCAAAAGAGAGAAAAGATCTTTTATTAAATTGATTAACATGTTGGAAGATAAGCTTTGGGACATGAAAGCTCCCTTTCAAATTCAAAATAAAACGTTGCCATTTCAGACCTGAGAAAGTTTCTGTGCCCAAAAGTTCCTTATCTTTTTAAATCCTCTATGTGGTCTAACAAAGTATATTAGTCAGGTAAGATTCAAGAAGGGAGAGAAAGGATAAACACTTCACCTGTTTGTAAAGGGCAGTGTAAAATTTTTGTATGAATGATATAGCAGAAAAATGAGCACTTTGCATTGAGCTCTGACAACAAAAAATTCACTCATAGTCTGGACAAATTAGGGTAAATTAGGCACCATTTATAAGGGATTTAGAGGGGTTATTAAACTGTTTAAGATAAGGCTAAAACTGCTGTGATTTATCCAATATAAGCTATATTGATCCAGAGAAAAATCTATAATGAAAGTACTTGCCCAGAAAGTGCTTATCTGAATGCTACCTGTAGTTACATAACATACACGTGGTCCATCCCTGAAAAAAAGAGTAGTACTCTGGTACGGATTGCAGTAAAAAAAAGTTAAGATCTTGTTTCCTTCTCCCTCTTTTGATTATTCAAAGGAAGAAGAACAAATCACTAAGAAAAAAATAAAGTTCCATGATCTCCTGTCTCAAGGGTCACAGTCAGCAGCACAAACAGAAGCCTCTTGAGAATAGTTTTGTCCAACAAGAATAATGGTATAAAACAAAGTCAAGCACAGAGTTCCCTAGACAGCAACTTCAACAATACTTCAAACTTCCATTAGACTCCAGCTTTGGTAGGAGGAGTCAAGCTGTGTTTGTTCCCCAGCTACTGACAATGAGTATTTCTGTTGCTTTTTACAGGAGTCCTTCCCCAAAAATGCTTTCATCTATACCTGTCTGTGTGAACACAACAGAATAATTGTTTCAAAAAAAAAAAAAAAAAGAAGGCTGAGACATAGCTGAGGATCTTGAAACAGAGAGTTCCCACTTTGAGTTCACAGAAACAAATACAGGAAACATGAGATTTCAGGAAATGAGGTGCTTCAGGACCTGCCTGAAGACTTGCTGTAGGTGGCTCTCTTGAATGCAGATTTGTTGGGTTAAGGGTTTAACTTCACATATTTCTAGAGTTCCTTGGTAATTTTAGCAAGTCTCAATGATAAAAAACACACTTCCTGAACTGAGGCTTTGATTAGAAGTTCAGATTGTCTCCTCTTCTGTACACAGCACAAAATTTTGTAGGAAAAGGCAGCTGCTGCTATATCAGAATTCTTAGAAAAAAGAAGTCTGCTACTTCTGTTAAGTAGCAGACTCACAGAGAGACTGTTACAGACAACATACTATTTAGTGTGTAAAGCTTGTGTAATTGATATTTTCAGCAAGATATGGCAGCAGGCATGAAGAAGAGCTGCCTTTGTTTCTGTAGTACGTCTCATACGGAAATACAGAATGTATTCCATAATCCAAATATCAGAACTGGCACTCTTAAGACTCTAGACTTTTAACACTAAAAACCCAAACATCTGTGACAAAGTATATTAATTTATCTGATGAAAGGGACACAAAAAATATCACAACCTTACAGAGGATATCTGCAGGAATACATGAAGAACGAAGCTCCTGTGAAGAACTAACAATGATAGTTACTAAAATGAGATAGTTCTTCAAATCAAATATCAACAAATGCTACACAGTATCAAAAAAAGAAATTGGTATTTAACTAGTAAGAATAGCTGTTTTTAAGAAATAATCCTAGAGATATTTAATAGGTGCAATAAAAAGAAAATAATATTAGAATTTAGATATCTGAAAGAATGGTGACTAATTTTTGCAGGCCTAATAATTTCATTTGAAAATGAACCCACAAACATAGGCTGATCTTTCGTAAAACCATTTTCGTTGAAGAAAATTGATTCTGGAAACTGCATCCCAAAAAACTGGGAAAGAACTTGAATTTCTCTTTTGGACGCAAAAGTCCACTGACTTCAGCTCAGCACTGCATTCTTTATTTTGGACTCCTCCTTTTCCTTACAAAGTGCAGAGAGCCAACAGACCTGCACACGGTCTGACAACATCATATCCCAAGTGGCACAAGGGATAAATTACCAACACTGCAGAAGAGCTGCAAATTTCCAGGTACAATGGCAAAACATCCTAGGCAGCACTGGGCAAGGATATGAGCACAAGGTAATCACACAGAAATTTCTTATTTTAAATCCCACCAGTAATTAATCAGCAATACCATTCATATGAGAGAAAAAAGAAATGTGTGTTACTGGACTACAATTCTGGACCAGGGATTTGAAATCAATCACATCAGACCCCTAGGACAATCCCTAGAGAGCAGATGGACTCTACAGGGTTGATAGAGCCACTTGCTTTTTCTTAACTGTGTTCTTTAGCCATCTTCTGAGGTTAAAAAAAGCAAAGACATTTTAAGGGGAGCAGAGAGGCATGACATCATCTGCTCCTTATTTTAGCAGAAAGGCAACTGGTTCCTATCCATGTTCACTGCAGGAACCTTTTGTGGCCAGAGCTGCCTCTTCTGATTTATCTGTGTATCTGTAAATCACCTGTGGAGAGCAAAGAACCGATTAGTATGGATTACTGGAACTATTCACTGCAGAAATGCCAAGCTACCTAATGATGACTTATAATATAAGTCCTGCTGTTGAAATAAATCCGCTGTTCACCAATTAATGTTGTACAATTCCTATTAAATACATACTATAATTCACAAAATGTATTAATAAGCTTGCTCAAATATCGGACCACAGCTGTGGCTCACAGGAGGGCTTTTAAGGTCTGATCTCTGACAAATGCTGAGCCTGCACAGACCCATTAAAATCATCGGAAAATGTATGTGCCAAGCACTACTTAGAATGAAGCTGTTTTACGACTCTGTATTTAGATAGAAATCAACAATCTTCTGTATTTGGACAGGATTAACACTGATAAATCAAGCAGGATATCTTACATTTCCTATAATTATGTACACACTCCTTATTCCATGCACCCACACTGTTTTCTACAGGATAAATCTAAACTAATATTTCTTGTCAAAAACAAGTTCCATACACCATCCCAGTTCTTTCCCATATTAGCAGTAAACGTGTACTAAATTTCCTCCAAATCATTATCCAAGAAATCCATCAAGAGCAATCTCAATCTGAAACTACCTGTGGTAGGCTTCAGCAATTCACTGTCATACAAATCAACTCAACTGATTTTTACAGCAATGAAATACCTAGGGTTAAATTTTACATGCCTCACAATCTCATAATTAGGAACAGTCCTATTAAATTGTAAAATGGCTGTTCATTCATGTTCTTTGGGCTTTACTTTTCAAAGTCAGTCATTCAAACAACTTTGAGGGCAATTTTTATATTATATCTCAATAAAATCTTTCTTAGGTCATCAAATATTATCAAAACAGATGAAACACAGGGATAGAAATAGTATCCAGACAGTAACCCCCGAGGCAAGGAAAAAAACCACCAAACAGCTAGTTTAAAAGCTGCTAGAGCTAAGCTATTTTGACAAGGCAAGCATCAGTAACTGAATTTGAAAAAAACCTTCTAGATAAGCTCTATGTACAGTGGTGAATAGACCAGCTGTCCAATAACTGTCAAAAGGCACAACTGTATAGTCGAAATTTCTATATAAACACAAACATAATAAGTAAATACAGACAGTCTGAAGTGAGGAGAGAGAAATGCAATGTCCAGTCCTAATTAGTACATTTGACAGTTATGTGTGCTAGTATAAAATTAAATAAAGCTTTAAATTTTGATCTATTAAAAATAAACCTGTAGGTTTGGAGTGATGAAGGACAGTGAGATACAGTCATTGGTTTTGATGAATTGTGAAGGTAGAAATAAACTATGCTGTGGGAAGAGAAGGAGCTCTGTAAGCTGTCCTAAAAGATGAAGAAAATCAGGAATTCTATAGGATTTCATAAAATTGCTGCATCAATGGATGTGTGAAGTTAATTACCTGCTACTAAGACTGATTTCAAATCACTTTAAAACCTGGATCAAGTAAACCACATTAAGAATAGTTGCTAAAAGCCCTGGAAAGAGGGAAGTTTTGGCAAATCACTGCTAGCAAAACTAAGAAGTCTTCTGAGTTCTGAAGAAGTTTGGTGGGGTTTTTTTGACAAAGGAGGAACAACCCACACTAAGGAATTGAAGGAAAAGAAAGAGAGATGGAGCCTGGAACTTTTCAGAAGACTAAATTAAAAAAAAAATGAAAAGGAGTGCTGAGTAGAAATTCTATTTAAGGGCTTTTATACTTTGACTGTGAATAAGGAATTTGCATGTATATTTTGCACAGTCTCCAAATTCCTGCTTCTTTATTTTCATGTAACTGCCAAAGTATTAAGTTGTAAGCCACAGTATTAACAAGGACAGATCTACAGAACAGTGTTAGTCTAACATTAGGGAGAATTAAGGCTCCTGCCCTAACACACCAGTGCTCCACCACCACGAATGAGCACCAGGCACATGGCAGCCACTCAGGGAGGGCCTGACCACACATTTCACCTGCAGTTTAACTCAGTCAAGGCAAGGTTATTCCCAAAGAACTCTGTTTCTTCATCTTTTCTCCCAAATTTACATGCTTTTCCTCCCACATATACTGTTTTGTCACTTTTTTGATATGTCCATCTGGGTTTTTGGTTTTTGTTTGTTTTGTGGTGCTAGTTACTATCTGATTCAGCTCACAAATCACTATTCACAGAATCATTAAAACAATTTAAAAGGAAATGCACATGGTGGTGAAAGGGAATGAATTTAGCCCTAAGCCAGGTCCGAAACCTGAGATGTCAGAGTGCCTAGAATCAATTTGATCTCAAAGGATCTCAGAAGTTATTGGGTTTTTTTTCTTTTTCATTTTTAAACTGATCTTGAAATACCTTCATCTTGAGTTGATTCTTAATCAGAATTTTTCTACTTTTCCAAATAAAAGGGAAGGAAGTATTTTTAAGAGAACAAAGCATTTTGAAGCACTTAATGTTGGAACTTTGTAAATACAAACTATTAATAAAATGAAGAAGTCTCTTATTGAAACAGGAAAAAGAAGTCAAGAATTCTCCTCTTTGCCTTCTGTCCCCAAAAGTGTTCATCAAATTAATGAATTACTTGTTTTCTAGAAGCAGCATTTGTCTAAAATAAACTATTTAGTCAAGTAAGATCATCTAGCATAACCAGAAAGCACGTGGACTATGCAGCAGACTGCTGAAGAATACAAAAGTGAGGTTAGGATGTCAGAAACTGGCAAATAAAACAGGGAACAAGGGTCCACAACACTTGGACTTCAAAGCCAACTCAAGTGGTTTCATCTCAAGACTACATCCGTCTGTGCAGACTCCAGAGAAACTGGCTCTCTGACTAAAATACTAAATTAGCAAACAGACACTCATGCTCTGTGGTAATATCATTGTCCAGATGGTCCTACATGTATATAGACTCTGAAAATACCTACAGAGAAGCAAAGCAAGTCATATTCTGCACATCATTATATAATCACATTCACTTCCATATGACATGCCATCAATCACAATGCAACTTCTTTTGAAAGGAATAAATCTGAGGGATGTTTACAATATCATCACTGCATGGTTTCCCAATACAATCTTGCAAAGTAGTCAGCTAAGACTGCAGTCAAAATGAAGACTAAGAGAAGGGAAAACAGTAAGCAAGAAAGACCCAAGGATCTACACGGAAAACGTGTCAACTTATTTTGAAAATAAACTCTTTTCCTCACCAGCAGGAATTAGTCTCTTTCTACAGCATCAACAAGACTTGAATCATTTAAAGAGTGATAGGGGAGCTGAAGGAAATATGGGAGGAATAACAGGCAAGAAGGCTTTAGCTATGTAAGAGTAAGCAGCAGGAAGTTGATTCAGTAAAACATATTCTTAAAGCTTTAAGATAAACTAGTGACATAATAAGCAGAGGATTTTCTTTTGTTCCTAGGACAAAAAAAAAAAAAAGAGGATATCTTGTCTATAATTACCTAGTTAGCCAAGTCAAGGATAATTTAAAACATTTGTTTGCTCTGTCATCTCAACAAGTGTCTCACTACATATTATTATAACTTGATTCACTGTTTAAGAAAGCTCTCACATCGGAGACCAGTGTAACCAGCAGGTTGGCTAAAAGCTTCCTATATACAGACTCAAAGCTCTGGAGTGCACCACAGCATAGCTGCATGCCATAAGAGGAAAGGCAAGGGGGTGGCAATTTTCCTTTCATTTCTGCAAGAAGAAAATACTCCTCTTGCTGCTTTTTAAATTCAGTCAGCGTTTGTTTTGATTAGGGAAAAGGAAAACATCCTCTACAATATGAATATTTTCCTGAAGATACGTTTGTCTGCTGATAATAGAGTTCAGATATTTACCTGAAGATAAAGAGGCAGGCTTTCCTGAATGGCAGACAGCAAAGCCACAGGCAGCTCTTTGTCCTGCTGGAGTACAGAGTGTGGCAGCAGCAAGCAATCCACAATGCGAAACAAGAGTTGCTGTGCCTTGGAAGTAGCCAGTATTGGTGCCCAGAACTTTACCAGACATCCTGTTAAAAAAAAGAAAAAAAGAAAAGAAATCCCAAAGCAATTTACAGTTAAGGGAAGGGAAAAAAAAAAGTGTAAAGAGATAATTATACTAACTTAGACAATCTGAGAATAGTAACAGCAACTGAAATGTCTCGCCCCCATGTACAAAAATTTTTCCATGGCATCCCTTTAAAAAAATCCCAGTCAAAACAGCTCAGCAGTCCATTTGAAGCTCATCAAAATGAAAGTACATTCAATACATTACAATTACAAGTTTTTAGGCATGTGAAGCTGCTTTAGGAAAGTACAGCAAAGCTAAAGAAAAGACAGTCTTTTACATCCCTGCAGAAAACTAAACTTGATCCATAACACTACTGCAGTCAGCACACACGCATTTAAACATTTACCTTGCTGTGTGCATTCATCCCATTTTACAGAGATATGCTGCCTTTGCCTTCCCTTCACATTTATCTAACACCACTGTGGCCACGTCAGCAACTACTCACACAGAAATTCAATGTTAGGAAAACATTAAATATACTTCAAATTGTATTTAATTTCAGCAGCCAAATCCATTAAACCAGCACGATCTTGCCAGATCTTTGTGGGCTCTCAGTTCACAAACTGAGAGCCTCAGAGAACATCTTTCCTGTTGTCAACACATTAACGTATCACTTGCACAGCTTTGAGCCAGTTTTAAGATCTTCTTTTTTGGGGGGAAAAAAAAAAAGGTGTTGATGTGTAAATAACCTAACGTTGAGAAGCTTCTTTATTGCAGGTGAGGTGTAATTTTTCTTGAGAAAATAACCATACTCGGGAGTGTTGATACTCAAAACACACATTAAATAAAGCAAGATTTCTATGCACTAGTTCCCACAGACATTCTTAACTTTATATTTAATTACAGGCAAGGAAAAGTTTTCTGGGTTGAAAATACAGGAATATCCCAAGCAAGTGTCTGAGACTTTGAAAATAATGAAAAATAAAAAGTAGGCTGTTACAAGATATTATTAATCTATAAAAGTCATTCATTACCATCTCTAAAAACAACTCAAAACAACATTAATCTTGTGGAGTGAAAGAAAACACAATGATCAATCATAGAGAAAGAGAACGATCACCTAACAATACTTCTAATAATGTTGTCTAAGCTTCCTACTTTGAAAGAAACATGGGCATTCCAGCTAAAAGTACTCCTTCTATTATCGCTGCTGTGATGTATGAGACAGTACAAGACACAATCTGACTACAGACAGGAGGTGTTTAGATTTGTTAAGTTTCTTGCTTTGTCCTTATAATTTAACAAACCCATAGAATGTGAAGCAGTGATTGAAATACACTCAGATTTATTTTTTTAAAACCTTTCTTATGTTTTCTTAACTAAAAAAAAAGGACAATTTCTTGCACAGAACAGCATGACGGAAGATTAATCGTTTCCTACTGCAAAGAACAGAAAAGACAATACCAATCTAAAACGGAAAATATCAATCTAAAAGTACTTTCCATGGCTCCAATTCACATCTGGATATTTAAAAACATTTTTGATATATGTCTTGTGTATCAAAATATGCTGATCTTGCAACAGAAAAGTAAAGTATTTTACAACACTCTATTGCCAGTACATTTGATGCACCTTTTGTATCTTGGTCACGCTTTCACTGTGCTCCTTATAATCACAATTTAATCTGCATGTGCATGCAAATCATTACCTGTGTCTTTGAGATACGTAAGGTTTACTGTTTTTAAAATAAGTGGCTCAGATTGGCACATTTGTTGATAATACACAGCCCTCTTCTTTTTCCATCCTATTAGTAGTTCCACACTTAATGAAAAAATGCTAGAATTGAGTTTTAGTAAAGTACAGAGTGGATGTAAGAGAAGCAGTTCCAAAAGGAAGCAAATTATACTCCTAAGCCAACCTGGTCACTAATGTAACTCCAGTAAATATGATGCAGCCTGTCATAATACTGCTTATCACAGAATCATAGGATATTGTGAGTTGGAAGGGACCCACAAGGATCATCAAAGTCCAACTCCTGGCTCTGCACAGGACCACGCCAAGAATTACATTATGTGCCTAAGAGCATTGTCCAAATGCTTCTTAAATTCTGCCAGGCTTGGTGCTGTGACCACTTCCCTGGGGAGCCTGTTCCAAAGCCCAACAACCTTCTGGGGGAAAGACCTTTTCCTAATATTTAACCTAAACCCCTGAAAAACTATTTTAAACTCCACCTTACCTCTCCACATTGACTGTAACCAAATCCGCCTAGAATTTGCTGAGTTCTATAACTCCCTGGCTGCACTTCCATTTCTACCTTACACTACACAAAGATTGAAAAAAAATCATTTAAATAAGTGGTTCTCTGACGAGTGATTTCTCTGGTGAGCCAGGCTATCCCCCATAGCTGGGATACCTAACACCATGTTAGGTGCATGTTGCCTCAAACCACATGATTGAAAACTTGGAATCCTTTAAGAAGAGTGTAAACCCACTTTTATGCTCTATAGAAAAAATACAGAGCTCATCACTTTTGTTTAAAATATGAGTGGGCAGAGGAAGGAGCCAATAAAAGACCTCATATGAAAAGATCTCATGACCCTCTACCAGAAGCGCAGATCCACTGTGGGCATAAATTGCTGTAACTTCAGGAACTGCTATGACTTACAACAATCCTCACTACAGCTAAATAGTCAAAAACTGACTCTTGTCATTGTTTCTGGGTTTGTTTAGGTAAAAGAGGTGGTTTTCAGTAGTGAAAGACACAAAAACATCTTACTTTTGAAAACACTGATTTGCAGGGGTATTAAAAAAACCCCACAAACAAAAACCACAAGGAAGTTAGGCATCAGGATCAAAGAAAATCTGTGGAAAAAAATTAAATATCTAACTGTAACATCTTACTGACTTTCCTTTTTAAACCATTAAACAGAATAGAGGAAAATATATATGGATAGTATAGAGGGAAAAAAAGCATTAAAAATTTATTGATTCCTTAAAACTATTTCCTAAAAAAAAGGAGGTCGCAAAATAATTACCTATGATCCAGTATGTAAGCTGCAGACCTTCTGGAGGTCCTTTTGCCTTCAGATAAGGTTTTACATACTTTAATACATCACCTAAATACTCCAGAGTCTTTGCTACCATGGCAGATTTCTCAGGGAGTGTCTGAAGGCCACTGTAAGTTCTACCAACAGCCTGAGGAAAAAAAAAAAAAAAACCATTGAAAGAAATACAAACTTACTAAGTCAAACTTACCAAGAGATTTTTGTAATTTCTTTTTCAACACCTCAATCTGATATATAGCTCCTTTTCACCAAAACTCTCCTAAGAAACTAACACAGGGATAGATGTACAGTACCTTAATGAACTGGACAAGAGCATATTTTGGGTTTTGGTGGAAAACTGATTCTTCAACATGAGCCTTTGAAAGAATGTTTTCTACTTCTGAGAGTTTAAAAATCAGTCTTGTCATTTCAGTCAGCTGCTCCATATAAGCTTTCCCTGATTATTACAAGAGAGCACAGGAGTAAATACATTATACAGTAATGCTTTAAGATTTACTTTAGTCCACAAATGATACAGTGAAACATTATTTTAAAATGTCTAAAACACAAGGATTCTGCACTCAATTGCATCTCTCCAAACACAGTTATGTCCAAACTAGTTATTTTTCTAATACAGTTATAAGAGAATGAAGAGTATTAAGTACGGATAACCAAGTCTTTCATTGTACTGATGGGTTTTTTTCAAAATCTACAAAATGTGTATGAGAAATAGTCACTAGAAGATGTGTTCTAAAGATAATTAGAACTGCAGTGTTTTTAGAAGAAGTGATGAAGTATTGCTCTAAGAAAGCAAAATATCAATACGAAAAAGGGGGAGAATTAATTGCAAGTAGATTTTTTTTCTTTTTCTTCTCTTTTAGGCCATTCACAGCATGATTTCTAACTATTTACTTCAGATTTTCGCTTTTTTTAGAGCAGTTTCTCCATGGGGGAAAAATAGCTTGTCTCCTTGGGAGCAAGTTTTTATTCTTTGCTTCCAAGGAAACAAGCTCTTTTATCTTTGTTTGTGATAAATTTGTCATATGCAGAGCAGGCAAACTATCAATAAATAGCACAAGCAGTGTAAAGAAACACATTTTGTAATTAGGTAAAAGTAAAGGAATACAAACAAAAATACATTTTGTAATTAGCTGAAAATGTTTGCCAGCTTTGCAATATAGAATCGTTACTGCAAACATTAGGGAAATGTGAACACTTACCAACTGTTCGCTCAGCATCTGTCTTGGCCAGCACACCACTTGGTTGATCTATGAACATTTGCAAAATGCATCGAAACCAAGAACGTACTGACAGAGCTTCATAGGATGTATATCCCATACTAGAAAAAGCTTCACACAGTGAACTGCATAGGTAGAAGAGGAAGAAAAAGTAGACAGATGTAATAAAAGTAGGTAAAAAGGTGGCAGAGCATGTCATTTGGCTGTAGACGTTTAGATATAGTGCACAGAAATAATTAAAGTAACAGAAAGGCCAACTGGCATTGCTTTTGCATACTCGACAGACTTTGCTCACAACATCCTGATGTCTGAACACAGAGAACATGATAAATTTGGTAACACCACCCATGGCAATACAAAGGCATATATACACATGTACATATGTTTTGGCTACCTAAAAGGTAGGGAGGGGGGAAATTTGCACAATGGGAAATACCTTACTCTAACAATGGGTAATTTGACAGTATTATCTAAACTGACAATGCACAATGCTGGAATTAGTTTATCTGAAGCAGACTGGAACTTCATACTGACACTGCTTAAGCTACTCCAGCCTTTCACATAAAGCTAGTCCAGGTGCCCCACATTACTCTGAAGTCTGTTTTGTTCTAACTACATTAAAGATGGAGAAGAGAAAGTCTACTTTAGCAAATAAAGTTATGTTATGTTCAAAACACATAAAAAGGCACATTGGAGATGAGAAAGGCAACCACTATATTTGATAGTACACTTACAGATGTATGCATTTACTATGTGTACACACACAAGTATATATATCACCACACAAACTTGCTGCATATACTTTCAATCAAACACTTCCTACCAGTCAGGTGTCAGACCAGAGTCATTCAATGCACAATCCCTCTACTCTACTTGGTGTAATCCCAAAGTTCTACTTGCCTTACTATCATGAGTAGCTGCTGCAGTCACTTTTTCCCAAGCGTAGCAGCCTCGCATAATTAATTCTGCAGAAACTCCTTGCTAAAAGACAGCAGGTCTGTTCTACATTCTGTTTCTAGTTTCTATCAGATGAGCTCCATGTGTGCTTCAGTGAACTTTCTTGAAAGTAGTTACACTTTTTATTTGAGAGCTTTCCTCCCTGGTCAGTCCTAGCTACTTCAACTTTAATGAAAAATGCTTGTACTCTTGATATATGTACATCTACTTACTGTCTACTGATTTTTACTCGTGCTTGCAACAAAAGGTGAACACAGGTCCAGACAGAAAACAAACTGAATTGTGTTTCTCACTAAACAATATTAATAAAGTTGGGGTCTTTTTCCTGCATCATGTCCTTAAAACCAATGACAACTGTCTATTTTGTCTGAAGATCCCTGCCAAAGTACCAATGACAAAGGAGACCAAATGCAAGGAAATAAAATGAAAAAAATTAACAGTGTATTCCAGTACCAAAAAACAGGATGCCTACAGACTTAATGGTCTTTGCAGTAACGTGTAAACAATTTCAGTTTCATGTAATCTTGATGTACACAGCTAGTCTACTTGGCCTCAAAGGCTCATAAAACCACTTTCTGTTGTAGTCTCACTCTTTTCTCTTTCTTGACGGTAGGTGGGCCACTTAGACATCTTTGTAAAACTGGAGAGAAATATGCTCCTAACCCACAGAAAGGAAAGAAAAATAACTACCTGAAGAAGCATGGCCAGCAATTCTTTTAAAACAGTGTGCTCATTCACATGCTGAAAGTTAGTTTTAACTGATTATAATACTATCATGCACTACACAACATGGATCTTTTAGGCACTATTGCAAAAGAAATACCAAAGCTTGTGCATATGTTGCCAGAGCTGGTAGGCTATAACAGTATTGGCAACAAAAGAATCCTTTTACTTTTTAACTAAAAATGTTTGATGTGAAAATTATCAGAGTGCAGTAACCACGAAGTCTTAGATATTTGGATAACTTCTTCGCTACAACTGCCTATGGTAAATAAGTAAATGAATCATGCTACAAAAAAACTGCTTTTGAGATGACTGTTTAGAGTACGATACTTCTATATTCTACGAAAATGTCTTAGCTTAGGTACTCATTCTTTCACAAGGAATCAGAGCACCTTACAGCTCTCTTAGTAAGGCAGGGATCTACCTTTGCCTATTCTCAGATACTTCAGTTTTTAACTTGTCAGCTTGAGGCAACTGATAAGAGATACAATTCTCCTTGAGGCTGGGCAATGAGAGCCCCAACATCTTTGGGGCAAAATTATCTGCCTCTGTGTGAGTGCATTCTGTCCCATGATTCCAGATTCAGGAAAGCAGAGAGTGAGAGAGGAGTGAGAACATAAAAAAGAGAACCAGAAAGAGTAACAGCATACACACACGTAAGCAAAGGACAAATGTCCATTATGACTCAACTATGAAACCATGCTTTCTCATGCTAATTCTCTCGATACAGATCCATGAACCTGACATTTTCAGTTAGTCCACAGCACAATCTGCCAGAGGAGGTCAAGGTCCTCTTATTCCTTTTTAAGACGGTATTTGGAAGTAAAGGTTTGAATTCTATCAAGAATGCAAAACCCACTCAACATGGGTTTTCCAAATTTTTGTAGAAGTGCTCTAACCTCTCAGCTAATGTACGCCAGATAAGCATCACCAATATTAACTGCATTTTTAGAAGAAATTCAGGCAGCAGGGCTGTATGAGAAACTTGATATCTGTGTGTGCTCTGCACTTGTTAATGTAGTCCTGCTTCCAAACACTTGGAAACTGGAATGCTTTGGCCACGGCTCCATATACCATAAATGTTACCTCAGCTAGCATAAAAATGCATCTGTTTATACAATGTTATAGAATCATAGAATCATGGAAGCAACCAGGTAGGAAAAGACCTCTGAGATCATCGAGTCTAACCTGTGACATAACACCACCCTGCCTACTACACCATGGCACTGAGAGCAACATCCAATATTTTCTGAAATATCTACAGGGACAGTGATTTGACGACCTCCCTGGGCAGCCTATTCCACTGCCTTGTCACTCCTTCAGTAAAGAACTTCTTCCTAATGTCCAGCCTAAACCTCCCCTGGCACAGCTTAAGCCTGTGCCCTCTTGTTCTACTGCTGGTTGCCTGGGCGAAGAGACCAAACCCGACCTGGCTATAACCTCCTTTCAGGTGGCTGCAGAGAGTGATAAGGTCTCCCCTGAGTCTCCTCTTCTCCAGGATAAACAATCCCATCGCCCTTGGCTGCTCCTCATAGGACTTGTGCTCCAGTCCCTTCACCAACCCTGCTGGCCTTCTCTGGACCTGCTCCAGCACCTCAGTATCCTTCCTGAACTGAGGGGCCCAGAACTGGACACAGGAATTGAGGTGTGGCCTCACCATTGCTGAGTACAGAGGAACAATCACTTCCCTGGTCCTGCTGGCCACACTATTCCTTATACAGGCCAGGATGCCATTGAGCCTCTTGGCCACCTGGGCACACTGCTGGCTGGCTTATCTTCAGCTTCCTATCAATCAGAACCCCCAGGTCTCTTTCTGCCTGGCCGCTCTCCAGCCACTCTGTCCCCAAACTCTAGCACTGCAGGGGGTTGTTGTGACCAAAGCGCAGGACTCGGCACTTGGTCTTGTTAAACCTCATCCCATTGGATTTGGCCCAACTATCCAGCCTGTCCAGGTCACTCTGAAGAGCCCTCCTACCCTCCAGCAGATCGACACTCCCCTCCAGCTTGGTATCCTCTGCAGATTTGCTAATGGTGGACTCGATCCTCTCATCATGATTGTCAATAAAGATGTTAAATAGGACTGGGCCCAACACTGATCCCTGGAGGACACCACTAATGACCAGTTGCCAAGGGAATGCAGCACCATTCACCACCACTCTCTGGGCCCGGCCATCCAGCCAGTTCTTAACTCCGCAAAAAGTGCACCTGTCCAGGCTGTGGGCTGCCAGCTTTTCCAGGAGTACACTATGGGAGACGGTGTCAAAGTCCAGGTGCTTAATGAATATTGCTAAGGGATACTTAAATAACTGTTTTCAATCACTTACTTGAATATTTACGGGGGGAACTGGCAATTAACCTTAAGTACCTAAATAACACCAAAATTGCAGTTTAGGCATCAAAATGTTTTTCTTGATCTCACCTAAAGAGCAAGAAGATTCAAAATTATAAAATTCCAATTAAAAAAGGGAACTTATGTCCCTAACTCTTATTTCATTCAGCACATGCTAGGTAGGTATCTGCAACCTTGAATGAAACTCACCTTATAAAGTTCATAAAAGAGAAATATGGCAAAACAGAGGACTGAACATTCCTCTCCCAAGTTCCAAACTGACACACAAAAAAATAAATGTAACCTTTTATAACACCTCCCTGCAAGAAGGCCATAGCCTCATCTTTGTCAATCACACTTAAATAATCTTTACCATATCCTGACTTACAGTTACGCTCCTTAGTACACTATGTACCCTACAAATGTGCAACATTTTTCACTTTCAAAATACAGTCCGACACAGAAATATTCCCTCTTACTCTCTCATTTCTCACCTCCCCTGCTTCTAAAACCTGATTCAGAAGCGGGCAAAGCAGAGAAAAAAAGCATACCACAAAAACCACCAACACCCATCTTAGGTTCATAGGAGCTTACTTTGAGAAAACAAAATTTCTCGGGTATATAAAAATCTGACTGGATTGTACTGGACAATCTGCACTAGCTGACCCTGCTTGAGAAGATCCAAAGAACCTGGACTTCTTTAATGAAACAGTATCATTTGAAGCAACATTTTCAACAAGTCCAAGAAGTATGAAAGGGTACTGGAAGAACAAGTAGTCACAATTTTTCACCTGTTTTGAATAAGATGACTTAGATATCTTGCCACCAGCTGAGGCCACACCATGTCATCCCATCCAAACAGCTGCATCATTGATAGAACAGGCTGTGGCTGGAGATCTGATAGGGCTTTGCTGGGCATATCCAAAGCTAAGAGAGTAAAACCTGTTTTCAAAGAGAGAAAAATCATCTTAATAGTTTCTCATTACATGCCTGTTCTACTAAAAAGCACTGAAAATTAATTACAATTAATAATGTCCAGCCTGGGAGTACCAGAAATCTCAATTAAAACTGGGCAACTGTTCTAACAGAGTTTTTGTACCCACATTAAAAAATGTAGTCTCTATCCTAAGGAGTTTGTAAGTCATCAAGACACACTGGCTGTAAAGGAGGAAAAATGGATCCAAATATATGCAATTTTAAATAGACTCGCAAACCTACATATTATAAATCCTGAAGGCATAGCTTTACCACCTATGCAGTAAAAATCATGTCTTAAAACCTGCTTTTTTTGTCTTGACCACCCTTTCTTACCTTCATCCACTACACCTTCCCTTGTACACGTAAGTATTACTGCGCTTTACAGGGTTGAATTCTATTTATTTGTTTCACTGTTTTTACACATTTCTCAGAGTGAAGAACTGTATCTGGAAAGAATTCACTCAGGAAAAGCTGGTACCTTTGTATTTTTAGAATAGACTTTCATGTATCAAAATTTACTGTGTAAATAAAGCAGTGCAGACAAATTTACTCTTGAAAAGGATCTCCATGTAATAGCTGCAGATCCAGAAAGTGGGGTAGTACTTTGTGCAGAATTTTGTTAATGAAGCATAACCTTTTGCTGTTTCTGTTAGGTCATCCTGTAGAATCTGTATCTAACACTAGCAGAATAAAACGTACAGCTCATTCTTTATATTCCAAAAAATAAGTGCATTAAAAATCAGAAAGAAAATGTAATCTGAAATGCTGAGCAGTTATTAGGTTATAGGAAATGAGAGGCATCAAATGAGTCAGAACTGACTCTAGAAGGTAATGAAAAAGGGGCTCACTAGTTCCCAAATTCTCCAATTCAAGTTAAATATAAATTAAGAATACTTATAAACCTGTACCAATGAAAAGATGACTTTGAATTAGATGGAAAAGGCTTGTTTTCAGAAACAATGAAATTATTTTAATTAATGGTACAGGGACAGACTACCTTAAGCCATGAAGGAGTTCACATTTTCTTATGTGCCTTGGAATAAACAAGGTCATAGAGAGTCCCCACTCTGCCTTAGGTAAGGAAGCAATTTGTGGCAGCCTTCTTCCAGAAATTATCACCTTGTTTTTGCAGCATCAGCCATAACATAGTTTTGGGAGAAATGGGAGTCAGAACCAGTAATGTGAGTCCCAGGCTATTTGCCTGGCAGGGGGAGCAGGAGAGCTGCGACAGCTGCTCTCTCCTCTGGGCTGCAAGAAGCTCATACAGCGTGGGAAAGGTTTGCCTTCCTCTGTAGTGCTACCTAACACATCTCCATAAAGCAGGTCACAACTGCACTCCCCTGCTTCTCAGAGGAGTTTATAATAGGTTGCTGCTCTTGCTACTTCTCTGTGCTAATATAAAATAAAAAAAGATATGACACTGTAGGAAATGAATGAAAGTTTTGACATTAACAACCTCTCTTTTGATTTGTATTGCTGTTTCTCACATACGCTTCAGCGGTGTGAGACCACTACTGTTGCACACTGCCTCTTTCATTAATGTTACCTCCTAACTACCACAGAGCTGCTTCAAATGAAGTGTCTTTTAGCTTTTCTATTACCAACTCAGTACCCCTGAGCTTGTAATTTTATCTAATTCATACCACGATGGGAAAAAATATTTTATATTTCACTCCTCTGAATTTTAGTTAAATGGATAGAAGATTTCATTGTAGCTACAGAACACAATGCTAGCTACTGATGTTAAAGATCAAACTGGGATATCTTTCTATTCACCACCAAGCAGACTAGTTGTACATGGACTTCCCACACATGTGGAATGTTATAGTTCAAGATAAAAAGCCTTCAGTGCAAAGCAAGTTATATAATAAAAATTAATTAATAAATATTTTTATGACCACGACCACAAGGGTTTGGCAAAAAACAACAGTCATGTAAACAACCTTTTAAAAATTCCCTTCAAATGTAAAATATTATTTTTAAACATTTAGTTTGAATTTCAACTAAAATGAATAGTTCAACACAAAATTATAATAAACTTCTACAAAAATATGTAAATTCTGGATATAGTGAAAAACATTATTCTTATTTATATTGTGTAACATTTGTAATGTGGATTCTAATCTGTGACTACTAGTGAAAAAGAAATCATGTTTGTATAGCTCCAAACCCCTTTGGCATTCTCAATATGTTTGTATCCTATTAAGGAATTCAACACCATAATATTTCTTTGCATCAAAATATTTAGCATAGAATCTACCTTCTGCATTTTCATCTACTTAAGTTACTACATGGAAGGAAAAACATCTCAAAATATAAAATCCTCCAAAGTTTGTGACCCAGACAATAGCCCTAAATCCACTAAGTCACAGGGAGGGTCAATGCAAACCTGCAGCTGCATCAGCAAGCTGTGGGGAAGGTGGCATCTGTGACATTCTCTGGCTCTTCAAGTAGGGAAAGAAATTTCTCCAGAGAGCACTGGCGACAGCAAGGTGGTGCTCTTTAGCCACTAATGGAAGCTGTGCCTCTGGTGCTGTGTTCCCTAGAAATCCCTGGCTTACGCGTTCGTGTGCACTCCTAGGGAGAAACAAAAACAATGTTTATGTTCAATAAATGAAAAATTCACAGATTTTTAAAATGCACTTACAACTACTTTAAACCATAGAGCCCAAGAACTGAAGGATCATTCTGTGCAATTAAAACCTTTATGCAAAGACATTATGCATACCAGTTATTTGATGGATGAATGATGGCATATTAAGCACCATAAAGTTAATGTTAATTACTAATGTCAACCATTAATTATATGCTTTTTAATATGTCAGATCAAAATGAGAAATTGGCAGCTTTTAGAATGAGTATCTGCATTTTGCAACTGTTAGCATGACAAGCAAGCCTGCTTCCAATCCAAAGCCAGGTGCTTCTTTAAAATTTTTGTCACTAGGATTTTTAGGATAGGGCTTTGTACAGCAAATAATGGCAAATGATTCTGATCAATTGTAAAGCTTCCTTCCTAAATCTACTTCTCATTTGTAAAACCTCACTAGGTAAGAGTTTAGATAAAAGATTCATTTTACCCTGATGCGCTACAGACAATTAGATTTGACAGCAATGCCCACAGCTTTGTTAGTACAGTAAAGACAAAAGTTACCACTGCACATAACTCCCATCTCTTCCGCAGACAATGTGGCATGAATTCAATAAGGCACTCAATTTTCTTTGATTCTTCTAGTACCATTCCTGCTACTTAATCTAATTTGGAAGTTGTGACTTTCTAGAGGTTTAATAGAGATATGTCTGCAGGGAATCAATGTACTCAGAGAAATGGGGAGGTGGGGGGGGGGACATTAATAAATTTGTCTGGTAGAGCAGGATAGGAGGCATTACAGTACTGGGCTGATCAACTAAATAACATGCTTATTAAAAACAATCTGTAGGAACGCACTATCATTCCTGTTCCTATTTATCTTCTGGTCAACTCAATTGAGATTGTGCATTAAAGCACAGGCAGCATTATTACATTTGCTTTATTAAATTCTATAAACAGCACTGTAAAGTCAGAGTCAAGATATTTATAAGATAACGGTAAACAGCAGAGGCATTGAGACTTGCCTTAACACTAACATTTGTAGACTATAATATTTTTTCTTAACTGCCATTCTCACAATAGCAACTGTTTCACAAAAATCTTCCCCTGGATCTTTATTCTATGCTCACCCTAATTTGAAATAAAGCAAAACAAAAATAGAAAAAACTCCAGCTCCTAGTTCTCTTCTGGGAACATGGGAAAATTATGAAAGAATTACACAACTCACAGCACTCATTAGGACATCTGAAATGGAATAATTTTAAATAAAGAGTAGGCTGGCTGCAAGGCCTTCCCATACTAGGGTTGATATTAGAAGCGCATCTCATTATATCAAATTAGTATCCAAAAATTCTGCCCAACACATAATTTAAAACATAAAACATACTGGCTGTCAAAGGTAACGATACCTTATGCCTGCCTGCAGGCATTCATTAGTTTCAATAGGACAGACAGAGAGAGAATTGAGTACCAGCTACTTTTTGAATGGCTACATTTAGCAGACAAGGAAAGGTACGCAATATTAGAGGGAATCAAGTATTTCTTTGAGAAACGGCATGAGTCCAGACACAGGAACAGAAGCCAGGAATTCTAAACCCAACATTTATTCCCTCTGTGGCTTCACATAAATCATACAGCCTTTGCTAGCCTCAGTTTCCCAGCCATGATATTTGGATAGTAAGACAGCTTACCCTTTAAGGATGCTGTGAAAACAATCAGTGCTTAGAAACTGAGGATTATTTTAAGTATGTCAGTTGGTATTCCTGTTTACAAGGCATATTCTCCAAGTCAACATGAATTGAAATAGAAGCAAGATTAGCATAAAAAGTCAAGCACCACTTTTTTGGGAGGATCTCCATTTTAAAAAAAGACAAATAAAAGGGTGTAGATATAGTGAGGTCTAGAGGATAAACAATGAAAAAGTAAAAGCAAGGCTAAAGAAACAGTTAAAACATTTATTTTTGCCTATTACAAAAAAAGCCAACAAGTTTAACAGTAAAAACAAAGGGCTTTTTTGTTTTATTTTGTTAAGAAAGGAATGTATGATGCCTCATAATGCAGAGAATAAAACTTCTGGGACCAAATTCTGCCCTACGCACATCCAGACTATGCTGTAAAATTGTACAAAGACCTTTTTCTCTCCTCTAAATTGCCTCTCCAAAGACGGGTGCCTTGCATCTCCTTTAGCCATCTATGCAAAGTAGAAGGGTGTACAGACTTCCAAAGTAAGGTAATATATCTCTGTGTCAGTGGAAGGGCAACACGTACAGATCAGTATTTATGTTTATTCATAGTAACCTACACAAATGCTTGCAATAAGGTAAATGCTTAGAATCGATGGGGCATCAATACATGCTGCAGCTGATGTAGCCAGCTGCTTCTACCAAAAAGCACATTTTTAAACTCTATAAAAATATGAATAAATACAATTTTACTTTTTATCCAGGTTTCTACATTTTTTTAACACTAAACAAGCACACCATCAAACATCATTTCTAAAGCTTTATACATTTAGTTTTCCATTGTGTTAAGAGCTCTGGAACCACCAGTTGCCTCAATACAATGGTAACTTGGTGTGTTTTTCACCTGTTTCAAATAATGAATTTCCTACCTCTATAAAAAGAGGTAGTTTTTTTTCCCTAATTTTGCCATCAGATCAAATAAACTCTGGGTTTATTAAAGAAGAGAATGTTTGTGCTACCTCAATGCGGATTGTGCTGAATGTATAGGTATAGTAGTAGCATATAGGATTATTTTCTACATCCTATACTTGGGTAAGGAATTGCAGCCATTTATTTCTCTGGGTGCAGATATTGTAATCATAAAATATGCCCTCATAAGCCTCCTACTAAAATGGAATGAAACTTTAGGTCAATCCAGAAGAGTGAAACACAAAATTCAGCAGCGTGCCTATATGATGGAAACTTTCACTACTAGCGCATAATCTGCATTGGATGCATATTGACATCCAGACAATGCAGTATCATTTAATTTGATCTACAAGGGTTCAGAACTTCCCATCATGATAGAAGACCTCTCTCCTACCAGCATTGCCAGGGGCTACCACCCTCAGGCTATAAATAAAGATACTGGTTTCTTCACAGACAGTACTCCCAGCTCCTTGTCTACCAGTCCAAGCCAGGCGTCTACAAAACTCAGCTGCCCAATACAGACAAGATTAAGCTCATGAAAGTCTTTTTAGAGGACCTGAACGACCTTTAGATGTTCAAACAAATAAATATTTAAAAAACATCCCCTGAAGGACCAACACCCTTGGATAAAACTAGGGAGTTTGGGAAAAGATATATGGGTATTTCTAAAATTATAAATGGTTTTGATACTTAAGATTTTCAACTATGAACATCAGCTGTTTCAAGAAAAACACAGGCAAAGTGAAATGAAGTAAAGCATCATCACACTCAGATTCTAAGAGAGGCAACAGGCGCTTTGTGCCCTGTGCAGATCAGTGGAACTTGAACAATACTCTAAATCTGGAGATTTGTATTCCAAATATTCTCCCTCTTTTTACATCACTATGATTATCAACACAGTTCATAAAATCATAGAATGGTTTGGATTGGAAGGGATATTAAAGCTCAGGTAGTTCCAACTCCCCTGCCACGGATAGGGACCCTCCCACTACACCAGGTTGCTCAAAGCCCCATCCAACCTGGCCTTGAACACTTCAGGGAATGGGGCAACCACAACTTCTCCGGGTAACCTAGTCCAGTGCTTTATCAGTGTATAATTTCTGCTGTATATCTAACCTAAATTTCCCCTCTTTCAGTTTGTACCCATTACTCCTTGTACCATTACAGTTCCTGAACAAGAGTCCCTCTCTAGCTTCCCAGTAAGTCCCCTTCAGATACTGGAAGGCTGCTATGAGGTTGCCATGCAGCCTTCTCTTTTCCAGGCTGAACAGTCCAACTTTCTCAGCCTGTCTTTGTAGGGGGAGATACTCCAGTCCTTTCACCAACTTTCATGGCCCTCCTCTGGACTTACTCCAACAAGTCCATATCTTTCCTGTGCTCAGGTCCTCAGCATCCTCCAGGTGGGCAAAATCACCTTCCTAGACCTGCTGGCCACATTTCTTTTTCGTGCAGCCCAGGATATGGCTGGCTTTCTGGGCATTTTCTCATTTTGACAACCAATGCATTGTGCATTGGTCCTGTTTTAATGTTACCAAAGATGTTGTAACAGGAACAGAAGTGACTGGGGAAAATGAAGGCTTCTTCAGCTCTGGGGTAGCTTTGAAGATTTCAGCATACAAAACAAAAAAGATATGGAGATTAGCTGATGCAGAGAACAATAAAGTGAGAATTTTGATGTCAGTGAAGAAGACAGAAGAGCTTTACATTCTCTCAGCAAACCCCGGATAGGGTGATCTCAGCTACTCAGAAGTGTGTGCAACAATAAAGTTAGCAGCTGAAGGTCTCTCAAAAATAAGAAGTCAGGTTAATATAATGAACAGTATGTTTGTTTCTGCTGAAAAGAATAGCAACAAGCTACACAACAAACATAGCATAAAATAATATCCAAAACAGAAGTGCCAGTGTTGCCATTTCATACAGAAAGGCATCAGTCCTTCCCTTCCCCTCTTATTTACCACTACAAAGAAATTATATAGCTCTATTGTATGACAGAAGATTGGGCTTTCCTGCAGAAATCTATCTAGTCATAGTTTCTGTGGTTGTATAAATCTTACTGCAGTGAGATTTAAAACTCAAAAATTGTACTACTGCTACAGGTGCAAAACTCAGATCTCTGCTAGACAGCAGTACACTCACCTTTCAGCGAGCAAACAATATTTAGCACAGCATTTCAGAGTTTAGTTAAAAATTACTCATCCAATATCACTTTCTTCAAATGCCATAAAACAGACTTGCACAACATCAAAAATATCAGTGTTACAATACAACCTCATTGGGCACAACAACATGAAGCATACACAATGTAACGTGTCTTAGATGTTGGGTAAGATACTTTAATACCTGTACGAATTTCTTCCTTGTCATTCCACCATAATTGTTGCTTATGGTGACAAGAACTGCAAGCAAGGTTTCAGCAGAAGCCACACACATTTCCAATAACTAGTCTTATCCAAGACTAAAATGAAGAAGGTTCCTGTGTGCCCTCCATATGCCTTTGAAAATACTCCAGTACGAGTATTCAACTAGTTGACTACTAGGCCATTTAGTTACATGCTAGTTATAGAAAATTGCAACTACAGCACTTATTCCATTGATCCTTATGGATACAAACTCCCATGTTGACAAACTCACTGTTCAGTTTCTACACGGGTATTTACTTATTTTTTTTGTCAGTGCTTCAAATACGCAGTTGACACTAAATACACAACATTTCTGAAATAATAACCATTTACACTACCATAAAATATGATACAGAATGTGAAGGAAAACACATTTTAGAGTGAGTTAAATACTCTTATATATAATTTTGGAAAACATTAAAAAAGAAAAGCTAGTTTCAGTATGGACTATAACACTGGCATTCAGAAAGGCACAACCAAAATGACTGCATCAAGATTCAAGTCTGCTTTCAAGGAAGTATCATAGCACTATACCAAGGTGCAAGTAACAAACTGTATGATCCTACGTCCCTTAGACATGCAGATTCATGCACAAGAAATGGATCTCGTTTCACAGGAGTAGCACACTAGCTGCACACTGGTTCCACAATGGCCGAGCTCCTACAAGAAGAAAGTGCCCCAGCCTAACCATGCATAGAGACTGGTGGCAAGTCATAGATGTGGGTTTTGGGTATTTCATGGTAAACACTTTTGGCTTCCTTATCACTAGTGAATGATTGTGACCACTTGACCTAATGTGTGAAAAGGTGAGCCTCCTTTGTCTTGGCCATAGTTATGAATGCAGGTGTGCCAGGCGGCAGAGCTCTGCACTGAACTCTTGGTTATCAGCGTGTTTAGTCAGGGCACTGGCAGCATGATTACAAGAATTTTAAGTGCTGAAACATCTGCTTTATGGCCTCAAAGTGCGTAAGCTAGATGCTAAACAGCTAAGGCCTGTGAAAACAGTCTTAACGTCTCTGGGCACACACATTTTGGTACCTAGGGAACTTCAGTGCTTGAAACTGAGTCCCCTACACACTTTCAGACCCTTCCACATTCATCCTGTTTCAGTGAAACATGCATGAAGGAAGGTGACTAAATTCTACTCAAGTCTGATTCAAACATCCAAGCCCTCTTTTAAATCTGTTTCTAAGCAATTTGGGATACAATTTCTTTTTTACATCCCTTTATGAAGCAGCCAGCATACTGAGACTGGTATAACTACAGTAGGAACCAGACAGAAGAAGCAATCCACCTCAAATCAGAATCTCTCAACCTAAGTTACACCCAGATCTGCAACATACGTACAAAGTATCTATAAAATTTCTTCATATTTGAGCAACAGCCTTTTTACTTTTTGATAATTCAAAAAACCCTAAAAAGAGCACTGAATTTTGACTCACTTTTGTGGAATTAAAAACTAGATTTCAAAAAGCTAAGCAAGATGTGAAACTTCAGATGAAAAATAAATTTTCCCACCATCAAAAGAAACATTTGAAAAAAGATCTCACAGTTCATAATCTAAGTGTTAGCACTGCAAAATGTCATAATAATAGCATCACTACCACTACAGAGTTGTACTGTTGACTGTACAAGCAGAACTGGAAAAACCATGACACTATATTATCAAACACTAACATGCCCCTATCAGGTCAGTATTTATTAAATGATGTTTCAGTGTTCTTCCTTCATTTTAATCTGCTTCAATAAACCATGTATTTAAACATTTACTGAAAAAAGGATTTTCAAGTAGTATGCCTGGTTATAAATGTGTGCGACAATCATTGGCCACTGCAATGAGGTAGGGAAGGCTAACAAGGGAAAAGGGATGCTTCTCAGAACTCTAACATGCAGGGTTTTTATGAAATGCTTAAATTCACCCGTGGTGCTTAGGTTCTTGACAGCACAGACTTACACAACATCATAAATATCAGTGTTACAACATACCCTCATCAGGCACAACAACATGAAGCATACACAATGTGACATGTCTTAGATGTTGGATGAGATCCAAAGAGATACAAGGATGTAATGGTTAAAAAGCAGGGTACAAACAGATCTCAGATTTCACAATAATAAGTGCCAAACTGCTCACTTAGTCAGATCACCCTCTTTTGACCAGAAAGCTCCTCAGGTGCCTGCAATTCAAAAAGCCTTGAGCTTTGCACCTAACTCACAATCTCTGTCTACTGGGGTCCAGAAATTTGATTATGACTAGCCCATACCAAAAAAAAAAAAAGCTGACTGCATAAGGTGCAGCCATAGCCACATGCATTTCAAAAAACAGAATACACATTTTAATGTAACTACCAATGAATCACGGCCTTGGGTGGAAGGCACATTGATCCAGTTTTGATACTGTTTTTGGGATCAGGCTCTGCTCCTGATTGTGACTTTACATTAAAGTCAGCTATTGGATAAAAGTGTGAAATCCCAGAAAGAATGGAGCCTGTGACACTCTTCTATTTCATTAAATCCTAACCACTACATAACCGATATTTTATAATTTTGACTGTAGTCCATGATTTAAATGACAGACAAGCAACAAAACAAACCAGAAAAAAAAAAAGAAACCCAAGATATTTAAGTACACATCCTCAGCAGTGGAACTCTTCTCAGTGGTGCCAAGCAATAGGACAAGAGGCAATGGGCAGAAACTGATGCCCAGGAAGTTCCACCTAAACACGAGGAAGAACTTCTTAACTGAGAAAGTGATGGCATTCTGGAAGGGATCACCCAGAGAGGCTGTGGAGTCATCCTCACTAGAGATATCCAAGAACTGGTTGCAATTCCATACAATGTGCCCTGCGATGACCCTGCTTGAGCAGGGAGGTTGGACCAGATGACCCACTGTGGTCCCTTCCAATCTTACCTATTCTGTGATTTCAATTACAACAGTTTCTCTGGAAAACCTTAGCTATCTGTTGCTAAAAGATACGCTACCTTTTTCCAGCCAAAAATTCTACTCATACTGTTCGGGTTTTTTTTTCCCACATGCACATCAGGAATACATTGCTCCCCAAACATCCTAAAACATATTTTGCATTATGTTCCCTTAATTGAAAAAATGCCTTTTAACAAAATAAAAAAGGCTACAGATCCTTTCAATTTACCACACATCAATTGGTGCCTGAGTAGAAGCAGATCACAAACTCTTTCCTATTGAAGATAGAGTAGGTTTAAACAGAGCCATTCCAGTTCTTTCATTGATGCCATAAATCTTCAAATCTCAGTGGAAGAGCCTAGTATATTCCTATTGTTAGTGAATCATTGACAGAACTGACTCAACAGTTAAGAAGCTTCTAATGTGACAATTTATATAAGCAGAGTAATTAAAGTATATTAGAAATCCAGATAATCTCTCCCAATCAACCCAATGAAGGGCAGCCCACAGGCATTCAAATTACACACTGCAATTCAGCTCGGGGTCACCTTCCCAAGTTAAATAATATCAACAGAAAATGCCCTAAACTAAATGATCCTTATTCATAACTAAACCTATTCAGGAAATTACATAAAGCTCTTTGAAGATATAAACATTTTAAGAACAGTTAACCACTTTAAACAACTGACTATTTTTTTCCTTCTAGTGATTTGAAGACTAAGGCCAAATTTCATTTCTCAGACATTACTTGAAATATTCATTAAAACATAGCGAAGACAGGGGAAAACATGTCAGATCCTTTTAAATCTTATAACGCAAGTAGCACGGTAGTATTTACTCACATTACCTGTGTTAGAACAGATGATGCAAGAAGGCAGTAACTAAATAATTATACTATCAATAGATAGGGAATCTAGTGCTTATGATTCTTTTCATGTTCTAACAAGCAATTTTTTTTACTATTTCTGTTTGAAGGTTTTTGTTTGTTTCATTTATCTTCTACAAGTCAGTCTATCGATGGCACAATTAAAAGCATTTGATTCTATTATATTTTGACATAAAATTAAATCAAAACCAGCACTCTATATATTGTTTTTCCAAGTTTAAGGCTATATTAAAAACAAATCAAACAAATAAAATCCCTCCCAAAACATTACCATTGCAACTGATCCCATAATAAGCAAAAATGCCAAATCATGCAAAATTTAAGTCAAAGTTTCTAAATTTGGGGTTTTAGTGGTTTTTGTTTGTTTGTTTGGTTTGGTTTTTTGGGTTTTTTTTGTTGGTTTGTTTTTGTTTGTTTTGTTTTGTTTTTCCACACAACAAATGCTGTATTACATAGCTTGGCTGCTTCTTCTTCAGAGAAATACAATTCAGGAAACGGGGCTCTTTGTCTGAAACTAATACAGAGGAATTTAGTAGATTTATGTTCTTCACTAAGTTCTTTAGATTTAAATGTAACAGAGTGAACAGCATGTACCACAGAAAAAAGTGAACTGAAAGTCTCAGGCTTTTAGGACAGTCATCTTTTCCACAGGAACATGGAAACAATAATGTATTATGATATATAATCAGCAAAGTTATCTCTCATTGCTTAAATGATTTTCTCAATCTAGGAATCACTAAAACTGGCAGAAGCAACCATGACCTAATCTACTTCAAACTTTCAAACTAAGCATTCAGAGTAAAGAATATTAGTTTGTCAAGCTGCAGCATTTCTGAACACAGCCATCCCTTGAAATTTTAAATACATTGATACCTTGGGAATGCACTTCCTGGACTTTTAGAAGTACTTAGCTGAGACAAAGAAGACTCAAAATCTAAATGTAATTTGTATTTACCCCTTCACTTTTCTTCTGCTGGATGACAGAAGTTGCACAGAGGCCAAAGTGGTACTAGCCTGAACATTCCTGCCCTTCACTGGAGAGCAACAGAATTCTCAGAATATCACCTACAGACTCGGCAGAGACAAGAGAGAAAAAAAAAAACATGGTATTTTAAAACTCATGAAATTGCAGGAAGAAACGTGGATATCCTTCAAAAAGGAAAGCAGACACAGAGCAACTGGTAGAATTTAACTAAGAAAGAAAAAAATAAACCCCTCAAATGAAGTGGCTTTCAAGCACAGCCAGTTCTCCCTCCTCTGTTATACCACTTCTTTCATCACATTCTTCCTGCAGTGACCTTTACCCCATGCACTGTACAGCAGAAGAGAGACCTGGAACATGCTATGATCAGCCTGTCCTGCCCTTCTGGCTCTCAGCTGAATGTGAATTCCGTGAGACTTATAATGATCCAGGCCAAAGAGATGCCATAATTATGAGATGAAAGTGAATACTGTCATATAAACACTTGCAAGAATTTTTCACTGGTTGTTTGATGAAGGTCTTAAATAGATGGAAAAACAGCTCAGCAGTCTACCTCGAACAATTTTTGCTAAGCTACAAGAAACAGCAAGTATTTGGAAAAGAACTAGCATATAACAGAATCATGGACAAAGGAAAGGAAATCAAGCTTGGAATTCTTTTCTACTGGCTGGATTCCCTTTACTTCAAAGAAATGCAAAACAACTGTCATTAAAATTGTGATTCCACAATGTGAAATACTAGGGATGGGGCAATGAGTTCCAATTATTTTTCTCTGCATTTAACTTCCTATTTTAAAGGAAACATGTTCATTAATAGGCCTACATTAATCACAGAGAGAAAATGTCAACACATCTTATACCGCTCCTTCAATCAACTGATTCATAGATAATACTGTATTTTCATTTGTGGATGAGGAACACTAGGAAATGTTTTTCTTAATTACTGCAAAATATTATTTTATATTTCTTTTAGAACACAAATATTTTCCAAAAACATTTGCTATTTTGTCAATAATCAAACAGCATAGTTAAGCCCTTAGTTAACCACTAATCCATTCATCAATAAATTGTTTTACCACATTTGAATGGTCAGGCTTGATGAGCATTCTCAGTATATACCCGGGTGAAATAGTGTGCAAAGCAACAGTTGCAAGGACCACGCTAATAAGCAAATAAATAGAAAAATTATCTGCACTTCAAAGGGCTCATCTCCTGATATCAAAGATTATAATCTTCACAGGGATGGAAAGTGTTAATGCTGTGAGTAAAAGGTTTTAAACTGCAGTTGAATCATGTGAAGATTATCAATATAGCAGCAATGTACAAAGGGGCTTCAGCAAGGTTACAGAGTTTAATATAATCCTCTCTATAGCTAAGCACAGTAATAGAGAACCCTGTGTTCACTGTGACAGCATGTTGTGTGCGCTCAGTAATACTTCTAAAATACACAGGGAGAACAAGAAATCCCCAACATCTTTACTATTCTCAAAGACAAAGTAAAGATATTAACAAGAACAGACACACAACCCTAAAACACAAAGGTACAGAAAAGCCAAACATTCAAAGCTGCAGAATATTACTTAGTGCTTCCTCCTTAACCCTTCTCAGTGGGTTTAACTGCATCACTGAAAAGACAAGTTGTTATGACTGTAATTTAAATGCAAGCAACAAAGCTCTAGCTTGCTTCATCTAGGTCGGCTTGGGGGGGCGGGGAGAGGGGAATATTACATCTGCCTCAGCCACCCTAGCAAATTTGTGTTAGAGAGCTGTTTTCTTTTCCTAATCACATTTAGCAAAGATAAGGTTGCAAGAGCAGCAAAGACAACACAACCTGCGTTAATTCAGTGCAACTAGTTTACATTTCAGTTTGTTGAATACTGTTGGGAAAAACAGACAGCTGATTTGAGCCCAACTGCAATTTTCCTTCATTACCTTCACTGGTATTCAGCCAAGTTAGTTTCTCCCCTGTACTACACAGGCATATGCTAAGATAGGAGTTTCCTTTGTGTCTGTAATGCAAAATACAAACTGGAAGACATAACACACAAAGTGACCCTTTGCTGTCCCAAAATCTGCAGTCCCAGGAGAGTGAGTCCTGGTACTCATTTCAGCAGCAAGGCTCAGCCATTCATGCAGACCTCAGCCAAGCAGTCTCTGCTAAATTCTGCACTGTTCAAGGCACTGGGAGTCAACTTGTTGCTTTGAACAGGTTCCCGCTCAGTTCTTCCAAAGAAACAATACAGAAAAAGCAAACAGTTAAAAAGACACTTGCTTTCCCTAAGCAGACTTTCAGTATAGGTCAGATTCAGAATTTTTTAATCCTCTGAAAGAACAAACAGAGGAAAGTAAAGAAAAAAGATTGAACAGGCTGCATTGAAATTGATACTACCCTAAGGTGCTGTAGTCCCCTTTTTTATTTCACATACACGCAAAAATTCCCACCTAAACCAAATTTAATATTTATAAATCATTGCCATTTCACAGAACTTAAAATAGCTGCATTTCAATTCTTAAAAGCCTTATTTTGAATAGAAATCTTTGTAGCTGACATTACAATTAGTTTTGATCAAATTAAGAAAAAATCCCCCAATAAATTCCCTCTACCACATGTAATACTTCAAAACAGTAAATGCGCCTCAGCCTCTGCCGCAGTGCAGGCATGACACCTCACATAGAGTTTAAAAGGAAGCTGGAAGAAACCTTTGGGGACCATCTGGTCCAATGCCCTTGCTCAAGCAGGGCCACCTAAAGCTGACTGCCCATGCCCATGTCCAGGTCCAGATGGCTTTTGAATAACTCCAAGTATGGAGGCTCCACAACATCCTTGGACAACCTGTACCAATGATGAGCCACTCTAACAGCAAAAAATCAAACCAAACCAAAACCAAACCAAAAAAGTGTGTTTGCTGCTATTCAGAGGGACATTGCCTCTCGTCCTGTCATTGGGCACCACCAATAGCCTGGCTCTGTCCTCTTTGCACCCTCTACCCTTCCGATAGTTTCACACATTGGTATGATCCCCCTGAGTCTTCCTTTTCCATTCCAGGATGAACAGTCCCAGCTCTTTCAGCCTTTCCTCATAGAAGAGATCCTCCAGTCCCAAAATCATCTTTGTAGCACTTCACTGGCCTCGCTCCAACATGCGTATATCTCTTTTGGACTGGGTAGCCTAGAATTGGACACAGCACTCCAGCTGCAGGCTGTAGCCTCATCCATGATAAGCAGCGGGGAGGGATCGCCTCCCTATACCAGCTTGTAGCGCTCTGCATACTAAAGCACAGGCTGCCATTGGAATTCTTAGTGGCAAGGGTACATTTCTGGCTGAAATCTCTCATTAAGCGATAAAAAAACCTTCCACATCATTATAAAATGGATCATACATGAATATAATTTATATAATATATATATATAATTTATAATTTATAGTGAGATTCAGAATGCCAGTTTATTTGAGAAACTGAAAGAAGAAATGCTGAAGTAAAAAACAAGTCACGTTACTAATACACAGGCAAACTGCAGAATGCAAAACTCTTCTGTTCGAATAGAACTTCTAAAATTTACCATCCTCTAGACAGTGTGTGTTAAACGGGATTTTCAGTTGTTTTTTGTTTGCTGGTTGTTTGCTTTTTTGCAGTGGGTGTTTGTTTTGGTTTGTGCATTTTTAATAAAAAGCTAAAGACATAGGAAAAATCTGAAGTAGAACGGACCTCTAGGGGACACCTGGCCCAACCCCTGGCTCAAAGCAATGCCAATCTTCAGGGAAATTTTACAACCTATCATAGAAATTTGGTCCGATATTTATCTTGTGAAAATTTTATCTTTATATCCAATAAAAACTTCCTTCCCCACAATCTCAGTCCATTGCTTCTTTCTACTACGCACCTTTCTGATGAGTCTGATTTCACTTTATCTATAACCCCCTCCCATTAGATTGCTTTACAAATCAATAAAATGCCTTCCACCCACCACCTCCCATACATACCCTCTTTTTCTACACACAAAAAACTCAGTTTTCACTGTGTTCCCTCATAGGGCATTTGATCCTGACTCCTAATCATCTTGGTGGTCCTCTGCTGAACTTAAATCAGTATTTCAATGTTTTTCTTTTACTGGAACCCAATATGCTGCTTACTTATACAACATAATTTACTTGAAACATATTCTTGTAGAGCACCAGGAGGGCAATGAAATACAGCTGTCTATAGCTACACAAGAGCCCAGACTCTGATACAACAAACTTTCTGAATTTTTACAAGCTAAATGTTTTTTACCCATTCCTTACTGTCTTTTGTTCGCAAAAAAAAAAAAAAAAATCACGACAAACAGTAACCATGTAGTGTGAGTAGAATGCCAAGCAATGGTTATGAAAGGCCAGCACTAAAATCCATTTTTAGATATAATAATTTTCAGAATCCAGCCTTTAGCTATTCTGTGGGTCCCTGAGATCAGGATAATAGCAGTTGACAGAGAATTATAATGATGGGACAGGTTCATCTCTTCTGTAAGCTATTGTTTAAAGTCTTTAATAAGTGATTTTTCACACAGTACAGATAGCTAAAATAAAAACTAAAGCTTAACAGGTTGACCTTAAGCAGATGACTTCTTAAAATTCAGATCCCAGTAGTTACATGGACGACCAGTGCTGATGGACTTCCCACACCTGGGAACAGACAGCCACGCACCATACTACAGTAGATCTCTCTTTAAGCTCACAATGTTTCATTCAAATATATCCAGAGAATTTTGGAAGAGCTTATACTTTGAGAAATGTGATGGTAAATTTGTAGCCATGTAAAGATCATTAAAATTCTTCTTAGCCATGTTAAAAAAAAAAAAATCAACAAAGTTTGGCAAATAGCATGAAACAAGTTTACTGAGATCACCTTCACCATATCTCAAATGTCATCTATTAGCTACTACAGCTTTAGAAAAACAGTTTTTCTCATTCAGCATGTCTTCACCCAGGCTCAAGTATCAAGAAGACAGAGATAACTGTTAAAATAGCCATTCTCGCTAAACAAATTCAAATGCTGAGTTGCTGTCATCTAAGTTAAAATTTTCTGATGGGATCAGGTGTGACACTGACTCTAAGGAAAACTACACACAGTCCAGATAAGAAGAAAAGAAACAGTATCAAAATATTACACCCCAAATACTGAAAACAAACTAGAAGTACTGCTACCCACAGTTATCTCTTCAGATGTTCTGAATGTTATTTCCAGTAACACACCTGTCTTACTATTACACCTACAACACTTATTATCATGTCATACCAATCAAGCAGGAAGCCTGAGAAAACACTTCAATCGCTCTTAATTTAAAACAAGACTGTAACAGAGAGAGAAACTGTAGTTCAAATAAAGTTTTTCTTTATTAAAATGAAACTCTTGCTCCAGCTTCTCTAGTTGTCTTTGCAGAAAATCAAAATCTATATGTATATGTATACTCCCTACGGACCTGCTGGGAGTCATGTACTCTAAGTGGTTTAAGAAAATCTTTCTCTCCAAGAGAGAAAACAGATTTTGGAAGGCAGGCAAACTTGTACTCAATATAATAAGCTAAGTTGTTTCCAAATTCCAAAACAAAGCATTTTATTTTCTTCCTGAAAAATCAATTTTATTCTTTATGGAGTATTTGCTGTGTGAAAGGATGCTTTTCATGTAATATATCTTTTTAGTGCAGGAGACTACTTTGAGTACAAAACATCCCCTCCTAACATTTTTCCCAACATTGGGTAATACAGACAGTAGAGCTAATTTTCTGTCATCCAGGAAGAATGGCAGGCATGCTAAACTTTTATCATCATCCCTCCCTGAAACAGAGTAAAATCACTGTTAGAACTGATAGTTTATTAGATCAAAGGTATCATCAACAATGTCAATTCTGCCAGGTAGAGTTAACAGGAAAATGTTTTACAAGTTCTGCTACTGGGCATCCATTTAACTTCCAGCACCAGCTACGCTATAAAACCATGCACATAATTTATTTGGTGAACTGTGTGTGTGGGAAGCATTATCCAGGCAAAACTCCTCACAGTCTGACAAAATGCTGGGATTTGCACTATTCAGATGATTGCTTAAAGTCTCTTTGTTCAATCACCAACAACAGTTTTTATCTCCAAACATGCTAGTGTAATACTACATGAGAGCGACATACTGCTTTAAGACCAGATTTGATAAAATATAAATAAATTAATAATTACTGCATTTTAAACTTGTACACATCTTGTTCATTAGGCTTAAGTGTTAGTAAAGTTTACATTTATCTTACATGTCATTTTTAGCAATTTCCCCAAAAAACACTCATAATACCTCCATGGTATCCATGGTAACCTCTTTGCTTACATATAGCTTAAAATAGACATTTATTACAATTAGGTGAATAAACAGAAAACAGTCCTTCATAATTCCTCAAGTTATTGTCATCTTTTCTTTTAGATAGGAATCAACAGTCTTCAAAACAGTTTCCAGTTTAAGTCTGCCACACGCAGTTGATGACAGATAGATGTGCCAAAAATTTTTCTTCCCACATCATAGTGAAACTGATTTTATTACTCCCAATAATATGCACAGATTACAAATACAGGTATCTCATAATAATACCAACAATGTAGATTTGATAACTTACTGTGTTTCTTTTCAGTGCAAATGTATTGCTACTACTCTGCAAGGCTTCCTGGAGTTTAATCTATTATTTCTCTGTGCTATAAAAAACATTTGATTTATAATCATCTGACACATATAATGTCTTCCAAAAAAGACTCACCTCAGACAGGACACATGCTCAATAAAATATTATTGTATCCACTATTCCATTGTATTTGATATCAAAAGAGAAAGGAATGTTGTTTAAAAACTTGCAGCACATATTGTTCCAGAACATTCTGCTGCTATGAGCCTCTTTGTTAACTTCCTTAATTTCCTAAGATGCACTTGCCTAGTTTGTAATATTTGGGTTTTTTTCATTGAGAAAGTAGCTGATAAAGGCATTTTCTGATGTTTTTACATAAAACCACTAGAGTGAAAAAAGCATGTGCCTTGGCACACCTACCAGCTCCTACTACTTTGCCTACGTTCAGCATATCATGGGCTTGTCATGCAGCATCACCTACCACAGGTGACATTAATGATGTCACAAATAACTGTTTAAAGTTTTTTATGCAGCTGCTGAAAGAATTCAGAGACTTTTCAACACACACAGAGTTAAAAGTTGAAGCTGTTTTTCCTATTTTGCTCTTCAAAACCCTAAACTAGAAAATCCCTTGAGTGAAAAGTCAGAGAAAGGCTACCATACCTTCTAGGGTTAAAAGATGCTTTTGTAAAATTTTTAGGTCAGATTAACCTTTTGCTCACAAATGGGCTAGTTATTGGTTTTATTTTTTACTGTCTTTAACACAGGTAAAAAAATCAATATGAAGCGAGACAAAGGGCTCTGGAGGCCCTGGCTGCACCAGCTTTTGGTTTGGCTCATACACAATCCTACAACATGCTGAGGCTGGGAAGGATTAGCCTGCTTGTGTTGAGTAAACCGATGATACTCAATAAACAGTTTCTGTTGTAAACCCCTTAGGACGTGCAAAGCCACACTAGTTGGCATTAGACCAGATAAGCTGCCGAACCAGCTGTAATCTCATTTAGACCTGAGCTGATCCTCCTGTCCTTTCATTCCACAGGATCAAAGCAAACCACTGAGGAGGCAGCTGTATTATAGCAGCAGTGCTTGCTGGATGCGGCAAACATTTCATAAATTCCTCTCCTTGAAGCAAGCCTGCACATAATCTACCCAGAGCCAGTTCAATCAATGGATTTCTGAATTCATTAGTCTTATTATTACAGGATAACTGTTTTCTCCACATAGTGTGGTAGTTGTTGCAAGCCAACTTTGCAAAGCAGCTCTTACTGCTGACCATTTCTTTCTGGTAATGTGCCTTTGCATTTTTGCAGTGTCACATGAAAATGATTTAAATCACTTCAATGCAGTATTTTTAAAGACCAGAAATAAAACCAATTCACGAATATTCAAGTAGGAAACCCTGAAATATAGTACATTCTTCCAAGTCTAATTACTGGCTACCTGTTTGCATGCTTCCATACATCAGTAATAATGACCAGTGTTTTCTGAGCTCAGTGACAGCAAATGATAACAGCAAAAGCAGAGTATATCATTGTAGCAGCATAAATACAGACAAAAATTACAGATGTGAACGGAGTAATTCTAAGAAAAAGATTTCTATTTGCCATTTTCTCCTTGGTTCTCTGGAATTAAGAGGAAGAAATATTTTCATTGTTAAAGAAATGAATAGCACAACTTAGGAAAACCAGAAAACCACAAAAGCAACAAGTCCTTTTAAACCAAGCAAAAATGAAAAGCAAGACACTGGATTAAATAAGACTTGAGGGTGCAATATTCGATTTCTGTACCACATATGGAGTTTTCACTGTGCAATTATAGATAAAAAATGTTACAGTATAACCTTAGAGCTTTAGAACAGAAAGTGTAATTCTGAAAATGCATCAACTGATCCATTTCCCACCAGTGAAGTCTGCACTATAACACATATTCACAGATAAACAAAATAAAATTAGATTTGTAACTTACATTAGAAGAGGGGAAATATTATTAAAAAATATTTGTCAGTCCTTCAATTTGCTAATTGTATTAATCACTAATGTGAAGATCTAAGTCTTCTGATACAGCTGCATTAGAAGAAAAAAAAAAAGAGGATGTAATAAGAATTATGCAGTACAGCAGTTATTATTTTGGGTCACATACAAGTAATATTAGTGATACTTGGATCACTCCTTGAAGAATGAACAGTAGCCAGAGAACTAAGTTTGGTGTGAAAAATAGGGAAGGCCAGGTAACCCTTACAGTTAAGGTTAAAATAGCAGTGTTTGTGACTTACTGTTATTTGCAGCCAGTATAAATATACAATACATTCATACACACAAACTGAAAAGTCAGAAAGATGCCTCAGAGAACTGCTCTGAGTTTACAGAGCATGAGAGAAAGATCTGTATCATCTTTGCATGCACACCCCCTAACCTACACTGCACAGATCTATTGAACTTCTGTATCTGGCTGCTCATGCTTTTAATAAGAGTGTAAAAACCCTGTCCATATAATAAAAAGCTTCAATGAAGTATAATAAAATCAGATGTTTAAGACATACAAAAGATTTTTAACAGATTACAGAGATGAGATGTTTTGTATGAAACTTTTTTCAAGCACTAGAGCACAGGTGTGCTAGAGCATGTCACAGGCAGCTGGCAAAGATGAACAAAAGGTATTTGCACCTATCATCTACAGATGTGTAAAAAACTCACCACACATCTCTTCCTCAATCACTTAGAAACCATCTGACGTGTCAGTTAATGATTCCCCTCTCTCCACTTCATTCTTCAGACATAAAGGGGTCCCATTTAACATAATCACTTAATAACAGCAAAGTGATAGGTATCAGAACCCTAATTCTTCTAATATTTGCAAAATCCAGCTCTTTGTAATAATAATAACACCATGATAGCAAACTGTAAAACTGTGTAATTATACTTTAATTGTATTGTGAGGCATGCATTAATCACAAAGTTTAAGTACCAAGGATGGAATTATAATAATTCTGTAAAACAAATTTAAGCTAGCTAAGTAGGTCAGAACCACTAGCATGCAACAGGAGACCTCTGGGAATTTATCAGTTAATGGCTATTTATGTGCAAATGAGTGCCCTCCAACCCTCCCAAATCCTGTGTAGCTGAAGGGTATTTCTGTTAACCAGGAGCATACTTAACTGCTGAGGCATAAATTAAACCATTTATTGGAATGATTTTAATTCTTTTCTCCCCCCACCCCACTCTTACTACTCCCTCCACCCTCACTAGCAGCACAATTTACAGTATTAATTTACATGGAGATAGGATTGCTGAAGAGTTTTCAGAAATTACTCTGTTTCAAGGAAGAGGGATAAAAAAGGAGAGAGAACAGAAAAGAAAAAGGAGCAAGAGAGAGAAAAAACTTTCAGTTAGAGACAGCAGCAATGCTACACTTAATCTTCAAGTCTTCCAGAGGGCAGGCTGAGCTATTAGAAATTCCAGGAGTTCAGTAACGCAGCAGTGCAGTGGAAACCCTTTCATAATGAACTCTAATGAAATGAAATTCTCTTTTACATCCTCATAGAATCGTTTAGGTTGGAAACGACCTTTAAGATCATCAAGTCCAGTCGTTAACCCAGCAATGCCAAGCCCCCCGCTAAACCATGTCCCCAAGTCCTACATATATATTTTTCAAATACCTCCAGGGATGGTGACTCCACCATTTCCCTGGGCAGCCTGTTCCAATGCTTGATAAACCTTTCCATGAAGAAATCTTTCCCAATATCCAATCAAAACTTTCCCTGGTACAACTTGATACCATTTCCTCTATTCTCACATTCTAAACTTGAAGACAATGAAGCTCAAGGGGGACTGTATCCACTGTATTTTCTGTCATAATGTTCAGACTGTACAACTTTCAAAGGTTTTCCTTCAAGAAAGAAAACAACAAAAATTTCTTGGCGGCAGGGAAAAAAACCCCAACTTCAATTTTTGAGTTTGACTTGGGAAAAGCTAGTCATTTTTCATGTCTTAGGAAAATAGATACCTTTACAAAATACTCAGAATCAAGATGTATTGAATTTTCATTGTGATGTAAAATGGGGATGATTTACAGACAATATAAATGATTTCTTAACACTTATAATCATAGCAGTAATTCAGTACATCAAGATAATGTAAGCATAACCTCAAGATTCACTTTTAGGCTTATAATTTAATATGCTTGGGGTTTCTTTTTCTTCTAAGTGCACGCACATGCATTCTTGCAAAGCCTAGGGTCCCAGAACAATAAAACAGTAAAAATTTGATTATCCTAACATCAATTAACCACAGCTCCCTGTTATCCTAAACAGGGTCACATCTCCCCAATGCCTAATAATTACATTGTAAAATCCCTTGATTGTCTGAACATATTCACTCTCCCTATTACATTTGGATAATCATGGTTCTGTTAATTATTTAAGAGATGATCGCAGTGCATTACTTTCTGATGTCATCTTTGCACCTAATACAAAACTCCACAAAAATGTAACACACTCAATAAATACATACACAGCTTTTCCTCACCAAATCAAGGTGTTTTAGAATACCCTTGAATATACAGGTGTGGTGTGAATTGAAGGAATTCCCTGGGAGCAAATCTTTAAAATATTTTAGCAAGATACCTGGAACACTTACGGAAGTATTATCAAATGCACATCGCCAATAGCTAATCAATATATTCCTGTCTAGGGAAACAAAAGAACACCAATGAAAATGTTCGTTTTTACTCTCATGGTTGACTTTTTGCAAGGAAAACAAGACTGTAAAAAAGCAGTAGAAGGAAACCTCATTGTCCTGGCAGGCACATCTGTACTTGCCTGTTTGTCCCTTCCCCTGCCCCTCAATAAAAGATGACACATGTCCAGCTGCAGCGAGCGCTCCTGCTGCGTGCATAATGGCTGCCGTGGCTGCCTGTGCAGTCCCTGCATTACCATGGAGAGAACCAGGAGCCTTCTGTCTCTTAGCGCTGGATTTGCAAGCGTGCACACTAAACCACACGCTTCTTACAACTCTTCGATAACAGCCAGAAATTAATAAATTAACAGAACTGTTTGACACACAAAAAAAAAAGTTCACTCCTGTATTTTCAGCAAGCATCAGCATAGCTGTGTTATCCAAGCCTGTGACAAGCCCACAGTTACCTCTCAGCTCCCTACAGTGGGGCTGCAGCCTTGACTATGTCTGTACCTTACAGCCATTGGCAGGGACTCAGGATGGCCCTAAGGCTCTAATTAACCCTGATTAGAGTTAAACAGGGCCTTCTCGTTGTGAAAAAAAGAGAACAGATAGTACTTTCAGTAGCTTCTCAGACAACTAAGTAAACTGCAAACTGCTTTTACCTTTCTCTACTTGCTCCTCCCAGTAAAAATGTCAGGAAGGGGCCCCCACCTGACCCTGAGATTATGCACGATGTACACATTGCTCACTCTTCCTGATTTGTTTTTAGGGAACCTACTATTTCAGGCTCATTTACCATTAGACAGATTTTCACCATCCCTGTTTCAATATGGCTGTAAAGAAAGCTGGAGCATTTATCCACTGGCAATTAGTGACACTTGGACTTGCTCCAAGCCAAATAAAACATGATAATGTACACCTACCATGCCCTGTATCAATTAGCTTTCCTTAGAAAATGTCTAAAAAAGCATTTTCAAAGTAATGGTCTAGACAGATTTCAAGACTCAAATACATAACCACTGAAAACTCAGCACTCTGGTCAGCAGGGCCACTGTGCATACAGTAGAAGCCATCTTTCACACTCCCACTCCAGAAATTCCATAAGAGAGTAGGATACAGAAGCACTACACAGGTTCACGTTTCCTCTCTCCAGCAGAATGGGGAAATTAAAAAGATCGCAGATACTGCAGGTCAAAATGAATGACAGGTCTCCAAAGTTAAATTTTACAGCAGGTTATAGTTTCTGATACTGTTTCTTTAACTTCAGGTTTAACTGAATTTTTGTTCTGTAAGGAGAAGCACAGAACACTGTTTTGGATGTATCCATACTGCACCAGCTGCACTGAGAACTCCTTAATATCCAATCACAGAAACATAAATGAAGGACTGAGTAGCACCTTGACAGTGATTCAGGGAGTTCATCCCACCAGTTTGGCAAGCTCACATACAGTACTTTCTGGTAACTGTTTGTCTAATTCATTGTCTAAAAAAAGAAAGCAAAAATAAAACTCAATTCCACAAGTCTCTCTTGAAGCCTGCAAAAGTGTTATATTCGCAGTCTACTCTAAATAACCACACTAAATTTCTGCCCCAATTTAAGCCAATTCAGTCTTCACATCTTTTACATACTGGGTAACTTCTGGCATGTCTTTCCTCAACTTTTCCTAGCTGCAATCAGCTCCATCAAACTTACAAAAACTTACTACTCTGGTCATTGACTTCTGTGACTCACTCCAATTTTTAAGTTATTCATAAATCTTTTGTAAGCTGACATGTCCAGTACAGAATAAGCAGCTCCTCTCACCTGCAGGAGCTTTATTAACACATCCCACAATGATATTCAAGTCACATTAGGTCCTGCTTCCTAATATCGTAGAGGCTGTGTACACAAGAAAGCCATCATTAAGTTAGCCAAGAGATTTCAGTCAAATTTCATATTTTCTTGCAGCATCTATGGTCTTAGAAACTCACATGAATAAACATCCACACCAACAGAGGTAAAAAATTAAGTACCACACTTACCTCTCACTTCCTTTAAGATACAAGGGAATCCACTTGAACTACTATTCACAATCAATTCCAGTTTTCCCCCCTACACCAGGCAGAAACTGTGCTAGTGCAGGGACAATACTGGATCTTGCAGCCACCTGTGCTGAGCAGGCAGCAAAGTCTACCAGCAAGGGCAGAACAGAGAGATGGGATAACAGCCATGGCAGCTACCTTGCTTCAACCAATCCCAGACATGGAGATCCCATTTCTCTCTCCTTATATGCATACTACCTCCCCACACTTGAACAGTATGGCTGCCACACCAAGCATTCCATATGTTGTATTTGCATTTCTCCTTCCTCATTTCAGTACTTGGCCTTCACCATTTCCTTGTTGATGATAATTTCTTTCAAAATATCAAAGAAATCTTAAATTCTGGTTTTGTTTTCTATCCAAACAAAGAGAAATACTCTCTATTTTTGGCTACGTGGAAACTCAAACTCTGCAACCCATTTTCACCAACTAAAACCAATTGTGCTAAACAGTTCCTCATTTTCAGTGATCTAAAGTGATGCCATTAAACACTGATAATACAAGTAACACTGAAACCTTACGCTACTGATGATTTTCATGACTATTTTCTCTCATTCCCACAGACTCACACCATTTTACAGGAAAACTGATTGTACTTTTAAGGCTGCTGTTTTATTTTCTCTTCTTCCTTTTTTTTTCCCCCATTATAATAGCCATAAACAAGTACAGTAGAAGTTGCCTTATGTCTAAGAAGAAACAAAAATATTCCAGGGGAAGAAGAATCAAATAGTATATACCCAGAAAACAGGAAAGAGTAAACAGAAAACATAGAATGTATTTAGATTAATCCCTTCTCTTCATTTAGTCACTAATTTCAAGAAAGCACATCAAATTGTTTTTGCTGATGAGGTAGTCCCACAAGTTACTAGAAAGAGAAGCTGACACCAGTAGGTTACAGCTGTCAGTAACAGAATCTGAAATAAATTTAGAAAAATTGCAGCAAGTGGCTATTCATCATCTCTGTAGCTATTTTCAAAGCATAAGTGATGGTAGGGGGAACCAAACCCCAAGAGCTTGTTCTACTGAACCACTGAGCTGAATCTTTCAGAGCTGCACAAAGTACTACAATCTGTGTTGTGTCCAGTATCCAGCAGGTGCTTTGCTTGCTTTTCATTTTCCTCCATTCAGATAAGTATATTCATCTATTCAGTTAGCATAAGGATTCTCCTTGGAGTTGGTTCAGATTTCTTTCTCCTCTTTAAAGGTCAACTTTCTTTAAAACACAGAGGCACAAATTAATTCTCCTCTCCAGAGACCAACTCATTTCACAGGGGTTAGCAGTGGAGACAAGAGTACAAAGGGAAATACTTTGGGTGAAGCACGGACAGATGTGTCTAGTTCAGTGCACATAATTGACTTGTCCAACCATTCTTGACACAGCCAAGACAGTAGCTTGCTCTTGTCCCAGAATGTGCACTTGCTGTTTTACCTGTCAGGCTTCCAATTCTCTGCTAAGAGACCAGAAACATACGGGCATAGGTGGGAAGGGCACAGAGTGCACTCTGGTGCCAGAGAGGCCCAGCACACCATCCAGAGCCAGCTCACCATCCACTTTTTCCATTCATCTGCACACAGACTGTCAGTAGGAGGCAGCATTGACTCTGACAGCAGCAGCATCACACCACAAAGTAGTTGGGAGCTGGCTTCATTCTTCTGTCATTATATAAGCAAGATGACACTGTTCTCTAATCCAGCCAAAGCTGATAAGTACCATCAACCTGTCACTTCCTACATTTCAAATTCTAACATTGCAGCATCAAAGAGTTTTTACATTTCGATTTCTTTTGCTGGCAGCGGTCGGTAGCCTCTCATTCTCCCACGGTGTTCTAATGCAGCATTTGCACACCGGGGTTACTCCCAGCCTGAATAGCAGGTCATCCCCTACTCACTGAGCTCATCTGCGGCCCATGTGCTAGGCAATTTAGATCCAATCAGCCCTTATTTAGCTCAAGAGTAATGAGCAGCATAGTGACACAGACTTAAGCCTGACCCTCAGGACACTGCTCATCAAGCAGTAAAACTGTGACAAAATCATTCATCTTCCACCCGCTGGCAAGAAATAATACTCGCACTCACTGTATTACTTTTTCAAGACATAGGAAAAAAAAAAGGTCCTGAATTTTCATGATGTGAGACATTAATTTGCAGAAAGCTGAATTCCCTTAAACCCCCCTGTTGCTATGAGCTCACCAGGGGGAAATAGGCCTTAGGAGACTGAAATGGAATAAAGAAAATTGCTTCAGCTTTCTGTTCATTTTAAATAAGCCTTAAATCTGACAAGAGATATCCTAAAGAGAGAAGAAATATATATCTTGTAAGGTAACGAAGAAACAATCAAAATTAAGAGATTAGAAGGCTACTTGCATATAATAGTTTTATTGGCAAAAATATTTCTTTTGTTTAACATCCACACAAAAAAAAAACAAACCAAAAAACCACCTCCATATGAAAAGCCATTCTCTCACCTCATGTGAAGAATAGAAGGAAAACTGAGAGGAAAGTTAATTTGGGGAAAATAGTTTCACAAGTGAGACACTTCCATCGGAAAACAAATCTGTGCTTTATGTCCTTCAAGGAGCATGTATTTCTCTAAACAACTGCAGGGTCCCAAGCAGCAGGTTCTTAGTACACCTGGATATGAGTTTACTCTTTTTTTCATGGATTTACTCTTTCACAACAGTAAGTCTTGTACTGCTGTCAGGTAGGCTACAGAAAGCTTATGTGGATTATTTTTTTGGTAGATAAAATGGATACAATGGATGAAACACAGAAAAGTGTTTCCATCTGTACCACAGGGGACAGAAACGTGTATCTTCATGATTGATGTCTGAGTACTAGACTTGAGGCTCTTTAGCTTTAGGTGTCTACCAAGACAGACTTTTTTCAGGCATCAACAATTAAAAGGTTTTTTGACAGTTTTGGTTGTTTCAGTTTGTTCTAAAAGTGATTCTAGAGTAGAACCAAGTAAGCTAGAATATTTCAGCTGAAACGGGCCTATAACAATCATCTAGTTCAACTGTCTAAGCAATTCAGAGCTTATCAATAGCTAAAGCAATTTATCAACAGCATTGTCCAACTGTTTCCTAAAAACTGACAGGCTTGGGGCATCGACCACGTCTCTAGGAAGTTTGTTCCAGTGTTGACTACCCATACAGTGAAGAAATGCTTCCTCATGTCCAGTCTAAACCTCCCCTGCTGCAGCTTTGAACAATTCCCACGTGTCCTATTACTGGAGCCCAAGGAAAAGAGCTTAGCACCTTCCTCTCCACTTCCCCTCTTCAGGAAGCTGTAGGAAAAAATAAGGTAACCCCTCAGCCTCCTCTTCTCCAAACTAGACAAGCCCAAAGCAAACAAGAATCAAAACACACAACAGTTTTAGCTAGTCATCTCTGAAGATCAGAATACAAGGAACAAAGGTGTAAAATGTTTAGACCCCAATAAAAACCTGGGAAAAAAAAATCTCAAATCCCACATAAAGTAGGCAGAAAAGAAAATACCATATTAATTACAAAAGCCACACCTTAAGGCAACAACTGTAGCTAAGAACACACACAGTATTCCCTCAGAAGATGGTAGATTATTTTTAAGGATTTAGACACAACAAATCTCTCAAAATGCTGCTATATTCTACAGCAATGCTTGCTTCTCATGCATTAAAGCATTTAGAGATGAGATGTTTATTGCACTCATTCAAACATCAGTTTTATTAATGGAATACCTAAATTAAAAAAAAAACAAAAAAAACCACTAAAAGTACTTTAAACCATAGTTAGCACAGCAAGGCATGCTTGCTTCCCAGGCATAAGATCTATGCTTGTGAAGAGAAAAAGGATTCCAATTTTTTCACACAATAAAAAAAAAATCATAGCAACTTTTAATGACTTTCTAATGGTCATTCATTAAGCCTGTGAGATCTTAGAGCCAAACTAACATCATCTGACTCTCAGTTCAGTGGTTTAGTCACAGAGTTGCCTTCCGTGCTTATCAGGATATCACAGCTGGTAGCTCTAAATATCCTCCCAGGATGGGATGGGTAAGTGAAGACTCATGCTCTCCCAAACTCTTCTGAATACGGTTTTCAGAAGCTCAACATCAGAAAAAAGATTTTACAAAGACTAACACTAAAACCCCTGAGGGGGAAGAAAAGAAGGAGGGAGGACCTTTCTATTCTCCTCCTGAGCTTATCTGCTGACTTACACAGTAACAGAGAGAGGGAGAGAGGCTTCTGTTGGTCTCGAAAAAGCTTCCCACAGGCTGTTTTGATGGAAACTATAACGCAAAAAAAAATTACAAATGACTATACATTTCCATAGCAAAGATATACTGGATAATCCATTCCTATCGTGATTTCTCTCACAACCTCAAGGCTAAACACACTCTAACAGATAGAAACTTCCAGTTCTGCTGTTATCCATGGTCCAGTTCTTAATGGAACTTATAACTACAGACAGGTTTACCTGGTTAGTATTCCTGTAAGAGCTTATGAAATTTACACACAGAAATTTAAAAAAATTGGCAAAAAAGTACTAATGGGACATAAATGCACAAGAATTGTTTGCAAAATAAAATTACTGTTTATTATAGTATTAGGTTTGTGGTACTTCTCATTTCTCCTATGCGAATCAGGACCAAGTCTTGCTGAAACTAGACAAAGACGTTTGGAGCACAGCAGCGATTTCACACCTGGGCATGTACTCACATTTTATAGTCCTGTAACTACGTGCTAACACACCACAAAGCCCAAATGCCAGGATGACGAGAATAAGAGAACGCTCATGTCAGAGCAATACGTCATTACAGTAAAAGACATTTTACCATGTCTCAAACACTTCTTTTCAGAATAACATATTGAAGTGCCAGAACCTACAGCAGATTTCTTCAAGTCTTGTGTCCATTTTCACAGCAAGTTCTGTCAAATGCATGTAATGCCTGTATTTTTATTAGTCATGGGTTTCTTTTTGTGCCATAAGGTAGGCAGATGACAGGCAGTGCTACAGATTTGGAACAAATGAAAGCATACATGGGAAAACATCCTGCATTTACCTTTCAAGAAAAAAAAAGACCAGGATTCTAAAACACTGCTTAAAAACAGGAAAAAAGTAAAAGAAAAAACTTATGTCTGAGTTAGAAGCAGAATCCTTCAAGTAAACATAGGAAGGAAGCATTTCACATTTTTATTTTGAGAAGTTTCTTGATTGTTTACTGTTTATTTCACATGTTTTCAAAAAGGAGACTGTATTGAAATGCAACCTTACACTTCATACAGATTCTCACTGTGAAGATCAAATACTTGCAAGTGCCAGCAAGTAGCATCTTGATTCCAATTATCCAGTCACCACATATCAAAAACTGATAAAAATGAGTTCTCCTGCCAAGTCATAGTTCTATTTAAATATATAGACACCAAAATAATCATAATGGTAACAATCAATTAAAAAGTGGTTTAAGAAAGTTTATTTAAAGCAGTCTAAGCATAGGTAAATACAACAATCAAAAGCTACCAGCACTTTTCTAGCAGACAAATAAAATATGAGAAAAATTTGGAAAGGGCTATTTTAAAACATAGTAATGTAAAAATGGTGAAGGTAGGGGGCTCTTTTCAGATGTCTTTTAAGAAAAAAGAAAGAAAAAAAGTGCACTTTCAAACCCTTGTAGGGCAAGTTTTAGCCCAGAGCAAGTTTTCACTGCTATGTTACAAACCCTTGAATATAAAGGTTTATAATGGAAATGCTGGCAGACCCTTAACTACAGCGGCATGAATAGCTATAATTAAAGAAGAGCTTTTGGCTACACCTCACTCTGAAAATTAAAGACTGGAATTTTTTACAGTATCCTCAAATAAAAGCATTGGGAAACCTGGAGTGAGATTCCAACAACCCAAGAAGATATGTTAAAGGGGATTGCTGAAACTATTTGGTATTTTAAGCTTTAAATACTTAGGCATTTAGTTAACATAACCAAGTCAGTATTTTCATAATGCTACTTAATCAGCAATAAAGAATGCTCCTCTGAGCCATCATCTGGGGTTAGCAAAAAGTGGCACATGAAGTTATTATTTCCTAACAGCCTAGAGGGAGCCGCTTCTCTCTTTAATCAGTGATCTCACTTCCTTCCTACCTGTAAAGTCCCTGTCATACAGTTATAGAGTACAGTGTACAGAGAAATTACATTTATGAAACGCCTAGTATCTTATATCGGCCTGGATTTTAAAAACAGGCACTGAACCCTTTCATTCTTTTCTGAGTCTGCAGACAGACCAGGCAGTTTAATGTCTGGTTAGCACAAAGTCATCCACATATTTTAATCCAAGAAAGTGGTTTTAGTGTTGTTTTACTTGCATGGCAACAGAGGACTACGTTCAGTAAGTCTGTCAAAGTGGGAGAGAGAATCAATAGCCTTTTCGTGTTCCATACAGCCTGAAGATCAAAGTGTTTTATCACAGAATATGCTGAGTTGAAATGGACCTACAAGGACCATGGAAGTCCAACTGCTGGTCCTGTACGAGACCACCCCAAGAGTCACACCATGTCCCTAAGAGTATTGTGCAAACACTTCTTGAACTCTGCCAGGCTTCATGCTGTGACCACTTCCCTGGGGAGCCTGTTCCAGTGCCCAACCACCCTCTGCGTGAAGAACCTTTTTCTAATATCCAGCCTAAAACTTCACTGACAGAACTTCAGGTCATTCCCTCAGGTCCTGTCACTGGTCACCACAGAGAGATCAGTGCCCCTCCTCTTCCCCTCACAAGGAAGTTGTATCTGCAATGAGGTCTCCCCTCAGTATCCTCTTCTCCAGCTGAACAGACCAAGTGCCCTCAGCCGCTCCTCATACGGTTTCCCCTCAAGGCCCTTCACCATCTTCACTGCCCGTCTTTGGATGCTCTCTAAAAGCCTAATATCTTTCTTACATTGTGGTGACCAAAAGTGCACACAATGTTCAAGGTGAGGTTGACCAGAGTAGCATAAAATGTTAAGTTTCTTAGCAGATGGGATAAATAGGCTGTTAACAGTAACCAGACGTACAAATACAGAAGATGCAATGACGAACTGTTATAAGCAAGACTCTAATAATCTTATACCAATTACTATTTGAGTATGTTGGTAATTCAAATATTTCAGCACAACTCCTTTTTATAAGAAAAGGTAGAATACTGTCCTGTATGTTGTCTGTAGTGACTTGAGAAGTCTGGAATGAATTTCTATGCCCTCCTCGCTGTGCAACAAAACAGCCACATAACCCCCAGTTCCAGAAAGCTTTGAAATTATACCAAGTTATGAAACAGGCAACTTTGTCAGCAGTCTCAAATTTCTCCCTATTTCATCTTTAAAAACAACACAACAAATGCTGTGTATTAGCTAATGGAGAAAATGTCAAAGTATTTTTGAAGCCTCCAATTTATTCCAGGAAATACATTCAGTTGAACTGAAATAATAAATAATAAATCAACTAAACTTAGTTTTGTGCTTCATCTTTTTTCAAAAGACTGCCTGAAAAACAGTTGTCTTTGGATCTATAAGCTATTGACAGCTGCAGTCAAACTACTAGACAATAACAAAGAACCTAGTTAAAGAGAGATCTTGCATATGGGCCTCAGTATTCCTATTATGCACTCTTCCACAGCTCTTTACACATATTTCAGCCTTACACATTTGAAGTAATGGCAGATCAATAGCTGCCTCTTAATATCTTATAAAAAAAAAAGGCAGTTTGGGCTTCAAACTGGAGGACTGCTTCTCAAAGGCATCAGTAGACAAAAAATATGCTTATTGAAGGGCACTGTGGATGTTGAAAAATGAACTAGTACATCAAAGCAGAAGTGCTTGAAGTGGTAAAATATGATTTCCTTCTTTCCTATCGAACCCCAGACAAGTATTTAAATCTCCGTCACTGTGGTATTTGAATGCAACCTTGGTGAAAGAGAAAAAAATACAATCAAGAGTCTGAAAAACAGAATATATTCAGTCAAGAAACAAAAACAAATAACCCCCCAACTTACGTAATTTAATACAGAAAATAATTTCAAAATTCCCTGTGTCAAAGGAAAGATGATGTTGTCTGAAATAGGAGCAACTGGATGACTTTCTAAAGAGCCACTAATTCATAACAAAATCTCAGTATTTCAAACCTGATCTCCTGAAATAGTAAGGAAACATTTCTGAGATTCTAAATGCGTTGAAGTATTGAGGGATTTTGAAATTTAACATATCATCCACAGTCCTCCACGGATTTCTTTTTTCTTTTACTCTATTTCAGTGAGAAATACAGTTTAACCCTAAAAACAAATCCAACATGCCAGTCTCTATCCACAATTTAACTAAATAACTTACCGAAGTCTGGCTAGCACAACCTGAAGAAAATTCAGGACCATACTCAGCTCAGCTCCTCGACAAGCAGGCAGCAGCATAGTAAAGCCATCATTCAGCAACTTTTCCTCAGAAAGGCTCAAGTAGCAGCTAGTCTCAAACACTTCTTGGACACCATCAATGTAGGTTGAAAGTAGAGTCCAGAGACTGTGTCTCTGTGTGTGGTCATTTTTGCTTACTAAAAACTCCTTTGCCTTCTCACGGAATGAATTTGAGATTTTCTCAGCTAGGACACTAATGTCCATGTTCTTCTCAACATAAATCAAAAGGAAAGCAAAATGACCTCTCCAGATGAGAGCTCTCTGAGACATGGTGATGGAGGATGAAGATAGGAAATCCAAAAGATCCAACACTCGACTCACTATATCTTCTGTCTCTGCAACAATTGCCAGCATGAGGAACAGGTTAAAAAAGTTCTGCAGCCCCACTTCTGTCAGCTCCTGCATTCTTCTCCGATGGAACTTGGAATAAATTCTACATTAAAAAAGCAAGCAAACAAACAAAACAAACAAAAAACATAGAAAAAAGAAAGTTTCTTAAAGCATGCAATTGTCTATCTGCTTGAGAGACTAAAATTGTATTTTTATGCTTTTAGTTTTTAAATATCCTTTTTTCTCTCCCTTCTTCCACTATTTTGACTACTGGAACAAATGTGGTCTTTCATTTTTTGGTCCTGTTTTAAGGTACATGTTAACTGTTTTCAATTTGAGGTTCAGCTTAACCCTTCTCCCCTATCCAACCTCCAGTACACAGTTGAGCACAACATAAATGTGTAGATGCTCTACTTTGTCTGTAATGGGTGTCCTCCATACTATGCCTTCAAATCAATCAAGTTTAGCCCATGAGGGCTGCTAGGAAATGAAGATGCCAAGTGGCAGCTCTCTGCAACAGCAAATCATTGTTATATGCTGACTTCTTCCCTAGAAACTCCTTCATTTTCACATGGAAATAAGCTAGTGGTTTCTGTTATGCTATACTGCCACAGCTGCTGTGATCAAAGTCTAACCTACCAAACTATCACTGTAGTAAAAGAGATAGGAAGATCTCTGACGGAGATCTCTTTTTCTCCATAGTGCTTCACGAAAGTCTGTGTCAACCTGTACTGCACACATACGGTATGGATGGTGGACTACAAGTTTGGAAGAAAACAGGGAAACTGAGGCATTTGAAAGAGAAGTCTCTCTCCAGCACAAAGATGTGAAACTTTATCTATATTGCTTTATAGGACAGTGCTACTTTGCAACTCTAAAGCGGTTAACAAAAAGCAGAAAGCTTTTAAAAAGACATCTTTTCTGTGACCTTTGCTTGGATCTGGGCTTTTACATTAATGTCACCATTCCTACAACTAAGTAAGATGAAAATGGCTTGTTTAACTTTTTGATTTGTGGGTTTTAAACCTTGGGTATATCCTTCACCTTTAATTTGAACTAGGTTCCACATACAGATAGTTAAACATCCTTAAATGTTGTTTTTCTATTCTGTCACCTGGAAAAACAGTTGGAAATGGTGCTGAAGTTATCAAATCTAGCCACCAAAAATTACAGCAAATCCAATTAATGTTGTTTAGTAGTAAATTACTACTGACAGGCATTTACGTTTTTCATGCATCAATTAATGCTTGGTTAGCTGCTGAAAACAGAGTTCATCCCAAAATCATAGCTGTAGGCTGTTAAATTTTGCTACTTGTGTAATTGATTTTTTTCAAGGTAGAAATGATGAATACTGGTTGAACAGACTGATGGACTGAGTGTTGTGTATCATTATTCCCCCTCTTAAATTAGGGAAAGCAAGAAGCTATAATAGCACAAAAATGTAAATATAATTTGGTTTCAGTAAAAACAGAGGAGGCTAATTAAAATTACAAAACAAAGCAAGACACTGATACTAAATCCAACAATATATTTGTTTCTATGTAGTTGTAGTAATTTTAAAACCCAGACTTTACTGACTATAACAACTTGTGAAGTGTACGTAGACATTACTTTTTTGGAAGGTATGCTTTTGTTTTCTGATTGCCAAGATAACACTTCTTTCTTGGAAGAAACATACCACGTAACTTGGTAAGATGTGCATACACATGGGCAGTTTTATTATATATTTATTATTTGCATACATGAAGATCTCACTAATACTTAGTAAAATGTTAATTTTATTAATACTTAAGGTATTTTTTAAAAAAACAAAACCATAAACCAGAAGTAATTGTAAGTCTCCCATATCTAATGAAAAAAAGTTTAAAAGTTAGCACTTGTAATAATTAGTACAATCTCATTACTATAATAAGTTTCATGGATTCAATAAGCATTTAAAGCACCAAGAGTTTGATTTAGAGCACATATATTTTATAGTTTTTTATATCATGACTGATTGTACATTATTAGTATGTTTCCAAATTAAGTGAAATATTAAAACCCTCAGAAAAAAATACTGTGAGAAATTTTGGAAATCATTAAGAAGAAACTGCAGGCTTAGCAAGTGTTAGTCTGCATGTTCTTGGACAACACATGGCTTATATGCAGCTCAAACACTATTTCTGTGCTTTAATTACATTACCTGTCTGGCAACTTGGTTGTACCACTGCATAGGGTGCCAGTGTACCAAAATCCTGGCCAGCAGGACAAAGTAAATCATCATAGGCTATGAATGCCAAGGTGATTCTTGGAACCAGCTGTTGGATTGTGTTACAGCCTAAGCTGGCAACAGAAACTTCAGGGAACAACTGCTTTCTTCAAATTATGAATCACCCTGGATCCCTCATCGCCTTTACCTTCTCATGAATGCAGTACCCTCCCACCTTGCATGTGGCTGGAAGGGCTACTGACTCACTACACTTCTTACAACATGAGACAAACTCAATGGTGGCCATACCGTCCTTTAATTTGTTTCCAGGGATGCACACCGCTGTTTTCTTCTTTCATCATCCGTGCCAAAATGCTAAGAAAAATGAAGTAACTGTTGCTGGACTTGTACAGAGAAGGGATCTGCTGTTCAGAGCAGCAACGTTTCACCAACTCAAGCATTGACAAAGAAGTCTTACTGACATTTGCCAGATCCTTCAGACCAAGCCAAGGAATAGTAAAGCAACTGTTCTAAAAGAATAAATGAAAATAGAAAATATTATAAATAACAGTAAATGCTAATATTCCAAATGCAATAAGATGCAATTCTTCACACAAATAAAAGGATATATTCCTACCACAACTAAAAAATAAAAAATTACCGTAAATATGTGCAAAGTATTTTTACAAGATCTTAAAATCTGTAGTCCTGATGAAAAGTATGAGTTAAAATATAACTCGTTCTATTGTCACATAATGTAATGGACCAAAACATGATTTGATTAAATAAATAGCAAACTCAGGGATATTGTCATTGACTAGGTAGTTTTACAGAGGTATAGCAATCAAGCTTGGCCACAGGAAAATCAGAATTAATCAGTAAAATTCAAGGACTATCCACATTCAATTTTGCATTTTTATATATTCATCTACTTACCAGATTCTTGCTGTAGTAATCCCAGAGTATGGTGACAATAGATAGGTTAAAGTCCCAGAAAGTACACAAAGTCAAACAGCACTGCAGATGCATTCGCAAGTGTTCCTCTAACACACCAGTCTTGAAAATGAAATAAGAAATTAACTGTAGGAGGAGAGCATCACCTTATTTACACATAAACCAAACACTACTAGACTAATCAAAGTAATTTCTTAATACAAAAATTGTTTTTAATAATATACTGTTGAGTAAATACATCTGCTAATAGAAGCAACAAACTAGAAGACAAAAGCTGACAATTGCATCCTGCAATCCAGCCAATATAATAGTGCATCACAGAATTATTTAGGTTAAAAAGACCTCTCAGATCGTTAAGGCCAACCTTTGACTGATGCCCACCATGTCCACTAAACCATAGAACTAAGAGCCACATCCAACTGTTTCTTTAACATCTCCAGGGATGGTGACTCCACCACTTCCCTGGGTGGTACGTTCCAATTTTTAACAACCCTTTCCATGAAGAAATTCCTTCTCATGTCCAGCGTGAACCTCCTCCAGTGCAGCTTAAGACTAAGTCCTCTTGTCCTGTCACTAGTTGCCTGGGAGAAGAGGCTCAGCTCTTTTAGCTCCAACCTCCTTTCAGGTAGTTGTACAGAGCAACACAATCTCCCCTGAGCCTCCTTTTCTCCAGGCCTCCACAGAGTTGCAGACACGTTAGGGCAACAGCCAGTTTAACACTGTGAGCCTAACTTGAAACATGACTGCATGGTACAGAACCTCACAAAACAGTAAATGGGGCACTAGCCATACCGAATATATGAGTCAGCTGAACACTTAAGCCCTTCTGTCACATACATCCCAAGGAAAGCTCATTCACCAACATAGAGGGAGCATACAACCATCTGAGAACTCATGTTTCTCCTTATAATACTCCAAAGAAGGAGACCTTTTGTTCCTAAATCATATTCCTTCTCAAACCTCTGCAACATGGTCATATAGCTAACACTCCAAACGATTCTAAGTCAAGGGCAAATAAGTCACTGAACAAGGGGGGGAAAAAAGTACAAAAGACTTTCCACACCACATTTTTTTGTATTCATCGGTTCCAAATTTTGCACTCAAAAGGAAGAAGGTTTATAGGAAAGAAAATAGTAAGTGCCAAACAATTCAACACAGTGAAGTATTCAGCTTTTAATTGTTGGATATTGAGAGTGGAATTCTTCTCAGCCAGCTTTTGACAACAACAGAACTGGACTTGCATCAGAGGTAGGATATTAGGAGCTTCATACTCCATCTGAAATCATGTGTTTTAATTTGAGAAATCTACTTTAGAACGATAAGTTGTGTAAGGGCTTTATTGTCTCCACTGACTATAAAAGTGATTTAATGGACAGCTTGCATGTAGTTGTCTTAAGGGTAGACTTTTACAAATATAAATCTAACACCTCTCTGGGATGGTAGCAACTTATTCTGTGACAAGAGAAACTCTGACATATTTTTAGCTTTCAAATACATTTAAATACTATACAGGCCTGGAATTTCTAAAAGCATAAAATAAGCTAAAGAAGAATAAAAGGGGTAAGAAACAGATGTAATATACAGGATTAATTTTACTACTCAGAATCGTAGCCCCAGGAAGGGGAGTGAAGAAAACTGTGCCTCAGATAAATACTGAGAAGTTATCTCTTTCAATTCCAGTTACAGTGCGAGGTCACAAATTATGTCCCAAGCTCACCCAGCTCAGAAAATGCTTAAATAAATCACTAATACCAGGTGATGGAAAAAGATAACATTAGGTTGTATTGAGCTTGGTTGGGGTTTTTTGGTTTGATTTTCTTTTTAGGGGGTTGCTTGGGTATTTTTGTTGCCATTTGAAAAAATCCTTCAATAAGTACCTGTTACTGGAAGAACACGACTTTTTATAAAGGCATTTTGTGATGGGACAAGGGGAAATCGCTTTAAACTGCAAGAGGGTCCGATTAGACGTTAGGAAAAAATTCTTTACTGTGAGGGTAGTGAGACACTGAAGCAGGTTGCCCAGAAAAGTTGTGGATGCCCCACCTGCGAAAGTGTTCAAGGCAGGTTGGATGGGGCTTTGAGCAACCTGGTCTAACAGAAGCCCCATGACAATAGGCCTGGAACTAGACGGTATTTAAGATCCCGTCCAAACCAAACCATTCTATGACTTCTGCTCTTACTGTCAATACTACTTATGGCTTACTATGTCTTAGAGCTGCTTTTCAATGCCACAAGAATCTCACTCACTAACTTATCTCTACTTGGCTATATATTTATGTGAAAAACTTTATTTGTTGCAGTTTATAAAAACACCATAAGCAATTATACAGTCACCTACAATAATTTCTAACCATGCCTGCCTTCTCTCCTCATGAACAATTAATGTAGGGCATATGGCTTCTAAAGTGGCACATTTCTAAAACAACATTAACATTGAAAAAGCATTCTCTGTTGTCATAGAAAATTATATATTCAATACATGTACAGCATACAAAACACACTGAAATAGAAAAGTAACTTTCCAGTAGAGACTCATTAAAAATAAACAGAATAATTCAAATATAATAAAAATGCCTACAAATAAAAAGTAATAGTCAAGTATTTTTTCATGTATGACGTAACTATTAAATCAGTAGACTTCCCAAAAAATAATAATCTTGCACCAAAAAACAAGGGATAGAACACCTGATATTTTTAATGAATAAAAGCAAGAGTCTTAATGTAAAGCAAAAAACTAGAGCTGAGCATATCTATTTCTCTAGAGGGATCTACCCAGTTACAAAAGTATAAAAAAACCCTCAACACCAAAACACACACCCTTCAAAAGGAAATTCTTAGTCTTAAAGCTGTATTTTGTGTCAAGGATTATGTTTAGGATCTAATTCAACAAACGAATGCTTCAGTTAAATTAATTCAACAATAAACATTGCATAGTGAGCAGCTTCAATTTAAACCATTACTTATCTGTCCAACAATAGTTTTAGAACTGTTTCTAAAACCAAGATAGTACTGAAGGCTTTATCTCAAATTTACTATGAAAAAGTTCTCCAGACTTCAAATATCCCTGGAATTAATGGATTCCCTCATTGCTCTTTTGCTTAAAATGGTTTCCTGCAATGCTGGAAATACTATCAGAACTCTTGAAGTAGTCAGCTTTTAATTTACCACAGAAGGGAGGAATAGCAGATACTATCATTTTGATAGTACTATCTAAACACAACATTTTTCTCTTATGACCTCCTACTGTAGTAACAAAATTGGTTTTCTAGAAATCCAACAAATACTTCTCTATCTTTTTTAAAGTAGAATTAAACCAAAAATACAGTGGAGGTATAACAAAATTGAGGCAGAAATGAAGCAACATGAAGCACTTATTTTCTAAAAATGAGAAGGCCAATAAGAGACTGCTATTAGTGCTTAAGAACTAAAAAGATTTGATTCTCACAACAAAACTTCATAAGCACAAATTCATCTTATACTGACAATCCATAAATTTAGTCAGTTTGATGTTGCCTTGTAGACAAATACAGCTATGGTAATATTCCTACTACAATAATTTTAATTTTGTAGTACAAATAAAATTGTAAACCACTGTTACGATTTTCACTAGCCCACTAAGAGAATCCCAAATTACAACAGAAGTAGGAAACATCTCCTGCAACCAGTTTCCCCCAAAATGCCCATTTTTTGTGATACAGATGGGAGATTTTTCACATAAGCAATTGTTTTAACTTTTATCCATCACGATTTAAAAAAGAGAACCATTTCTGGCTGAAGAACTCACCTGTTTGTCAACCATTTGAAGATGAAAGGATATATTCAAGGAAGCAGCACACTACACTTGCCCATGTATCCATGATTCCTCATATCTTCTCACAAATATTTTTATTTCCCATCCCTATTGATCCCCTAACCTGAACAGCACCTCCACTTATTTCCCTTGCTCAGCAGCAGGCTGACTGTAACCTTATAAAGGAGTTCCCATCTGGCGACAGGACATTGCAGCACCCCTCTACCACCTTCACCTGTACATGCACACCTCCTTCAGGAAGTCTTTATCATCCTCAAAATCCAGCATATCCTAGATGAACTTGGCTCAGACTCTCTGCTGTCTGCATGCAACCACTAAATGCAACAGTATTACTGAAAGTACCAAAACGCTGCAGGTTTAACACTGGTTAGTAACTTTTGTATCTCAATACCTAACTGTCCTGAGGATGTTAAAGCTAAATCCAGCTTGTTATCAAAGGTGACTATTCTTTTCTCTATTTTCTTGATGCTCCTTTACCCTTGATGGCTGCAACAGTGCCTATTAAATCATCTTTTCATAACATAGAATTCGAAGCTCACATGAGAAGAATTTAACAGTTACTGGTAGGAGATTATCAATTTACATTACAAAATGTATGTTCTGCACCTTTTTCAGATGCTTTTCAACACACAAAATTATGCATACTTGACTTTCCCCCTTTCCCATTCTTTGTAAATTGCCATTCTTCTTCTGAGTATGTATAGTCTAGAAGCTTTTGAAGTTAGGGAGCAACAAGCACAAGTGGATTATGAGGTTGATGGACGTAGTACTAAACATGATTAATTTTTAAGTTTCTGTATGCCTAAAAATGAAGTTTCTAATAACTACTTCCTATCTTCTCCAGCAAATGAGTGATTTAGCATTATTATTTCTTCTAACTTATTTTGCACAGCTATTGCTGTGCATCTGTAGAATAGATAACAGATACTGCTTAAAAGGATGGCTCAGATAGGATTTACTAACAAACTCAAGCCAAGTGTTAATGGGCAGTGTCATCAGTTCTGTCCTGCTCTTCATTCAAAGAGCACTATTCTCACTTTTTGCTTTTTCCTGCTTCTCCATGTTCCATTTCATTATTGACTTCTTGATATCTCATTGTGCTTCTCATTCCTACATTTTCTGGACTCAAAAATACTCAAGAGATGCAAAAGGATACGATAAAATGTAGGAGTGGCCACTTGAAGCTGTCACATCAACAGAAGAAAAGGACATGTATACTGGTAAAAGAAAATCTCCTTCCTAGACGCTGTCAAGAAGGTTGTTGTGCAGGGAAAGGGGAGCAGGAAGCATTTTTTAATAAAGTATTATGTTCACTTGCGCATGTGCATGTACGAACTAATGTTCCCCAAGGAGCACTTCCCACAGGCAGCAAACTCCAAAATGCAAGAAAAAAATAATGAACAAATAAAAACAAGCAAATAAACTAAGAATAGTTACAAAGATGTCCTTGGCAAATGAGGGTTTGTTTTAATTTCGGCAGTGGTTGCCTTTGGAAATTAATATTACTGTGTCGTTACTGACTCAATATTCAAGTCTTCTGAACTTTGCCACCTAGCTACCTTTCTAAACTGTCCACAGTTCAATACTTCTTTAACAGAAGCATCAAAACCTTTGTATTCTATCTATATTCAACATCAAAGTAATCTTTTTTTAAAATAACAAATATTCACAAGAAAAGGGGAATATTTTGAAGAAAAAACATTCACTACAAACGTCCTGTTTCTCAGGTTGCTGACATGCAGAAGATGTAACACAGGAAGGTGGCTAATAAGCTACTCAGTTTTTATGAATTCTATCTCATTTAAATCTCTCCAGTTTCTCTCACAGAATGGTAAGCACTGTAATGTCATCACTGTGGTTTTAAAGTATATGCACAGTTGGTATTTTCAGTTATGTACTGCATAATCATTCAAAAAGAGTTAATCTTTTAAGCTGAAAGAACACATTAACCAAGCGTTAGCATTTGTGTATAGAGTATTAAAAAGTTGAAAAATTATGCTCTCATTCCAACTATCTTAAAACCTACAAATATTTTCTTGTAAAAACTGTAGTTATAACAAATATTATTCCATATTCCAGCTTCAACTACAGTTGTTGCTAGTGCATGAGCAAGGCAGTAATAATAATTAAAAACCTAAAAGAACTGATTCCTCTTTTGCTTTCAACAACAGAACTTTGTGGAATTTGTCCTAATTTCATATGAAATCAAATAATAAAAAAACCCATGTCTATTCTTGTCTTAAACATACACAAATCAAGAAATTATTTTTACAGGTGTTACTGATACAACATCTGCAATTTGTATCATGCAACTTCAGAACAAATTTACAGAGCTACAACGTAACATATTTAAAAATGTGATGAACAGAATATTTAAAAGCATTTTAAAAGGAGGTCAGTTCTGACCTCTGGGCCATGAAGCATTGCATTAACAGTTCTGCAAAAAGAAAAATGATAAGGTATGAAATGAGTGCTCAGAAACTAGAACCTTATCAGTAAGAGTTTGATTCAGGCCTCTAAGACAAATTGCTCAGCAAGGCAAGTCACCTTCCTGCTGTGATGAGGATATAGCTGAATTTTCAATGCAACTGACTATCTCCTTCATCATGTCTCCTCAACTTGATATCCTTACATTCAGTATCAGGTTTACATTTTCTAAGCATCCAGTTCTTACTCTGAATACATCTTGTCTAAGCAGCCATATACCTACCCTTCCAAGATAATTATCTTTTTTCTTTATCTGCCAATTTAGCTCAAGCACAACCACTTTAAAGCAAGTCTAACTGCTAACAAGGAAGGGACTGGGTACTGTCATAGTTCAGCTACGTCAAGGATGTTAATTTTCCAGTCATAAAAACACTAAAATTCCAGAAATATACTTGTTACTTGAGCTCTTTTCATGCACTGTCTTTTCCTGAAACCATCCCTGACACCTTCCTTGTTCATTTGTTTCATTCTTTGCACACTTACTTGAGCATCAGTAGATTTTTTAAGGAGTTCTTCCACAAATTTCCAATTGGATTCCTTCTGTTTCTGAAAAATAATTATCATCAACATGAAATAGCATTTGTATCCCTTACAGGAAGAATTATGCAATAATGTGACAATAAGCAGGCAAAATATTTCCAAAAATATTTAATTTCATGACAACATAGTGTAGTCATCACTGAAAACAGCTTTTTTGTTATATAAATGTAATTGATATGCCCTAAAAATCAGCCCTCATAAAACAAAGAGCCAAAAATAAAGAGTATGTGACTTGAACCACTTTAAGTGACCCATCTGCAGTCCCAACCTTCACTTTTAATAGAAAAGCAAAACATTCAGGCATTTTTTACTAGTCCAAGCAGTATGTCTTACAATTTCTTTCTTTAATGTTCTGTAAAAATGAAGACATAAGGGGTAAGAAAGAAGAAAAGGTACAATCTCATATTTTCTTGGTTTTTTTCTTTTTTCTCCACTGTAAAAAACACTCCTGATTTTTTCCAGGACAAACATTAATAATTGATTTGGCCAATTCAGTAAGGAGTTGGACAGGGTAGTTTAAATATGGTCCATAATTCATACTCTCCAGCTTGGGTAGACAGATGACTATCCATTTGGATCAACTACACCATGCTAGTGAAGTAAAACAGATTTACATGGGAAAGCATATTAAAAAGAGAAGAAACCACTCCACATCTACTTATGCAAAGTGGGAAAGAAAAGGGTAGAAGGCTTTTCAACTAAGGCCACTTTTTTCAGGCTGGGGATGGGGAAGTGTGGAGGGGAAAGAAAAAAATAAAGAAAGCAACCAGACCAACATACTTATAATTCTAGGAGGCCCAACAATCATCTCTTACATTCAGCTACGCATATAGCTTGCATAGATAAGTAGATGTGTGAACATAATACTTTCAACATTGTCCTGCCTTACTTATTCCCCGTGTTATCACAACTGTTAAGCCTTGTAGATTATTCTTTAGATAGCTGTCCTTTAAATAAATGTCAGTATAGAACTTACAACAAAGAGCATTTTATGCTTCGGTAGTTGAAATATAACAACTTTCCAGCAGCAACACCATTGTGCTTGATCCTCCTCTGACTGTACCACTTAATGCTGTGACTTGGTGACAGTTCCACACAAAACTCCAGAGAGTACCAAGAAAATTTTAAAGATGAACTCTTTAAAAAGATGCTCTAATACTTCCGTAACACAATTTGATTACTTGGTGGCTTTACATTTTTGCACAAAAAGAAAATTCTGAAAGACAGCCAGTAGTAGAAAATCACAGTGTGTATGCTCTCTATGGAACAAATACAGTCAAAAGGACAGATTTACAGAAAGTTACACTAAAGCTGTCATTTAATGATTCAGGAACTTGAGCCATATCTATTAAGAAGTTCCCACTGCTTCTTCCTCATCCTGCCTGCTACTCTTTCTGCTCTCACAGCTGTACCCTGCCACTGCTCAGATGTTCTGGTACTTCTCTTTGTGGCATACAGTGAGAGCCAGACCACTGAACTGACTCAGATTTAGGAGAGAAAGAAAGGATGAAAAAGGGAAGAGGGCCTGATCAAGATCATAGAATAGGGACACAAATAATTGTGCCAGAACAGCAGAGGGCACATCATGCCTAGGGTGGTGAGCAAGATTTAAGCTGTTACTGATACCAAAGGCTTTGCATCATGGAACCAGAGCTAGCATCCTGTCAGGAGAGGCCATTACATCAACAAATAGCCAAGGAGTAAAGGCAGCACTTCAATAATGAATATAACCCAGGAAGTGCACAACCTGCATTCCCAGACAGTTCTGGCTAGTATTTACATCAGATTTTTGACTACTGCATTTTAGTTTTGTGAATACCTACCCACTGGCATGGTCCTACTGCAGACTCCAAGTAAAGTGAATCAACTGCTAAAAGGCCTCATTTATCAGCGATGAGTAGATAATAGAGTTATGCTAAATGTCTATGAGACTGATGAATGTCTGGATCAGCCTGATCAGAATATGTTTTTAGTAGTATAATAGTCCAAGGACACATGATTTATACAACAGGTGTTTATTGCCAAAGTTTCAGCTCACCTACAGTATGCAGATCATTTTACAAGATCCTGGAGTAATCTAGAGCAAACTCCTGACACCAACTGGGATTGATTACAGGAGTGCACCCAGATTCAGCCCAAAATCAGAAAAGAATGACACCAACCACCTGCTGCAATCTTTTTTTAGCCACAATTGTCTCTATATTTTAAAAGACTTGTTTCATTCAAATCCCAAAAGACTTACATCCTAACAGTATTCCCTACTGCACTGGCAATATGGCACAGCAACTGTTTACAATCCATCCTTGTCAAAGAATGGGTAAAACCTGTATGTCCTACTACAAATCTGGTGGCTTAAAACAGTCTCCCTCCACCCCCAGAGTTCTGAAAGTCAACAGAACCTAGAGACCTTGGGTCCATAAAAGTGCTGCTAAAACTTGAGTTGAGACCCCCAGGGTATGCAGGAAGAAACTTTTGAAAGGACTAACAGCTGACTACCTGGAAAAGCCATATTAGGCTGCTCAGCTGGAAGTTCATGTTTGCATATCTTGCCACTTAGGCATTTCAGATTATTCTATTCAAAGGCAAGAATTCTTAGCCCCAAGTAACTCTGCCTATATTAACCTAGCCCACAGGATATTGAAATTGACCCCTGCAATGTTCAGAAGTAGCAATTTTTCTCATCAGGTCCCATTTGAGTTTTAAATTTACAAATCCTGCTTTTCAGAAGACTGATGTGGGACCTAAATGGGGGGATACAGAAAGAGACACATACTATACATCCCTCAGAACACAGTCTCTAAGAAACCTGGCCAAAATTTTCTAGTTTAAAAAAGTGGTTTCATGTGTGTGAAATATACATTCCATATATATGAATCATTGCATATTTGAAATTGCACTATATGAGCTAAAGGGGGAAAAATAAAAAGAAGCAAGTCTGAAACCTATTTAGAATTTTAAAAGCTTTCATAACAACCTCAAGGCCATGCAGACCACATTAAAAAATTGAAAATCTTCCACAGATGACATAGGCTTAGAGGCAATTTTTACTACAGAGAACATGAATAACCATCATTATGACACATCACCCTCCTACCTCTGATCACAGTTAATTAAAAGAAAGCATGTGTCATGAAGCTATCGCATCAGATGTTTAACCAACAAAACTACACTGAGCCCTGATGTAATTCCACTGACTTCACAAATTTATATCACTATCTTACCTGATAATTTTCAAAGGACAGTTGAGGTTACAATTCGGGGAGGGGAACAGGACCTAAAGAAATGGTTACTATCAACTATCTATGAGAGATTACATTATTGTGGTGGGTGAAAATGGCCTGATGTTACTGACAGATTTTTTTTGTATAAGAACAGGGATCCCTGGACAAACTCAGTCACACTCAGAAATGCGAAGCACAGCTAACAGTTTTAACATAAAGACTACTGGAAACATCAAGAGGAGCATGCACAGGATGGTCTCATGATTTACAAATTGAGACTTGGAAATTCTATTCTCCAAGGTGGGCTCTAAGGAAAAAAAATATTATTTAATCTTGGGCACTTCCTGACACTGCATCTCAGATTCCTACTTTAAAATAAGAACAACAGGAATCCTTTTTTCCATTCTACATCTTTTTTGGTTTATGTAAGTAATACAGTGCCTGGGGCAAAAAGAAATAGTCTCTCACGAGGCTAAATACATAGTATCTATCATTATGAGATACAGGGAAAAAAATCCAATGATCAAAGTAAACAGTATCACTGCATTTGGATTAGGGCATTAAATATAAAAAAATCTAGTATAAATGTCTGCTTCACACTGATTTCTGTATTCAACTTGGGAATAACCTTTTCTCTCCATCTAACTTCCTTAATAAGCAGGGAGTGTAGAAATACTATCTTCCAATGTCCCTCTGAAATATACTATAGACGGTGGTCCTCTCCCACCCACGCAGTAGCAGGGCAAAAGCAGATGAGCTTCAAACAACCTTCAGTGTAAGAATCAGATGTGGTCTGCAAATTTACACTGCACGAATGTGTAAGAAGTTGGTACATTTTGCCACATGGTAATGTGCAGCTTGCCACAGGATCCTAAAGAATCTGTCAACAGGGAAGCAGATAAGCATCCCACACGTGTAAAGTCCTCTAGTGACCAGAAATGGTCATGAGTTTTTCAACTTGGTATTCAAGCACTGAATTACCACACCTTCCCTGTTTTTATTCTTTTTTTACAAATTTGTGTAAGTAAACCTGACTTTTAATAGAAAGTCTTTTTTTACTCAGGATTGTAAGCCTTCGCAGAAGTTCAACATTTTTCTTATCTATTTACATACTAATGCTTTTGATGATCTAGAGATAAAGGAGGGGATTTTTAGTTATCAAAACAAATTGCTCAACTCATGTGATTACTCTTCCCTTTTTACAGATCTACTTTTCAAAAATACTTTTTAAGGAATAGAAATCACGGTACAGACTTTAATAAAAAGAGGGTATGACCTTCCCTGTTTTAATAATGAATAATAAAAGACAATTCACAAGTAAGGGTAACTAATCCCAGTTTGTGGAAGAAGCCATACAGAGCTTATGCTTGGTAAATTAGGAAATATAAGCAATGTCGCTGAAAAGTTAAAAAAAATACCACACACACAAACTCCTCCCCCGAAACAAAAAACAAACAAAACCCCACCACTAAACAACAGAAACAAGCAAAACTAGAATCAGGCAGAAGATAAAAGGAGGACAGATGACAGAAGATGGCATGATTAGATTCTTCGTAGTGCAAAATACACTATCTGGGAGGAAAAACCCAAACAAAACAAACAAACAAAAAAAAACAACAACAAAAAGAATTCTATACCAATCAGTAATAAAGCTATTTATGACTCAAGTCACTCAAGCTCCACCTAAACATAAAGAAACAGTATAAAAGTAAGCCAAGAAAGGGGAAAGCATTAGGGAAGACTCCATCATAGCTGCTGGGATTAGTTGATGGGCTGTGTTCCCTATGTTCTCTGCCACAGGGACGCCTATTGGGTAAGAACCATACTCTATGCAAGCTGAATAACTTTATTGGGATTAGAGCTGGTCTGCATATTGCTTTGAATGTTTTTGCAGTCAGATAGTATCACTGACAATCCCTGAACCTTAACCTGTCACAATTTTATATTAATAAGAGTGTTATTCCATAAATTCTTACTGTGAGTCCTTCACAGGCACTGACAGCTGCCAGCAGCAGGCAACACACTCGAATAAAGTGGAAGACCCACTGAGGGGTCATAGAGCGGGAAGATTTGTTGGTGTCTTTCTCTGAATAAGTCAGTTGAATCACTTTGTGATCCAGCAGGACTGTTCAGTGAAGGGTCTCCACAATGGGAACATAACAGACTGGTCAGGCACAAGGGTCTGACTTCCCTGAGGCACTGACACACAAATCAAACACTAAGGATTGAGGAAATCTCCTCACACTAAGGGTCAAGGAAATCTTCCGTTTTTACATGAATAGCAACTTATTGTGCCATTGTGTAATGCAAAGGGAATGCAATTAGACAGACTGAAATGTATCCAAAGCAGAACTACCACTTTAAAGAAAAAAAGCAGCATTGATAATCATACAATCAACATTTGAGATTTATACTTCATACAGTACAAACTAATGTGTTCAGTTCTTAAAACAACAAACCCAGTCAACCATTTATGCTGTAGGCAGACAGTCTTAAAACATATGCTACATCATTAAGTATATGTGCTAGTAAGTAGTTATTTCAAGTTTCCTTAATCTACTGAATATCTAGTATATAACATGAATATGTCAGAGGTTCCTAGAATGTTTTACTAACTTGTACAAAGCACATCTTAACACCACCAACCCTAAAGGATTTCTTTTAAGGAGTATGAATATACCTGTATTACAACATAAAAAGTTTTCTATCAACAAAAATAATTAAAGAGATCAAAACCAGTTATAATAACTTTTTGGCATGTAAAAAAAGCATACCCACCTTTTCAATTAGATTTCCATTACGATCAAACTGGTAGAGTGATGCCAGATGACTAATGATCCACCAACTAAAACTCAATGGGTCTTTGCATTGAACTGCATCAAAACCAGACACACCTTCAGAACTGCTTGGCCTTTCAGAGATATTCTTTAGAGTTTTATTCACCAAGCTCCAGAAACACTGTAGAAAATGGAAAAGTTAATTTGAACTCTGTTCTCTAAAAGCTTATGTTAACAACTTTCTTTAAAATGCTGTCCTATTGATTAATTTGCTTTTACAAAGAACAAGTCATTTAAAGAAAATAACAAAAAGCAGCGGTCAGTATTACCACAGAAGACCAGGAGCTACTTTACAAAGTTATCTCACAAATGTCAGTAGAAAGCAATATGAAAGGACAAGTTTGGGTTGTAAGGAAGAACGCAGTGCAATCCTTCACAGGCAAAATTACAAGCCAGTGGATTGATGATGTGCGGACAGGACAGTGCACAACACTCACAACTGAGATTAGAGTTCTTTAGTGAAGACTTTTTGTTAACATACTTTTGAAAACCTTCTAGTGCCAGACTCACCTAACCAAGAGGAATATATTAGATGTTACAGAATCAGTCTGAACACAGCAAACTGAATTCCAATTCTCTCTTTTGTTCCAGTCTGTTGCAGCACTGATAAACTAATTCTCTTTGGTTCAGACTCCTGTCTGTATCACAAAGCCTGTGCCTATCTCCCCAAGTTTCATAGAAGCTTTGTGGGACTTCTTTGCACCTGTATTGCACCCACCTTACCTGGATCCTGATCCTAACTTATGCCTATGTATTGGGCTTGCGTGGCCAGGTTTTTGGTAGAGGGGGGAGCAACAGGGGTGGCTTCTGTTAGGAGCTATGAGAAGCTTCCCCTACGTCTGGTAAAGCCACTGCCAGCCAGCTCCAGGACGTGTTTCCTGCCGCTGGCCAAGGCTGAGCCAATCAGCAATGACAGTAACACCTCCATGATAACATATTTAAGAACAGAAAGAAAGTTACTGCGCAGTTGAAAATTGCAACAAGGGAATAGTGGAGCAACAAGGTGTGAACAACAATGTAGACACCAGGCCTACACTCAGTGCAGAAGGAGGGGGAGAATGTACTCCTGGCACTGGAACTGAGGCCCCTGCAACCTGTGGTGCAGACCATGGTGGAGGAGCTGTCCCCTGCAGCCCACAGAGGACTATCGGGGTGCAGCCCATGGAGGACTAGGAGGGATGCAGAGATCCACCTGCAGCCAGTGGTGGATCCCACACTGGAGTGGGTGGATGCGCAAAGGAGACTGTGACCCTGTGGGAAGCCCAGGATGGAACACAGTCATGGCAGGGACCTGCTGACCTGTGGAGAGAGGAGCCCACGCTGAAGAAGGTTTTCCCTGGTGGGACTTGTGGCCCTATGGGGGACCCATGCTGGAGCAGCTCCTTTGTGAAGGAGCCCATGGAGAAGTGACCCACGTGGCAGCAGTTTTCTGAAGAACTGTTGCCATGGGACTCACGCTGGAGGGGTTTGTGAAGGACTGTCATTAAAGAGTAAACAACTATCAGTACAAACACACTACAGTGAAGTACTTCATTCTGTACTAAGTCAACTGTACTCGTGCAGGTGGCTACTTTGATTCTTATAAAGATTATTTCAGAAAACTTTCAAAGGATTTTGACACTTTATTTATTCAGAAAAACTTAATCTCAATTCTAACCAGCAGTCAAGAAAGAAAAATTAAAACACTAGCAAATATGAGCAAAGGAAAAGAACAAAATAGAAAACATCATTATACAACATATAAAATCATATGGCCCCCTAACTCATACTTGGAATACTGCATACAATCTTGGCAGTCTGCCATTCAAAATAGGATGTAGTGTGGAAGAACATTCCGAGAAGGATGATAAAGATGACCACAGGTAAAGAATGGCACCTGAAAAAAGAATTACTGAATACAGCAAGACTCTTCAACCTAGAAGGCAGAAGTTAGGAGATATAAGAAAAGAAAGAGACTGAAAAGGCATATAAAGTAGCACCAGTATAAAGAAGGACAACAGGTAGTGATTTGCTGATCTGCTCTTCCAATAGGAGTATAAGAGGACATCTAAAGAAGTCAGCAACTACAAGATTCAAAAACAAAACCCAGGTTGTTCTTGTATAGAGGGGTATCAAAGACAGAAACACAGGCTAGATGGATCATTGTTCTGACTGTACCCACGTTTCTAATGTCTGCAGATGAATCACTGCATGACATATCACATAAATTGTAAATAATTTTTTTAGAAAATGAGTAAAGACAGCTTTTTTCTGTTTTGTTCTTACATACGACTTTCACAGTCTATTCTTTTGCTTTGCTTTCTTCAGCACAAGGAGCACTTCTTATCAGTGTCCTAACTCGCAACCAGACAGTACACTGCAAACCTAGACCCAGGACTTCATGCACATCCAAGACAGTGCCCTGAAGCATCACAGTTACCACACAGTCCTCCTAAAGCAAATGTGAAGTTCAGTTCTACCATCAGATCTGTGAACTAGTGCATTTGTGGAAATATGGGAACATTTGGTGACTGTATTGCATATGTAACATGCAAGCATATGTAACATGCAAGCATGTTCTTCCATTACCTCTGTATGAGACCCTTTATTTCTGTGGTCCAGCAGGTGAATAAGGAGAACCCATAGTTCTTTTATACAGGTACAGGGATAATGGTGACTAGTAAGAGCCTCAGAAGGCCGCACCTGAAAGAATATAGAATAAAATCATTCAGAGACACGTTATTTTGTAAACTGCATTTTATATACCATTATTTCTTCTTGTCTTAGCTGTTAAGTTTGAGTTTATTTGGGTTTTTTTGGCAGTTAAAGAATATAGTTACAAATACACATTCAAAGGTGAATTATTTCATTAATATCCAAAACATCTCTCTTATACAAGTCTTCCCCAATTCTACCTAAGTTACAGGTTGCACTATTTCTTAATCTCATCTGATCCACTTTCAAACATTATTTAATCAAATAAAACTAGCATGCTAAGTCCTAAATGACAAGGAATTGCAATAAATACTGATTCATTGTCTGACAGGAGAGAAAAGAAAAAATGATTGATTAGATTTTCTTGATGTTCTTCGGAAGAAAAAGATTTTAAACTATTTAATAGTTATTACTGTTATTTTTAACTGAAAAATCCTTAATGACTAGGCATAATGCTAGCAGAACATGTTTTTGTTGGCATGAGAATGTTAATGTTCCCACAACATTTCACAAAATCTGCTTTTCGGTAAATTTACTGCAAGGCATTCTTTTAATATGCAGAAAACAGCATATTTCAAGTCATGTACGTTATTTGATTACTATTCCATATTTAACAAAATTCACTCAGACTGATGCATTTCAAATGCAAAATAGTCTTCTTGTGATTCATCTTTCAATTTTACATTCCCTGAATTGTGAAACAAAATAAGTAAAACAGCAAAAGGAAGTGCTAAATAAATAAATATATAAATCTCTGGATGTTTTAATGTTTTGAAGATCTGCCAAAACTGTATATCAAATAATCATACTACAGACAAAATTACTTTGTCCTACTCCGTAAATCCACAGAACTGTATTCAGAGGTGGCAAAAATTGTGAGAAAACCTTTATTTAAACAGCATAATTCAACACCTCTTACCTTTAGCAAGGACATAATGGCAGAAATGTAGAAAGAAATGAGGGAAGACAAAGCAGCTCATAACACACTTTATCCCTAAACAATGAGTAGTCCAAGTCTGAATAACCAACCTACACCCCTCTAAAGCAAATAGAGAGAAATAGGCACCTAGAGAGATTAATTCATCTCACTCACTGCAGAAGAAAGAACTGTTGCTATCCCTCCCAGACAGTGAAGAGCCTCGGGTGACTAGTTTAGCCAACAAACTCCTAGACATCTGCATCTGATAAGATGGATCCTGAATTTTTATATCCTCATGCACTTTCTGATCCACTCATGCACAACTATTCTCAAATCACATTGGCACTTAAAATCATTTCTGAACTTGGAAACCTAGTGATATAAATTTAAAATTATAACAAAATATGCAATGCAGCAGTAGCTGTGTGAAAGAGACACTACAGAAGTGAAAGTGAATGACTAAAAACCCACACTTTCCCAATTAGAACAAGTATATCACCAATAGTTTCAAATCTGTATAATATTCTATTAGGATGCAAACTTTTAATTTATCATCTACCATTAGAATAATGTTCACAACTACTGTTTCATACAGGTCCAAATGAGGTTTAAATATTGAACTCTTTATTATAAATATGAACTATATTTATAGATGTGACATATAATTTGTTTCCTCTCTCTAAAGAATCATGTTTATCCTATGAAATTGTCAGGGTAGACCCTGGCAATCAATTTAAAAGCATCATGAGGTCAAAACTGAAATATTTTAAATAATTCTTTTTTCACATTTCTCATACTGGTCAGAGTCTTTCACACACCTGTGTCTCTTCTCATGCTTTTAGTTAAATATCTGTTAGGGGAATCTCTCAACATATTAAATTAATTTTATGTAAATATTATCTTGAGAATAAACATCAGTGCAACCACTAAAGTCTATTGAAAAATACATTATTTAAATGCTAACTTTCCAAAACTGTAAGTGCCTCAAAAATAACTCACCACCAAAGAGCAAAACAGATCCATCAGAAATGAGAGTCTACTTATTACAGATGTACTACAACACTGCAAGTTTTTATGGAAGTTTTAGGTATAGAAACTATCTTACAAATGAGAGTTGAATGCTTTCTACATAGACTACCAGTTGTCACAGCAACTAGGTTTCTACATCTACTATTGTGCTGTTCTACAAGATTTCAGGACCTCTTCTGCAGGAGATGTGCCATATCCATTCAGGATAGAGTTTGGTCAGTAGTATCAAAGCAAGACACCATGCGGATATTGGTTAGACTAAGGATAACCAAGATATTGTTTTCTTCAGAGGTACTCTGGATTTCCTCTCACAACATCCTGAGTTTAGTGCCTCGGTAAGTATGTTTAAAACCTCAAATTGCGGTGCTGTTGGGACAACAGAGCTCTGGTGCCAGAGACATGGCTGCTGAAAACAGAAGATATCCAAGAATATGTATTTCTCTGCCAAATGTGTCTCAGAGTACATTGGGCTCAGTACATGATACAAGTCAAGCATCTTAATATTGAAGCTGCCCAAGAAACAGATCTGAAAAGATGAATCTGGAGGACTAAACTTTATGTCTCTCCTTCCAACGATACCCACAAATGGTAAGAGCTGCACTCCTGAATGTTCTCACCAAAAGCCTAATGATATGTTTTAGTGATGAGCTGATGGTGTCATCTACTATGGGTACTAGTTGCATTTTCAACAACTTTGAAGGGATGTTTTTTCCATTATTGGATGACAGTAATGATTGAATGCTACAGGAGCCACCAGCTAAATAGATGTTATGCAGCTCAAGTGCAAGCTTCACTCCAGAAATGAGTCTTAAATAGAACTAATTCAAGCTGTGTCCAAAGTCTATGGAGAGCTGAAGAAAGAGCATTAGTAAAACAATTCTTCTCTCTTTGTGATGTGCCTCTGTGGAAGTACATTGAATCTGTCATTTTTATCATCTGATATTTCAAAGCCTACTATCAAGCACAATGTTCAACAGATACTATTTGAATATTCTTTTAAAAAAAATTACTCTCATCTATTTGTCTTTTGACAGGGGACGAGGTTGCAGTATTATCTGATAATTTAATAGATCAAAACTGATTTAAAAGGTAACAGTTGTCTACAGAAAGGGAGTTTAAAAGAACAGATATCAAATGCTAGTACAGCCATTCCCCCCACCCCTCAAAAGTAACATGAAAGAAGGGAGATTTAATTTCTCATGTTTTTGTACTAGGAAAACATAAATTATACAGTGGTCACTGCTACTTATTCTCAAGAGTTCAGTCCTGCGTTCATGGATCAGACATGCCTATCCTAAAGCAGGTTTCACAATGACACAAAGAAGATTACACAGCTCTTTTTCTCACTGCTCTATGGAGTTGTTATGACTTTCTAGCTTAGGAGTGCTCAAAAAAAGAGAGAAAAATATTGCAGCTACAGAAGAAAAGAAAAAGAAAGGAGAAGGACAAGTTTTCCCTTGACAAACGTAAAAGTGCTGTAACAGAAAGATGAGGTTGTGGAAATAGGCACAGGGCAACAACAAACTGTAATATGACGTTCTCTAAGTGTCCAGTTAGCTTACTGCCAGGATTAGTGTTCTTCTCTTTTTGCTCCTGTTGAGAGAGTTTGAAAAGATTTTGTTTTTTTGCATCTATCTAAACCTTTTAGACTGTGCCATGTTTGGCATTAAACCTGGAACACTGAACTTAGGAAATGTGGCACTCACTTCTGTTCTGTACACAGTGCATTTCAATATTACTCTCTCATTCAACTGCCAGATGGTCATGAATAAATATAACACAATTTGAGCTCCTAACAAATAACACTCTTTAAAACATGGAGATACAAAGCCACACGTAACATTTAAAACTTAGCAATACAAAGTCATCTATGCATTGGTGCAGTATCTAATTCATATGGTTTCCAATACAACCATCCAACTGCCCATGTCCTATATAAAGAAGTTACCTTTGTATACTTGTTGATGGACAAGCTTACTAAATCAGATATGAGATTTCCACAGTGTTTTTCAAATAAACTGATACTCGTTAAATTCTCTCCGGTTACATTTATGAAATGGTTAGCATATACAACTTGTCCTAAAACACAAAAGAAAATTAAACTTCTTTAGTTCCACGTTGGCTATAGGAATACAAGACAGACAGGGTTTTTTTTCTATTATATATATATTATATTAGAATTGGTTTGTTGACCTGTATGTAATTTTAATTTACGAATTCATGCGAATAAGTTCATCTTTTCTCAGTTCAAGCTAATCTCTTCATTATTGCCCTCAAATCTGGTATTATTCAGGTTGACAGTAAAATAGCTTGGCACTTTACAGCCTTCTATTGGCACAGTTTTTGCAGCGGAATAAAGATTTATTTATCTTCAAGTTCTTCTTTGTCACATGCCAGTGCGCATGTTCTGGAATCATGACATGTTTTGCAGATATGCAACTTGATGACAAACAATTCTGGAGAGGTCTAACACTTTCCTTTGGATGTGTTGATGTAAAAAGCTGGCACGATCATGTTCCAACTTGAGCATTTGTAGATATTAACACAGATAAAATGGTAAAGTTAAGAGGCCTTAAGATCTTATCCTACAAGCTTTTCAACAGTACAACCCCCTTGACACCAGTGGAGCAGATGATATGTAGAATGAGTCCGTATTTTATTCTTGGAAATGCAAGGTAAAGCCCTGAACCCACTATCCTGCCACTGGTCTCAGCAGTGTGAAGTTTCTACTTAGCGTACTTTACAGAATGAGATAAAAACCTAAAAAACTCTAAAAGGCACATAAGAATACAAGACAATATAAACAGAGATAATACTGTCTTGACTAGTAAATTTTATTGTTAAAAAACGCAAGCTTTCTCTTACAAAGATAGGTTACTGCATTATTACTCAGAATGTTATCTAGGAATAAATATTGAATTCTGGACAATAAATTGCCTCCAACAGTTTCGCTATCCTTCCTCTAAAATGCCCTAAAAAAGGAAAACAGGTTATCCCCCAAGAGATCATAAAAGAAACTTAGAATTATAAAACAAACAGCCAACCCACACACTATCCAGTAGCACAGACATGAAGAAACAGAAAAAAATGTGTTAATCCGAGCAAGGCTGTGTTGTGATAGCACTCAGAGCTGGCAAAAGCTAATCTAAGAGTTCAGATTCAGTACCAGTTACCTGGCCTAAACAGTACACTCTTTCTAGACCTCAGCATTACTTCAACTGTTGCAATTCCTATATGGAACTTCTAGAGCGGGGTCAAGGGGGAAGGTTTGGTTGTAGTGAAACAATGATTATGGAAGCAAATACATTTTTGTGATTTATTTTGGTAGAATGGACACAGAAAATAGATATAAGCCTCAAAAAGCCAATGAAGTTGTCGTCTGTATCTTAACAAGTCTTCAACAAACTGAACTACTTTGAAGTTGGGTTTTTCAATTGCATTCTATGAGCTTTTTTATCTAACTTACATGAGCAGCTTACTCTTATCAACTTACTTCTTGCCCTTTTAAAGCCTTTTAAAAAAATTTTAAAAAGATATTGCCTTGACCTTTTCTTTTTGTACTTTTACAAGCTCCTCTGATTGATGCTTCTTCTTATGCCCACTATTTTCTTAGTGTTGCACATGGTTAACAATACAAATTCTCTTCTCTGAAAATTCTTCTTCTGGTCCACCCTTGGACACCTTTTCTAGAATGGTTTCATCAAATTGTCATTCACTGTTATGCATTCTGGATATCTGCAAACACATTTTTATTTGTGATGTCAAGAAGTGAATTGTTATAAAGCATTTTTATCAGTTGAGCGCAAGCTTTGTGATCTTGAACAAGTTTTGGCAGAACAAATTCCTAATATAATTTCATTTAATTTCAGCCACATGAAGATTCACAAAGAACCTGCCCTCACCATTAAATACAGATATGCTTAAAATCTACCAAAAGTAGTACACGATTCTGAACAAACTAGATGAGAAAACTAGGTAAGTCATATGAAAAGATCAAGTTCAAGGAAACAATCTGCATACTTACTCATCATTTTTTCACCTAGTACATGAAGAACTTCCATTATTAGCCAATTAATATCCAAGTGGAGATGTAGTAAATGCCATGATGGAGGAAAGACCTGTGATTAGAAACACACACATTTACTTATATTTAACAGTTCTTTAGTGAATTCTGGATAATGTACTAAGACAGGGTGGTCAGACTTTGGAACAAGCTGCCCAGGTACACAGTAGAATCACCATCCCTGGAAGTGTTCACAAACACGTGGATGTGGCATTTGGGGACATGGTGCAGTGGAGAACATGGAGGTGCTACAGTAATGGTTGGACTTGACTTTTCTAACCTTAATGATTCCATGATTCTTAACAACTCTAAGATGGCCTGCAGTGAACATTATAGATATCTATGATCAAATACAATGCAACATACAAACATGCCATTCAGTTAAATAATAAAAAAAAAAAATAAACAAAGAACTTTTATGACAATTAATTCTGTCTGTAGAAGATGTTTATGAAGCCTTTATTAAAGCCTGACAAATTACACCTTATATTTACAGAAAAACATTAGGTAGTACACAAGCTGCTAAAGTGAGCTTTTAAAATAATTCCAAAATGTCAATATTCTGTTCCTGAAAGAAACAGTGATTTCCAGTAAACTTTATTTGCTCAACAGTGGCCCTACTGACAAGCTAAAACACTAGGAAGATTCAAAATGCTGCTTGTCAGTGGATCATTTCTTTCCAGATACTAGTTTATACAAGCTAAGACTGAAATTCTTCTTTTTCTTTCTAAAAGATTTGAAAGTTAGCTATTATATGTATGCACAAATCCTAATGGCATATACTCCACTAGTGTTTAATGCTCCTTCCACATCTGTATTTTTCTTTATGTGCAAGATGTTTTCTTATTCTGAGTCAGATTTCAGAATGTATTTTTAAAGCAATGCCCCTCCTACTGGGAAGCTCAGAAATTTTAAGCATCAGTAAGGACAAACACCAAGGAATTTTTTAAACATGCTACACTAATTCAAGCCTACTTATCTACCTCTAAATGGTATCATCGTTTGTCTAGTACAGGAAGAATTCTAAAGCTACAGAATGTAAAAATAGATAAATAAAAACAGCAACAGAAAATCTAGATCTCATTATTTGTGTGTGCCAAGTACAGTGTAGCAATTAATAGGGGAAAAAAACACAAAAAGATTAAATTATATTAAGCCAAAATTTATCAAGTTGAATAAATAACTTCAGATAAAAAGATTAAAATTACAGAAGACATCAACCTTTGCCTGATGTTGAATAGTAAATGCTGCCAGGACACTACTAGGGAGTTCACAAAGGTGACCAATATGCATGGTCAAAGCATGAAGCTCTTCCACCAACACTGATGGTAACTGTGCTTCTAATTCTTCATATGGATGCAGCATTCCATCACTTTCCACTTTAGGGGGTTCCAGATATCTGAATATATATAAAAATAGACACAATCAGAAAACAGGAAAGAAGCAGGTACACAAGGCTTGGTACCCAAGTTAGTAAATTGTGTGCAAATCTCACCTGAAGATGAAAACTTTCACATAATGCAAAAACTCAACACATTGATGCCTGATGCTCTCTGCTTCAGAGTGCAAGTTTGCAGCTTGACCTGAATTCAAAGAGATCAATAGGTTAAAGCAGATGAGACCACATTATGGCTCGTTTAACATTTGCATTCTGCACAGTAATTAAACCAGACCACTGGAAAGCCACTCTTTTTTCCAAGGACAACTTGTGAGGTGACTGGTGGCAAACACCCACTTCTAAACGTCATCTTACCAAAGGGATCCATTCTTTATCTTATCATCTCAGGCACATATTCAGATATAGAGAAGAAAGAAGGCCCACAGGAAAGGTGACAGATGCAAGCACTCAGTGCTAGAAGAAATCATTCAGCCCTAATGTCCTGCCTAACTGTTTCCAAGACATGTTCAGTAAAGACTTGTAAAATAATTTATCAGCACTCTTTCCTCTTGAGGGACTTAAACAGGTGGACTTATTTGGAAACATGTTTTGCAGCTTCTCTTCCTAAGAAGCATCATATTGTTGTACAGTGCCTTCAGATGTAAGGGACATCCATTCACAATCCGTTCACTTGCAGCTCTGTGTCCTTTCTTTTGCTCTCATGGTATTACCATCCTTACCTTGCACCTGCAAGCTCAAACACCACCATTACAGCAGAGTCAGGGGAGGTTTAGGTCAGATATTAGAAAAAGGTTCTTCACTCAGAGGGTGGTTGGGCACTGAAACAAGCTCCCCAGGGAAGTGGTCATAGCACCAAGCTTGACAGAGTTCAAGAAGCATTTGGATGATTCACACCATGTGCCTGAGAGTCTCTTGGGGATGGTCCCGTGCAGGGCCAACTCAGCATATTCTGTGATTGCCACTGGTTTGAGAAACCCTCATTTATTCCCACACCTTGCCTTGTATCTTTCAGCTTATATTAAAGATGAAACTTAGTGCATAACAAAGCAAATAAAGTTATTTAAATACCAAATAACTACTGCCAATAATATATATATAGACACAAAAGCTTAGCAACCAGTCAGCCTGCAACACACATACCTGATTATGCACATGCCAGTTAGTAAGAGCATCTTAAATGTGGAGTTTGAGCAGGGCCAAATCAAAGTGCATCTCACTAGAGGGGCTGTGTGGCAAAAACTCTTGGTCACCCACTACACTGGACTGCACATCCACGGGAACAGTTGTCTTTCCTCTTCTCCCCAGCTGACTACTGAGGAAGCTTCCTTTACTTTGTCTTGCTTTCACTTCCCTTTAGTTTCCCTCCATCCCTTCCACATAGCCTAGAAGTTCATGTCACTTGTTACAGACCCTAAAAATAAAGCTTTGAGCATATGAGTCTATGTCTTACTTAGTCTATCTCAAAATCTTTTGAGCAACACTCAGTGGGTGAAGCAAATTAACTGGTACAAGTATCACGGCATTTCAGCTTATAGTCTACTCACACCATACAAGAAGCCACAGCACCTGCCATGTTAATGAACCATAGATTCTAAAGAAACTATTTATAGGTATTACTGCTGCTTTGCAACAGCAATAATACTGCATCCTAAGTTTTCAGAAGTTCTGTTTAAGCAAAATTTTATATTATAGCATTTCTCTACAGAATCTTTTGCATGCTACCATAAATCATTGAGCACTGAAATAAATGGACCAAAACAAGAACAGTAGAGTGTTAAGAAAAGAGCAGGGATTTTCAAAAAAAAAAAAAAAAAAAAGACAGGACAACACAGAACACAAGAAGAACTGTTTTATGGCCTTCACATTAAACAGTTCTCAGTACAAAGTCTGCAAAGGTCATAGGAAACTAAATTTAATGTACAGTATTGATAACCATGTAAACACGAAACACAAATATTTACTGAACCAAAACTCTTAACTGGGGTTTTAACCATTGGCAATAGCACATTTTTCTAAGGCATCAATAATACCTATCATGACCCTGCCTGATCATTTTAAATATTTCAATCCCCATGACACCCTTCTACCAAGTGTATAAAGGGGTGAGTTACAGCTGTATCAATGACTTGCTCTAATTCACAAAGAAAGCCTAGTGCAAAGCACAAAATTCAAGCACTTCATTTTACTAGCTTATTTGACAAATGGAAGAACAGGATACAAAGAAGAGAACTGAGCAGATGCTTAAATTTAAGGGGAAAAGAACTACAGAACAGTTTCTTGGTGTCCAGCTACCATATAAAAGTTCAAATGTTATTTAAAACAAGCTATTTCCACTTACATATTAAATGTCAACACAATTAGACTTTTACAATCAACAGAATATGAAAGAAACTTGATGATAAATTAACAAAAATTATTTAAATGGCAGAAAACTACAATATCAAAACAAAATAATAATGTGCAAAAATATTCATTCATACTCATAAAACACTAGCACTTTATCTGTAAAGAGAAGATACTACAGACAGTTTATATCTGAGTAATTACTGAACTTCTCAACTTGCTAAGTAATTCAGCTTTCAAACTTACAATAAGCTCAAGGCTGCAATAATCCTTCAGAAACATATTGCTTCTCATGCCTCAGTATTTAATTGAAATAAAGAATGTTGTAGTGATCACATTTTATCGATCCTGCTGCAAAGATAAATTAAGGCTGTAAATAGCTCTAAACTAAGCAAATATGACTAACTTGTTTAAATGTAAGCCAAGGGAACTCAGAAAATAATCCCAAACCACACTACCTTTGTAACTAAAATAGTTATTGGGATTTTTGATGCAATTTTCCATTTTTAATTAAGCTACTGGTTTTGCAAAATTCTACCTTACGGGTGACACGTTAGCTCAAGTCACATTAATGCAAAATTCCCCACTCAGGTCAGTAAGGATTGCCCTGTGATCTACCATACAGTCATATCTGGTTCCAAACTGACGCCCAACACGTCCACTACCTATTTTTGTACTACCTTATCTCACTTGGCTGCCTACAGTTCTACCCTTACTGTGCTTTTATGCTGTTTATATGCTGTTGTGAGGTACACTCCAAAAGCCCTTGGTCAAGAGTCAAAGCACAAATGTGATCTGTGAGAATATAATTCTGTAATGAAAAGGTTGTCAGATACGTACCCCAATGTCAAATTAAATGTGTAAAACTTACCAAAATCAGATGAATTCATTTGTACGAGGTTTTCCAGACTGTATATCTGTTGCCTAATTAAAGGAATACAAAGGTTTATAGTATTTATATAGGTAAAAGTTGCTTAACTACATTTTAGTAAGGTCTAAATAGAACAGAGAAAGGTGAAAGGTGTTTCTTGCTTTGTAATTCTGAAAAAGCTTCAGAAATATAACTTAGGAAAGAGTGTTAGTGGAAGGCAAAAGACACATCCAAGTTTGAAGGGATGACATTGGATAGAATTTTTGCTGTTTTTTTTAAAACACTGAACACAGTAACAACCAAATACTACAACAACCGGCTAAATATTGCAGGAGGGAAAAAAACACCATACACACAAACCCAAAAGTCATTCCCTGCAAGTCACCTTTCCACAAGGATAGCAACTTCATCTTTGACCACAAAATGAACATGAAAATTAGCCCTCATGGCATACTCAGTACACATTAAATTAATTCACTTGTGAATGTGCTCTAGTAAATTCTGTCACTAGCTTTTCCCGCTGCTCAACTCCAGCACAAAAGTTAAACATCAACAAATACAGTAGAGTAAAAGGAGAAAGTGTCTCTAGAAAAGCTAAAGCTCAGTTGAGTCCTGGAAAGGAAAGAGAACATTTTTAAAGAAGCTAACTGCCACTGCAAATGAAAGTTTTAAAAAAAGCTGTAGCAGATAAATACTCAGCCATATTCTGCAAGAACTGTTATTTGCAAGTGGTCTTCAAGTACAGTCTCCACAGAGATAACATGGTAATAAACGGCATATACAAAAAGCACAACTCTGTCAGAGAGACTTTTGAAAGAAAATGCTGCATAATTTGAGGAGGGAGTTCTCTGCCTCAATTCTCACATAGTCAAAGCAACAGCTACTGAAGAATTCTAAAACAGGATACTTGGATCCAACGCAGATCAAACGTTGTTATGGAAAAAAACTATGAATGCTAGGAAGCACCTAAAAGACCCAAAACTCTGGGTTGCAACGTGCGTATTAAAGTGCAAACACACACTAAAATTATCTCCCTTAGCAGTTTCCTTCTTCCTTAGATAAAGTCATGTCAGTTACCCAAGATTACTCTCAGCCATTTAAGTGGATTATGAGGCTTTTTGGTCTGTTTTGAAATCAAAATTGAATTTCTGCTTGGATTTTTCAAGTATTTCAACCATATTAAAAGTAGGAAGGCTGAAATAGGAGGACTTTATGAAACAGAGCTGTTGAGACTGAAGGTTAGAGAAGGAAAGTGTCAGAAAGGAGCCATACAATAAAAAAAAAAAAAAGGCTCTCAAATGAATTGACAAAAGACAGAATACAGTGGGCTGATGAAATAAAAAGCACAAGCTAGCCACAAGAAATATTACAAAAGTACCATCATTTGAATAAATAATTCTAATTTCAATTTGCATTTGTACCTCAAAGATTGATCGCCATGGTTGTTAATCATTAAATAATTTGATTTGCAAATAAATATTCTGAGAGTTAAACTAGTACTTATTAATCAAAGATATATTGTCTCAATATGCTCACTTAAATGGTTACATAGCTCATTTGACTCACACTTCTAGCACATGAAAACCCACAAGGATTTTTATTATACAATTACTGTTTTAACTTGCAGTTCTGTAGTATACTGTTACTATTTATTACAATATTAAAAACATTAAACAACAATCTTTAATATTATACTTAGACATTAAAAAGACCAGGTTTCTGTAAGCATGTATTTAAACTTGGATATTAAGTGAACTTCATAAATTGAACTATTTACAGCCACCTTATCCTCAAGAACTACTATAACTTGTACTTAATACATAAGACTTCTACAGTGGGAAAAGGAGTTATCCTATTTTCAGTTGTCAACTGGTTTATAAATTAAAGTGTTCCATTTTATGACTAAACAAATGAACTGAGAGAATATCTTTGAAAAGGGACTTGTCACAGCAAAAGACATCTTATCAACTACACTCTCAATAGCTAGGAGTTAGCTGAAATCCATTATTCCTACCAGTTCAGTAGATTTTAAAATATGCACTGCTTGAATTACTTAAAAATCACAATAAAATACATTATGCCTTAGAGTCATCTCTGTTACAATTACAAGAAAAAAAAGTCAATTTAATTCAACAGATCAACTACATTGCTGTGTCATTACCTAGTGATTTTATGTTAATGAACAGTTAATAAATTAGACTAAATGCTGAAACTTTAACTAAGTTAAAGCTAAATCTACTTCATTATCAATTTGGCTTTGTTTTGGTTTTTTTTATACATGGTGAAGTCAAAGCTTGCATCAAACAAGCAAAGCTAAATAATGTTGGTTTTAATACACTTCCTGCTATCTAGGCCATAATGTTTCAATAAGCCAGACCCTATTAATCATGTTTCACATCATGGCCTTGGTCATACCATAAAGGGATGGAAGAATCCACTACAATGAAAGGAATGATGGAATACATCACATATATTTGTTGAATCATACAAAAGCTCCTCTCCCATCCACTCTCTGTATGTGCTGTACATCCTGAGGATTATCAGTAACAAAGAGGATTATCGGTGATCTGTGTATTTGCATTGACCAGATTAAGCATCTACACTGAATTAGTCAAACACTGAGTAACTGTATCTGAAGAGATTGCTGAAGCTATCCTAATCCAAACAATTGAAGAAAGTGCTGCATCCAGCAATTATAGTATTTGATTTTTAACCTCCACTTTCCATTATGAAGAAAAAAAAAAACAACGAACTAAAAATCTTCAAAAGACAACTTCAATTATATGGTTAGCACAATCTCATTGAGAAAATCTTATATAGTTTATTCATATATTCTGAAGCTAGAGCCTTCTAAATTAACCCTACCACACTGTTGTAATAACTATACTTACCAATTTTTTATCTGGTGATGGCTAAGATATGTAACGCGCTACTTAGAAACTTATTAAGTAACATATTAAAAATCTGTGACACGATGTACTTCTTCCTGCAATTCCATCTGTCCCTTATCCATCACTTATTGAAGCATTAAACAGATAGCATAATCTTTTGTAGATCCATTGCACAGACCCCAGCATTTTATGATATTACTATAAAAAAAAAATGAAAAGTTTTTTACATCCTTAAGGTGGGTATAATTACAGAAAGGGATTAATTATAAAATAGAATGATATCATACCTAAGCAATCCAAAAAGAAATCCACAGGATTCAACTAATGCCATTCCAGTAACCCACTGAAAGCCAAACATTTCTACTACATCTTCTTCATAGTCGTTTGGAGAGGGATCTAATCTCAGCAAAACCCTGTAAAATAGATCCAACAATATTCATAAATTCCCCGATAATAAACCTACGGAATAGAATATCTACAGCTGACTTATGTACCACCAATGCTTTCTGAATGTATCAGCAACATGTATACTATATAGCTGGCCTATGTACCACACATATATATCAGCAATATATATACTCTAGAGGTCTCAAAAGACAGTTTACATTTTACAGCAATATGATATATGGCATATGACAACTCCTAGCTTCAAGATCATAAAAACAGGATATTGTCATAGGTCACAGCATATTTTGGAAACAAACAAAAATTAAGAAGCTACCACCTTGATGCATCTTCATCCTTACAGAGGGGCTGAGACATAACATACAGACTGTCCTTACAGATGGGGCTGCTACGTAAAATAACACGTTCCACTGTAAGTGTATGTTTGGAATCTGTCTCAATGCATACTACAGGCCTAATAACTAATGCTAGAACAAACATTAGTTCCTTCATATACATTTAATAGTATTTATACAGAACACACTGATAAAAACACAGTTAGGCAAGTGAATGCATGAGAGTCAAAATGCGAATTCATCATTTTAACTTAAACTAACACTAGGCCATAACTAGCTACTCTTTGCTCTGGCTAAAAAAAAAAAAAAATCAAATAACATCAGAATTGTCATTTTACTCAAAGTGGAGAGAATCAGACACCTGTATTGTTAAAACATGACTAAACTGTGCAAATACAAAAATATTTCATTAACATCTTTTTAAAAAAAAAAAAAAATCACAGCAAGCTGTATAATAACATCAAAGCAAATTATTTCAGAATTTTCCCACTGCCCTTTATAAAATCCTACCACACAGTTGAAGCTCAATTCACCAATATGGAAAAAATATTTCTGTTTTAAAAAAATATACTAAGCAAGCACTTAGTTTTCATTATACTACACACCAAATTCATATTTTCCTTGAACTATGCACTATTACCAATGCAGCTCTCAGAAGCAAAAAGACAACCTGCTGAGTAACTGGCTCAATCTCCCACAACATCTTAGTCCACTTGGTAACTTCCTAAATATTGGACTGTTTTAAAGGCTTTAGCAATTAAATACAGCTACTCCTGTTCTAAGTAATGAAGACAAAACAGTCCCTCACATGCAGGCTTTTTCAAGACTTTACAATCCAGGTAGACAAGGTAAATACACAACAGGAGTACAATGTTATCACAATTGGGAAACCTGTCTACATGCAAGCTCCTGAGTGAGTCTTAATGACAGAAACAATTTCAGGTGAAGTGTTTCTTTGTCAACATGGAACCCACTACTAATGTGTTCACACAGACACAGGCTCCCTCAATCCTCTACTTGACATTAATTTGAATAAATGTGCTCTGATGCAACTCAAATATATGATAAACTAAGGCAGGGAGTGGGGAAGGTGCAGTGAAATCCCCTTCATGGCTTTATAGAAGCGGCTGTGGAAGTGAAAGTTAAAAACAAGTAACACAAAATATGAGACTTGGCAGGAAGACAGACAGAAAGATCAGGCTTTTCAGGAAAAACAAGACGACTCTTGTAGGATGAGCAAACAGCACAGAAAACTAAGCCAAATCACAGACAGTAAAGCAGACAATAACTAAACCAAAGCAACATTTTAAAATCTCACAGAAAAGACTTACTTGCTAAGCATGTGACTTCCGAACCTTACATCCAGAACGCATGCAAAGGTAAAGCTTTGAGAAAGATGGTCTTAAAGCTAAAAAAGGACAGTCCCAGCAATCTGGGGAAACTGGGCAGAGCAGGTTCGTTTCTATAGTGGGAAAATGGGAAAGGGGCAGGATTTAATAGAGCATATGACTGGGAAAAGCAGTGCTGAAGCCTCCTCAGAAATTTAAGTGATCTCAGATGCTGTTGTCCAATAGGTCAGTTTTGAAGTGTCCCAACAGGTTTGTAAGATCCTTTACAGGATCTTAAAAGTAAGTTCACAAAGCTAGGAACCAGACCTAGAACACTATTCAAAACTGTTTATCAACACAACTGCCCCTACCACTTTGGTATACCACCAAGTTGATCTCAAGATCATAAGAGCTGAAGAACAAACTGATTTGGAAACCTGTCAGCATTCAGAGGCACCAAACAAGAGTGGAACGAACATCTTAAAAGGTTCTTATATTTGTAATTCAAAAACATCCCATACCTCTTAAGAGAACCACTTGCCAAATAAGACTCTGCAGAGAAGCTTCTCCCTCCATTTAGATTGTCAAAAGCACAAGAAAAACAAGGCAGTTGCGAGATGCCGTTCTCCACTTCCATTGCCATCTCCAAGCTTTCAGTGAGAAATGGGGGTGTGGACGAAGCCTCAAAGTCATCTTCCATTGTTACCACCTGATCCAGAAAATAAATAGATAAATGTAAAAATACAGTGTTTCTTCAAGTAAGTTTCTCATTGTTACAACCCCGCATAATCCTTCGGCTCAAGTGAGGACACAGATCTGACTAACTGTAACATCAAATGAAAAGCTGAGAGATGTCACCAAGAAAGATAATCACAGTCTCACGCCCTACCTCAAAATTCTGCCACTTTGTGCAACTTCATCTTCCTCCATTACTACCTGTTCAAGAACTCACATCTGTGACTAAAATACATTTGAACAGGTTCATTTCCTTCTGGTTCAGCTATCTAAATTAACTAGCCACGAGGCTAGACTAGCACTGAGGTAAAAGAGGAGGCGGGAATGCATTACAAGGCATGGTGAGCTACTTTCAACAACACTTCATTTTACAACCAGAGTAGCTATGCTGTGAAAACACATCATGTATTGCAGGTTCCCAGTTGCCCATAACTTTAAGGCAACGTTACAGCTTAAGTCATTCTAGGAAGCAGTAAATACACCCCACACGATAATTACAGAAACCTGAAATGCTTAAGTTTTAAAGCTCAAAAAATTACTATACAGCTCTGATTCTGACACAGTTAGAAGCTGACTGTATAGTCAACATTAGTGTATTCATATTTTATACAATATATTGGAAGAGCTAGGCAACAGGCTTCACAGAGTTCTACAAAACAGGTAAACAACATAACCAAAACTCTAAGGTAAGTTTTCAATCTCACTGCTGGCAGATTTTGTTACGGTTCTTGCAAAAACTAGTTTACAACACAGCTAGAGGTTGGTAGTAGAGGCTTGACTGAAAAATAAGCTCCAGGGAAAAGCAGAGAAAAGCAGTTTCTGTTCTACTTTATCCCATCCATTCACATTCCTGCAGAGCAGCAAGAAAGGAAAGGACTTCAGTGCTTTCGTTTACAGCAGGTCCCCATGTGCGGTTGCTGGCACAGCTGGCGAGCCAGCTGAAGGGGATGCCCTCAACCACAAGAGCTTCTAAGGAAAGCCTGTTCAGTTTGGGGCATCAAAACGGCCCCGCACGAGGGAAAATACTGCGGGGAAAGGTATGAAAAGCGCACCTCTTCCTGGTTCTGTACTTGCCTATCACACACCCCCGATCCAGCGGAGCCAAGTGACTTCAAGCACCGCGACCTCCCAGGACAAGCGCCCGCGGCCCAGCGCGCCCAGCGCCTCCGGGCGGGCAGGGAGAGGGCACCGGGGGGTACCTTGGCCGCCGGGGAGGTACCCGCGGGGGTACCCCCAGGGTACCTGTGCCGGGGGTGGAGCCCCCAGCGGTGCCCGCGCTGCCGGGGGTACCTGTGCCGGGGGTGGAGCCCCCAGCGGTGCCCGCGCTGCCGGGGCCGCCGCTCCCCTTCCCTTCCCTTCCCTTCCGCACCGGGCCGCCTTTCCGTGCGTCCCGCGCGCCACCGCCACCCGGGCACTGCGCAAGCGCCGCGGCGCCGATTGGCCAGCGGCCGCTCCTCCTCCTCCGCCGCCGGCCGCTCCCGCTCCGCCTCCCGCTCCCTCCTTTCCCTCGCTTCCCTCCTTTGCCCGCTCCACCCGCCCCGCCCCGCGCACCCCAGCGTGAATCGCCGCCGGCCGCCCCCCCCGCAGTGCCCGCAGGCCGCCCCGTGTCCCTGCGGCGCGGGGCATCCCTTGCGTGGCCGGCACCCACAGGTGGTTTCTGGGCGCCTGTCGGCAGGAATGCCACCATCTTTGCCTCTGCGGTTTAGTGCCCCGCTCACATGCTGCCTCTCCGGTACTCACAGGGTCATGGAATAGAATGGTTTGGGCCGCAAGGGACATTACAGGCCCAACCCCCTTGCCATGGGCAGGGACACCTTCCACTAGACCAGGCTACTCAGAGCCCCATCCACCCTGGCCTTGAGCATCTCCAGGGATGGAGCATCCACAACTTTCACGGGCAACCTGTTCCAGTGCCTCATCACCCTCACAGTAAAGAATTTTTTCCTAATATCTATACTTAGTCTGTTTCAATTTGAACCCATTCCCCCTTGTCCTATCACTGTGTGCTCGTAAATAGTCTTGCCCTGTCTTTCCTGTAAGTTTCCTCCTACTGCAGCTGTCCACTTGTCTAGCCTTTACCTAACCTCATTTTCCTTCTTCTCCTCGGCCTTCTCAGTTCACTCATCCCCGTGCACCCTTACAGAGATGGGCAAAAGGTTCCCTGGTCTTTTTGGATGCCTTACAGACCCAGATCCAACCTTCCTGTATTTGTAAGTAGTGCTCGTTATCTCCAAACACAAGCAATTCTTATCAAGCATGGGAAGTGGTGTTTAGTGCATTTGAAATTGAAGCTGGGTATCACTCCTATCATTTACTGAAGTGCCTTCATTGGGTATGACAGTCACCACAGAACAGGAGTTAGGGCAAAAGTCCTAAAACCTGTGCCTAACATAGCTTGAAATGCATACTGTGCACCTAGTGGCTTCTGTCTTTTTAAAAAACTATTATTTTGGATTGACGTGGTTCGATTTAATTTCAAAATGAATGCTTTTTGCCTAGGTTTTGGGTGCAAATTAGCAGCAGTGCACAAAACTTGCTTCTAGTAAGAAAGTTGCTATAAAAAGTTTTGTTGTTGCTGCTACAGCTTGCTGTGAAAACTCTGCTATGATTCAAAGTGCTTTGTTTGCTCCTGTGTCTGTAAGAATCTCTCATTTCCTTCTTTAAATTCCTGTCTAATTAAAAAAACAGTACATCATGGTTAAATAAAACTGTACCCAGGATAACCCTGATTTCCATATGCAGATTTATCTGCACTGACAGCCCCCTCTCCCTCTCTTAGTCTTTCTGTTTCCTCTCTCCCTCTCTCTCTCTTTCTCTTCCCTCTCTTTCTCTCACTGTCTTTTTGTCTCTCTTTATGTCTATTGCAGTATGCCTGCATAATTTTCAGTCTTTTTTTTTAACTCCCCTCTTGCACGCACATGCTAAAATAACTAGACAAAGATGCAAGGTGGTTGCTGCAGTCCCTGTCTATAGGAGAGAACCAAGAAAGCTTATGATTGCAATGCCACCTTTCCTTTTTTTTTTTTGGTGTTTTTTTTTTTTTTTTTCCCCCCGCCATGCTCGGTGATTAAACTTCCTCAGGATGGGGAAGAAAAAGGAGCTGGAAATGAAATAGGGTTGAGGAAAAATCCCATTGCAGCAGCTGCAGCCAGTGGTGTCTGCTGCCAGATGTGCGAAGGTTCCTGGGGTCCTTGTCACTAAAAGGCAGTATTCAAATATTTGGAGACAAAAGCTGCATCCTCAGTGATCATTTTCTTTATTTAATATGGCAGCAGGCATCGTGTGGGGAAAAATCAACATGCTGAATGTTGAATTGGACTTTTCTCCTTTCTGGGATGAAAGGATGTTATCTATCCTGTGCCAAGAGGGAACAGAGGTAAGAGAGCTGATCCAGCTTCTGTTTTTCATAGTATATTTCCTAACCATCTTTTCTGAAACAGCCTATATGTGTGTGTATATATATATATATATGTTTGTGTATTTGTGTATTGGCTTTCAAGGCAGTAAGTGGTAATGTTTTGTTTTTTTATTTCCTGCCTTCACATCAATCCAGAGAAAGTTAATTCATAATATATATTCAGAGCTTGTTCAGTAGGGTCGTTTTGTGGGGTTTTTTTTCAAATATGTTTTTGTTTCCAGAGAAGTCTTCAGCAGTGACATCATGGTCGACTGCTGATATTAAAATCGATTTTCAAAGTCTTTGGGGGAAAAAAAAAAAGCCAGTAACTTTGTGATAAGAAATTGTGCAGGAGATTCATATGCTCTATTTTTCAGTTGCACTCTAAATATTGGAAGTCTTATTAAAGTGATAGTGAGAATTTTTTTTATTATTATTATTTCTAGCACAGAAGCGATGAATGCTGCATAATTAAGTACAGTATTTAATTTGCCTGTTGTGAAGCAAAAGAATAAGGTAATAATTTTTATTGTACTAATCAGACTCAAGATGTTCTCTGTGTTAATTGGGTTAAAAAAATTGCAGTACTTATTAGAAATTCTAATTTCACAATGCAGCACTGACAATAAGCTCAGCCAGTGAATTATTCACATCTTTAATTTGCTCTCTTAATGACAGTGTTCTGTAATCAGAGTGCAGAGACTGCTTCCTATGCATTATGTATGATGTTCAGGACTTAAATGCAGGACATTATGAAGCCTCTCAGTGGCTCAGTAATTAGTTTTCCACAAGACAGGGCTTAGATATTCACAGATAAAAGTCTACAGCTGAGATAATGTTAAGGTGGTGACTCATGCTAACAAAAGCAGGGAAGTTCAAATTTAATGCTGAAACTGCTCTTCATTCTCCCTCGTTGTGCGTAGGTGCAGGGGGAGGGGAAGAAAGTCTTCAAAACTCGCCCGCCATGGTGAGTACTCTGCGGACACCCCAAGGGGCCCAACCATCTCATTTCACTTTGGGACCGTGTTTTTGGCACCTCAGCTGATTGGAGGGCGGAGGGAGGTGGTGTTGCGTTTTGTGCCTCTTTGTAAAGCTTGTGAAAAGTGCAATAATGTACGCTTTATCAGAGAGCAATCATGTATAGGTGAGATGTATTTTAAAGCATATTATTTGAAGCACAGACGTTTGTAACTTTGTCAAACTAGGATGTTTTGAATAGGAGCTACTTTGTTATGTATGGAAACTTTGAGAACACCTAATACTGGTTATATTGCTGTTGTACCTATTTCAGCTGTCATGGTCTGTATACATCTTTGAAATTGTTATTTTTCTAATAGTTTAGTTCTTACTATCCAAAAGGTGAATCATGGTGCAGGTTTGTTCTATTTTCCTTGGATCACTTACATAGTGTAAAGTTATTTAAATGTAGGGAATATGCATGGCTATGTAACTTTCCTACTTCTATGTGCTGCTTAGTGTAGAATCAAAGGCAAGAATATTGAAATGAAGTTGGTAAATGTTATTTTTTTCATACTTAGTTGCTAATCAGACTGGCAGCTGTACATTTGTCCTGTGTTCTCATATTAGAATAACCATATATTTTTCCTGGAGACAAAATAATTGATTAGAAATTGTTCTTTACTACTGTGTGTGACTTCTCCAAAGACTTGTGCCCTTTTTACAGGTTTGTGATTATTATTATTAAAGTTGATATGCCAGTAAAAAGTTTTAGGTTTAAATTAAGCAAATGAACAAACCAACAAACCAAAAACCAAAACACTAAAAATCCCAACTTAATAGTAAGGTAGAGACATGGGATTAAGAATTTGGAGTACATCTAGATTTTTAAAGCAGATTATTGTAAAGGTAATTCCTTTAAAAATTTTCACTAGAGTCTACATCTGGAAATCAGTGTTATAAGCAGCTGTTGCTAGTGTTGTCTGGCCTGAAGGCCGTCGGACAAGTTACTAAGTGATTCCTCTTAGCAAGCAAAATGCTATATCCTGTGGCTGGATTAGACATGAGGTATGTGTAGTCCAGCCCTGAAGGTAATTATCATTTAACTGTTGAATAAAGAAGCTGCAGATGTAGCTAGGTGATCCACAGAGTGTGTCAGAATCCAAGTGATTGTGTACATGAAGTAATTGATAGGGTTCTTTCCACAATATGACTTTTCTTCTAAGTCAAGATCCCACAGCAAAGTGGTATTGTCACTACACAGCTACATTTCTTTGGCCACTTCAGCACCGAGTCATACAGTTAAAATTATTCCAAAAAGGCATCATACCCACCCCCTCACTCTTGCTTAAAGCTAGGATGAAGAAGTCTTTTTAAATTAGTGCTTGCCTTTCTGCCTAAAGATTTCTTATGATTACTTACCTAAGTTATCTATTCCAGCATTTCACTGGTTTTCCCATTAACTTTTCGTACTTTCTGGTCATTAACTTCCTAAAAGTAAATTATTTGAACCCATTACTTTTTGCTAGTCAGTTGGTGGTTACAGTGATTTTATTTTCCTCTTTTCACCACACTTTCACATATCTGAGATTCTTAGTCATGTTTTCACTGTGTTCTCTTAAACAATCTCTGTTTGTTCTTTTCTTCTTTATAGAAGAAAAAAATATTTTTCTTGTACTTCATTCATCCTTGTTCCTGGCCTTTCATTATTTCTGCCTTCTTGATATGCTGTGCTCTGGACTTAGGCGTGATATTCCAACTGTCCATATTTTCACTTAATGAAAGGTGGTTTGTCATTTCTTTAGAAAATCTAGTTTCCTTACGAAAATCTTGCACATTGCGGGTTCAATGACATCTGTTAACCAAGGATACAGTCTAGTACAATTTGAAAAGATATGACATGTGTTTGAATAGGTTTTTAATTAAAAAGTTTATGCTCCTAGCAGGAGTCTTCATGGATATTATTTCCAATAGCTTTATCTCTCATGATGAGTACCTGTGACTGACCTGATTAATGATGTCTGGATGTGAGTCATCATACAGCGCAGCGGTATGTTTTAGGTTACAAAATAAATAAAGTTTAGAAGTTAGCCCATTCTAGCTAGCCTAAAAGATTGACTCTCTCTGAGAAAGGAAGGGCCCAATAGCTTTCCTGAGTCAGAGGAAGACACTTCGTACTATCCTTGAGTTGTCATGGCATGGGACAAGAACAACACTTCCAAAGTCAAAATGGGTAAGTTATGTGTCTGAAGAGTTAAAGATGACAATGTTTCTAGGGGAACAGGCTTAATATAATCTGTTAAAAAACACATAGTGTCTGCCAAGGAAAATTTTAAGGACCTTTATGTGGTTAAACAGGTATCTAGTTCATAAATTTGGACTGTAACCCTTTTACTGTCCTCTGACTGGCATGTAACTTTTCTGGCCTGGTACTATTGCAAGTTTTTTGGAGTGCTCTGATTCATATTTCTTTATTTGTTCATATATGAAAAAGTCAGCAAAATAGTTTTAACTCAGTGCAATTTTTAGTGATATCTCTGATAAAAAGTTTAGGAAAATCCATCCATAGTATATTTCCGGGAGTTGTATTTTGTGCTTTTGTTTATATTGCTCTGGGCTCAAGTATCATTATAAATATTAGGGTCTGAAGTGGTATGATGAGTTAAGTATTTTTAAATGTCTTCTCTTAATCTAGCCTAGTAATGCAGTCCTTTCATATGCATAATTTCCATGAAAACCAGTGGGAGTACTACATTATAGAAAGAATAATAGATACGTATGCCAAGATGTCTCCCTTTTGACTCATTGTTTTAACTTAATTGGCAAAGAATAAAGTTAACAAAAAGAAACAGATACTGAGAGTGGAAAGAGAGTTATTTAATAATATTTTTAATTCTGAATTTATCTGTTTCTGCACTGAAATATACATGCCAATGGAATGACAGTAGTCAGAATATCTGATAGAAATCTCAAATGAATCTGCACTCACTAATGCTTTCCAGGAAATATTTTGCAAGTTGATCATATGTATTCTAGTCAGTCAAATTCTGCATAGTTGACTCAATATTACAAATCACAACCTATATATAAACCTATGTATATATTATGTAAAGTGGAATAGTGATAAATATTCACACTATAAACCAGTTTGGGCTTTTTTTGCGAAGTCAACCTAGAAATAACATAATGTACTGTATGAGTTCACATACTCAATCTTCTGTAAAATGTAAATCCATAAAACTTTGCAGTTCTTATCTGCATCCATAGTAGGCCAGGAAAAATAGTAGTAGGATTACTTCCTACCTCACAAAAGCATCTCACTGTTTCCAAGTGGCTTTTCTTCCATCATTTATACATATTTTCTGCACCAACTCTTGTCCCAGGAACTACTTCATATCCTCATTCAACTCCAGCTTTCATTGCTCACTTGCTAATTTTTCAGTCTTTCATTTTAAACTTTTCCCCGTACTTTTTTTTAGAAGCTCAGAAGGCTTTTACTATTCCCAAAGCATCCTTCCTTAAAATTACTTTGTTATTTTTCTGCATGTGTTGACAACAGTTAGACTATTATGTCCTTAAAATCTTCATATCGCACTATCTCTTTTTCATTGTTTTCTTGTATCTAATTTCTTGCCTCTTGCAATGTTTAGATTGCAAGATTATTGGTGAAAACACTGTGGGTTTTTATTCTGTGCATGTAGAGGGCAAAATAAAGGGCTTTTAGGCTCTGTCTGGTAGTGGTGATACAAAAAATGTGTGCAGTTAATAATTGTAACTGCCACCCTTTTAATCCTTAGTAATGCAGACTTTTCAGCTCTTAACAACTTCTTTGAAATAGCATTCCATCTGGATTCTGGGAAGTTAACAGGTTAAAGCAGTAGGAAACTGAGGAAGAAAGGGACCGCATACAAGCAATGCAGAACTCATCCTCAAAATATTTCTGTTCCGTGCCTTCTGTTTATTATCTTTGCTTCTCCATGTAATACTTCATCAAAAAAACCTTAGATCCAATAATGATTGTTCTGAAAGCTTTTTGTCTCAGGCACATAAGTTCAGGTGTGTGGCACACAGTGGTATTGCAGACTCTGTAGGTCCAGATGAATGATTGTATCAGTCCAGCTGTAGGCTGAGTGAGGGGGTTTTCCCAGAAGGAATAGCTTTAGCTGAGAGTGGTTGTGGTGCAGCAGAAAGATTCTGTGAAAAAGAGATATTATAAAGCTGTGATGTGGTGTGAGTGACTGGAAAAAATGTTACTAAAATTATTACTGGATTGAAACAGCTCCGTGAGGATGGATGGGGCAAATCAGGTTCCACCAAGCTGGAATGGTGCTCTGCCCCCCTCATATCCCACCTCCTTGAGAGCCTTTAGTGTAACTGTCAGTCACTGGCACCCCAAGGGCACTGCCCCACACCACACCCCCTGGAGCCCCTAACCCAGCCCCTAACCCAGCTGTGTATGGGGGGTGGCCCCAGGAGTTCAGAGCAAATAAAACTAGCTCTATGCAACCTCCATATGGTTCTCAGCCCCACTGTTTGGGCTTGTGGTAGCTGCATCTATGGTGGTAGCTATAATTCCACCCTCACCCCACTCCCTTTCTCTCTTTCTTTACTTCTTCCTCTTCTCCTAATTTCTTCTTCTTGATCTTTGTGTAACTTAAATCTGGGGATGGGTTTGAATTTGCTAAGTCAATGCTTTGTGAAATGCTTTATGTTGATTGAATACCTGTTTTAAACTTTTCCCAAGTTTGCCAGCAAAAGTGTGTTATTTCAACCCCTTGAAAAGCGTCATAGCATTTTTGCTGTGGCTGGCCTCAAGGTATAAAAGAAGGCCCTTCTAGTAAATCCTGTGGGTGCCTTGTGTCTTTTTGAAGTAAAACCCCTTCCATGAGCTTGTGAGAAGAGCTTGGGGTCTTACATGTGGGCACCATACTGCAAAGAGGGGTCAGGATGTTGAAAGGCAGTGCTACTTACTATAAAAGTGGCTGGCAAGGAGATCCATGCAAGGTTGCTGGACAAGGCAGGATGTAGTCATGTGACAGAAATAACCAGGACTCTAAGAGCTATGAACATTTGAGCATAAATGTGTACAGGCTTCAGAATCTAAGCCAGGCTGGGAGAAGACTGTAGAGAACAGGTACCATCAGGGAGGAGTTTCTTCAAAGAATGAAGGGGGGAAAGATGCTGCAGTCCTGGAAAAGACCAGTGCTTTTAACATGTTGCAATAAACACATACTCTACACATTGGAGGTTGGGTTTCTGTGTATCAGTATTTTGATGTACTGCGTGTTGATAGTATCAAATGTGAAGGTATATTTGGGAAAGCGGAAAGCACAACAAAACAGTTTACTATGAAGCTTAGTGGAACCTCTGGCTAAGTCATATCACAAACTTTTTGATGCAGAATTTTTTAAACCAGAATATTTGCTTTATTGCCACTACATGGATTTGTAACTGACAGTATTTGAATGAAGGCAGTTGATATGAAAAAAGTCTAATTCTTTGTGGCCAGCTATCACTCTCCAACTTGTATAGTCTAGTGTTGGAACACAAGGCTGGGCTAGTAAGCAAAGCTCTTTCTACTGACTTGTCCAGAGGCTATGAGTTTAGAAAGCCTATCAATGTTTTGTGTGGATATGAATGTGGGCGTCATACAAAGGCCTCAGTGTATACCACATTTTCAAAGAGGTGTCTGAAAAGCAAAATAAGTAGCTTTGACCAGTGTAATTTGAGAATTACAATAGTCATTCAAGAAAGTGGATTTCTAATAAACACCTGTAGTTTTCAAAAACATTATCTTGTCCATTCTTGTGTCATCTCAGAAATATTCCCTTTTCATTTTCTCAGTGCTTTGTGCTCTTTGCTTCAATGTAACCTGCCAAAAAGAAAATTTTGGATGACTCTTGGATACTTAGCATAACTTCAGATTTTGTATTTAAAAATATGTAGCTGTTTTACCCCTTTAAATATTACAGTAATATTTATATAATGGAAGGAAGAAAGTGCCTTCTGTATCTTAGGTCTTCGTTGAGCAACTTAGAAAACATCATTAGCAAAAAAGGATTCAAAGGCAATGGCTCATAATCAGTTTCTCATTCTACATAGTTATATGATCTCAGGGGCTTGCTTCATCCATGCATCTCCATTCCTCAGCTGTGTAATAGAAAACAAAATCTTTCTACTTTTTTCAGAATCTAAAGTTCAAATCTCTTTGGCCTGTATGAATTTTAATGCGTGTTTTCTCTCTTAGTATGTCATTAAAGCACACCAGTTACATCTTACTCTTATTTAAAGACACCGGGAGGCTCCTAGGTACCCAAGGACCTGAGCAAACATATAAAAACAAGTTGATGTGAGCAAGTGCGGAGATTAACAAGTGTTTCCAATGGTCAAGGAGTCTGTTGAGCATCTGTCTAGTGAAATTTTTGAAAGGAGGTGGGGAAAGAGCTGATTTTTAAAATGAGAAACAGTTTGTAGATGGGGTCACTTAATATGCTGCCGTTGAAACATCTTTTACCTAAAGCATCTTTTTATAACTGTATAACTTCAAGATTTGCAAGGGAAATTTGACAAAATAATAATTCGTAAAAGGAGTTCTGCATTGAGGTCTTCAAATTTTAATTGTCTTCTTTAGTTTTCTTTCATTTATTATTTATTTTAGGTTGTGTTTTCTTGTTCACATTTTGCAGACCTTTAATATGATTTCCTATTCCTCTGTTTCTTAGAGCATGGTGGCAACACAAGCCTTGAGGCTTTTCTTCACCCATTTAGATTTCATCAACCAAGATACTTAATTCAGTGAGTGTGTGTGACACAGAACTATTTTTTTTGCTAACTATACTAAAAATATGCTTATAAAACTATTTCCTATTAAGGTTGTGGGGTTTGTGTTGTTTGGATTTTTTTTCCCTAGAAGAAAATGAATAGTGAAGAAAGGACAATCTTTCTCTTTAAAGGCGTTCCAAAACCTAATTGGAACCAGTAAAAACAAATGCTTTTAAACTAGTACAGGTTGTCTGAAGATGAACTGTTAACCAGTACAGTGAAACAATGTATACAAATAGCAGTTTTCATCAGTTGATATCAAAGCCTTTGCCAAAGTAAATGACCTTAACCTTCATTTTGCAGATGTCCTGGCTACCTAATTTGTAAAACATGGGTGTAAAATGATGTAATCTTTGTTTTGACAGCAAGAACTTAAATAAATGTAGCTGAAACAGGCATTCTGGCTGAAGAGTTCATGTTAACAAACTTGAACATGACTGCACAAAGGAACTATTTTGCAGTGTCTGTCATGGATTAAAACTGGAGGAGTTTTGTTCCCCTATCTGGTGTCTGACCTTCAAATGGCTAGGTCTGTATGATAATTGAAAACGATGCTACTGTGATGATCCTATCTGTAGATGTCCACAGGATGATCTGAATATGAGTCATATTATGCTTTTGGCAGAGAAAGGTTTTACAGGATAGAAGGATGATGATGATATTTGATGACTAGTTCTAAACTCTCCAGAGGTAAATTTCTTCCTGACAAGAGAGAAGAGGAAGTTTGTCTGAAGAAATTTTCCACTTTATAAAATCTCTTATATTTTATTCTGTCTATTCTATTTTTAGTAAACACACACAGAAGATGAAAGGATTGATATATTTTTTTAGAGATTTCTCAGGTTTCCTGATGAGATTTTTGTATTGTAGTTTTGCCAGGTGTGCTTGTAAGACTTAGAAATACATTAAATTTTCCTTTTTGTCAGTCTGACAGGTGAAGTTTAAGCTTCGAGCAATGAAAGTAGAGAGCAATGAGAATAAATTGACAGCTGTCTCACATCAAGCTTAAACTACAGAAATGAAAATACATTGTCATGAAAACGGTATTGGAAAATGTGTCTCAAATTAACTAGTGGGCATAAGTGATGAATCATACCTAATTGCATGTTGTATACTCTAGTAGATTTAACAACACTTAACAGAATAAGGAAGCCAGTCTATTTAAAAAATGAAAATTATGCAATGTTATGATACAGCACATTAGACCTAATAATTTCAAGTAGGTTAGTAAAAGCTGTAAAAATCTCCTATAATAATATTTAGAGTTAGCCGCTTTTAGTCAACCTTATTCATTAAAACAACACTCCTAAGATATTCTAATTTGTCCCCTGCTCAGATTGATGTGGTTTTCAGTATATGGCTGTCCTTTGTGCACTAAATTAGAAAAATAACGTCTCCCACTTGAACACCAAGTACAAATACTGAATGTTCCAGGAGGTTGTGAAAGCCCATCTTAGAGAAAGGACTCAGCCAATGGCCCCCCCTACCACTATTTCTTTGGGAAAAAATGCATTTTCAGAGATGCATTGAATGAATGGTATTCGTTTCACCAAGGGCTGAATTGTAAGCAGCCCTTGCAACTCTGTGTGTATAGGGCTCATCCTTGCACTTTGATGGAAAAAGCTCTTGCACAGTTCCATGTTCTGGTGTGTGAACAAATAGGGTTCTTGGCAAAAAAAACCAAACAAACTCTAAGATCTGACCTTAGTGATGAAAATTTTACAGTTTTATTTTAGTGTGTTGGACAGCTGCTCACTGAGGCAGACATTTGAATAGTCAGATAATTGAGAATAGATTCTTCTTACACTAATAGAAGGAAAAGGTTTTTTGTTGTTGTTGTTGTTTAGCATAATGAACAACAGAGATGGTACTGTTTGATGAAATTATGAAAATTGTTTTGACTTCATCTGAAGCCTATTTCAGTTGAATTTTATTTTTATTAATGGAAGATATGATATCATAAAGTGTGCAGAAGCAATTAAAAATAAAGCCAGCAGGAAACTAATTGAGAGACTTGAAAAAGAGAATAAATGTCACCGTTAAATTGTCATTCAACTTTTTTGATATTTACCAATAGAGAACACCTTTATACTGCTCAGTAAAGCAGATGGACCACAAAAGTTTGCCAGGTTATGGAACAGAATGTGTTGGAGAACTTACAGTGAAAATCTGGCAATTTATTTCAAAATAGATTTAGCTTAGGGGTTTTAAAAAATAACAGCTGATTATTTAGTAACAGCAGTTTGAGATACTTAGAGACTAGGTCTTCTGAGCCTTTATTCTCTGGAAATTGTTTCCTGCTTCTGAAGTTTTTGAATTCACATTTCTGATTGCTTTTGAGCATTTTGATCTTGATTTTATGTATTTAGCTAAGTCATACTTCAGATATTCACAGGCGAGTCAGGAGCATTTTTAGAGAAATGTTGCCAGTCATCTTTATTAATTGAATCTCTTGTATATTAGCACAGTGATACAGTCTTTTTGAAACCAATACTGTATCTTGATACTTCTTAGAGCAAACTACTATTAGCACTGAAATCAGCTAGATACCAGATAATCATAGCTATACAAAACCCACCTATCCATTATGTGTAAACAGTATGATAATTAACCCACAAGATTTTTCCTGACCCTAAAACAAGGATCAGTCAAGCTGGTTATGTCACATTTGAAGGGCAAATACACCGGTTAAGGTCTCAAAAAATCATATCACTGAATTAGCGTATTTTTTTGTCCAAGTTGATACTTCATACATCTTTACACAGCAGTTAAATTGAACACAGCTTTGTGCTGATGTAATACTGCTGTCTGCTTCTGCTTCAGGACCTACCTTGATCTGAACAAATATTTGGGATGTCTTCTCAGTACTCCGTTGCAAACATGAACTCACCATATTCATTTTGAATAGTAGATTTTCGAAACTCAGGGTTCAAAATGTTAATGCTTCTCAAACTATTATTAATTGACAAGGCAAACCAGTCTTCTATTTCAGTAGCGTTAACACTGTTTATGAACTTGCTCTTACTCCAACTCCAACGTAAAGATAGTTAATAAAGTTAAGTAAATTGTCGTGGAAGGCTAAGTACTGGACAAAAGGCTGATAGGAGGTTTTTTCCATTAAGTTCTGCATCATTAAGTTGCAGTAGTAACAGAAGTGATATGATCCATCTCATGTTACTAACAGTGTTCTACAACTGCTGCTTTCAACCTGTTGGAATTTATGTCTGATCCCATTCAAATGTTCTTAAAGCAACTGTTATACCTAAAATCTGATCCAAAGAATAGACTAACTTCCTACTACAAAGCAAACAATCTGGCATAGTAGCAAAACACACATTTCCTTACACATTGTACATTTCTCTAGCTATTTGCAGCACTCTTTGGATAAATGTTAGCAAGAGTAGAAGATTGATAAAATACTTCAATTCTGTACCATTTCTGGATATTTTTTATGTGCATGATTCTTGATGATTACAAGCAGTGAGAACTATGTTGCCTGTCTTGGTGATTAAAATGAGATAAGAGGAAATTGGGCACCTGAATTGTAGAAAATAACACAGGAAATCAGTGCTCTTACAGCTGCCTAAATCAGCATGTGACTTAAACTGAGCACTTATATGTTACTATGATCTTAATTTCCGCTTAAATTTAGGTTTTGCATGTAGTTACCTTGTGTGACCACTGCAAGTTTGCTTCTCCTTAGTATCTGTTATTATCTAGAGGTATAAAAGGGTAAGACTGAAATGATGCCTCTGTATTGGGAGGTATCTGATATGATTTGGGAGAGATGCTTGATGCAGATGAGCAGCACCAAGTTCTGCAGAAATCTGGAAGTGTGATCACATCTGTGTTTTCCTGTAGCAGGTTTTAACTACCGCAGTCATAGCTTCAGTCTGAGAGGGATGACTAGGGGAGCCAGTGGGTACTGGGCTTTGGTGCTGAGCCACCCTGCAGGCCCAAATGCCAGATTCATAATGCAAGGGAGAAGAGAGAGTGGCAGACTGCATGCCAAAGAGATGGAGGGAGTGGAAGGAGCAGCATACTAGTTGGTTTTATACTTTGAATTGAGGGGTTTTTGTTTAAGAAATAGTCCTGTAAGACTAAATTCATCCTTGTTTCCTATGGGTTTGTGTTTGTGAGTTTATATTTTAATTAAGTAATACTCAGGCTGCAGTATAAACTTATCCTTTATGGGACAAGAGACAACCAATTTGAAAGAGGGTCCTTGACTGCGAAGTAGATTCTACACTACTAAATTCACATTTTCTTTTAGCTAGCAGATATCCTATCCAGCCGTCTGCTTTCACAAAGTTTGTAGGAGTGTTAAATCTCTGAGACCTTTTCCCATGTACTGGAGTTAGATGGAATTGGGTACTGGAATTGATCAAGAGGAGCTGAGCAAAGCAGCTCATTTTTCTCAGGAAACCATGTCAAAGGGAACAATAGTCTTTGGTTCAAGGAGCTTTTTGTTCTCTTAGAGTCTACAAAAAGTGCTGCCAAGCTTGGTGTCGTAGTAAAGATACGGTGTTTCTTTCATTTAAGCTAATTTAAATATACTCATTATTTCTTATTCATAGAAACCTGATCTATATCCTGAAGAATCAGGTCAGGTGCCAGACTTTTAGGAGTAAGATCTTCTGATGGAAAGCTATTACTGATGCTTGTCTCTACTATTACCCTGGAAAACTGAACCGCATGCCTCTTTCCTTACTGTCCTCTGCTCTTCATATCTCTATTATTTTATGATTTATAGTATTCACTGTTTTCCTTTTCTCAAATGATTATTTTACAATGGATCATTCACTTTTCAAATAATCCATTCTTTTCCCTCAATACTTCGTAAACAATGGCAAAAAAATTCAGAAATTATTGCCAGGTAGATGTTTTGTGTGCTTTTTAAAAGGTTTCTTTAGGTTTCTTTCTTATTGCTTTGAAAATCTTTAGAAATTTTAGTTAAAATTATGTAATTTTACATTATCTCTGTGTCATCAATTTTCTTAATCTAGGAAAAAAAAATTGGACTGTATCTAGGAACATGAAGTGATAAATAGTAAAAAGTTGACAGTTGGTAGTAGCAGTTTAATAGAATCATCTTCGATAACAACTCCTCTGATACCTGTTATATGTGCTCATGAATAGCCACTGAGCTAACACAAAACATCTGCTGCTTTGGCTGAATTTAAATGCCCCAATCTGATAACCTTATCAAGAACTTTTCCAGTTGCCTAGAATTGAAATTCATGTACCAGCCCTGACCCATCAAGGAGAATGAGGCTGGACACATACAGAAATACATGTTAGTAGATCCAAAGATTTTGTGTTGAGCATTACTTTGTATTGCTATGTTCTAGATAGAAGTTAATGGGTCAGAGGTAAAGAGTACTGTAACTATACAGGTAAATATGCAGGCACTGCCTACAATGTACCCCTGAAAAAACAGGCAGAAAAATGTGTTCATTTAAAATTGGATTCACCAATGCATGCATGTGTAGATTTTATAGAGTAATAAAACTCTGCATGAAAGGTATGATCTTATGCCTTTTAACTTTTCCAGTTGTTTTTTTTTTTTTTTTAGAAATAATTTTGATATTATGATTTAAGAAATCTTAGGGTTGTATACTTGCCACAGTTACTCTTTTTGATCTTTGAGTGCCTTTTTTTCTAGCTTTTCCAGTCTGCCTTCTTGTGGTGGGCTTGAAAATCAGATATACTGGAAAAGAAAATAAGTAATTTCTTTAATATGTATCGGGATTGTATCTCTTTCAAATGCTTCAGTACTTAGAAACAAATAACCACTTTTGTCTGTCAAAGGCTGTATTTTTTTGTATCAAAAGGAACAGTGGGGGGGAAAAAAGTATACAAACTTTGTACTAAGGGGAAATATTTAAATCCAGTTTGAACTTTCATTCTTAAATCTCATTAGCACATATGTGTGATGTGGTGCAAACCCACACGAGGTAATCTTCTGCAGAAAAGTAGATGGTGCAGGGTCCTGCACCTGGGGAAGAATAACCTCAGGCACCAGTACAGGCTTGGGGCCAAGCTGGTGGAATGCAGCTCTGTGGAGCAGTATCTGGGAATCCTGGTAGACAACAAGTTTTCCATGAGCCAGCAGTGTACCCTTGTGGCCAAGGAAGAGCAGTGCCAGCAGGTTGAGGCAAGTGATCTTGCCCCTCTCTAGTCAGCCGGGGTGAGACTACATCTATAGTGCTGTGTCCAATTCTGGGCTCCTTAGTACAAGAGAAACATAGAGCTGCTGGAGCAAGTCCAGTGAAGGGCAACAAACATGATTAAGGGACTGGAGTATCTCTCTTATGAGGAAAGGTGGTGGGTGCTGGGCCTGTTCCACCTTGAGAAGAAAGTGGGGACTTCATCAATGCCTATAAGTGTCTCAAGACAGGGTGTCAAGAGGATGGATCTAGGCACTTCTCAGTGGTGTTGAGTAATAGGACAAGAGGCACTGAGGAGGCACTGATGCACAGGATGTTCCACCGGAATATGAGGAAGAACTTAACTGTGTGGGTAACTGAACACTGGAACACAGTGCTTGGAGAGGTTGTGGAGTTTCCCTCACTGTAGATATTCAAGAACTGTCTGAATGCAATTCTTGCAATGTGCTCTAGAATGACTCACTGTAGTCCCTTTCAATCTTACCGATTTTGTGATTCTGTGAAGCATAGCTTGTTAAATTCTCAGTTGTCTTATTACCATAAGAGCTGGAACAGATTTCAGACCTGATGTAGAAGTTCCTGAGGCTGGTCCTTGAAGGTCTTTAGCTATTTTTCTGGGAAATTTAAGTGAGTACCTTAGGACCAAAGTTTCTGTGTTTGATGCAGAGTTGGCAGAAATACAGTACTAGAGGACGAAGGAGAAACAGTTTAAAGAGCAACTTGAAAGTTGTTTGTTGAAGCATGGGGATTGGCCTAGACTTGTTGCTATGGTCTTGGGGAAAAGAAAGGGAGTGTTCCAAAGAGGTGATACTGAAAGATCTTCTGAACTTCCTTCAGTATTTTATCTATAGGTCTATCTCTAAAATTCACAAAATTGTGAGCAAATGAAACAGTGCAACTGGAACAAATGATAGATTTTCTTAGAAGAACTTAAGGGAAATAAGAATTTGAGTCCCAAAATTGGGACATGACAAAATACAGAGTTCTTTGCACACAGAAGTAATGGAAAGGGGTTAATGACTCAATGTCATGAACATTGGTGACAGGTGGTATCCCTCAGGGGTGTGTGTTGGGGCCTGTGCTATTCAGTGTCTTCATCAATGACATAGATAAAGGGACTGTGTGCACCCTCAGCAAGTTTGCAGATGACACAAAACTGACTGGTGCTCCTGAAGGACAGAATGCCATGAAGAGGGATCTGGACAAACTCAAAGAGTGGGCCTTTGGAAATCTCATGGGTTCAGTGGAGCCAAATGTTGTACCTGGGCTGGGGCAACTCCCAATATCCAGACAGGCTGGGCACGAACAGATTGATAGGAGCTCTACTGAGAAGGACTTGGGGTGCTGGTGGATGAGAGGCTGGATATGAGCCATCAGCGTGTGCTTGCAGTGCAGAAAGCCAGTTGTATCCTAGGCTGCATCAAAACCAGTATTGCCAGCTGGACATGGGAGTTGATTCTGCCCCTCTACTCCACTCTGGTGAGACCCTACTTGAAGTACTGCATCCAGCTCTGTGGTCCTCAGCACAGGAAGGATACAAACCTGTTGGAGCAGATCCAAAGTCGGGCCACCAAGTTGATCAAAGGGATGGAGTACCTCTCCTATGAGGAAAGGCTGGGAGAATTGGGATTGTTCAGCCTGGAAAAGAGAAGGCTCTGGAGAGACTTTATAGCAACCTTCAAGTACCTAAAGGGAGCCTACAAGTGAGATGGAGACAAAACTTTTAGCAGTGCCTGTTGCAATAGGACAAGGGATGATAATTTTAAGCTAAGGTCAGTTTAAATGAAGTACACGGAAGAAGATTTTTCCCATGAGCATGACAAAACAGTAGGGTGAGGGTGGCTGCCCATAGAGATAGTGAATGTCCCATCCCTGGAGACATTCAAGGTCATGTTGCACAGGGCTCTGAGCCACTTGATCTAACTTAAGATGTCCCTCCTCATTGCAAGATGGACTAGATGACCTTTAAATGTCCCTTTCAACTGCAACTAGTTAATGATTCTGTGATTCAGTCTCATTTTACTGGTTATAGCTTTATCATGTTAATCAATGCCAATGTTAATCAAAGTTCCTAACTTTAAAACTTTCTTTGGCGTCCCACATAAAGGGAAGACAGAAAAAGTTCAGTATTACTGTAACCATACTACTTCTAGAAGTCATTATTAATTTTTCTGTCTGGCTTTGGTAGAGATAGCTGCCATACAGACCACACATGCTATTGCCTCCCGAGAGGTGGAATGTACATGTGATGAAGAAACCTAAAATTTGCAGGATAGTTCCACACTGGTCTGTGCAGTATTAAATTGCACTTAACTAAAAAAAAAGATACACTGCAACAGGTAATACTGAAGCTGTAGTGACATCCTGATGTGATTAAATACTGTGTTAGACAGAGTAGAACATCTGAAAAAAAAAGGCACAAAAAGTGACTTTATTAATAAAGTTGTCATATATGTACAGGAAGTACAAAACTGAGATCAGTACTATTTTTATTTATTCTGAGATTTTTGTTAGTGGCTAGGAAATCAATAAAGACTAATTTCATTGGCAAGGATTACAGAGTACATAGGAAGGAACACTCAGGATATGTATAGCTGCTTTCAAGGGCACTTTGAATAAAATATATTTATTATTAAATAAATTGAATGGCTCTTTTTGTCTAATTGACTCATATATCAAGCATTAATTCTTTGGAATACTCACCATACAAAGCAAAGTTTGCAGTATTAGATATACAAAAAGTATTTTGTTTATTTTAGTTATTTTCACACCTTCATAATGAATGCCTGTCTAGGAATCAGAGCCCTTTCATAAAAATCATAAATCATAATAAATGTAACTCAAAGTGTCAATATAATACAAGAGGTATCCTTATGACACCTTGTTAATCAATGATGTTCAAAAATTAAATATATTCCATGTGTATAATCTGTGATGTAGTTTCTCTGAAAGAAAAATGCAGGGTTTTTTACCGACTAAAAGAGATTAATTAATCAGTATCTGGAAAGTTAGATCTGTTAACTCTGGAGTTAAGACTGTGGTTGCACATTAATTAGCTAGCAACAGAAAACACTCAGGCACTGGCAAGAATAAAAAAGAGATTCTTTAAAGCTGTAAGAGGAGACAGATGTGCTTTCAAGCAAAGTGTCTGGGACAGCTGATCCTGAGCTATGCAAGACTGCCTGAAGGAAATGGGGAGTGATAGGAGTAGGTGACTCCATGCAGTGGGAGTTGGAGGCAATGTTCTGCCAACCTGACCTCCTGCCTAGAAAAGTCTTCTGCTTCCCTGAAATCTGTATCTGGGACGTTGTGTTGCCAAAGTTTTTCCGGACCTGTGACTGTTACCTCTTGCTGTTCTTCCATGTGAATTCCAATGATACTGCTATGGACAAACTGGAGAGTATCAAAACTGACTACAGAGCTCTGGAAGCTGTAATTAGTGGGATGGGGGCCCAGCTGTTGTCAATCTTGTAAGGGAAGGGAAGGGGTGTAAGGATACTGCACATCAAGGTTTGGTTATGGAGCTGTTGGTGACAACAGGGATTTGGTTTCTATGACTGTGGAACCATGCTTGAGGATCAACACCTGCTTGGAAGAGATGGGGATCCACCCTCATAAGCAGTGCAATGGTGTCTTTTCCAGCAGAATGTCTGACTTGATAAGGAGGGCTTTCAAATAGCCATGCCAACATGGGCAAGAGGGCAAGAGTTACCAGCAACCCTGTAACAGAGCAATGGTCAGGATTGACAGCAAAAAGCTTGGGGTGTTGTGAATGAAAAGGGAACACAAAATTAAAAAAACAAGACTAAATTGGGGGCATTTCAAGTATTTGTGTGTAAGCAAGGAAATGCCTACAAGGCATGGGGAAAAAAACAACCCAGACTCTTCCTGAGAATTCAGCACACTGGGCTTTCTCTCTGACGTATCTGTATACACGTGTAGAAAATAAACATGAGGATTTCCATGCAGTTGCAGGAGTATGATCTTGTTGTGATTATTGAGATGTGGTGGGATAGTTTGCATGACTGCAGTGGAAGAATATATGCTCTTTAGGAAAGACAGACTGGGGACTAATTGTCTTAAACATAGGCTGCAGAAAGTTGCAGTCAAGTAGAATATGAGCTAGTGGTGTGCCTTTGCCTCAAAGACATCTAGTGCCATCCTGGGCTGTGTTAGGAGAGTGGAGGTCGAGGGAGGTGATCTTTCAACTCCGCTCAGCACTGGTGAAGCCACACTTGGGAGTGCTGTGTCCATTTCTGGGCTGTCCAGTACAAGAGAGAAAAATCCAGTGAAGGACCATTAAGATGATGGAGGTGTTGGAGCACCTCTTGTATGAGGAAAAGCTAAGGAGCTGGCACAGTTTAGCCTGGAGGAGAGAAGGCTCAGGGGGAACGTATCAATGTGTATAATTATCTAAGTAAGGGAATAAAAAAGAGCGCAGAGCCAGGCTTTTTTTAGTGGTACTCTGTGACAGGACCAGAGGCAATGGGCATGAACTGAAGTACAGGAGGTTCCCTTGGAACGTTGGGAAGCACTCTTTTCACTGTGAGGATGACTGAGCACTGCTACAAGTCACCCATACAGTTTGTGGAGTCTCCATCCTTGGAGATATTCAAAAGCTGTCTGAACATGGTCCTGGCCAGTTGGCTCTAGGTGGCCCTGCTTGAGCTTGGGGGTTGGACCAGATGACCTCCAGAAGTCCCATTCAGCCTCAGTCAGTCTGTGATCCTGTAAATTGAGCTGAAGGTAATACTTATTTTGTTAAACTCACTACTTCTGATCATATATTTCTAAGTAAACTTGGATAACAAGCACTGGAAATAAAGGGCATTGTAGCTTGTGTCTTCTGGTGAAGTAATGTTGTTTTAGCTTATAAAAGAAATGTCTTCTAATGGTTTTCTTTGGAGTAAATCAGCAGAGGAAAACAAGCTGAAGTGCCATGCATACTAAAAGTTTGGTGTAACATATTCCAAGGTGTGTTCTTTACCACCTTAGCTGAGCATTGCTGAGAGAAGAATTGAGTTCTTCACATCCACTTTGAAAAGACTCTTGTAGAAGCAGTAAATTTGCCTCATACTTCTGGTGAGATTTATTTTAGAAAAAAATAAGTATGCAGTTTATTTCCAGTGCATATTTGCCATAAAATCAAGATTGTTTAATCACTGCTATAAATCAGTGTAGCTCGTAGTCATGAATAGAAGTATGAGTACTTAATTCATTTTTGGCTTCTTCGTTGGTGCCCAGCTGACATACAAGACAATAAGGACATCAAGATGTTTTTAGTGATGATTTACATATCTCTCACACGACCTCATCCTAGCTGTAGAATAAGTTTGAAGATGAAAGATCTAATCCTTTATTTTTAGGTGTGCTGTGATTATTGCTATAAGTGTGAGGGAACAGTCAAGGAAAGAATTCTGGTACATCCTTGCTGGGGTTAACAAATTCCAAAGGAAGCTAGAGAGGACTTTAAACCTTCTTATTGGCGCTTACCAGTGCAATACACACACGACTCAATAACATTTTTATAGATGCGTGGCTTTTCTATTCTTCCCATTCAAAATATTGAATAGGTTATGTATGCTGCTAGGTAGTTGTATTATGTACTTTTAAAGAAAGGTGGAAAAAGAAGCATGGAGAAATTATATTCCCTTTGCAGTATCAGCACCCTGCTGAGCAAGTATGTCCTGTTTCTCTAGGATAGCTGCATTACATTTACTGTTTCTGAAGGAATTTTCTAATGGAAGTTTCAATAGAAATCTAACAACCAAATAGATAATATTTGGTTATATGTATATCCATATATATATATGTATGTATGGTCTTGGATAATATTTTTTCCACTTTGGAAAGAGTTTAAAAACATAATAATTTTCCTTTACAGAAGGTATTGTATTTTTATACCAAATTAAATGTACAGTATAAACATGCTACTGTTGTTGTTTATTGTATTAAACTATGGAATATATGCATATAAGTGCCTGAATGTCCCACACTAAATCACTACTTTGCTCAAGATGTTCATGTAAAGATGTGAATTGGTGAGAGGAAGACACCTGTGTACCAAACACCTCATTGTGACTTCATTGGAACTGCATACACATGAAAATTAAGCATGTGTTTGTAGAAAGCTGGGGACCCAAGCAGAAAAGTGACAGAAAGATGAGATACAGTCAAAATATGTAGAGTTATAAGCATATATTTCCCATAGATAAACAAAACTTCAAAGCATTAAATTTAATACAAGCAAGACATTTTAGAGGTAATGTTTCAGTCTTTGTTCTCTCTAAATCTTTTTTCTCTTCTATTTGTCTTGCAATCTTTTTGATCCTTCCTATTTTGTGTTTATCTGTATTCACTTACACATAGCCCTAAGACCGTTAGTGATTACGTGGTCAGTAAAAGAGCTATAGACAATGGACAACGGGATGCTGTTAAGTAGACTGTCACTTCACAACAAATAAAACATGTAGATGTAACAAACATATTTTATATTTTGCACATTTATTGTACTACATTATTAAATTATAATGATACCTTTACACCTAGATGTTCTCTCATCGGAATGTCTTTTTTTTTTTTTTTTTTTTTTTTTTAAATTTCATGGAAAAGACTGGGAGCAAGAGTTAATCTGGCCATTAATTGTACACCGAATTATTGTCATGACAAAACTTAAAACCTGTGGTATGGAGTCCAAACAATTTTGGTTATTGCACATCATAATTCTAAACTTGGAACTTGGACTGAGGAGGACTTGTAGCACTTATAATTTATATGGTGTGTTTAGCATGGGGTCAGGCTTCATTAGTTGATATCTGGCTATTGAGACATACATCTTTGTTACTCATAGTTCTTTAACTAAGAAAAAACAGATACATTTTTGCAAGTTTTAGAATTTATCGATATTGTTCAATTTTTATGAGTAATTGTAGGTTGATCTTGAACAACTTTTTTGGGGGGAAAATTCCATCAGCATAGTCCTATGCTCTCATGAGACTGATGATTTTGAATCTGCCATTTTTGATGCCCTAAAATCTGCTGCCACCAGAATTTCTTTTCTTAATGTCAAGGACTGCTTTGGCAGTGAAACAGGGGTCATATTGTGGAGCTGAAGAAAAACAATTTCAGTGCCAAAAGACATGAAACAATTGGTGCATAAGGTCAACTGGTGTTCTTGCCAAATGCTTCATGGCATTAGACCCTTCTAAATCTTTCTTCAAAAATCTTCCATCAAAAGATTAGAATACATTAATCTTGTCTTTTACTACTCCACAGAAAGAATGAGTAGTTCAGTATTAAATCTCAAAGTAGTTTTCTCATGAAAAACAAAGATTTTTAAACATGGCATTTGCATTTCTGAACAAAGCTATGTTCTTTTATGGCTTTTTAACCTGAGCCAATAGCTATTTCATAAGTTTGTTTTAATTTTCCTATAGCGAAGTAAGAACTAGTTATTTGGTGGGTTTTTGTTTGTTTTCTTTTTTGTTTGTTTGTTTTTGTTTTTTTTTTAAAGATGCCTAATTGTGGAGACTGAATAAATTTCTACTGCCTTTAGTATATGTGAAATAAAAGTATAGAATACTTTCTTTCCTACAGTTTTATCTGGCACTTGGTAAAAATGGCAGGCAGTAATTCCTGTTTAAATCCCTAAGATACATTATTTTTGTGGTTGGTGGTATCAGGCTACTTTCTTTGCAAGATTCCCTCTAAATCGGTTTCATCCTAATTCTGTCTCTTTTGTGTGCATCTCTACTATGACAGTACTTACCTAAATTCTTCAATCCTTTTGTGTCTATTAAGGGACCTAATCAAATCTGTAACACCACCTCATTTAATCTAATTCTAGCGCGATATTTCTTACCAGTTTCAATAGTAAATTTAGTAGGGTTGAAGGTGTAAAACTAGTGATATATTTTATGTAATTTTATACTTTTTAATACACTCTAGAAATTGATAGAGAATTGTCTTCATACCAACATCCTCTAGAACTCTGTTAAGGTCAGATTTTTATAAAGGTCATCTCAGGGTGCTAGTTTAACTCTCTCTATTAAAACACTGTGCAAAAACACAGAGTTGATGTGTAAAGGGGAAAATACTATTAGTGATATTTTTAGTTGCTTTCATTGCCATTTATACTGGCAGAATTTTCTCTGGGGCATTGCTTTCCTTAGTTATGGGCACAAAAATGAGCCAGAATCAAGCACTCATCTGGAAGTTGGCAATGGGTTTTGTTGGCTTGCCCATTTCTTTTGGTGAGGAGGGTTTTTTTCCCTTAGCATAAGATATAGTTGACCTTGAGTTGTCTGGAATGTTGTTAATGCTGAAGAAATGACTGACAAACAGCAATTATGGAGAAACATGTGGTTGTTGCTATTCTTATGCTCTCATCAGGTATTGTTACACATTTGAGGTCAGACTGTGAAAGGTAACATTGTGGATGAAACAGTGGAAAAGAAATAGCATTATTTTCAAACTCTTTATTCATGACTACAGATATTTTCTATATGATTTGCCCTTTCTATCACAGTGACCTCTACAGACATGATGATGAAAAATTTTAACAGAAAGATAACATCTGATAGCTGGTATAAGAAGTTATTCACAAACACTAAGCTAAAAGCAGACAAATAATTGCATGAGCCGTTGTTGGCATCACAGGAAGTGTAAAGTCAGATCTGATTTTCAGATTTACTAGTGTAAGGACTCCCTGCTGAAAGCATGTACCAGATGCAGGATTTTCTCAAGGTTAAAAATGATTATAGCACATGCACACATACAAATTGCAGTCAGAGATTAAATCGCAAAATAATGAGACCTTTTCAGACGGTAGTATACTATTCTGATTATCCTCTCTACCTTTAAGATATGCTTGTGTTTTAAACCTTTTTACTCTATGTTTATTGGTGTTATAGTTTCAATACTCAGTTGGAATTCCTTCCAAAGCTTGCAGGCAACGCCTTAGAACCGATAAAGGGTTTTAA
>JAWWEE010000105.1:76339430-76425480 GCA_035221455.1 Xenops minutus | reverse complement strand
TCTTGCCTTGATATATCTATATATATATATCTGTGTATTGTGATTAAGAACTGTTATCCTTTTCATATATTTTTTTCTTTTTTCCTAATTAAAGTTCTGTTTCTAAATTTAAAGGAGAGTAATTATTCATTGGCCAACATAACTATCTTAGTTCTCCCCTCGAACTAAGACAATTGGTAAACTGCATTTAAGCTGCTATTATATCACTGAACTTGAAGGTCTGTCCACTTTGTTGTATTACTTGAAATAAAATTAATTTTGTCTAAGGAATCTACAGTTTTACTTGTGTGTCAGCAGTTGGAATTATCCTCATATTTTTTAGTGTTTTTTTGCCTGACACCTTACACATCTGAAATGAGATAATAAAAACCAGAAGAAGATATTAATGAAATGGAAAATGCTGAAAGAAAATGAAATAGATATAAGTAACATTCTGTACTTCACATTGAAAACAGATTAGTTTTAATTTGTTTCTAACTGCCAAAAATAGTGACTTCTAAACTTCAAAATCCTATAGTGAGGTGGATTTAAAAAAAATCTTTCATTATCTAATATTATGATACAATCATTTAACACAGATGGAAAATAGTGGGCTGGTTAGATTGCCATATCCAGAGGATCTCTGAAGGCTGTGTCTGCCCTAATGATTTGTCTTGGTGTAATAAGAAACAGCCTGTGTGAATTGTCAAATGCTACCCATTTGTCTTTTTCCGGTTCAGGTTTCCAAGTAGTTGATGCACAAAAATAAAATTCCTTTTTGAGGAAATGAAATCAAAAGTCCTGCTCCAAATGTGTTCCAGTGCTAATATTTTTGCATTAGTGTGTGTCCCTGCTGCCTCCCCCCTGCCCCCCAATTCTATAGTGATTTAAGAAAAAGTAGTATCGGGTAAACAAAACAAAAAAAATTAGGTTATGCCAAGCCAGTGTCAACGTCATGAAATTGTGATGGAACTGAGAGCATGAACTGATTCTGTGTGATGCTGCAAAGAGTTAATTTTCAAATTACTATGTTAAACAAAGCAGATTTTACTCTGTGCTGTACTTGTCCCAGCTTTGCCTCAGAAAGGATTGAATGCTTCCTCCATTCAGAGTAACACCATATTGTGCTACCCAGAAGTTTTTCACAAGCCTCCACCAAAAGAGTGCTATGCCTTCAAGGCATAACTAGAGCTCACTGGAAAGCTGTGTCTTTAAAAAAATGCTCATTGAAAGATGCAGTTTCATTGAAATGGAAATGTACACAGTTTCATGGATTAAAAAGCCAGAAGGGAGTACTGTGATCATCTAGCCTGGCATACTGTACAACAGAGACCTCATGGCTGTCTTAGTTTCTTCCCATTTGAACTAGGTCATGTCTTACTAAAGATAAAAAGCCTCTCTACCTTTCCTCTTAAAAAGCATACTTCAAGGATGGGAGTGTCTACCACAATTTTCAAGGAGGTACTCATCATTGTTAATTAAGATGTTAATTCTGAGTTTGTCTGTCTTCAGTTTGTAGCCCCTGAGTCTTGTTATGCTTCTGTCTGTGAGACTGGAACAAATTTTGTCTTCCTATATATATATTTATAGACTGTAACATAGTTATCGATTATACAAAGGAGGTGAAATTTCTAGATTCTCTCACCTTAGATCATGCTTTTGAATACTTTGATGGTTATATTGCAAATACTTTCTGATATTTTTGATATATTTGGACGTGTTATTTGAATACTGAAGTAGCTGATGCTAAGTAGTGTCTCCATTCCTGTTTGCGATTCCACTGTTTATACATCCACGTTCATGTTCTTTTTTGACTGAGATTAAGAAAAGTTTGGAACTATCCAGATGGTCTAAAACTTCAGGGAGTTCTTTGCCTGACAGCTTGTATTGTAAGCTTTTAGGTGTTTGTAGTTTACAGCTCTATTGTCACCTTTTAGTGACACTAAATCATACATTGTTGTATTCTTCTTTGACACTAAGTCCTTTTTTTTTTGGCCACTAATTCTGGGAGAAGATTTCTTTTCAAAAAAGCAGAGAGCTAAGACTGTTTTTTTGGTTTTGTTTTTGTTTGGGTTTTTTGTTTGTTTGGTTTTGTTCGGTTGGTTGGTTTTGTTTGTTTTCTTTTTCCTTAAATGCGGTCTCAGATCTCTGCTTTTGGTTTACTTAAAGCAAATCACAGTTTGGGATGGGCTTATCCAAACATCAGTCTTCAGGAAAAGTAGAAAAAATTAAGAAGGGGAAGAACTAGTGTGCAATACAACAATAGTTGTATTGCAGTATTCACTTTGTGTGAGAGTTTAGTGGTCGAGCGTTTGGCCCAGATGTGGGAGATTTTAGTGGACTTCCTTCCTTTGTGCCAGGAAAGACAAATTTACATTTCCTAGTCTCCATGAGAATAGTTTTACTATGCAGACAGAAAGTGATTTTTTTCTGTCTGCCATAATGAATATGTGTTTCAGGTAAAGCTAAGTAGTAAATGCTTAAATTTTTACCATATTATTTAATTTTTAGAATAGGATTTAATTACTTTTAAACTTATTTTGCAGTACAAATGTGACATTTCTGTGAATTTCTGTTATAACTTGTGCCAATAGTACAGATAGCATTGAAGAGAAGTTAGAAGATGAATGGTGTTTAAGATAAAGTTATGCATATTGTGGCAAAATGTTACCTTTCTAAAAGACAGGATCCTATGCCAATTGCAATGCCAATTACAAATAGTTCAGTCTTTGCAAGGGAAGAGTATTTCCCAGGAAAGAGTGTGACAGGTATGAATATAGAATCAGTAGTATTACAGGCCCTTTTTCATGTGTTTACAACTTGCCTAAGTTTGAGAATTTGATTCAAAATTTTCCATGCTGGTGTCTGCCTCAGCTAGTTTGTTATGGTCATTACAGCTAAAAAGAGAAATTAACTAAAAAAAAAAATAGAATTATGCTATTTTTAATTTAAATACTTTGTGGCTCCTGTGCTTTAATGTGGGACTAGCTGCTATGCCGATAGTATGACTTGGTTGACTGGTTGAAAAGGTCTCTACCTAAACCTTCCACACTTGGTTCTTCCCCATTCCCCTCCTCCAAGATTTAGTATATTTGGAAAAACTATGGTTTGTGTGCTGCAGGAGCTTCTTATTTTCTAATACTCCATCATCAGTAAGCATGCTTGATACTTTCATAGTTTGTAAGAGATGGCAACTGAATATACTTCTTCCCTTTGCATCTCCTATATCTAACAAGAGCTTGTGCATCCACCCTAGACATTCAGTTGTCTTAGCAGAGCTAGCACCTGGGCCATTCCTACTTAACTAGTGAACATGTTCTGACTGAGAATAAATTTCTTTCTTGGGACAGTTCTGAGTCAGAATAGCAAATAGGCATCAGAGCTGTGTTTTGCAATGCAATTCTTTTCAGCTGGGCTGCTGCTAGCGCTGGCCTGGCTGCTGGTGCTTGGATTGGCTTGAGATTGAAAACAACACATCTGCTGAGATTTAAAAAGATTGAGAGAGAAACTGAATGAAAATTGGAGGATGAAGTTGAAAGTAATTGTGAAAAAGACTCTTTTTGTAAGTCTGGAAAGCTGAAACTGAGAGAAGTATAAGAGTTTCATTTGCCTGTGCATCCACTGTTTTACTGAAGTCTCCTTTCTGCTTTGCATACACAGTTTCATATTTCTTGTTCTTACTCCAAAGATGTCTCCTGGTTTCTAGTCTGATTTATAATCATGTCCAGTCTCACCTTTTGCTGACCTCTTAGCAAATTTCCCTCTATACTCTCCATGTGGCAGAGCCTTTCTGGTCTAGTATGGCTACTTAAATAGGATGAGTGTTCATCTCATTCCTCCTCATGTTTCTTTTTTACAGTTTTTGCCCAGCTATCCTTAGATTTCTCCACATCCTTTGCCTCTTTGTCAGAATGATCTTTCCAAACTCCTTTTCCCTGAACTCTTTGCCCCCTGACAGGTAAGTGAATTCTGGTCCATATTGCCTGACCGCAGTCTGTGCAATTGAGATGAAATATGCAGTTATTAAATACAAGTCTCAGTTCCGACTGTATTTCAGCTTTGTTGGTCTGTTGTTTGGCATGTAACCTTCTGCTTTCTGTGTTGCTTATTTTTGCTCTGAAATCTGAATTACTGCATTTTCTTGCTGTTCAATATCCAAGTCTTCATAATCTTAATTATTTTATTTCTACAATCTCCCAGAGAAATGAGGAAGGAAAGAGAGTGGTTTTATCCATATAAAATAATTCAGGATATACAAATTGAAAAAAGCCTCTTAGAATCTAATTTTTCAGAGTATTTACTACTATATGCTGTATATTAACAACTGTATGTTGAAAGCAGAACTCCTCTAGATTACATTTCCAGCTATGTTATCAGCATTTTTGCAAAAGATATTTAAGGAATAAGCTGGAACAGGATATGTGGAGGCACAATTAATGATACCTCAGAAAGCCTTGGTTTAAGTGCCTTATCAGTGTTATTAAGGCATGCACCAGGAGGATACAATCCAAGTTTTGCAGGGAAACTATCACTTGTTTTGATCATGATACCTTCTTTTCAATTGTGTAGTTGTTTATTACACAATTTCCAGGTGCTGCAGCAAATGAAATAAAAATTCTACTTACAATCGTGGTTTTCTATCAGAGCAGATTCATCCAAAACATCAATTGAATCTGGAGTTTCCTGGGAAAGAATGTATGTTCATGACGTACCATAGTGTTGTTAGCCAAAGGTATAGGGAGGTAGAATTACTTTTGGATTGGCAGATATAAATCTATTTTGAATGTATGATATGCAATCCCAATAGCATTGTATTAATTTATCAAGGTCATCTGTGACAAATAACTACTTCTCTATTCTAAACATAAGCTTTGGAAAAGTATTAAATGCCAAGAGGACTTAAAAAAAAATAAGTATAGTATTACATAGTGGAGATGTAGTTCACTATGGATGTAGCTTGAACGTAATTGTTATAAAAAATCAGCTGCTATAGTTTACCGATAAGAAGGGCTTTGACAGTAAACACTAATTATCCGAGGTTCTTCAATTTGGGGCAACAAGCAGCATGCTTTGACATACAAAGTGTGTGTTTAATGGCTACCAAACTTATAAATGGAAGTGGGTATAACTGACATTTGAGCCTCTGTAGACCTCAGCCACCTTTTTCAACAGTAAAGATGGGATTTAATAACCAAAATAGAGGTGTCTAGTGCTATTTGAAATGCCCTACTACACTTAACCTAGCCTCCAGCTGTCACTCCAGAAGGACTCAGATTTCCTCTAGTCTCATGTCTGCCAGCCCTAGGCCTCAGATACCCTAGGTGTCTGAAATGTCTATGTTTGAGACATTAAGTCGTAGTTCTGTATACATTTTTGATCTAATTTGTGCATATTTTGGTATGGGAATGATCCTTTCCTAGAATGCTCTTCAAGACTTAAATGATTCAGAGCTCGGAGATCTCCTGAATTACGGAGATATTTTTCTTAGAGATTTTTAATTTTAGTAGCCCTTGGTAGATTTTTGTTTCCATGAGTATTTTGATCATTTTTGAGTGAAACTTAGCATTTGTGATTCTGTGGGCATGTTTGAAGGATTACCTTCTTTTGTTTTTTTTTGAATCTTCTGTTAGCTATTTTCCTTTATCATTTCTTACTGCTTCTATTGGAAGGGACAGTAAAAAATACTTTCCTGTTCATCTTTTTAAGGCCACTTTTAATATGGTCTTTGATATGTCCTCATCTCTTTTCTAGACTAAAGATTCCTGCTCATTCTTTGTACAGAAATTGTGCCAATTTTAATCTATTTTTGTCCTTTTCTGTAACTTAGCCAATTATATTTTATTCTTTTTGTGGTAAGAAGGACCACCAGATTTATACATTTTATTCAGATTGGAGCTGTGCTATTTATGTATTCTGTGGTATTATGGTTTTTGTATTCCTTTCATGATAATACTTTTTTTTTTTTTTTTTTTACTGTTTTTAAGCATGTTCTTGGTAATTCCAGGGAGTGATCTGTTATAACTCCAAGGTCTTGCTATTGGAAAGTATATACTTCAGAATCTATTATTGTATATGTAAAGCCAGAATTCTTCTTTTGGTCTATGCATTTATATCTGTCTATGTGGAATTTTTCTCTGCCTCTTAATTGCCTAGTCAGACAGTGTCATGATATTTGAAACACACATTACTATCAAAAGTGAGCAAACTTTGTAAACCCCCAGCCTTCTTTCAGGTCGTTTACGAATCTATTGAACAGTGCAGATTATATCAGTCCCAGTGAGATGCTACAGTCTTCACAGTTAAAACTGACAAAGTATTCCTACACAGCTGGTTCCAGCAGGACCTCCAATTGACCCACATCTGGCCAAGGTGAGCCACCCAAACAAGCATGTGACACCTCTGTGATAACATATTTAAGAAAGGGCAGAAAATAAAGGACAGAGAAAGGAGGAGGGAGCAAAAACAGTGAGATAAACAGGAGAGGTAACATCAAGGTCAGAGGAGGAGATGTTCCAGGTGCTGTAGCAGATATTCCCTGCAGTCCATAAAGAACCCACATCAGAGATTATTTTCCTGATAGGAACTGCAGCTCATAGAGAGCCAACATTACGATAAAAGTGTGAGAAAGAAGTAGAGGTAGAGAGGAACTGCTGTGTGCTGGCTCTAACCTCCCATCTTCCTCTGCACTTCTCAGGGGTGCAGAGAACCCATGCACTAAAGTGACAGCCAGTTATCTACTGGAGTTTAGATGAGGTGTTCCCATTATTTTCTGCCACTTCATTCTCTGTTCATGTGTGTATCCCTGATTCAAATAACTTGTTTATCTGATTTAATTCTAAAATTTTGTAACTTTTATCAGTAAAACTCCAGTAATGCTGCCAGTCTTTCCTAAGCACTATGGTGGTAGTGTTGACTGGTCTACCTTCTTTCATCAAGTTGCTGATATAGCTATGAAGTCAGTTTCTTACTTGAATCTAAATGTTTTAAATCCCCTATTTTTACACTTATTGCATTTGTATAGAAACATAGATACTATTTCAATTTCATGTTTTCTTCTGTACTTGTGATTGTTCTGAATTTTTTTAATTTTAATTTTACTCTTCTATCTCAGATTTTAGGTTTAGTGAGGAAGTAGGCATTTATGCAGTGGGTTTTTTTGAAACAACTCTTAAAAGATCTATTATTCTGGATGCTTCCCTTAAAAGGCATGCCACCTTTATTGACTTACCTGGAGCTGGTAAGTTTTTAAAGTGCAAGCAGTCTCATTCTGTCTTGACTTCAGAAAAAGTTATCTTATATGGATTCTCTCTGCCACCAGTTCTTAATATACCCTTCCTCTTGATGTCCCTTATTGAAGCATGTGTGGAGACTTCTGTCTGAGTCAATAGGTGGTGCTGGTGCAGAGAACACTTCAGAGAATGCTGCCATAAAGCTTCTGGTATTTAGTTTTCCCTAGAATTCTAGGCCTTTTCCCTTTGGTCTGTTCTCCTACTGTTCTTTGCATAGCTTGGTGGTCTCTTAACTTGCAAGTATTGGCTCCTTCCTAGCATTGGCCCTGACCAGTCACTGCCCTCCTGAACCCAAGAGCCAGAACATCAAATGGTACCTTTGGGTGTCACAGACTTATTATTCAACTGCAAGCTAGTTTCAACCTGACTGTAATGTGCCAGTCCTTCCACTAAAAAAGCCCCAAACCAATCTGCCTTCAGATTTCAGTTTGGGAACCTGGCTTTTTGTCTTGTAACCTTTATTTCTACAGCTCACTACTTATATGGTAGCATATTTTCAAAGTGGACTGTTATCAATATAAAACATATATATACAAAAATGCAGGCGATTGTCAATAGGTGATGTTATTTGAACTATGGTGGAATTTATATTTTCAACAAATGCTGTGCCAAATAAGTGCTCAATTTCTGTTAATTTTGAACTATATAAAATCTTGGACAGATAATCCCATTTAACTTCTTTAATTAAAAATAGAAACCTCGCCTGGTGTGCAGTTTGCCGGAGTGAAAGAGTGCCCATCCCTCAGTTTCCCGTACTTCTGCAAAGCTGAAAGAGGTTGGGGTTCCCCAGTAATTCTCTCCTTCACCTAGCTTCTGAGAAGTAGCATGTAAATGAAGGCAGTTATACAACGATTCTAATGAAAACTGGAAATTTCATAGGAGCCATCAGATGAAAGGCTCAAAAATAACTTAAATCATCTTCTTTCTCTATTTTCATTTCCATCCTCCTTCTGAGAAATTTATGGGTAACACAGAAATATCCAGAATATTGTATGTAGTTCCTGCAGTTGCATGATTTATGATGATGTTCATCCACATTTATGTGCACTGTTCTTTTCAGTTAACTTGTTTAACAGCAACAGCTTAGTTTTTGGCTTAATATAAAAGTATCATGCCTTGATAATGCAAGTAAAAGCATCATCCCTTGATAATGCAAGTAAAAGCTTCTACTTATTATATTAACACTTTGTCTCACCAAATCTGTATCACTAAGGATAATCGAACATGACAGTATTCCAAACATGAGTGCTGGTGATTCATCAACATTTTTTCCCTGGTTGTCATGTAGTAGAATCCTCTTTAATTTAGGTATGCCTGGTAGTGCAGTAAGTGATATAGTAAGCATTAGAAAAAATGCCCAGTAGGTCTGGTTTTTTTTGTTGTTGTTTCCTTCCCTCCTTGTTTTAAGATATAAGAGTCTGAAAAGGTGAAAGGTGTCTCAAAGTGAGTGTAAACATTTTATTCTTGATCTAACAGAAATATAATTGCTAAATTTCTTACAGTAACTTTGAAATATGCACCAGTCAAAAAGCACAGTGTGAACAGGGTGAAAAAAAAATCATTCAAAAAGACTCTCCTCATTACATTATAATGTCTTTAAAGTAAGTCACATGTTAGATCTAAAGTGCTTGACAGATCGCCATTTTAAATATTTTTATTAATATAATCAATGTAATTCTCAATAGTTATATTTCTAATAATCAATTTGCTGACTTCATGTTCTTGTCAAGATAATTTATATATATACATACACCATATGTTCTGTGAATTTTTTCTTTGCCCAGGTGAGCATTTAATCTTCCTTTCTCCCTTAAAGGAATTATCTGCATCCCTGAAATCAGAGGATCCTCCATTTATTTTTCCCGTCTGTCAGACCTTCCAGCCTTAAGACCTCCAGTCATAATGATCATCTTTTCAGCAGAGGGCAGCATATGGCATTCTCAGAGTCCATCAATTCCACTGTTTAATTGGCTGTAGAAATCACTGTTGAGCTCAAACTGGTTCTGAAGCCCTTCCAACTCTTCTTGACTCTTAGGCAAGATTTAGATTTTGCTATCCTTTGTGACTGTTAGAATATTTCTCAGGGGAGTGATCTATAGTAATGATTCTGTTGAATAAAATGAAAGATGTTTTCCTTTTTCTTTATTGTTACAAGAAAGCAGTACTTCTCTGGTTGAAATTTTCTTACTAATGATAGTAAAGATTATATTGTTCCAATAAATTGAATAGATGCTGAATAGTTACATATCAGATAATTTTCTTTGTTAGTAATCTTAGGCCCTTGTCTTCATGATAATGGTAAATCTGTTATGGGGACAAAGGCTTGGCAAACCATTTGCTAGTGGGAATCAGACAGCCTAACTCTCTGAGCTACTAATTCTCTTTTACAATAATGTCAAAGAAGCACAGCATTTTATTTTTTAACAATTTTTTTCCGTTCCATTCTGTGTAGAAAGAAGAATGAGTTTACATCATATTTTTATAATTCACATTTTGATTTTTTAATTGTGTCACATTTTTCTCCTTTTTCTTTCCTGTTTTTTGAGTAACAACTAATGCTTTCTGATTTACATATCTTCAAAAGTTCTCAAAATGACAATTGATTCATTTTGCATGCTGCAGAGGCTTCTCAGTAGATTGAGAAGTTTAACACAGTGTTTACAATATCACACAGCCTCTATTTTCTGTAAGGTACAGAATCATAGAAGAGTTTGGATTGCAAAGACCTTTGAAGGTCATCTCGTCCAGCCCCCTTGCAATGAGCAGGTATATCTTCAACTAGATTAGGTTGCTCATAGGTACAACCAAACTGGCCTTCAGTGTTTCCATGGATGGGCTATATACACAGAACTATATGGAATGAGTGATTCTTGTAACCTTGATGGCGGAATAAAATAAGACAAATAAATGTTTTTAAATTGCTCCAGATTTTTTTGTTGGGTAGCTGTGGCAGAATATATTGTTGATTAGACTTCCTAAAGTTTTGTATTGTTGTTAATTAAGTATCTGTTGTTTTTGATAGAAGAAAAGAAAGTTTGTGGATAGACTACCTTTTGAAAAAGGTTAATTCCAGCAAGTGGCTTGACAGTGACTGAATGGCCAAAACTCAAATGTAGAAATTTTTTTGTTGCTCTATGTACCATACTACCAGGAGCATTAACATGAAAGGGGTATTTCTGAATCACTTTAAGGGGGGAAAAAAAATAAAAATAGCAATTTGCAACTCTAACTAGTTAAGCTGGTGCTGAATTGATTGAGTCTTACTATAAAGAAGACCAAAAATCTGTTGCCTTTGCAGTAAGGGAAAGATATTCTAAATATACATGGTTGACATTTAAGCCAAAACCTTGAAAGAGGTTTGGATTAGGTCACACTGTCTGAAGGGCCAGATAGAAGCTTGTTGGTCTAATAGAAAAAGGGTTTTATTCTAAGTGCTTACGTTGTTCATCTTTTGCTGAGCTTCATGAAAATATGCTGTTTGGATACGATGGTTAAGTGGAAAATTTCATTCTAGCCCCTTAGAGACTTTTGAGGCATTTGACTCAGTCATTAAAGTGTTTTCCCACTGCTAATGTAATCTATGTTTGTACAGTTCCAGTATGTCTCCTGTTTATTCTATTTCTTTTTTTAATATTTATTTATAAACTATTGGATATATTTTATATATGTTAAATGTGTAGCATTAATTTGTCTGAATCCCCATTGATCAATTTTTGTCTTGTTCTCTTTCTCCACTTGGTATCCTCAGATATCACTATCCTTTCTGTAAGAATTTTTGCAGCCTTATTATTGTCTAGCTATGAAGCACATAGAAGTGAGTGTGACAGCCTATGTAATTTAGAACACTTAATTTATCTATTATATCATCCACTGAGTGATAGCATAATTTGGGCAATTTTAAGTGTGGCATAACCACCCAGTGAGTGGTTAAACCTCTACAGTGTAGTATGTGTGACATACGGTTTGGCAGCTGGAATTTACTCTCTTAAAAAACCCAAAAGATCTCTTGGAGGACTTCAGCTTGGAATGCTTCCTGAGCACAACCAGTGTTTGCAGTACTTCAGTAAAAAAAATCTTGGAGACTTCAACCTATTGTTTTAAAATGTTTGAAATGTTTATGCCACTGCATCCACTGGGAAAATGTTCTTCTAAACCAAGATTTTTGAACCATTCCTCATTTTTTCCTGACCCTGAGGTTAATATGTATTTTGAAAGTCCTTTGGAAGAAGCTCAGATGGTTGTTGAAGTTTTGCTGGGTTAAATATTGTCTCAAGTAATTTTCTGCATTTTCTCTCAGTTTTGTCAGAGCAGAGAGCACGTGCTTAATACTGGATATTCAAGTTTTCTATTTTCTGTACTGGTCCCATCACCATCATTGTTAAATATTTTTCAGCTATCATTTAAGACTTGCTTAAGGTTATTTGACACTAACAGTGGAAAATTACTTAAGTGGGAGCTTTGCATCCGTTTTGTTTCTGGGAGTGCCCACTCTTGGCAATTAAAGAGAATTGAAGTAGGATATCTGTATGAACCTTATTGAATTTTGAATTCCAGCTTGCATAGCTATGTCACGTTTGCATTACTCCCGAACAGCCTCTTCATCTTCGACCTCTCAGCCCTGCTACTCAAGGGAAACATACAAAATACCTTCAAAAGATAATTCTGGAACTAAAATTCATAACTCTGCTGGGCACTAAAACCCATGGACTCAACAGAGACATTGGTTTTATGGCGCATTATATTTTTTGCCACCCCAGGATAACCTTTCCATGCTGCATAGACAATAAATTACTTGTGTCTCTCTTGCGCTTTCTCTCCCTCTGTGTGTGAGTGTGTGTGTCTCTCTCTTTCTCTCCCTCTCTGTCCCATGGGAGCAAACAAATGTATTGTTTTTCTAATATTTCTCTGCCTCATATTTATGAACTATCTTATCTTTTAGTTATTTTTTTTTTCTAGTTAATTGAATTGGGGAGTTTGATTAAATTAAAACCAGAGCAATTGTTCTCAACTTTTATTTAGTTTGAAAGGTTGCTATTTCTGCTTCAGACTGGAGGAAAAGCTTGGATGCCTGAAAGCTTGTAATTTTTCCCCTCAAATATTTAATTTAGTCTAATAGAAGATAGTAATGTTTATTATAAATTGTACATATCTATACTGTCAGAACACATGGCTAGAGCAGTACTACTTAATTCAACTGCTGATTACATGCAACTAATTTCCCCTTTTTGATTCCAGAAGTTTTACAGAAGTTCAGTATCTTAATAAAAAGTTTGTCCAGTCCAAAGTATCTGTATTTTTGTATTTTTAATATTTTTTATTTATTATTCTTGTGTTACTATGCCTGTGATTTGTAAAATATTTTGAGACTGATCCAACTTAAGAGTGCTGTGTTTGTCATGTTTCTTATTTTTGAACAAAAATGGAAGCAACTAATGAAATGAAATGCACTTGATCACAAATGTCCCTGTTTCCAAGATGACATGCTAACTACAAAATTTGTTAATTTCTGAAGATTCTTGCTGCTGTGATGTCCTCTGAAAGGGTAATAAACTTCAAGCTCTATCATCAGTAATTGAATTCTGTTCAGTTTCTAGTACAGTCAATAGTGCTTTGATAAAGCTGGAAAATGCTGGAATGCTGACAGTTTCTAAGATAATCCTTTAAAACGTGGTTGCCAGTACCAATAAATTTTAAAACAAAAGCCGTGTTGCCCAGAAAAAGTGCAATAAAATGATGTGTGGATTATTGCACACTTTTCATGTCAGAGATTCTTCAGTGCAAAGAAACAAACAGCACACGCTGTCTCTACAAGTCCAAGACATCACAGGAGATTCTTCTGAATACACCCTTATGGTTTGGTGCTTATTCTTAGCTGGGAGAAACAATGCCATATATTCGGATCCTGCCTCTATGTCTGGTTTTATAAAAGTCAGTAAAACAAAGGAAAGAAAACAAAGAAGGTACAGTTTTTGGACTCATGGCATTATGACATACCATCTGAGTAGGCAACCTAAGTAGCCTGCAGCATTGATGAGCTTTAACTGTGGTCTTGTCATGTTTCATAAACTAGAGCAAAACTGGGCTTGGTCAGCGTAAGATACAAAGCCTGTAAGAAAACTCTTCATAATTCAGAAAGTGGTGCATGTGCTTCAGCTATTTTGCAGTGTTTTTTGAAAAACTATTGAATGTCTCATTAAAAGTAAAGAAGGTAATTTTTTTTCTCAGTGGAAGATGATATGAGAAGAAAACCAAAACTCTTCCTTAACACCTTCCCCTCACTTTTTTTTCTCTTTTTTTTTTCCTAGTTAGATTTTGTTGGGTTTTTTTCATCATATTTACATGTATTTCTGGTGGTAATCACTATCTTTTTTGCTATTAAATATGACCCATATTTAGCTTCAATCACCTTAAGAAATTTAGGTTCAGATCTGACTATTTTTCTGTGTGTTACTAAACAGCAGTACTGTCTTCTTTTCGTGTATGACTAAACAGCAGTACTGTCTTTTTTTCGTGTATGGGCCTACCTAGCAAAATTACAATTCAGAGACATAACTGTGTGTTGTATAATAACCTCAGGAAGCTACTAATTTTTTGTAGGGTTTGTTATTGATATTTAAAATTTCAATTTAAATCTCCATTGTAAATAACACAGAACACTCTCAAGAAGAGTAATTGTTAAATATGATGCTTATCTGCTACTGACCCTGTAGAAAAGATTCGGTGCTATTTCAAAATGCTCTTTGGTGTGACAAGCACTTAGTCACAGAAACACTACTGCCATAGCGTTGCTCCTAGTTGGTCTACTGAGTAGACTTGTTACAAATCCAATATCAGCCCTCTATCTACCTTTTTCATTAATAGAGAAACTGTGTATAATTTTTATTATATAATAGGATCTCATACTTCTAACCTAAACACAAAATAACAGTAGAGTTGGATTTTTTAATTTTTTTTTTTTTTTGTAATTAAATTCTGTTAGCGAAACACATTGTGTGTTTAAATCAGATTGTATATTTAATTTGTATTTTTATTTGGTCTTATATCCTCTTATTAAAAGTAAACCTATTCTGTTCTTGTATATGTGTAGTTTAGAAAATTCTTAGGTTTTTGTTCTTTTTCTGAAATTTCAGTTGCACAATACTGCTGTATTTGTCACGCTGAAAAGAAAGATTTAAACCCATCCTTTCCCTCCTCCCAGTTGAATTTAATAAAATTATGAATCTTTTTTCTTGATAGGTTAGTGAAATTAAATTGCTTTCCAGTGTATATAAGTAAAGTTTAATCTTTGCTGTAGAAACCAAAGCATTTTCCTCAAAATCCATTGTTGAAGAAACAGAGGATTAGGACGCGTTGAAGCCCTGACCTGTATAGGATCTCTCACCTTGGATAACATTAATAATGGATGTCACTATTTACTAGTCCTCAAGAGCCTACTTTAGAATATATCGTATTTACTGTGAAACTTGAATAAAGGCATATGCTGAAGAAAAGGTGTCGTATTGTTGTTGTGAGTTTATTATTATAAATTGTGACTCCTGACTACTTTCCAGCCTTCTTCCTACAGTCTAAAAATACCTCTCACTCTTTATTTACAATTTAGTCAAGTAGTCTCAATTTGGCATTTTTTAATGTTGGATTTAGCAAAATTTTATTAATGTAATACATTGTATGTATGACTAACTCATGCTTGGAGTTTTCTTAACAAAGTGATTAGTGTGAAAATGCCACCCTTTGGCACCTAGCTAATATCCTCATGGAGGCATAAATGGGGTTGGAATCCTTACATCCCCAGCAGAGAGTGTTGCTCTTTGAAGGAACACAGTCTTATAAATAACAGGGTTTAACTATCCCTGTGGCTCAGTAGGTGGAATTAAGACACTTGATTCCCTTGTGTTTTCCATTTTCAGTGGTATGACAAGGTTTGGAACTAGGGATTTGGTTCCAGGCTGCAGAGAAGAACTAGTCTAAAGATTCTAGTCTTCTGGCTTGTTCTTTACAGCTTGGTTAAGTTTTTCTTCTCACTTATTCTTTCTCGTCCTTTCTTCTTTCAGAGCTAATATATGTACCCCAGGTCTCTTTGCCCCCGTAGTCTTTGTTGCACGTTGCATTTTTTCAGTTCTCCCCTTCTCTAATCTGTCCCTCCCTAAACCACTCAGATCTCACCTAATGTTGAACCTTTCCAGACTCACTATCATTCCTGACCTTTTTTCCTAGTTCTCTTTAACCAGTTGTACTTCAAGTCACTTGAACCAACTAACTTTATATCAGCTGAGGTCCCAGTGAGTCCAGCTAATGCAAATAATCTCTTTCTTTCAGTCTGTCACTCAGTCTGTGGAACAGTGGTTCTTCAGTACCCTCTTTTGATTTCAGGCAATAGTTCCACCACCTTGGTGCTCAGTTCTGAGCCCTAGCCATCCTAATCAATCAATCAATCCAAGGCCTCTATCATAAATCAACAGTTTTACTTACACCCACCCCAGACCACTGCTGTCCATTCTGCCATTCTACTGCCACTCCTCTTACTATCTAGGTCATTCTAGGTAGATTGATTTTGATCTCTTATTCTGCATGAATTTTACAGGGTGGATCTACATTATCTATTTGTGGTTTGGTTTTTATTCTCTCTATAGCCCAATTCCTGTGTTTGCTCCTCAGTCTTTGGCTTACTCTAAATACAGACCACTCACACTGCCTGGTTGTGGAGATCAAAATGGCTCTAGAATGCATTAGAATTGGTAGGAAGAGACCTTGGTTGAAATCCATTCTGAATCGCATTTAGAGTAGATTGAGCTGTAATGTCTTTTTTGCTTTGGCTTGTCTTTTTCTGGCTCAATCACCATGTAAGTAAAAAGTCCCTAAAAAGTAGACTGGCATAAGCAGAAGAAACACCAAGCCAAAAAACCATTTGCCTCACGCATTGCCATGGACAATTCTTGGTGAAACTATCATCTTCTTACATGTAGGAGCTGAAACTTTGGTAATCTTCATGGCTTCCTTTCCATTGATTACTGGGGTTCATTTCACAGGGCTGTAACCTGATTGCTCAGCTAGACAACGAAAATAAATTGCAGTTCCCACTATCTCAGTGCTTAGTGTTCCAAAAAATGCCCAGTGGAAAACCAGTAGTGTCCACACTGTATATTTAAGATCTGAGGAGGGATTTTAGAAATTTAGATTGCATGTCTGGCTAAAAAATCCCTTGTAAAGCTCTGTCTATGCTTCAGATAGCAATCAGCACCCAGACACACTCTAATGTAATTAGTAGGGATTCCATATGAGTAGCTTTACTAGGCCTTTTCAGGAATATGTAGCTGGTAGGATCTCATTCAAGATCTGATTTTTATCTGTAATTGTGCAGATACCTTAAATATATTTTTTCAGTAGAGCAGTGTTTATTAAGGGTCATAGGTTTATATTATTGTGGACTGCAAGATATGAGATTAACTGCTTTTTAATGTTGCACCTTTATTTGCATCTAATGTAAAAAGAGCTACTGTTTGGTGTGGGGTGGAATTCAGTTACTGGCTGCTCTGTGTTAATTCTTGGACTTCCAAGAAGGTTGCAATTGAAAGACATGGCTGAGAAAAGACAGATGTATATCTTCAAAGATTAGATTGATACAATGGTTTATTTCCGCATACTTGTATGGTCCCACTGATAATTTATATCTAACTCTGCTTTAAAAGACTATTTGAATAATAATTGCTCCAAACATTGCAAGCATATAAATGAACATGGCCATGCGTAACATGCAAAATTACATTGTCCCATTCATTTAAAAATGAAATTCTCTTGCTCTACACATCTTAACAGGTTGAATGTTCATTATAAACTTAAACGAATGGGAATGTAGGTGGAAAGGTTAGTTGGATCTTTACCACTGCTTACACTTAATAGCACAGCATATTACTGAGGATGATTGTGTTATTTGCTACTGTTGTATTTTTAAAGCCATAATCTGATGCCTAAGAGTTAGCATGTACAGGATAAACTTTCAGCCAGGAATTAATATTGCCTAATTAAGATACTGGTAGTATTTCTCATATGCATAAACTTGACTTTGTCATATTTTATGTCATTCATTTTTCTACGTAACACATGATGGTATCATGACTCCATTTAAAACCGATATTTCATAAAATATATTACAAAAGGATGTAGACAAGATATACAGATATTTGGATTAGTCATTGTTATTAAAATTGCTGTACATTCAAGTTGCCATCTTCTACTTTGGTATCAAACACTAAAATTTTTTAGAGAATGCCATTTGACCTTCAGCTCTAGTGAACAGCTTGAGACTGGAAAATCACTGCATAAAACTAGTGAAACTTATGTAATAAAACAGGAGTGGAAAAAAGGAAATAATCATGTAACTAAAGCTTCAAAAAATAGTGTATCTTTTTATTTTCTGAATTTGTATGAATAAAATGTAACATAATATCACTTTGCTGTCAAACAACATAAGGCTCTTGGTTTCCAAAAAATATGTTTTGTTTCATTTTCTTCCTTTTAGTTTAATATTGCTGCTAAATAAAAAATGTTAGGACTTTATTTATTAACCAAAGAAGGCAAAAATAAAATACAGCCACCTCTGGGTAAATCTTTATGGGGAACAACAACAACAACAAAACAAGATGCTTGCACTTTTATCCCTTGTGGATTTCTTTTTAATATTTCAGAGCAATGAACATATGGCTGTTCCTATCAGCACTGGTGTATTTGTGGCGATGCCTATCAACATCCACCAGAGAGCAGGGCAGCTCCAAAACCCACATCTTTTATGCTGTGGAAATTGATGGAGACAGCAACACAGCCAGCTTCTTGGCCAAACAACATGGAATGCAGTTCATTTCAAAGGTCAGCGCATATTTAAACTTGCTTCATTACTCCCACCTTTATGCTTGAGATTTTCATTTTTTTAAAATCAGTTTACCTAGAGGTTCCTTTAGAGACAGAAAAATGAAAGTGCTGAATCCTATTTTCATTTGGGGATATCAAGCTTTTTATCAAATTATAGAGGTGGCGTTTCAGAATATTTCATATCTGATCAGAAGGAAAATCCAAAAATAATTTTCTCTTTATTCAGGAGTCTTTCAGGCACTAGGACTGTTTTATTTATTACTTAATATTGTGCTTCAGTCAATCATTTTGAATTCAGACAGGAAAATGGAATTTTTATTTTTAAAAGGAAAAAATCCTGAGGAAAAATGCTATGGAATAAAGATTTTATTATTTTAAAAAATGAAAATATGTCTTCTCTACTGTTTTTTGGTTTTTTTTTTCTTCTTTTTAATCACAGTGAATTAATGTGAAGACATATATTAAACAAAGGATCTTACATAAAATCATATATTAGTTAATTACAGGCATTTTTTTTTCAGAACATTTCTACAACATGTATCACTGAACTTGAGAAATTATGGCCTTGTAACACAATAAAGGAAACATGTTTTTCTTCCTTTGGACTAGTATCTCAATGCACATATTTTCTGTATATGTGTCGTGTATGTGTGTATAAGCATGAAGTATGTATTTATATTGCATTTTGCTTTTTTTAACTTTCCATTGAAAGCAGGTTATTCCTGAGGTGTGTGTTAGTACACTGGGACAGAGCCTGAATAGAAGAAACACATTAATATCTTTCAGTTACAGTTACTGGTGTATAAAACTGGATGTGTATATCAGTGAAATAGTGTTAATTTTTCCTGTTCCTTCTAGTTTAGAAACATATTGCATCAGTTGTAGTAGATCACAAATAAATTATTAAAACTTTTAATATGTTAATCTGTAGCAGCCTCCATTCATTGACCTGAAAGTTCTTTGCCAATTTTAATGAATTAAGCCTTGAAGTGCTCCTTTTGCTTTTATCTCTGCTTCTCAGATGTGAAAAGTAGAGGTAGAGTAAGTAAAACAATTTGTTCAAGATCCACACAGGAGGTCTGTGGCCCAGTGAGAAATAGAAAAAGCACTTCTAAATTTTCAGTTCTGTACTCTAGCTCTAAGAAATTACCCTAAGAGAGAAAATGTAATGAGCTTATGAAGTAAAGGCAGTGCAATACAAGTACTCTAACAGCCACTATGGTCTACCCTAGGCACAGGAATCACTGAGGGACCCTGACGAAAACTGCACCCAGTTTTCTGTTAGAATGACGATGACACAGCCTTCCCAGTGCGTTCCCCTTAGTGTGTAAATATTAAAATAGCCACAGACTCTTGCACTGAGGATGTTAATTAAAAAGAAGCCCAACAAACAACACTGAGGTATTTTTAGTAAGTATTTCTTTAAAGGGTTACTTTCATGATAGGATTGCTAAAAAGGGCTTCTTTAGGGTTTGAGTAGCATGGAGGTACTTTGGACAAGGGGAATAGATGACAGTTTCTGTTGCTATATAACCAGGGCACTGTTTATAGCTAGGTTGATGGAAAAAAAATTGGTAGTATAACAGAGCCAGTCACACTGTATTCTTTGTTCTGTAATATTTATCAAGGAAAACACCCTTCTTTATTACAGTGATTATGAATAAGAAAAAAAATGGAGAGAGGTGCAGGAAACATAGGAAGGGTTTTCTTCCTGTGAATTTCAGTTTTACAACCTGTTGTGTAACTAGCAGATACCTTTCTAAGAATTCTAATTTCAAATATGGGGAAAAAAAAGCTTCTATGGTATTTAAAGCTTATGGTCTTTAAGCCATGACGAGCACTGGTAAAGTATTAAAGATTCAAATATGATTAAGCTTAGTATTTTTTCAAACTTTTTGTTGGCTTGTAATAAGCTTACAGCATGTGCTATGTGATAAGACGATACTAAAATATTATTTGGAAAAATAAACCTGTAAAACATGATAAAACTTGTTGTCACTAGAATTCCTGGGTAGTCAGGAGTATTAATAGTATTGCAGTTAGGAGTTATGCTCCTATTTTAGGTTCCCATGTAACAAAGAATTTAAAACATATACTTAAGTTCAATCCTTTTTCAGAAAAAAAATCCTAATCATGTGCCTAAGTTAAATAGGATCTAGGTATATCCTTAAGTGCTTTACTGGATAAGGCTGGCCTACTGAATGGGGCTCTTGGTGAAAAAACACTTTTGTATGAGAAAAGTGACATCAAAGACTGCAAATGCTATCTTTTAAATATGCTACTGTCACCACAGGAAACAGACTCCTATAGAATAGTAATTACATGTAACTGTGACATCCTTGCTTCAGAGTGTTAGCTGCAATTTAGAATTGCAGTTTAAAAGCCTGACTTCCCTTTGGCGTCAGAGTTCACTTTTACTATCCACTATGCAGTGGATAAAGACAGTAAGTTAAGTGTGCTGCTTTGGAATGCCTCCTCTCATTAAATGGCATTTCTTATTAATATGCAGATGCTTGGCAACAAAGTAGGAAAATTATAAGTATGAAAAAGGCTACTGACTAGGTATCACATTGGAATGCATAATTGAACGACATTTATTGTATGAAATCCAAAATGCTAAACTTTCAACATTGGTTGCAGTAGTATTTAATTTCACATTCTGTCCCAGCTCTGACTTACTAATAGAAACAGTATAGATGAAGAGTTGTTTTAAAACTTACTGTTGCGTTATGATTTTTCTTAAAACCACTGACTTAAAGTTTCTGGAATCAAAACACTCATTAAATACTGTGGTGATACCTCCAGCATGTAGCAGAGTCTCACCAATTCTAAACTAATCCAAATATTTTGCAAAGAAATTCTTACTCTGGTTCAAAGTTTTGCATTTCTAGATGACAGTGTTGCACTCAGTAAATATTAGACAAGGCAGCAGATATGAAATGTACTTATATATTAGAGCTATAAATTAGAATCAAGTGTATGTTAGGATTCTTTCACACTGTTGTATTTTGAGTCAGCTCAATTCCTTTATTTTTATCACTATTGTAATGTAGACTGCACACCAGTCTAGTCTCTGCTGTAAAAAGGACTTTTTATGGTACTATCAGGTGGCAGAAATAGAGGCTATAGTGCCAGCTACTTCAATTTCGTTCTCTTGTTTTTTTCCCCACTATTTAAGACAGAGGTTGTAGAACAGAAACGCTCTTTAGCATTTCTCTAGACTCAGAGGGAAGGATGTGGCAAAAGAATAAAACTTGAAAAGGGAGTGCCTGCACACCAGCTGTGGGCCATGTGGGACAATGTCTTTTTTGGATAAATAGGGCTTCATCCTTACCTCAGTGAAGTCAACAGAAAACCTCATATTGACTTTGAAAGGAGTGTAGAAGAAAAGTTTCTATATAAACATATCCAAGTACCAAATATCACTAGTACTTACACTGTGTGAGAGACTCTTAGGAAAATGAAGTGAAAAAATTGCAGATTTTATCTCAGTCTTCTAGCCCTCCAAAGTGGTATGTTTGGTATCTTATTGTACATTTTGCTCCTGTGCAGACACAAAACCACCAAGAAACATTGGAGAAGCTATACCTAAAATCAGTTTATGCTCCCTTTTTTTAAAGAAGCAGGGATCTTACACAAATTGTTTTGACAGCTCTCTTAGCTGAGATTTTGAAGTAAGCGCCAAGTTTCAGTGGTATTACAAAAGTCAGATAAAAGAAACATACCAAGTTTTTTCTCTGGGTGGATTTTATTTTATTTTTTTAATTTGGATTATAAAAAGTTTTGTATAATGGTGAATTTGAAACTCAAACTGAAACTAGGAATTCTGGGTAGTGGTGGAAATGAAGTCTGCTGACAGTTATATTACTGATGCATGAATTGCTTAAAGCCCTCTGTTTAATTGCTGAATCAGTCTTGAAGATTTTGATAAATACATACAAACGTGTGTATAATGCATAGATGAATGTGTGCTTAGATACACACACCCTGTCTGTACTTAGATAAGTGTATAACTGTATGTTACAAATTTGACTTACAGCAGAGTTTCCTATCTATATTGGGTATTTATTTTTCATCAGCAGAACTCTGAAAAGTGCTATACAAAAGGTGCATGACCTTTGAAAGTTATATCTAAGAATTTATTGTTGATAATGTACATTGGGAACACCTGCAGTGAAATTCAAGGTCTTGATATTTCTAAACTTGTATAGAAACTCCAAACAGGTCTTGAATTTAAAAAAAATAAGGATTTGAAATGAATTATTCTGATCACAAGTTGAAAATTGATTGGATGTCTGTATATATATATATGTATTTAGAAAGTAAAGTCAAGCTGGGCAGCAAACCCCACTTTTAATAAAAATGGGTTTAATACAGATACTTTCTAGGCATGAAAACAAGAATGCTGAATGACATTCTGACTGAAACCAAGGTTAGTTTAATACTTTTCTTCCTATTTTCTCTTCTTTTCTTTTTCTTTTTTTTTTTTTAAATGCCTTCTCTCTTTCATTCTCTTCTATTAAAATTTCATTTTCCAGTCCAGAGAAATATTTAGTGATTTCACAATCATTTCTGTCTCCCGAAGTCTGTATTTTCTTTACTAAGCTTCAATGGTTATTTTGCAACCTGTAAACAGAGCAGATGTAACATGATGTTTCTCAGTGTATTTATTACTCTTATTTTATGATAAATCCCTTCAATATTACTGTACCTTTAAAAGCTGAAGTACACAAAATTTGAGGAAACTGTGGAAATGCTTCTTGCTGAGTTGGACACAGGCTTAATAGATCCCATTATCCCATTAATAGATTCCATCCCCTGTTAATTTACATGACCTCACCCTATGAGCAATTGCTTTGCATCAGTTATTTCCTTCTCAAGTTTTATATCACACCTTTAGTGTACTGTATTTGCTGCAGAGTAAATTATGAGATGACTATTTGTCCCTGAGTAATTGTTTCCCTTACTCCATTGCTTTTATTTATATGGAAAGAATATCTTATATTTAAATTACTGTTTTAAAATTAATTTTCTCCATATGTGGTTGTTACAGAAGACAAAGTGATGCACCAAGCTCTTTAAATGGGGAAAAAAAGGGGTATTTATTATGGGTTTGGGTTATTAGTGGAGTCAATTCCTTTACCTTGGATTGATGTGAAAAAAAAATCTGAGATTTTTTAGAAGGAAGGGGGTTCTGACATTATGATAGATACTTCTGTTACTCTTCTCTCTGCCATCCCGTGAAGGTACCAAAGTGTCCAGCAAGTCTTCTTGTTCCCCTCGTGGCAAAGCGAGGAATAATCCCTGCTTCACATGCCTAAAAAGTAGTAGTGACTGGGGAAAAGCTCACCTTTGGTGGTGCTGAGTTTGTAAACACAGATGGTGAATAATTAATGATTTGAAAACACTATCAAGATTGTTTAACGAAATGTACTACAGGATGAGCTGTCATTGTTTTTCACTTGCTTACATATGGGATCATAGAATCATAGAATATCCTGAGTTGGAAGGGACCCACAAGGATCACCAATTCAAACTCCTGGCCCTGTGCAGGGCAGCCCCAACAATCACACCATGTGCCTCCCCAAATGCTTCTCGAACTCTGTCAGATTTGGTGCTGTGACCACTTCCCTGGGGAGCCTCTGCCAGTGCCCAACTGTCCTCTGGGTGAAAAAACTTTTCCTAATACTCAACTGAAATATTATAAATGATGTTTTCTTTAGTATGGCAGTTGCTAATTCATTCTATTTTTGTTAAAAAAATATACTTTTCTCTAATATTCTGCTTCTGGAGTAATATTTTCTTTCAAAGGAAGGCACATTAATCTATAACATAAAATTAATACCCTCTTTGACCATTTATTGCAGTATTATTATTTTGTACAGCTGTAAAATAACAGCATCTGTTCTTTTAGTCTCAGCTAAAAATTCTTTTGAATCTCTTGGGCACTGTGAGCTGTAGATTCAGAAGGAGTGTACATCTTTTCCGTGGTTTTGTCTGTGCTGTGTATCACTCTTCAACTGCATATGTGACAACACCTAATGTATTCACCTTCTACCAGGTGAATGCTCCTATGCTTGAAAAGGACTTTACAGAAAGGCAGAGAATTGTGAGCACTTATTAGTTATTATCAATTTATGCTAATATACAAGGAAACTAATCATTTAATCGTTCTGATTGAAATGATGAGCATAATTCACAGGAGATGTGAATTGGTATAGCCCTATTTAAATCAATGAAACTATGCTGATATGTGCCAGCTGAGAATCAGGTCGCTCATCTTTATTCAAATAATTTAGTGGCAAGCTGACCAGACCATAAGAGAATACAGTTAATAGAACAATTCTGTATTGAAACTAAAATTTAATATGGAAGCTAGTAAAGTTTGATTTAATTTTTTAATATTTTTCTTTTTCTGTTGTCCTGTTTAGTGGGCAGGTCTTGGATAGATCAAGTTCAAGCTTTGAAGTTGGTGGCATGAGGCTGTATTTAGCAAACAACCACAATGTGGAAAAATATTAGAAAATATATTTTCACAATACTGCCAAAACAACACACTTTTTGATGACTTTTGGAAAAAATAAAAAATATTCATTTTACCTCTGCAGCAGCTGATATTATTTGGTGTTCTGTCTGTCCTTAATTTTACCTGGTCTGGTGTTAAAATAGTAACTGCAGTGCAAAAGGAAGATGAATGGAAAAGAGAAAATCACTGTGATTCAACTAGGTCTTGCTAATGAAGGAATGTTCCCCATTAAATATTATGCCTGTCATTGTAAGGATATAGTATAAACATGGTTGCCAGTGTATTTTTTTTTTTTTTTGAATGAAAGTATCTTAAATAAAATTATGAAACTACAAACTCTCCCTGGAAGTACAACAAATGTTTCTTCTCGTTGCGTGTACCTTTGGGACTGTAGCACTAGAAAATGGATGCAAAATTCCATAAATGTGCCAGATGCTTGGTACAGGATTCCTGGCATGCATTTAATACCTCACTATTTTTTTTCCCTAAAAGGAGAAAAAAAAGTCAAGATAAATTTGAATTTGGTTTAATTTAAACATAGTAATGAGATAATCTTTGCATGTCTATTTTTTCAGTAATTACCAGAGATGTTTAGCAAACTGATGTCAATACATTGTGTGCATATATTCTATACATGGAATCAAATGAATACCATGTATGTATGTAATACATGGTGGGCCAAGTCATTTATTTCTATCAATTTACTGTGGAAGGTTTTCTGTAGGAAGTTAAAGTGGTACCTCAAGAGGCAGTTCATGGTTTCTTAAGAGCAGTTTGATTTTAAGAAATTGAATGTCGAACATTTGAAGTTACACAGTTTCCTACATCTTTTAAGCTGTTTTACAAGGTTGCACTGTTTTACGAGTTGCACTGCTGAGGTCCAGCTTACTTTTGACACTGTTTTACTTTTTAAGTTGAGGTAATGACAAATTAAAGCTCTGGAATAAGGATTTTAAGAGAGAAGTGAGACTAAAAGGAGAAAAAAGGATTGCTTCACTTGAACAATCATTGAAATGTTTTAGAGTACTTGACTTAATTTTTTAACCATTACAATACTATTTATTTGTGTAGCACACTTTATTCAAGATTGTGAAGATTCCTTCCCAATTTAAAGTTTAAAAGAGTTTCTGAACCTCGATCAGAATCATCAAAATGGTGAGATGTGATTTCAACAAATTTTACTCAAAAGGATTTTTGAAGTAACTAAAAATATTTGCATCTTTGATTTATGTTCAGAGACTGGGTTTAAAGAAAACTAAGTTGGGAGAAGAGTATGAAATTTGCACAGTGTTTTCTTCAACATGAAATATCCCAGCAAAACAAAAATTAATCTTAATGCGTAAATGTCTTGCTTTTTCTTTTTAAAAGTTAAAAAAGAATATTAAGAAAATGCCAAATATTAGGCAGAAATTTTACATTTTGTCTTGTACTTTTTTTTTTGTTTGTTTGTTTGGTTGGTTGGTTGTTTTTTTTCTTTACAAAATTTAGAGTTGCAGCATGGTCCAAGTTATAAGGGACCCTTGAAGGTCACCTGGTTCAACCCCTCAGCTCGTTCAGGGCTACATAGAGCCGGTTGCCCAGGACCATATTCAGACAACCTTTGAATATCTCTGACAATGGAGATTCCACAAGCAGTCTGTGTGACCTGTGCCAGTGCTCAGTCATCCTCACAGTGAAAAGAGTGTTCCTTGGTGTTCAAGATGTTCAGAAGGATCCTCTTGTATTTCAGTTCATGCCCACTGCTTCTTATCCTGTCATGGGGTGCCACTGAAAAGAGCCTGACTCTCTCTTTTTCATTTCCTCACTTCAGACAATGGTACACAGTCCCCCTAAGCCTTCTCTCCTCCATGCTACACTGAGAGTCCCAGCTCTCTCAGCCTTTCCTTGCAGGAGAAATGCCCCAGTCATTTTGTTGTCTTAGTGGCCCTTCACTGGACTCTGTCCAGTAGCTCCGCATCTCTCTGGTGCTGAGTAGCCTGGAACTGGATGCCATACTCTAGGTGTAGCCTTACCAGTCTCCTGGAGTTTCCTGAACCCAGAGTCCTCATTCCTCCTCAGTCCTTTCCCTAATTCTCTTTTCTGACCAGCAAATCAAAGTTTCTTGTTTTTTTTTCCCAGCTCTGATTATCACAGCCATTTTATATATTGATAAGATCAGCAAATTCAAGGACACATTAATGCTGTAATAGCAGATGCTGGAATACAGTCTGTAAGTCCCATCTGCTGCTGTTTGTAGGGAGGCAATGCTAGTGAAAATACAAATAAAGGAATGTTTTGAAGAGAAAGTTTGGATAGTCCTTAATTGTCTGCCCTAAAAGCAATAGCACAGTGGTAGGGAGAGATTGCAGTAGTCTTGAAGGGATAATAGCTCAGAAAAGTTAATGCTGCTTTGAAAATGTTGATTGAAATAGTAATAGTATAAATGTGATGTAACATTTTGTTTAATATTAAACTACATTGAGCTAAGTGGAGTTTACAGTGACAAGACAGATATTGTTTGTACTGCTTTGACCTGTGTACTTGGAGAGTTTTCTATATACAGATCACTCTTCCCATCAAAAAGGTTTCATACTGGAGTGTGATCTGTCAGAGTCTGTGTAGACAGAAAGGAAGCAACAGGATTTTGCAGGCAGAAGCACAGTAATAGGTAAGGATAAAAATATTTCAACATCAACTGACATGAAAGATTTCTAGAAAAAAATACAGTAAGAAATGTCATCTTCTACAACTTAAGTCATCATCATCCTCATCAATAAAGTTTTTCAAGAACTTTCTTTGCCATACAAAATAGCAGGTGGGATTATCCAGTAATCCAGAGATGCTAGGGAATACCTTCCTATGCCAGGGAAGAGGTGGTTATGACAAGTACCCCAAAAGTGAGTGTACTTGCAGGTATTGCTACTTTTTCTCATGGGATGTAGAAAGAACAAGGAACCAAAGAACTGAGAAACCTAAATGGTTTTCCTTGGCATTGTTTTTCATACACTGCAATCTTCCTGGAGAGTTTCAGCTGATTTCAGCATCACCTGAGAGAGCCGTTTTGCAGTCAGGATCAAAACTGTATTCATCTTTATTGGCATATGTTAGCATCTTCAAAGATTTGCATCATTCCTGATCTGTGAGTATTTCTAACCAGTGTGTGTCCAAGTGTGCATATTATAGCATGCGTGCACATACACACACAGGCAAGCACCTGTGTACACTGCACTTCTTTTGGGGACTAGCACAGCTTTGTGTGCCCTCTCTACATGTGATTAAATATTAATTAGGCTTCTAATATAAGCAAGTGAGTTCACAGGCCCAAGTGCTACATAAATAATGCATGAGGTACCCGAAGGCTCAGCCCGAGAAGCTGATTGGCCACCTTGGATTTGTATAATTATGAAGTTTCATTATTAACAGTGGAAGCAGTGGAGAGATTTGCCTAGCTTGAGGGACTTTGAAAGCATAAGCTGTCTCATTAGGGAAAAAGGGAATAAGGCATAATATGCGAACTTGTTAGTAAAAAAAAAAAAAAAAAAAATAATAAAAATTAAGCATAGCTCTTTAACGGGAGTATTTTCTATATATATATAAACATTTCTAAGTGTATAAAAAGACTGAAATTCAAATAGGTGAGGTCTATATTACAGCTCTTTAACAGTTTTGTTTGCAAGAGGTCTTGCTTAAAAGCTTTTGTACTGGGTATAAAACAATCTTTAATATTTTACAGAAAAATCCACAGGTAGCTTAATGGGTTCTGCAAAGTGAGAGGTACGGAGGTGAAAGAGAATGAACACAGTCCAGGGTTCTTGCTAGAATGTCTGTTGTGCATGCAATTAAATCTCAAGGTCAAACAATTTACAGACAATTACTTTTCTAACATCTCCAGAAATGCCTGCTTACACGTCTTTAATTTTAAATGATACTGATATTCCAATTCTCCCCAAAGGTTAATGCTGACTAAATCCAGCTGTGACCTGACACGATGCGACAGCACAGTGCCTAATTATCCTCTGGATAGTCATTTACTTTAAACCATTAAAGAAATAGGCTGGGAGGAAGATTTAGGACCCAGAAAAAATGTTAGCCTGACTTCTTTCTTCTTGAGGATGGGATGGGCTGAAAAATAAAAATAAAATCTTGCTAAATGTTAGCCATTTGCTTTGATGGCAGAAAATTGTTCATCCCACTCTGGTTTTTTTACAGGTTAAATTGCTAACTAGTTCATTTTATCCATTGCCTACGGCTGGCGCTAAATGTCAGTGACAAATTTTGTACTTGTCTTGAAGAATGAATTAAGTTATGCACAAAAGCTCTAGTGCTTTTTTTTAAGATGAGTGAATTGCAGAGGGGAAAAAAAAGTTGCTCATTTGAAAAAAGGATTATTTCGATTAAAGGCCTTTTCTATTGTAGTGGAAGACAGGTAGTGGTTTAAGATAATTTTGACAGTTACCTCCCACAGAGGCTGCAGTCCTTTACTAGAAATTTCTTTAAGAGCACTTGCATCAGATTATGCACTATGATTGTTATCATAAGACCATTTGTGACAGTAAAGGGGGGGAGCAATTACAGAAAATGGCAACTATTATTCATTAACCAAGGTAAAACTAGTCTTTCTTCAGTGAGGTCAGCATTCCATTGCCTTCAGAAAACCTTTCTGTGGTTTGTAGCAATGGCAATTAAAAGCCCCCAAAGTATTCTCTGCCAAATGTTGGTAAGAAGGAGCAGTGCATTCCGCATTTTATATTGAGAAGACCTGACGCGGTCTTCACAGTCCATCTGGTTTTCAGTTGTCTGGCTCTGGTGGCACCCCATTATGTCTGAGTGAATAAGGTATCTAAGAATGATTGCTACCATCATAGTGTTTGAAACTCTGTACTGGTTTACTATCCATAAGCTAAGCCTAAGGGAGCCCTGCATGTTTGTATTTTACTTTATTTTATTTGATTTTATTTTCATGTGCGCTCTATCTGTTTATTGAAAATCTAAAGAGATCTTAAGATGAGACTTTACAGCTACTCTGTTGCAGGGGGGCTTCACTAGGAAGTGTAGGCCACTCACCCTGCTGAGGTGGCATAACTGATGCTCTCTTGTACTTAGAGCACCTGATTTATTCTAGGTACAATTTCTACTAAGGGGTAATAATTATTTTTACTTTTTTTTTTTTTTTTTTGGATTATGGAAGTGCCTGGTATTTCCAACTGTAAGCGGAATGCAATTGTGCTGTGCACTGTACAAAAACACAGATTTGAAATAAATGTTTTTAGTGGCACCCACAGGTTTTGGCAGATACTTTTCTCCTCTCACTATGTGCATAAATATTTTCACTGATACCAGCTGTAGAAAGTGATATGGTAAATGCTAATCTCAGTACAGTCATAGCAGTCACAAATGGAAGTTAGATCTGTAATTTCAAGTTGAAAGCTGAAATGAAAAATCTAGTGATTATGCACTACTGCCCTAAGCTACTGAAAGATTCCCTCTTTCTTTCTCCTCTACACTCTCATTCTCAGGCAAGAGGATAATGTTTCCTCCCCAGGAGAAAGAAAAATACAGATTATCAGTTTTCTGGTGATATCAATGCAACTCCTGAAGACAGTCTAGCTCTAAAAAGTAATACATGCTGGGATACATCTCACCTAACTTTAGATGTATAAAGTGTAGATGTCTCAGTCTGAGCTAGCCATTTTTGCTCCTCTTCTAGTGAGGAGAGAAACATGTATGGTCAGACACATTCCATGTAATTTCAGAGTTCTTTTTAGGGTGAGATGGATTGTCCTCTGAAGGTGCTTGGTTCTTTCTGTTAACTTTCAAGAGAACCTAAACTTGGTTGCAGTTTTAGATGCCCACATTAGGACATTGCTGCTGATTTTCTTATTCCTTAATTTTTCGTCTCTGGCTTGCCTGCTTACGCTTGAAGCATTCATTTCTGCTCCCTGTGCATGAAAAACTGTCTCTCAACTTTTTTTATGAAGGATAATTTAAGCTGTTTCCCTGATACATTTTTTCCATTTGTAAATACCCTCACTTTTGACCTTCCCTTTGATAAGCTAGTTGGAGCACCTTCAGTCCCGTATTTTTGTTTATTTATACTCTTTCATCACTTAAGTAGCTTTCTTCTAAGTTTTCTATTTCACACATTTGTTGCAGTGTGATTAAGTGTTATAAGAGTGGTCTGACCAAAATTTTGCACAGGGAGATACCCTTCCTTTTTTCCATTTTGTGGTATATGGGAATTTTGTTAACTGTTAGTGATGCAACACTGGATGAAGAAATTAAATTATACTGAGATAGATATTTATTATTTCCTCTAATATTGCTTTTCAGAGGAAAAATTTTGGGTTTTGCTCCCACTTACCTCTTTCATTACTTTAGACTGCATAAGTGACTATATTTGGAGCTGTACATTTTTCACTGTGACCCTTCCGCAGAGTGGTTGAGTTGCACTCAACTCGCTGTTTATCATCCTACAAACCTCCCTGTGTTCCGTTAGCTCAGCTTCCTAAGAGTGATCACTACAAATATTGTGACATTTGGCCAGTGATTGTTCCTTTTGGCATCTACTTAAGCCAGCATCGCATATTGGCAATTTGATCTTTTTGATGATTTGAAGTCTCAGTAAAGAAACTACTGCACTTTGGAACCTGTCAGTGAGTCAGATTTCCTACATCTTAGTGGCTTACCCAAATTTAAGCATTTCACCTAAGCCATGCAAACAAGCAATTGGGAGAAAGAAAGGCATCTTCGGAGGACAAACCAATTTTGCCAACTCCAATGGAAAAGCTGACCAAAATTTAAATTAAGCAAACAAATCACAAAAAAACCCCAAAACCAGACAAAAAATGCCTTTTCACATGCAGCTCTTCAGAAGAGAAAGAGTGAAGGTGAAAACAGCTAATTGGTAATGAATGAGTCATATTCCACAGTGTGCAGACTGTAGAGTGGGCTCTTGGAACACTGGCATGTTCTCTTCACTGCTTGCTCAGTAGATCTTGGAAACTTACCTTATGCTAAATATTTAACTTTCAGTTGGAAAAAAATTACATGGGGTGAGTATCAAGCTGTTTGAAAATGGGTTTCTATATTTCCTGTTTTATTTATTTTAGAACTTGGAGAACATTATTTAAGAAAACATAGTGGTCTAATACTATGTTCAGTTCTGCAGAGTAGTAGAAACATTTCAGTTTCATGTTTATCCTTAGAATAGAATTCTGGAAACTGTATCTCTTCCTTATGGCCTTTTTTCATATCTTAAGTATTGATTAGTCACCTGTTAAATTTTATCTCTTACTAAATGTAATTATGTTCAGCTAAAAACCTCCAGTTTGGGCTATAGAACTTTCTGCTGAACTTTCTTTTCAGTCCCAGGACATATCTATACTGAATCATAGTTTCTGATCCACAGACTGTGGAGAGCAGACTTTGAGAGCACTTCTAGAAATGGCAAAACACATACTCCTTATGAAAGATTTCATAACTGGTACAGCTGTAGCTTTGAGAAACATCTTCTCAGTAATGTTACTTCATAAAATGAAGAATTTGCAAAGGACTGAATATGAATATGCTTTGGTAGCTAAGTGGCTTAAAATATTTGAAATATTTCCAGTGAATGAATTTCAACTAATTTTTGTAAATGCTAGAGTTTAAATGTATGTTTAGTACTAAAAAGTACAGAACATACCTCTGTTGAATGTTGTTTTTATATTAAAACTAAATGCATAAACTAATGCAAAACGTTCTGCTTTTATTAGTTCTGTTTAGCAATTTACTCTGTGAGCATTTGTATTGAAATCAGTGGGAACTTTTGTGAAATAAGTTAAAACTTTCTGTAAAGATGGGAAAGAAAATGATTCTCCTCACAAACAATACCAAGAAGCAAACAAGGTGTAAATCTCTCACTATATATTCTGATTAAAATTTAACAACTAATGAAGTGGGCACAATACAAGAGTTGGGTGGTGGTGGTGGTGAATAAAATTCAAGTAATCAAAGTAAACTTATTGATATCATTAGGTAGCAACAGGTAATTATTTGTAGTGGGAATAAGCTGGGATATTAGAAACAGCACATATGTTCCTGCCACAGGTTTTATTGTGTTTAGAGTGCATCAATGATTTGAGATTTCCATTTTTCATATTGAACTCATTTCAGGGTACGTGTTTAATTTCTTTCCTGCAGTGCTACTCTTCATCTGTTGAATCAAAGTGTCTGTTTACCTAGAATATCAGCAATTTTCCTTCCTCTTTTTCCTCTCAGTAATGAATTAATGGTATATTGAGTCAGAAGTAAATGCAGAAAGCAAAAATACCCCTTTGGCTGCAGGTTCAGGTCCTGACACTGCTCCTGACACAGAGTAAGAAGCATCACTGGTCTCCCTCAGTTGAACATGCCTAAGAGGTAAATTTGTGACAAAAAAATAATTATAAGAAAGAGAAAGTATGCATGTTGTTTTTCTGGACGTAGTCAATCTACTCACTGCTGGCAGCAAGGTAGTAGAAACCATACAATGTATAACCGTGGACAGAGTAAAAGCCAGTCAGAGAGGTTGTTACATTAATGATTATGAAATAGATGGTAAAAAATCTTGAACTCTAGTGTATCTTCATACAACAGTTTGTGAAATCTGCTCCTCACAAATGCAGATTTGATTTCAAAATGGTGCAGTTTGAGTTTTGTTAATGTTTTACCGAAGAAAACACTTCTATGCATAACAAGAATTTCTCTTGTAGATTTTTTAAAGTGCTACAGTGATTGGACATTGTAACAGACATTATGCAGGTTTTTCTTTTGTTTTAGCTTTTTCTGAATGAAAAATATTGTGTTTCCACCTAAAAATCCCTATTGACTGAAATTTATCACTTGGTCATGCTTCTAAAAAGCTGTTCCAATCCCATTTTTTTCTTTCCTCCTTTCTAACGCATTTATCTTGATCCTTTCTTAATTGATGGCTTTAGTCACTTTCTACTTATTTTTTTCTGGATAATAATAATTGGGTTTACACTTTCAGATCATCTCTCCTGAGACTTCCTTGTCAGCCCACTTCCCTTCAGGATAGCTCAGGGTCTATTTGGAAAAGTTGTATCAACCCTTAATTTGTCCGTAGCGAATGACCTGTTCCAAAAAAATATCCGGTTACTCTCAGGTCCAAAATAACACAGCCAAACCTAGAGTAATCTTAAGCCTAAGCCTTTATTCTTGTTTCAGTGATGGAAGAATCCCTGATTTTAGATAATTTCTTTCACAAGGATAGATAATTCAGTTCTATTTCTAGTAGAAATTAAAGATTTATTCTTGCTTTATTATTTTTTAAAATTTGTGTTACATAGATTTGCATAAGTCAGTTGTATGCCAGTGAAAAAATAACATGAGATGTATTTAGAAGTTTTTGGGTAGCTCCTACCTGAAGGATGATGAAAAGGGAACAATCATTGCCTTACTAGTTTTTTTCCCCTGTTATTTCAAATTCACTACATTCAGGAAAGGACGCATTTGGATGTGTTTGGCAGAGATTCCTGAGTGTAACAGAAGCAGGATACAAGCAGGAACAAAGTCAGATTAGTTTAATTTTGCTTTTTTAAATACTGTCTTGCATTCTGAAGCTAAGGACATTGCATAAGTAGAAACTGCATTATGCTATGGTGTTTATCAAATGCTCCTCATCTACTGCACCACCCCCATAAATCCACCAAAGCTGTTATTATTCAGGGGGTGGGAAGGTGGGGAGAATGGAGTGAAAGCTACAGAATGATTTAACACACTGGAAGCTTAATCAATAAGACTGTTGCAGCAAACTCCCAGGAAGGAGTGTTGTTTTCCATCCAGATGATAATGAGGCAGAGAAGCAGCAACCTCTGGAGGAAGAATGCTGGAGCTGTAACTCTGTGGTACAGCTTTACTAGTTGCTAATTAATAGTTTGAGGCCAAGGAGACCCCTTTTTGCCGTGCTTTCTTTCTGGCTCATCCCAAATACCTCTTTCACTATTGGGGTCACTCTGTGCTGAGTTAGATTGTAGAAGCCAAATTTAACAGCAATGCTAAAAATGTAAGCTTACCTTTCTTCTCCCTCCTTTGTTCTTGGCATTACTAGTTCATACGTATGGCTATATAGCATGTAATCCTTCCTTACATTGCAAAAATACTTTTGTCTTATTCCCTGTGCCTTGTATCCCAAATTCAGACAGCTGAACTTATTTTGGTGTTTGACATCTGTGGTCTGACTGGAAAACATCAACGAAAGCAAAGCTGGATAAAAGTTTAACATAACTGATATTTGTGTTGCGCAAATTTAAATAGTTTTAAGTGGTATTAGATGAAGAGGTTGGGAATGCTTGCATCATGGTACTTAAACTCAGTATTGATTTTTCTCACTTTTATCTGGAGTCCAAAAAAGAGCAGTGATCCACTTAAACACAGATAAAGCTCTCCTGAATGATGTCACTATATCTGTATCTTTGCAACACATATAAGAAGTAGAGAGAAAACAAGTATTTTCTCCATTGCCAGAGAAGAATTGAGGCAAAGGAAAATGAAAGTGAGGTTACAGTTAGCCATAAAGCAGATGGCCATAATACAGTGTTGGGCACTGCAATCTAGTAGCGTAATGAATCCAGGTTTTGAAGGACATTTTATGGGACTATCTAAAAGCATGTCATGGGTAAGAGCAAATTCATGCATTGTTTTGCTAAAACATTGGTAAAAACTACTACATTCACTAAAAAATACAAGATAACATTTGTTTTAACATAGTGAAAATGAATAGTAGTCAGCAGCAGTCCTTCCAGGTTTCCAGTCACTAGTATCACTTCTACACCACCTTACTTGTCTAAGGTTATTTATTTCAAGATTCTTGAAAGATTTTCTTAAAATGTTTCCCTACACACTTGCCATACTTAATCATTACTAAGAACAGAACATAGGAATAAAATTCTCTTTATTTATGATGTGTAATGGCTTTTGTTGCATTTAGTTTTGGTTCAGTTACTTTTTTTTTCTAATTATTTTGTTTTCCTGACTCTTGATTGTCTCATGTTTTTGCTAAGCTTGTCATGACTCTTGTAGTCATCCATAGGACCAGTATGATAGCAGAGAAAGCAGTGGAGTAACTGTACCTGTGTGTGAATGTATTTTCTCCAGTTTCACAACAAAAGGCCCTTGAGACTAAAATTGCTCGTTTGATTTTTTTTTTGATCTGAGAAGTCTGTACCACCTTTGATACTTTGCCACAGCAGATCAAGCTTTACATAGAAATTATTGCATTAACTAGAACTTTCAAGTGTAAAACATGTTTTTTCAAAGATGTATTTATGGTTTGGAGAAGTAATGCAGATAATTTTTTTTTCATTGATTTAAACCGTCCCCCCCACCCCACATTATCAGCTTTATCTACTAATGCGTGAAGTGAACCACCCATTTATGTGGGTTCAAAAATATTTCTGTTTTACCTGGAAATTCAACTGATGTATGTAAAATTGCCTAGAAAACTTGATTCGGATACTGAGCTCCTGCAGAAATGAGGCATTCATTCCCCTAGGCAACTTTTGTTTTTTGAGCCTAAAAGTAGCACATTCACAGTATAATTTGTAATTAATAAACCTGACTGGCATTTAGAGACTACTGACAATTCCATTGATAGTATTCTTTTCCTTGACATTCCTATCTGTCTTATCTGTCCTTTAGTACTAGAGTTTCTGAGGGTCTTGTGTTTTCATAATAAGCCCTTTGGTACAGAGACCTTTGTTTGGGTCAGTGTCTAGGGTAACAGCTACTGCTTTGGTTTCTCAGTTCAGAGCTGGCATTGCAGGAGACAAGTTTGCCAGAAGTTAATTCTTTAGTACTTAAGTGCCTGTCATCTCATTCTTCGATGCTTCTTATCATCAGTAACTTATGCTGCAAAAAGGGTCGATATCATGTTTGTATGGGAGGGTTTACTAACACTCTTTACAAAATAGGAAATATCTTCATAACAAAAAGAAACCAGCAATATGTTTTATTCATTGGTACAATGAAAATTTTAGTGCAAATACAGATTTAATTTGCATTTCAGCACAGGGCTGTCACAATGGCATATGGGCAGAAATAGCAGACACCAGATCAGGAGTCATTTCTGGTAGCCACCACAACAATGTGTGCATGAGCACATGTGCACACATGCAATTGCTAAGTACAGTCTTTGTCCTAAATAGATATCTGTATATTGGTCATGAATTACAATGATTTTTGTTTATAAAACAATTGTCTTTTAATTTTCTTTTTTGCTTTGACAGGATATAATTATTTCTGAAACATATAATAGGATCAAAGCATATTTCATTATTAAAGAAATTATTGCATTATGTTAGTGCCCTCCTGACTGCATGAAAGTGTTAATCCAGTTTTGTTATATTTTTTCAAATGAGCAGTTTTTTTCCTTATGAAAATTTTTTGAAATTAATTATTTGCTTTCTCCCAACCTCTGAGGGGTCTATAGCTTCAGAAGATATCAGATAAAGGATGATGACATATAATGAGAGCAAGATTTAGCTATTAAACTTCCTTTGACTCACTTTAAATATTGATTAGAGAAACACTTCTGGGCAAATATTTATATTGAGCAATAATATAATTCTGTGATTTTTTTTCCCCACTTTCTGAATATCATTATGCCTTCAGTAATTTAGCCTAGAAAAATACATTGTTAGCCATGGGTTATATGAAAAAGTCCTAGATAGATGAGACCAAGAAAGGAAAGTAAAATTTTTCAGCAGTAAACCATCATTCATAAGATGCAAAGACACTCTGTGTTGCACAGCTTATATATCACCATTTCCAGGGTTTAGAACCATTGTACCTGGGATATTGGCTTCAAGCAATTTCTAATATAATGCTAATGTTGTGACAGCTACTAATGAAACCATGTTGTTTCTAGATAAAGCTGATATTGAATACATAGGTAGAAGAGGTAATTTCCTTATTCAATTTCTTAATGAACTCATGGAGAATGGAGGACCCTTCCTGTATCTGTGACTATCTCCTAGATTTTATTAGTTTTTTCAACAAGAAAAAATTATTTGCAAGTTTTGTTTATTTGGTATATAACCATAACAGCTGAACCTACTTTTTATTTAACTGAGTGATGTTCCCTTTGTAGGAGAAAATAAACATGTAAAAAATTCTCAAAAAACCCTTTGAAGAGCCTAAGAAACATCAACATATTTGTGTTTTAACATTTTATCCAAGTTTTTACTCAAATGGTGAAGAATCCAACTTTTGTGCTAAACACAGAGGGACCAAATATGTATATTGTACATAATATTTGAGTATCACCTGAGTGTGAAGGCTGTGTGTGATGTCTAATGACTGGTTTTTGTTTCTTTAATTATATCAAACCTTTGGTTACTAAGCACTGCAAACATTCACTGAAAGTTTGAGGTATCCAGGCTGGAGAATGCTGTGGACCCTCCCCACCTCAGGGAAGCACACTTGGCTCAGCTGTCACATGCTGAATGCCTTGCTTGTCTTACTTGGTGTTTCTGGTCCAGACTAAGAACCAAATTTTGCAGGGAGGACTAAAGAAATAAGTGCTTGCTATGGACTTGACAGGATATAAATCTTGACAGAAGTAGATGAGAAGGGAAAGGAGAGTGTGAAGCCAATTTTCCAGACATATCTGGCATATCCATTGATCCTTTTACCAAGGCTGGATCTCTGACAGATACTATTTCTGCTTTAGGTGGGAAAATCAATACAAATTTAAGAGACATTAACATATATTCTTATTTTTCAAAATTATGAAAAAGATAATTTTTTACCTGTAAGAAAAATTTTCCTTTGTCAGTTTCTCAGAGTCCATGTCTATGCTGCTTTGATTTAGGAGAACTACAGGGTTTGGTCTATGGCCTGTAAATACTTTATGAAATAGTTAGATCAGTTTTATCTTATTTGAGGTTGTAATACGTATCTCACATGATTGTATTATGGATGTATGCCATGACAAAAACCTGGCTGTGTGTTGAAATATCATCTGTATGTCCATATTTCAGTACAAATGGATTTTGCAATGTTTAATCTGAATTTTGAACTAGTGTTTAATAGTTAATTTTAGATTGTATTAAAATAACATATTTATATAATCTTTGATTGTTAATGTGTAATATTGAGATTCTTACACCTTAAGTCTTTCTTTCTAACTGGAATATAGTTTCTTATTTCTCTAATTCATATTGTCCTCTTACAAGTAAGAAGTAATGTAACTTCCTCTTCAGTCCCAGTTATTGAAAATGAGAAGAGTAGGTACTGTTCTAATTGAGAGTCAGTACCAAAATTCATATACTTGTTGAAAACAGAGGGGAAAGAGATGCTGTAAGTACTCTGTAATGAAAAACTCCCCAAAGGAACCTAGGTTTCAAAATCTTTAAGTGGTAAACTAAGTAAACAGGTAAATAGTTGAGGTGCTTTTTGTCATCTAAAAAAATACAAAACCATATTCTTAGAAATATGATCTGCCTGCTAAAATATGGAGGTGAGCCTGAAGTAATATTCTAGGACAGTGCTTCCTGCCTTTGTCAAAGAATGATCTGGCCTTAGGGATTAGTCCATAGTCTGGCTGAAGCAAGGCTTTTTCTCAAACCATTGAAGGTATAATAAGCCAGCGGTGTGTGGGTGTGCAATAGCTGCAGTTTAAAATTCTAAGGTTATACAGATGTCTGTAGGAAAAGCCCAACCTCTGCTTGAAATAAAAAATATAGTTTTAATTTGTATCAGGAATGACAGTGATTCTACTATACTTCATCAAAGAAGGCATTTGGCAACAAAGCAAGTGCATGCTAAATATGATGTTTCTGACTCAGGATGGAGGATCATGCTAAGTGTAGTCGAATTATTTCATTCAGTTTGCAAGCTACTCTAAAATACAATAGGACTTTATTGTATTATTGATTTCTTTTTTTTTTCTTTTTTTTTTTTTTTTTAATTTTAACGGGTTTTTTCTCTCTGGTCAATTATTGTCCCAAGTTTTTATGAATGTAACATTCTGAATGTGATGGTGAGTAAAGGCATATCTAATTCTAACATATGTCTTGCCATTTTTTCTCTTCACGTTTTCTGTCAGTGTTTCTGACTTACAATGTTCCTGTAATTCTCTTCCTATAGCAAGTTAGTTCTGCACATATCTAAGTTGATAGATCTCTTTCATGTCCAATTGCATTTTTCTTATATTCACAGTGGCAGATTTTCAAAACTTTTGGAGTGACCTGAGATAGTCCTAGACTTATTCTCTCCTCAGGTTTTTTTTTTCATATTTATAATTGCATAGGCCAATTTAATGTGAAAGTCAGGATGCTAAATTATTTAGCTCTTATCTTATATTTGTTGCTTTTGATGTTCAAAGTAGCTTCTTCAAATGTCCAGTATTCCCTTGCCCATGTTAATGCCATACTCAGTTAGGTTTCTCCTTCCAGCATAGAAATGGATCAGCCTTCTTCCTTGTTGCTGTGACATTTCTTGTAAGCAGATATTTAAGTCTAGTTTTGCTCACATTTGCATATATAGTTGCAATCTGGACAGCATCCTTACTGTCAGTGAATGTGTAAGGTCTTGCCTCTGCTATCATCCATGTTTTTGGTCCTGTCAGTGGGAAACTGTAGCTATGAAAGCCTGTGGCTTCTACTACACGCTGTACTTCGTTAGTGTGCAGTACCTAGTAGTGTGTAGTTAAGAATGACTGCAACTCAGATAATACAACACAGGCGTGTGTTGAACTCCAGAGATCAGAATGTTTCCTCAGGAAAATGTAAAACCACAAGTAAAATGAGATAAAATATCATATGTAACTGAGAAAATACCCTTGATGTAAAACGAGAGTTGTTAAATCTCTACTCATTACAAATTCTCTGAAGATGTGTACAACAACAGGTTTAAACAGCACTTCCAGTAAGTAACTGCAAGAAATAGATAGAATAAAGACGTTAAGTGGTAGTGTTACTTCTTTTGATAGGATGACAGTCACTTGATGTTTTCAGTTGTTCTCAGTTAAATTATCTAAGACTAGTTGTATTAGAGAAATTCAGAAAGTATTCCATTCCATATAAATTTAAACCAGATGCTTTTTCTAGGCATTTTATAAGCAAAGATGAAAGTCTAAAAGTGTTTGGGAGCTATTTAAAGGCAAGTTTAAATATTGCATGTTGGGGAGCTAGTTGAATCCTTTTGCTGAAACCCTAATGGGTCTGGGACCTTGGACAGAAGACTTTGGAAAGATTTTACTGACCAACCCAAATTTAAAAAGTCATTTATTTTGCTAAGTAAGAGCAAAGTAAGACCAGGATGATGCTTAGAGAGAATGGGGCATGCCCTGATGTGGATACAACAGAGGATCTTCAGTGTTGTATCAAATACATCAGGCAGAACAGCATTAGAAGACCAAAGAAAACATCACAACTGTAACCTCCATAAAGATAAAAAGTCCAGAAAAAGTCTGCCTTTTAAGGAAAAACTGTAAGAATGGAACTGCATGGATTTTCAGTTTTCAAATTTCAATATTTTCAGGCTCTCACGGGACATCACTTACATGAGTGCTACTTCAGAGAATACCCTTCACAGAATCAGTAGTGGACAGTGCAGTTGACTAAACTGTTGGCTTGGAATAAAAAGGACACAGAGTGAGTTATGTCTGAACAAAAGAAACAATGACATTCTGTAATATTAGAGTGATGGGAAAAACTGAAATAGTTGAAAAAGGGAGGTTATATTGTGTGCTTTTTCATTCAAAGTGTATGTTAACTGTGTATTGTTCACTAGGAAAAAAATTATGATGTGAAATAGAATCTGGGAAGAAATCCCATGTTAAAATTAAAAAGTCAACAATCCTTCAAACTAAACTCTAATTTTAAGTCTTGTCCTCTAAGGGGTAAGGACCTGATTAGGGAATACTTGGGAAACAACTTCTAGGAAGTAAAGATCTCTGCAAACTCAGTGGACACTAACTTGACTTGCTTTTTCAGTAGCCTTGACTAAGGTGAAATAGGGACTGAAATTGTTACTCATGAACACTTTTTGCAGAGACTAATGAAAATCATTAGTTCCAAGTACATGAGCACTATTCTTTGTACTCTCTGCTGTTGTTGAAGTCTCAGACCTGAATGGGACTATGTTTATAGGCACTTAGGATAGTGATGCTTAAATTATGAAAGAAAAATATGGTGATAAGAAGGCAGAGATTAGAAAGTCCCGAAGAAAAATATGGATATCAAGCAAAAAAACATGTTAGAGGTAGCTGTTTCAGCCTGTTGCATATGTCAAAAAAGATCAAGTTGGAAGAAAGACTCTTGTTGACTCCTGTAAAAGGTCCTTCCACAGGACCAAAACTGGACTAGATTTGAAGCTGATTCTGGGCTGAGACTCTCACATTTCCAAGAATGCCCTTTGGAAGCTACTGTAGGTAAAACCCCCCTCATATACATCAAGTTTTTTTCTCTTGGCACAGTAAATTTAACATCTGATAATCACCCATATTGTAGCAGGCATTAATTCAAACATGTTACTAAATTAAATGTTCTGATTATCACTTGAAATGTGTACACTGATGTTAGGTACTGGTTTAGCAAAGGGAATTAATGAGACTGTAATACACAGAGGATACAAGTCACAAAGGAGCAAGTCTGTCACCTTTAGTTTCCCCTGGAATGTTTGTTGAACTGCCTTTGTATTTTTTGCTTTGACATACTTCTTGCTCAGATCTGAGAGGACTACTATATTCTATATTAATAGTAGTTTCCAGAAAAGAGGTCTTCAGATGTAACAGTCAGCTTTGGATTGGATCTCTTGAATTTCTCTCTCAGTTTGACAAACATGCTCAGCAGACATACCGAACTAAGAAAATGAAAAAATCCCCCAGTCACTAAACCAAAAGCCTGGGAGGAAAATAAACTGGGAGGAAATACTTATCAGAACTGAGAAATTATCAGACACTAGAAGTACTTAATTTCTCAGATTCCTGGTGACTCATATAGGGTGATTTACAAGTAAAATGAAGCAACTGTTAGCAGCTATATCTTAGGCTTGGTAGCGGGGGAGGGGGGAAGAATCTTTCGATAATTTCTCTGTTTTTGATTGCCTAAACCAGCAATTTTTCCAGCCTCAGATCATTCAGTAATATAAAGCACAATGATTTTGATCACTATTTTAATTAAATACAGGAAATAAGCATTTAAATATCAAAGACAGATGAGGCTTTATTGCAGCAGTTTTTTAAGTTTCACCTGTAAGAGCTGAAGCCAGGATTTGGAGGTGGCGCTGTGCACTTACAGTGGCATGAGTGCAGTCACGACCAACTATACATGCCCATTGTTTTGCATCATTAATATTGTAGTGAATCTTCAGGAAAAAAAGAAAATGCCCACTGAGAAATGTAGCCTCCACAGTCCAGTCTTTTTTATTACTTCATTTTTATTTTTTTTTCTTTATACAGCACCTAATTTAGGCCACAGACAAAAAGAAAATGTATCTTGAATATGCATCACAGGTTCCAAAAATGAAAAGAAATTGGATTTGGATAGCACTTACTCAATAGACAGATATGATACATGGTAAGAAGGTGCACTGTCTGCCCTGTGATAGATTAAACTACTTTGTAGGAAAATTACTGTGAGCCAGTCACCACCACCACCGTGGCTAAATCTTTAATAAAATTCTCTTCCATATTCAAGAGCAAGGTATGAAGTACACAATAAGCAGAGTGGAGTAGAGTGCCATTTATCAAACCACAGCTAGGTCTGTAATCTCCTGCTTTATCCTTTTTTAGTACTTTATTTGTCTTTATTGTTGCAAGGAAGCACATTTACCCTGGGCAGTGGGCTTTTGGTGCTGATAAACCTTTTGTTTTAAATTCTACCTGTGGGGGTTTTTTCTTCTTTTTTTTTTCCTCCCTCTTCTATTTTTTCCTTTTATTGTTCCTTTTTTTTTCTTTCTTTTTGTTTTTTATTTTTGTTTGTTTTCATTTTCCCTTGATCAGATAACCATCCAGTCACTCTGTGGCAGTAATTAGTCTGTTTTGGTGGTCTCTTGCGTGCTATGTATGTTTTCACCCTTCCTTGCCTGACCTGACCCTGCCTCTCTTCTCCCTATGCTAAAAAAAAAAAAAAAAGAAAAAAAAAAAAGAATACTAAAATCTCCAAGACTTTTGAAAACAAATACTCAAGGCTGTGCAGAAGACGGTCTAGAATGTGTTGCGTAATGTTTTTTTGAGTACATTTGGCAAGATGGCAGTGTTGAAGAATGTTGCAGTTGGCCCCTGGGTGGCACTACGTGGCTAGACCTGGGACCAACAAAAGCATTTTTGGATAAAAGCAGAAAACATAATTGAAGCATTTTTCTTTTTAAAAATTAAAGACTTAAGCTAAATTTGTTGATATTTCCTGAATTCAACACAAATGCGCAATAGCATTAAACTGTGTTTCCTTTATTGAATGAGATTCCAAAATGTTTTGTATATCTTGACTACCTGATAATATCTGGATCATTTTTGGCAACATGCTGATATTAAGTATAGATGCAGTGGAAGGGTCCTATGGGTAGAAGTATGTGACTAGAACTGCTTTGTGCTGCCTGAATATGCATAGTACCAGTCTGTGCTGCAGCCCTGGGGGTGATTTTTTTAGTACTATTATAACCCTTTTTATTGTTTGAATAGCAGTTTTATGACAAAACATTTATATTCAGCCTGCCTTTGTACTTGACTGAAAGAGAGCAATCACTGAGAATGATAAGGCAACAATGGTAATGATAACTGCATTTATGGAGGCTTACAGAATTTAAACGGGCATGCAAAAATAGCCTTACAATAGTGCTCTACCTGTATTTGAACTGGCTTGGTTATATTTCTTGTGCCTGGCCCATGTTTGCTTATTGATGGAGATGTTGCATTTTCTCCCATTTTTCTCTCTTGTGGCATTTCTTCTGTATGAATCTTCACTGTGTGTACATGAGGTTTTTCTTTGCACTGAAAGATGTCATAGTAAGATTTTTCAAGATCCACGTCCCTGAAATAATTGCTTAACTTATATATCAAGTTTTCAGAGTTTGTGTTATTATGATCTTGAATCAGAATGGTAATTACCTGTCTTTCAAGGTTCTACCTCTCACGAAAAATAGGCAATTCCTTCACTCTCCCCTGAGAAGAAGTGAGGAATAGTATGGGACATTGGAAAATAATCCAAGAATTTAAGAACAGTCCTTCTGTTTATGTGTTTTTAAGCCAAGTCAATTCTACTTTTGTCTTTCTTTACTATAATGTTTTCTCCCCCTTGAGACTGATTCACTCAGACACATCCACATGGACACACACACATTTGTGCATTTCCTTAAGTTTATTGCTTATAGAAGAAGGCAAGAAAACAATGAGAAGTTTCATTGTACTTTGGGGGGACACAGATAGTTCCTGGATCTCTGAATTTCGTGTGAGGGGAACAGAATTAGGCCAAAGTCTACTTACATTTTAGTATGTATTATGAAGAAAGAAGGTGTGCATAATACATCGTTCTAGAGATATTTTTAGGCTTTGTTCTGCCACACTGTTCATAGACTGCTAAGTAGATTTACTGATGTTTAGAGTCTTTCTGACCTAGGAAGAGACTGTCCTCATGAAGTTAGAAGGACAGGTTCAGCCCACATTTTTATATATTATTTTTGAATATTTAAAATCTTTTTTTTGGGAAGGTATTTTATATAAAAACATCTGTGGACTCTCTTTCTATATGCTAAAGTAATGTATATTTTTGTAGAAGTGAATGACCATTTTAAAGGCCCTTTAAATTTAGAGCCATACATTTAGATTTTGTTCTTGAGATGTGAGAGTCTCAGTACAGCCTAATTTCTTTCATACTATAGTTTTCCTATTATATAATTTTACTTCCTTCTACACTTGTATTCCAATTTTTCTGTACATATATATCCATTAGAAGTTTACAGTATATAACAGCTGAGTGGCAAAATTTTGTAAAAACTAAATGACTCTAAAAATGTACACAGAAAAAAATATTAGTTGTTAAAAACAAGAGGTATGTTTATTTTATTCATGTATTATTTTTGCTATTTCAAAAGCTCACTAACTGCACTACATTTTTTAATGTATGTGTATGATCATTGCATGACCTCTTCATGTGTTCCTATCTGTGCTAACTAGGCTTTAAATATGTTTAAATTAATAATTCAAATCCTTTTTTGAAAATGAAATATAAGTAATGTAAACATTTCCTTGCTTTGCCTAAGTTCTTATAGTGATCTGGAATGCTGCATTCCAAGATATGTCATTTGCTACTAAATGTCTTTCTAATACTTCTGTGCAAACGCTACCTTTTCCCCCGGCCCAGCTACTTAGTAGATATTATTGAACAAGTGTCTTTTATAGGATCTAAAATAGTGCAGCATTATGTGAAGGAAATTTTTAAAAATGTACATGGACTATTTAGGAATATGCTTAGTGAATATTAAGCAAACACCTGAAGTTCCTGTGCTGCTGCCTAGAACCAGCACTTCATTACCCATTACGTGCAGTGACTTTGAATTTTTTATTAGGTACTGGTCTCTTAGCCTGTAGGGCTTGTGCATGATGTATGTGAGAGTGATTTCCAGCAGAGCAAAGCTTATCACAGATCCACCTAAAAGGTAAGGATACTTTTTTAATTTTTAGTTCACATTCTGAACAGCTGCCTGCAGAACACTTGCCCACGGAGCAGGAAAGAAATTTGGTTTAAGGGTTGATTATACATGTCTTACTCATATACAGTAAGTCCAGAAATAGGCACGATGAACTTCAGATAAACCCAGAATATGCAAATGGAGAGAACAATACCTGAATATTTACCCCCTAATTTTGTGCTACACTACATTTTTAATGCCTTTTATTTTTTTTCCTCTTTTTTTCCCCAAGTTGATGAGGACAGAGGAGAGAGGCTTAAATATAGTTCTGATTTATTTAGTTTCCCCCAAAACTATAGTGTTGATATTCTTAAAGCAAAGTTGAACTGTGAATCTGGCAGATAATGTATGCAAAGGAATAAATCATTGCTATTGGCATTCCTCATATTTGCTAAGGAAAACAGTGTTAACAAGTGTTAATGAGTATTAAGAAAAAACAGCAAAGCAGGAGAAAATTATGAAGAATTGAGAAAGGCAACTAATAAGAAAGGAAAAAAGGCACAACAGTAAAGCTGCAGGTAGTGAAGAAATGTGTTGATTACTTTTTCACTGAAAATGTCTTAAATGAGCTTTTGAGGGTGAGGGACCTTATTACATGGATCATGAGTGACAAATCCTAAGAATATTACTTTGAGTAATTCAAATCAGGTAATTTAGGAGATAAACACAGTTTAGGAGAGCATGGGCTACATACAGAATGTGGTGATACACAGATGGTTAAGCAAATTGAATATGGTAAAAGAATTTAAGAGGTGAGAAACTTTGAAACCCAAGACCAACAGGTACCTTTTTGGTCTCCAAGTTCCTCATATTAGCATCATAAAGTTAGCAAACTGTCTGAGAAGTTTTTTTCCTTTTTTCTCCAGGACTTTTAGAAACTTACTTTTCCAATCTCAGGGTTTTTTTCATTTTCAATTTATAAGTAACTCTTGTGCCAACTTTGCCTCTTACTTGGTAACTGTCTTTTGGCCTGATGTTTTAACTTTCAAAACACCTTATTGCCATTTCTTCTTTAACCAGTCCTTACCACCTTTCAATTTGACTGCTTGCCTATGTGTTCTTAGCTGTAACTAACCTTTTCACATGTGGTATCGTAGGAAAATACATTGCTGAAATCCAGATGAGTATTTCATCAAGCATATCGGTTACCTTATTAAAAGAAAGCTACTGTTTTAGTCTTCTTGCAATTAGTATATGTTGTATTTTAGAGCTGCAAATGTCTTCTTTTCTTTTTCATATGAAAACAAAGCTGCTAGTGGTAATGTAATGAAATCATTGCTTGTGCAAAGGGAAAGCCTTGCCATCCACACTTTCTGAACAGTGAATTTGGGTCATGCTGTTTAAAAAAAGTTTTCTTGAAAGCAGTCTATTTTTGATAATGGGGCCCTAATCCATTCCCAAATCAGACTGAGCATGCATATCATGACAAATCTTTCCTCCATTAAAATCGTTTGCTATTGTAAAAATGAATTAGCCGAATCAATATAGTTCTTCTGACGTTTCTCTGAGGAAACAGGAGCAGCTGCTCGGGCAACGAGTGCTGCCTGAGCAGTCAGACACCAAGGCAGCGAAGCCACCACTGGTGTCACCATGGAGCAAGAAGCGGGTCCTTGTTCGGAACTGGGGAAGAAGGTTACTCATGGGTGCCAGTTTTGCTGAGGCAAAACCAAGAATCAGATATGGCTGTCAGATCTGGAAAAGCTGTGCAATCCTGGAAATATATAATAGTAATAATAACACAGACTGCAAGAAAGCAAGATGAGCGAGAATAGAGCTGTTGTTTCCAATGTGTTGTGCTCTTCCAGCTGCTGGAACTTCTTGAACGACCATTTAGAGACTTGTCTTCAATTAATTAATGAGATTAATGTGTTTTCAAGGCTACTTTGTGGTAAAATTTCTTACTATTTAACTTATATTTTATAGAGATCATATGTAATGCTTAAGGTATTTAATAATGAGTGTATTCTCTACTTTTGACTGTACTCTTCTAAAAACCTGCAATGCTTTAGAGAATAGGGAAAAAAAGGCCAAAAAAGTCAAATGTCTGTAATCTGAAAAATTGGAGCTGGATGCTTTGAATGGGTTTAGTGTACACAAGTTATCAGATGTAGAATTTCTACAGATGTGGTAAATATACAGATTTTTTGATTTTTTTTTTTTTTTTGTTAAATTGAAGTAGGAAAAAAAGAAAAAATAATGCCATGGAACCAGTATTTTTTCAACTGAAAAATATTATTGATACCATTTTATGGCTTAGCAGTTTTCTTCTTTTTCTATGAAAATTAATAACTTTTAAAGGAAAGATTGTATTAACACATTGAGCTTTACAATTTAAATTTATTCTCAGCCTCTGAAGAGCTAATGGTAGAACTCAATTTGGAATCCTCTATCAAAATTATTTTCCAACAGAAATACTTCATGCTTTAAAATTAGAAGTGGTATTACTATGGGTCAATAGTAGAAGATCCCTAATTTAGTTTGAAAATGAATTCTTGACATTTTTGCAATTTGATAATTGAAATTTTGGGAAGTGAATTTTTTTTAGCCTAAAAAAACCCCTTTGTAATAATTGCTAGTTAATTTGTACTAAAAAGTGCAAAATCAATATAAAAGAATTTGAAGTATTTTAAAATTACCGACTATATGAACGTGAATTTTTCATAGTTCATTGAGTAAAGTCAGGGTTTTTTTTAATTTTTTTTTTCTTGTTTATTTCAATAGGGTGGTATTTTGAAATCTAAAATTACTTTTGTCTGTCTACCCCAAAAATGTTTCTTTGTGACGTTTGCTTGATGGACACTCTCAGCTGGTCTTTCAACATGTCTCCTTAACCACAGTGCTTATTAGTATTTACATCAGACTTCATTTCAGCAAAGAGCTGAAGTTATTTGTTTGTATGGCAGGGATACACACACCAAGTTGCAGATTTGAGTATTGTGAAATGACTTAAGATGGTTGTGAAAATCTCGGTTGTTTGACTTGTGATGGTTACCTTCATCAGCAAATAATATAATTCTTAGTATATGACACTGATTCCTTCTTATGCATTTCCCTTTCATTATCAAATTGAGGATGCACTTAAATATCAAGGCTGTATTGCTCTCCTTGGTAGTCATTGGACTGTTAGGATTGTACTTTTGTAACAATTGGGTCTTTTCTTAAAATCTCTTTCTTTGTTCAGCATAACTTTAATATGTTGGGCATGTCTCCTTTCATCACAGCAGGGGACACTGTGTATTTGTGGGATAAACTAGTTCCATATTAGCAGTGTGGAATCTGTTTGAACTTGTTTGCATATGTATGCTAGTGCGTTTTGAGATGGTAAGTGTTGGGTAATTCTGTCAGCAATATCTTTTTTTTTAAATTTATATCCTGTAAATATGACATTCCCATTACACCTAAATGCTATTTTTATTGTCTATAAATATAGGATGTGTTGATGATAGCATAACAATAAACTCATCTACGAATTAATGGCTGGTATTAATGAGCAAAATGCCAGTGTTAAACCTTACATTTTGCTGCATTAAGGAGAAACTGCCATGGTTACTGTGCTGAAAGCTTTTGGGGTTGTTTTGAGTATGTGTGTATTCAAGGAGTTGGAGCTGTTAAAGAGTTTAGGCTATGTGAGTCTCCATGTTGGATCCTTAAAGTTTAGTACGTTGAGAATTGAGTGGGAATCTATCACAGCAGGTCAGATGCCAAGGTTCCTTCTGTAATGCATGGTAGGGGAACTTGGGTGCTCCAGTGAAGATATGTCAGGGAACTTTTTAGTCTGAGAATTTCAGTCAGGTTTACATATCAAAGTCCTCAGCTTTGACTGATATGGTGTAGTTTTCGATATGTGCAAAAGCAGGACACTAAGCAACTTAGGAGTATTAGTGATAAAAGTTTATGGGTTTCTGTATGTCTTTTTATGTCTTCAATTTACATACCAGTATTCAACCAAAGTCCCACTTCAAATGCCTCACTTGGTTTGTAAATCTCACTCTTTACTTCCTAATTTTTCTAAACATGCTTGTTGATGTAAATTATCACTTTAAATTGCTTTTTTATTTATTGTGAGAACAATCTTGACTGTTTTACTTATGAATGGTCTGCTGTGCACAATACAGCTGATAGAGATGAGAGTGGATATCTGTTTTGTTATTTCAGTAGAAAAATAAATTTTCTAATTTGATTTTTAATCCTGCTGAAAGAAAGCCACACTGCATTGTGTTCCACTACAAACTCCTCTTGATTTCATGGCATTTTTAAAGTTGATCTTATTCTTATCTATAAAAAAAAAAAAAAGAATAACTGATCTTAGAGTGAATTTTATCTGGAAAGGACAGGAGAAAATATGCAGGGAAACTGTTCAGAACCTTCGTTATTCCATGGTCAAGACCAGCAAAGAAATAATTGACCTAGGAAGATCTTCTTTTAAGAAGCCTGCCAGCAAGCTTTTTTCTTCCTACAGTGTTCACATTTAAACTGTTTTTAATGTTGCCTTCTGGCTAACAGTGTATCTTTTTCCTTCTATGATGGAAAGAAACAGCTCAGAAATAAAAAATAAAAAAATACTAATTTCTGTTTCTTTCACATTCATATCTGACAAGACATGCAACTTATAGAAGAACATTACAAATCACATTATTAACTGCTTAAGGATTTAAAGAAAAGAAACCACTTCTGGAAGAAAACATGAAAAAAGTGAATAGGGATTAATACTTTTTTCAGAAGCATATACATGGTATTTCCATTATTAAAATGGACATGTAAAAATACATAGACATCTATGGTATCACATAGAAGAGATTTTAAAGTGGAATGACAATTTCCATCATGAGAACAGAAGGAAGTTTTTTGGGAACATCAAAAGAAGATGTGAACATTTCCTGTATGGACTATTTGAAGGAAAGTCTTTGACTGCATTCAAGCTGTTATTAACCTACATACAAATTCACCTACATGTTTGCATCACAAAGTATATGATTTAATCACATTAATAAGGTGTATTACTGTGGAACTCTGAGGAGGTGGATATGAATTGGTCTTTCTTATAGCATGACTACATTGACATCAGTGGGCTTTGAAGTGGCTGTGCCTAGCTTTCTGAAGTATAGTTGGGGTATGCTTATCTGAAGCACAAGGTTCATAGCATAGCAAAAAGTATTCAAGAGATCAGTTATTACTCCTGACTCTCAGTGTGTTCAAGCTGTTTTTATTGCTTATCATGGAGGCAATAATTTGATTTGACAGTCAGATTGGGTATTATTAAAAGTAAAGGATTTCAGTTGCCTTACTGCACATGTGAGGTATTACAAAGATCTTCATGAAGACAGCCTGAGAGGACTGTGTCACTGGTTTGGTCTGCAGGTAAAGGAATTGGAAAATGGCCCAGTTTTGTAATTGGTTAGTGAATTAATTGTATATAGTTGTTCTGTTCATGCTGGACATTTACTAATGGAACACATCTCTCACATTATTGAAGTTGATACAGTGGACCTTTTTCAAGGAAAACAGGAATTGGCAGTTTGGACTGAGGGCTCTGTTGTGTTACTGGTGTTATTGCTCTTTTTGTTATCTAGGATGAAAATTTCATTACCATCTGGACCCCATTTTACTAGATACTGTATATTCATATAAACTAAAAGAAACCTAAAGGAGAAAAAGATTAAAAACTAGATAAATCTAGGAGACTAAACGAAGCAACTCATGTATGATTGCAGCATGCTTTATAAGCTTTTTATAAATGAGCAAAACAGAAAAATATTATTTTGGACTCATTGGAAATATTTCTTGGAAAAAAATTACTTCATTATTATTTCCTCTTTGATTAAAAAAAAAAAAAAAGAGCAAGTAGTTGTTACAACACTCAGGTTCTTGTTAAGAGATCCCTTGAGGTGGAATAGAGTGAAACAACACAGAATGTTCTGTATTTATAAACATATATATATATATGGTATATTTTAGAGCAATTTGATTGCAATGGGAAGAAGGTATGTAGCTGTTTTGATTATTATTATCTATAATAATATAAAAACATAAAAATATCACTTAAGAAAATGTATAAGGAAAAGAAAGAAAGATAAAGAAAGCATAAGAGTAGATAAGTAGATAAGAGTAGATAGTGGAAAGATATCACCACCTGTGGATCCAGCGAAGAGATTTGATTGATGCAATTTCAATCTCCATTTGTTGAAGTGATGCTTACAGTCTTGATCTGTTGGGGTTGAGGGAAGCCCACGAAACAAAGTTTCAATGGGTATGCTTAGGTTTGTGTGGAATACCCAGGCACCTCCCCTGGACCTGGGGAGCTTTACTGTTGAAACACTCTGTGGATCATGCACAGTCCTCTGGTAGAAGGCCCCAGAAATGAGTCTGGGGGCACTTCGGGGGTCTTTGATGGTTTATGACAACTTCTAGGACATGACAGCTGCCTCTTATGCCAGCGTAGTTGAGCCAGTTATGCCCCATCAGAAGGGGTGAATACCTTCAAGCCTACCTGAATGTCCCATAGGAATGTTCCAACACCTTCCCTGGTGTGGGATTGAGGAGTTTTACACCGAAACCAATTGTGAAAGCGAGGACACTGGGATGATAAGAAGCACTGTCCTGCCTCCCCAGGGTCTGCTTCTTATAAGCCTTATCCCTTATTTGATTCAAAACCCAGAACTTCTGGTGCTGTGTGTTTCATTAAGTTGCAACTGGTCAACTTGGTACAAATGTATAAGCTCTTTTTATAGGAAAGTTTGCCACTTTTATATAACCCCAGTGAATTTAGGCATATTTAATGGTCTTCTATTCAAACCTTTTGGTGAATTATCTATTATTTCTGAAAAAAATAAATTGGTGAGAGCCAGCACACTCCACTAAGAGCCTGAATTCTGGGCACTTTACACCAGTCCAATTAAAAATAGCTACTTTCAGATATTTAAGAACAACAGTTTAGAAAATATCTGATCTGTGGAAGTCCTTCCACAAACATCCACCACCAGTTGGTAAACTATTTAGGTCTCTTAGGCTGCTCCTTTGAATTTTTAGAAATATGTATAGTAGTAAGAAGTACCTATTACTAGGACTTTTTAATATGTTTTCTCCTCTCAAAAAACATATTTCTATTGTGCTCTAATGTTAACATGTTGATTTTTTTAAGAAAAGCTAATGTTAGTAAATGTAGGGTAAACTTACCAATTAATTAAATCTACATGTAATTAAGTAAATGTGAATTGCCATATGCTCAGTAAATTTCATAACCCTAAAGATAATAATTACCATATCTGGCTCATAATGGCCTTACTTTTAAAATAGGTGGGATACTCTCTGTTACTTTCTTTTTTCTTAGCTATGGCTTTTGGGCAAATACTATATGAAGTTACAAAATATTACTGAGAGCAAAACTTTTTTTTCAAATTTACCAATGCAGACTTAAAAAAATTGTAAGTTCCTGTTCTTGCAGATAAGGGTAAACAGACAACTGATTTTCAGTCTGTCACATGCAGCTTACAAGTCTTCAACTTTTGAATTGTACTCACACGAAACTTTGCAAAAGAAAAAGGAAAATAAATAAGAAATTGACACTGAAACTTCACATTCTGAAAGATGCTATTTCTATCTCAGTCCGTCAGACAATTCTGCAATGTCTGAAGAGCAAATATATAAAAATATGAATGTGCTTCAAACAAAACAGAATTTAAAAAGGAGAGGGAAAGGAAATTTTTTTAGAATTTAGCCAGTCATAAAAGATGATTCACCAGAATGTGCATCTCTGAACACTTTCATATCTTTGACATGCCCTTAGTCATTCTATGATTTTTTGCAGTGTCTTCATGGCTATTAAATCCTGAAATATTGTAAAATACAGTGTATACTCTGTAAGTATATTGATATTATTTTGTAATCTGTATTGTGAGCACTGAGAATAGTCAGTTTTGTTCTTGCTAAATTGTCATACAGTAGGCCATCAACAGTTACCCTCTCTGCCCTCTCTGAGAAGTAAAAATACAAATACATAACGTACTATCAAATCAGAAAGGGGTTTCCAAACTGCATGCCATTAGTGATACTGAAGCCCTTTCAAAGTAGTATGAAACCTTTTACAGATCTCCTGCTAATTGTAATTACTATGGTTCTTATCAATGCAATTGATAGTGCCAAGCAATTAGATTTTCCAAAAGCTTGATTGAGGGAGAATTATATATGGATATGCAGTATGTATTTAGGACTAGGACTATACAGCCTGAAGAGGAACTGCCTTCCTTTGAATTAGAAGGAGACAGGAGGGAAATAGAGCTGGTGATCTAGTTGTTTTGTACTTTAACTTCTGAAGTGAAATGAAATAAAGAATACTTAAAAGGAATCTATTAGGGTGATTATTGATATTTTCATTCCAACTAAGAATATTTGGTAGAGTAACTTTATAAAATCTGCTTAGAAAAACCTTTGGGAATATATTCTACAAGCATTTTGAAAGAAGATGGGCTATTCCTTATTCATTCTTTGTCTTTACCTTCATCCTTCCCGATCCTCTTCACCTACACTTATCCCAGTTTTTAGATGGCAGTTTCTACCAATGCTGGTAGTAAGAAAACAAAACCAACCAACCAAAAACCAAACCAACAAACAAAAACTCCACAACAAACTCTGAATGTCAACAGAAAATTTACAGAGCAATGCAATCAAGAGTGATGTTGCAAATCAAGCCTAGAATCAGACCATCAAAAATTCAAAAACTTTCAGCTATTTGCAATTACAGTTGTAATTGCTATTTTAAAATGTTTTCCTTCTTCCAGAGAAACTGAATGTTGTTAGCTGAAATTCTAGGGATTTTAAATCACAGAAAATCTCTGTGCAGCTGATGAAGGCTAAATATTATAGGCAATCAAAACAACGTATTATCTACATATTTCAGCTGATTGAAAAAAAAGTAGCTTTTGGAACTTCTTTAAGAAGTCATTTAAATATGTAGTACTAGCTAATTACAGCATACCTTTCCAGACCAAAACATTAGCATTAGATATTTTAAAGCAAAAGGTGGTGGATTTTTAAATTGTTTTTAGGGAAATTGCATCTGAGATCCTTGCTATGATATTTCGGTCTACGTAATTATTCCATTCTTTCTATTGTGAATCAGTTTTGTAGTGAAGTCTTAATTGTAAACAACATGTAATGCATAAAATTAATGTTTCCTTAAAAATACTGTAATTTAAAGATTGATGTATCAATATTACATAACATGAGGCCATTACATAAAAGTAAATAGCTGAAATTTATATAGAGAGTGTAGGAAAAAGCTGTTAAATAATCTAAGAATCATCTAGTTCATGAGAAGTTATTGTAAAGCACAACTAAATCCTGAGATCTTGCTTGAGATTCTTGTACTAAATTATATTTTAAATATGAGAAACTTTTTTTTTTTTTTTTTTAAATTCTCTGCTAGTAATTATAAACTATGATTTTGTGTCTTTTGCTCAGAGGCTTGTTTAAGTCCTAATTTTTGAAGAATAGATTCTCTAAAGAAAGGGAATATTTGATCTCAGTTTCAGTATTGAAACATTTTAGTTAGAATTTTTTGAGTAAGTCTGTAAAAAAGCAATAATATGCCACGATTTTTAATGATATAAAAATTCATAGATATCTGGGTTGGATAGTGCTTTGAGCAACCTGGTCTAGTGGAAAGTGTCCCATGGCAGGGAGGTTGAAACTAGATGATCTTTTAGATCCCTTCCAACCCAGGCCATTATATGGTTCTGTAATTTTCCTAGGTGTTTTCTTTTAGTAATCAATCATTCATTAGTTGGTGTCTGAAGAACCAATATAAAGGTAAAATTGTAAAGTGTCTACATCATCAGTACCTGGCAAATTTACAGAATTTGGGTTTGAACAAATATTTAGGTAAAAAGGCAAGTGAATACTTTTGTAACAGTTGTTCTGTACTGATTATATCTGCATGAAGCAAATGCAAAGGATTGGCAGGGCAGTGATTACACAGCACTGATACCACCGCAGTAGGATCAATGTTGCTGGCAGAGCCCTGTGCGGAATTTTTTGAAGTTGGAGACAAATTTTTAGTGTAGGATCCTGTCTTCCAGACTTCATTTAAAAAACAGTCGTAACGAGGAAGTGTATTAAAGTTAAATTGTGTAAATTCTTTTGTTTAGGTTTTATTGTTCTGTTGGTTATGGTTTTGTTGTTGTTTTTTAATTTATTTTTTTCCCCCTGAATTGGAGCTGGATATGTCTGTAAGTTTAGGATAAAGGAAAGTCTTTAGACACCAAAATAGCTGCAACTGTTGGTATGAAATTGAGACTTTGATTAATCTGTTAAATACCTAATTTTGTACTCACTGATTCATACCATTGAGGCCAAGAACTTCATAAATATTTAGCATCTTTAGTAAGCTCGTGTGACACTTTGAGGCAAAATGAAGCCAATAACCTTAAAAAGGGAGCAAAAAGGGTTCACAGGTTGAAAGCATTTACTGTTGTTTAATCTGTCATACTAAATTATTAAATTCTTCAAGGAAGAGAAATCTCATACTATTGAAAGAGTATTTGGGAAAATTACTTTTAAACATTGGAATAAATCTGTTAAGTTTGAAAATATGATTTTAATCAGGGCATAAATGTTAGGGATTTTGTTCAAATAAGCTATTCTCATGAATCATTGAAGAGGGTCACTTGATATTTATTTTTATAACCTGCAGGATATAGGAAAGTTAGGGACGAAAAAAACTATCATGACATTTTGAGTTTTAAGAGTATGTTATTTTTCTGAGTACAGCTTACTTTTTCATAATTAAAATGCATGCTAGAAAAAAAAACCCCAAAATATATTTGTATCACATTTATAATATGGCTACATATTTAAAAACAGACCTCTCATACATAATTTTATGCATTAGCAAAAAAGGTATTTGAGTGGAGCTCTTTGGTTTGTAGTAACTGTAAACCTGAATGTTATTATAAAAGAGATACCAGAGAGGTTTTTCCTCTTACAAGATGTCTCTAAATCTGATACAACATGATATTGTGTGAATGAAAAAATCAGTCATGATTTCAGATATTAAAAACCTGAAAGTAAATCTGTAGTGTTGCAACCATACTCAGGAAAAGCACCAGTCATTTTATTCTGTGGAATTCCTGAGCCAGCTGATAGATGAATCACTTTTGACAGTAACTCACTTTTTGACCTATGTGGCAAGGAGAATGTCACAGCAGTAGGAGAGGTTCTGGGATAATTGGAAAGTGAAGGGGACTTGGTGGTGCAGTAGGTTAGTGCATTAGCCTTTCCCCTCTAGAGACCTTGGTTCACATTCTGCCTTAGGGTCACTAGTGAAAATTCATGCTTTGGTATCCTTCCTCTGTACATATGACAAAGAAAGACCCATATTTGGAAAAATGTTGTCTTTATTCACTATAAAACACTGTGTTGGTGAGGATCATAGGGCCAATGTACATTGGTAGAGAACTTAAAAACCTTTTATTCATGTGGTATTTCTCTGTCAAGACCACTTTCACTGTAAGAGCATTCACTCAATATGTTACTGAAAGGAAAAAAAACTTCTCAGTTGATATGCATGAAAATAATGCAAATAATGAAGGAAACTCATCCGTAATGTAAAAGTTACGCTGATATTTTCCCCATTTTCATTAGGAATTAACTCCTGATAATCTCTCTTGCACTGAAGTTATATTTATCTTAAACTGTTTTACCTGAACCTCCTGACTAAGATTTTCAAGTGCCAGAGAAGTGCTGTTTCATATGCAATGGAGTGGAGCAGTGATAACATCCAGTGATTAATTAATTCAAAAAGTACATGTTCCTAAAGGTATCCTGGGAGCCACTTTCCAAGCCTCTTTAGAAGAAACATATTGCCTGCATTTACAGGTGGTAGTAAGATGAATATAGATTGGTTATCAGTGATGTACTGCCTTTTATTACGTCTGTAGTGCTTACTCTTATTGCCTTGTAACAAAGGTGGTGCAACTAATTGTGCTTAATGATCCAATGCAAAGAGCCTGAATTTTGTCCTATTAACTTCTCCTATGTTTGTCTTTTTATCTCATTCAAAATATACAAATTCCAGGTCACATTAGGGATTTGAAGCAATGTTTCGAATCCCCACAAAAATGTTAACTCTGTTTACAGCTGTGAGGGGGCTTCCCTATTTAAACATGAATTAAATATTCAGGATGGGTCCAGCCTGAGAACCTTGGTGACTAAAGCAGTCTGTTCAAGGATGAAAAAGACATCAGGGAAGATCCACGGTTTTATACCCTTCTTCCAGGCAACAGGTAATCACAATTATGGCTCCATCTCTGGAGCAGATGACAAGAATTATCAGGTAACCACAGTATCGCCTCTATCCCTTTTAGACAACAATTTTCCTCTTACTTTACGGAAATATGGAGTAGAGATCAAAACCTACTTTCTCTTTTTTTTTTTTTTTTCAATATTGACAAAAAAAAAAAAGGAAGATGGGGTAAACAGAAGAAGCAAAGGATTAAAGGATAAAGACAGAATAGAGGAAGCTTGAATAGAAAGCAGTAGACAAGAACAGAGCTGTCATTTGTCTAATAAATCTTTCTCTTAGTCAACTGTGCTAGCCAAAGAAGGCCTGACTAAGCAGCTACAAATGAGGAAACGTTAACTTCTTTTTTTGTTTGTTTTTACTCCTCCTGTACAAAGTAATTCTATATATTTTTATAAATATATATAAAATATATTTACATAATATGTACAAATGAATAAATATATCTTTAAATATATTTATACTTTTAATTGTACTAATTTCTAATAGGGTGATAGGAGCCTTCATTTGAGACTTTCTTTGCATGAAAAAACTTCCTAGAATTGTAGAAAGTTTTAATTGATTTCTATAATACATAGAACTTAGATCTCCTTCAAGTGACCTAGATTTCTTTGACTAGCAAGGTTTCTTCACTGCTTAGGTTTTGTTGCTGCTGGGTTTTTTGGTGTGTGTGTGGGTTTTTGTTTTTTCATTTGGTTGGTTTTTTGTTTGTTTCTTTTCTGAAGAAACATACAGAATTGATCTGAAGCCCTGAATAGGAAACAAAAGTAAGACAGGATTGAACAATGACTTTTCCATACATTGTAACGTTCACACAAAGGAGTAAACTAAGATAGGCCTTCTCTTGGTACACCTGCATCTTGCCTGGTCAGCAAATAGAGAACTATCAGTTGCAGCAGGAGGTTGGTAAATTAAAAATGCTTGAAATAGTCTTTGCTTAAGCAAGTTGGTCCAAAACATTACTTTTCTTTATTTGTTGTACTTGTATACCTGATGTCTTAAACCAAAAGCTTTGTGAATAACTTTTCATAAATCAAAATAGTGCACTATATACAGCACATTTTCATCATTTGCTCACTTATGCCATGCCACATTATAAGTGAGATTCTAAATTAAGTGAGAGATGACATGAACCTCCCCATGAATTTTGTAGGACTGTTAGTTTTGCTTAGCCATCTTTTTTTTTCTTTTTTTCCCAGCTTCCAGACAGTATTTTTAGTCATTTAAGTCTTTAATGTTCAACAATATTTCTCACTCATAATTGGCTATACGTCCTGAGACAATTAAAATTTGTCTCTCTTCATTACTATGCTTTTGTAGACGTGTAGGATTTAAACATGCATTGTAAGTCTAATTTTTAGAGGTTCTTCTAGCTTTTGTTTTTAATTATGAAAAATAGAAGGTAAAGATAATTGCAGTGAAGTGTTCAGATTTCTAGCTGCTAACGGAAGACTGTGTACTTCTGGATTTGATTTTGAGTTGAGAAAATAATCTGACAACTTATTTTTACACCACTTCAGTGCTGGTGTGGGGTTTTTTTTAAGTTTCAGTGTTGTTAGGTATGATGCACAGAAGCAGGGTGAGAAAGTGATTTCATGCTCTATTTCTTCAGATGAAGTTTTGTGCTTTGCTGACAAATACTGACATGTAAACCCAAATTGCAACTTCCCAGGTCTAACAATGGTATATTAAAAACTGTTTACAGAAGTCATAGGTGGACTTCTATAGGCTGCACAAAACTTTTGAAATTAGTTGGCATCTTATCATGGCACATGTTACCTTGAAGAAAATTAGGCTGACTTGGTTTTAGACTTCTAAGATGATGATAGTTTGCTGTGCTTTTTATATAGATTGTTTGCTACCATAGTTTTTAATTATATTGAACCAAAACAAAAGTTAAACAAAAAAGGATGACCATATTGGGGTTTTATTTCAAAATGGAATTTTCTTGATTGTGTAAAATCAAATAAGCTTGGCAGGATATAAAATGACAAAGTTATCTAATCCATGAATTTAAGGAAGCATCAATACTTTTACTATTGAAATCTCAAGAGGAAATGTCTTCAATATTACTTTAACCAGAATTTTACTGGGTTGAGACTTTTTCTACATGCCATTGACAACAACATAGCTTAATTTGAAGTAAAACTAAGAAACAAATACTGCATATTTTTACTGGAAAAAGACATCTTAAAAGAAATGTTTCATCCAGCTCCACTCAAAATAATTTTTTGCTGTGATTCTCATTCCTACTGCATAATGTCAAGAAAAATTGTCACCTAATAATATAGTATAGCATTGTATTAAGCTGATTGCATGTTATCTGGCCAGATACATAATTTTGAGTTATTTCTAGTGTTTTATATTTATCTTTGTTTCCATAGGTATGTAAAGATAGAATTTGATTCCATTTAAAAAGTCAATACTGTGGGTTGTATATTTAACCCACAACTTTGGGGTCTCTTAAAAAATGGTGGAGGGTAAGAAAAATGAAAAAAATTAACAAGTTGATAATAGAAGCACAAGACATTTAATAATGTATCAGATAACATTATCAAAGGTTTATGTAGCTGCGTACCTTGCTAATGAGAATTGCTGAAAAAACAGCCATAATCACAAGTTTAGGATAAAGTACCTGAGTCTTCAGATGTTACGTCCAAAAATTACTAATATAATAGTGTACAAGTAGGTTTACTAAATAGTCATAAATGTAATTATGGCACTCTTTTATAAACCTGTTTCAGAGGCAAAGTTGTTTCAATCAACCATAATGAAATTCTGCTAGATGAAGTAAAATTATAGCACTGTATGTTCGTTACATAAAACAGCATCCTGCAAATCAGAATATTAAAATTTAGAATGAAAATAATAGTTTTATAGCCCCCTCTTCAGGCTCTGTTCTTCGTTGCTTGCAATTTAGAAATTAAGTAGCTGTGGTGGGTAAGTCAATGGCTTTGAGTTGACTTTTTCATCCTACGCCCTTGATAGATTTTGCAGCAAAGTGTTCCCAGTCATAACTCTACGTGACATCAGGGTTATAGCCAGATTATGTGACTACAGTCAGGTGCTGTATACCTGACAGATTTCAAGAAGTATAGAAAAAGTGTTAAAGAAGTGTCTCAGTTTTGTGAAGTCCATATCAGGGAAAAAATTATCTCCCTCTGCAAGTTTTTCTAGCTCCATTATACTCAAAACAAAAGCTTGTCTTCCGTGTATTTAGAAATTTTTAAAGGAATGATTCCTTCAAAATGACAACGACTCATGAAAGGATAAAAGCTTAAGAAAATACATAAGATACTGAAATATGCACACATATTTTACCTCATCTTGCCTAGTTCTCCATGAAATGTCAAAAGAACCTCCTACTGTGATATGTCTGTGAGCTCTGCAGGACTGATTAAATTTCTATATAATGTCAATCGTTGCATCCTCTGAACCATAAATTATAAAATTTGGTTCTACTTTTTTACTCCATAAAAAGGCTTAAAACTTTTTTCTAATCTAATACAGAGAATAAGATGTAACTCATTTTATTTGTGGCAATTTTATGCACATGGAGAAACAGTGTAAATGTGGAGTATATTCTTTCTATATGTGTGTGAAAGAAATAGATTAAGAAAGCATTTGCTATAATAAAATATATACTATTATGGGTTTTTTTTCTCAATTTTGTAACATCCCAAAATAAGGGAACGAAATTAGGTGTCCAAAGCCTGATATGTAGAGGTCCCTTGAGAGCAGAACAGAGAATATTCAGGCTGTAAGAGGATGTAGTTTCCTCTCTTACATTTTTAACTAGTGGAATAGCAAAGTATAATCAGGAGATTGGTGTTAGAGAAGATTTGCTTTGTGGCAGAAACTAGTGTTAAAAGAGCTCATGGTCATTTCTCACACCACTTCAGGATATGTGGTTTCTGTTCAGAGGCTCAGCTTACACATTTAAATGGTATTCAATGTTTTGACCTTTTGGCACCACACACCAAGAGGCTCATGTGAGGATTCTGTTCCTCTTGAATTGCTGACTCTAGTTTAAATCCATTGTTCAGAGAATTTCAGGATTATGAATTTCAAACTAAGACGAACGTATTAAAAATGCCTTTATTCTCATTCTCATCTCTGTCTCACACTCTGTCACTCTCTCTCACAGGTTTTTGTACTGCAGCTCATCACTATTGCATCTGAGTGCCTTCCAAATAAATAACAGTAGCAAAGCCCCTAGTGAACATCATGGGGAACATCAACATTGAGAGGCAGGGCTTATAAATCTGCATTCAACACTGTATGAATGTGCTTAAATTGCTTCCAGACGACAGTTGACTTACATCAAGCTTCTTGAGTAAAGTGTACTCGAGTGACTCTAGGTCTGTATGGATTTGCGTTAGGGTTGATGCTTCTCTAAGGACAGGGGTAGAACAGGAGAAAGGTGAGACGGGGAGGAGTGTGTGTAACAACTTTGTGTTTGTGATAACTGTGGACAAAGTTTTTATTCAGACTGTAAGTCTCACAGTTATGAATACTACTGTGATTTCTTGAGTTGTTCCTTAATGGAAATAAGTATAATTTTAATAACCTTTCTCACTGAAAAAAATAGTAGTGGAATTAATTTGATTTTTTTTCATGTAAAATTGTATGTTTCTCCTTTAATTTCAGTTTATTTTTATAGTTTCTTGTATCTTTATTATTGTAGATATCCCGAGCAACGTGCCATTAAATCTAGAGCAAACGTAAGTTGATCATAATCGAGTGGCTTTCAAAAATGCAATATTCATTTTGAGAATGGATCATTAACAGAAGCCCCTAGTAGAGTTTTGCAAGATAAAACATGAATAAATCCGTCTGTGATAAAATATATGAATAAAAGTGGCAATTGCGAGAATTTTGAAATTTTAAGTAGCAGCTATTGTAACAGCAAAATGTAAAGAAAGCAGTTACAAAATTCATAAAATCTGAGTCACATCAAACCAAGTGCTAGTAAAAAAAAGTAATAAAACCCCTCCCTCAACGAAAATGTGGTTAGATTATAGGCATCATAGGGCTGATCTTGTGGCTTATTTTCTCTATAATCTAGTGGACACTGTTTCATTCCAATCCATTCAGAGGTTATAATTGTGAAACTATGTCTTGCAGTTAGCTATTTTGTCAAGAGCTGACAAAGAAATGGTTTGCTGAAACATTTGAGCATCATCAAAACAGATACAGTAACAGTGAACAGTTCAGTAGTAACCATATTTCTCCAACTGTTGATAAAACTTCTGGAGTTTGGATAACTTCTAAAATGTTAGTAGGTGCAACTAGATTTTTGAGTCAAATTGTGGTTCTAAAATCAGAGGTGTTGATGCAGTGCTGTGCTTTGATTTTGGGCTTTCTGCTAGTTTTCTGGGGTAATGCATTTTGTCCTTGGAGGAACAAACAAGTATATGGGACCATCAGTAATTAAGCAGTTCATCTAAAGTTCCCCTATTTCAGTACATTGTCACTTGCTATATATTCTTTGCATTTCTTGCCTAATTCATGTAGTCTATTTAAAACTGAAAATGTTATCAACCCTTGCAAAATGACTAGTCATTCACCAGCTATTTTTAAATATTTTGGAAAGGAAAAGCCTCTGGTATTGCATATGGAAAATGTTGATTTTGTAATACATTATCATGGTTCCCTCAAGAGTGATTGTGATACCAAGGTTTTCCTGGAGAGGGTCAGCATTATACATATACAATTGAACGGTTCCTAGTTCCTGAGTTCCTAACCTTAGAAAGAAAGATAGAGGCATTTAAATCTCAGAGCTCAGACAACAGAGATTTTTGTGGCGTTGAGTTTTGTGCTTTCCATTCTTAAAGGATGCATTATTTGCTAAAACGAGACTATCCACTCCTGTTGTACATAAACTTGGTGACAATTTCGTAAGCTAAATAAGCATGGCATACAGACAACTGTTTTCCAGTTGTTGAGACAAATATAAAATCAGTATCTTTTTGTCTAAATTGTTAAAGTAATTAATAACTTGTGTTCTCTTCAGTACCCAGAACAGAAAGTACCACTAAAGAGGTTGTTTAGAAAGTAGAGAGCAATATATCTGTTTTTGTGTGCAACACAGAAAGTAAAGGAGATATTTCAATGTGAACTTAAAAACATTTAAAAGGAATTTAATTGGAATATGGCAAAAAATACCAAAATATCTATGTGAATACATGTGTATTTGTCCCAAAATATTGAAAAGTTGAATACCAGTCATTTTCTGAACCCAACAAGCTATTCCTACACGTAGAGAGAGTGTTTTAGGAGAAATCAAGAAAAAGAGTATTTCTTCTTTACAGTTCTATTTGATCATTAAAAATAATGTTGACATCAAAGCTTGGTGCTACATCTGATAAGGATTACATAATTTATTAAATTTCTTTGCAAATGTTTAGATATATTATTATATTTTGGAGGTAATTAAGTTAAAATATTATTTATTTTTATTTTACCTGAAAAATTAGAGCAAAGCAACTGTACAGCTAAGGACAGCAAAAGGGGGACCTATAGGCTTGAACCTCATGAGCTGCTTCTTTTCCTGTTACTCAGGAGGCAGCAGGGGTCTAGACTGACAGCTAAAAGAATGCAAAGTCACATCTTGGTTACCAGACAGCTTGCAATGATTCTCTGTCTGGATTCTGCAGGGGAGGAAGAAGATGGGTAGGTAGGAAAGAGTAGATTAATAGCACTTTATTATAGAGTTCCTGGCAGAACTCAGCCTTTAGAATGTCAGCCAAAAGGGAGAACAGAGATCATATATCAGTAAACTTACTAAAACTTAAACTTTTTATCCTTTTTTCAAGCATTAGGATCCTTTCTAGAAGCCTAAAGGATTGGTCAGAATTTAAAAGTTTTTGTTTGTTTCTGCAGAGGTTCTATTTTAAAGCTTTCACATAAGACCTTAAGTTTTAGGATTTGGAAAAAAGCAATTTCAATTAGCAGTTGCTTCATACAGTTACAGTCTGCCTTTGGAATCCATTGATTTCTACAAGGAATAAGTATGACATTATTTTTTTTAAATGTTCTTTAAAAGAATCAACTTGTTTAAAATTTAGGTTCCCTGGAAAACATTAAAGCAACAGAAACCTTCATCCCTTTTTCTTCCATGGGGTCATAGATACAGGACTTAAAAAATTGTGAGAAACAAAAGTGAATAAATAGGGAAGTAAAAGTCCCAGAGGAATGCAGATGCCACCTATTTGAATCTGGGGAATACTGCTTATCCCAGCAGAAAGATAACTCTTATCACCTCAAATGAAGTAAGAATCATAGACTTAGGAAGTAATTCATATTTTGAATCAAAAAAAGATAGAAACAGGTGGGAAGGTCAAATATACAAGAAAAGGGCAAGGATTTTTTTCAGGAAAATATAGAGAATATCCATGGCTCTGGATTCAGCAGATGAGATCTCATAGACTTGTCCGTGGGAGGGACAGTAAAGAGAGCAACAGCTAAAGCTTTTCACCTTTTCCTTACCAATATCTTTCATATAGTCTTCATTTTTCAGGTAATGGACTTCCTGCAGAATCCTTCCAATACTGACATTTGTTGGGATAGAAGTTTAATAATGTAGATGTTGGCCCACTAGAAACTGAGCTTCAGTAACCACTGTCTATTACATAGGCCCTTAGACAGCTGCCAGGCAAAGATAAAGGTCCATAGTGTTCAGAAATAATTATAAAGGTGAAAATTTTAGGTGTCTGGTTTTGTTTTTTACTCAAAAAGCTTTAATTTTATCTTCAGTTTCTGCAGCTCAGCATAAGTCTTCTCTAAAAGCTGGAGAATTCATACCAGGCCTTTGACCTAGAGGCTCTAAAAACAATTGAAATCTCAGCTCCCAATCTTGTTACCAGGTGGCAATGCTATATTTCAGTAAGTTAAAGTAGAAGAATGAGGACAGTTCAGAAAGGCAAAGGAATGGAAGTAAGCAAAGTGCTTTTTACCTTACTAAAACTGCGACATTTTATTTTGCTTGTATAGGATAACTGAATGTAGAACTAAAGTTCTATGGAACATTATTGAGAACCTGTTAGTATTACTACTGTGTTTTGAGAAATATTGACGCTAGTCTTGTGTCATAAAAATATGCAAGAATTCATTTATTTGAAAGCTTACTTTGCAAATAGGCAAGACCAACAAAGAATGGAGAAGAAACTAAGCATGTGGAAGGGTCAGATGACTTGCAGGATGGGAGCCGTAAATTTATCATCTCCACATCCAATATCTATTACAAGTCCCTAAATAGGTCACAGAAGCATTCATACTGGGAGTGAGAGGTGATAATAGGTGAGACAATTACAAGGTGCAACTGTTTACCTCGGCTATCTAACTGCTAACTACTTATAATTAAGCAGCAGCTCTAGTGCTCTGTGACAGGTAGGTTAATGTAAATACTTTCACGTAGTTGTTAGCAGCTTTTACTCTGCAAAAATTGAGCAAATTGAGCTGCTGCTGATTCAGAAAGTTTCATGGAGACTGTTGAGACAAAAGGAGGTCATGATTTTCTAGAAAGTTTGAGAAATACTATATTAAGCTGTACCTTTTCTCAAATATTCTAGTCTTCTGATTTTACTTCACAAAGCTTGACATTTGTGGTTTGCTTTTACAGATCATAGGGTCTGTTCATACATTAACTCTGCCCATAATTAGGTGAGTGAAGATAGCAAGCACAGCAAGAATTTCAGCTCTCCTCTCTGTGGCTGAAATTCAGTCAGCAGCAACGTTTTCCTGCCTGGTAGCTCAGGTATTGCCTGTTAGGTGGTTCAACAGTTCTATTTTTAATTTGTTCCTTAAAATCTGATTTTTCCCCTCCTGTTACTTATGAAAGTCTGTGACAGTCACGTGAATACTGGAAATAAGTCTTATGCTTTTATTCTTTATAGAGACTTTATCATTCTTTGACTATCTGTCATGGTTTAACCCCAGCTGGTAACTGAGTACCACAGAGCAGCTCACTCACTGCCTTTCTCTGATGTGATGGGTAGAAGAATCAGGGAAGAGAATGAAAGCTTTTGAGTTGAAATGAGAACAATTTAATAATTAAAACAAAGTAAAATATAATAATAACAACAACAAAAATTGTAATAAAAAGGAGAGAGAACTAAAATCCAGTAAACCCAGTACAACTGCTCAACACCCACTGACTAATGCCGAGTCAATCTCCAAACAGCGACTGACCCCTCATGGCCAGTTTACATACTGAGCAGGATTTTCTGTGGTATGGAATATCCCTTTGTCATTTTGGGACAGCTATGCTGGCCATGTTCTCTCGCAGCTTCTTGTGCACTTCCTCATCGGCAGAGCCTGAGAAACTGGAACAACTAAAACATATGTGTTATCAGCATTATTCTCATCCTAAATCCAAAATACAGCCCTGTATCATCTGCTAAGAGGAAAATGAACTGTATCCCAGCTGAAACCAAACCAGAATCCAGGCTCTTGTGTTCAATTGCTCTGAGCCAGCTATTCAAGGAAAGATTTGGCATGTAGTTAGAAAAGTATTGTTAGGAGAAAAGCTTTTAGTGTTGTGTCAGTACATGTTTCCCCCATGGTCCTCTTCCCAGTTCCCTGTATTATAAGTTTTTCTAGAATATTTTGGCTTAATTCATTGTCTATGATTTTGTAAGATCTCCTGATGTGGAATACAAGTGAATGCTGTCTCTTCTGATGTGTTGGTATATAACCTCAAGGGAGCAAAAACCCTGCAGTTTAGTTGAACCTCTGTAGCAGTTGGCTCTCTTGTTCTCTGTAGGGAACTCTAGAATGGAAAAGGGAGCCAGTCATGCATGCTGTAATTTACATCTGATTGATGAAAGGTTTAGATTCACAGGAGCAATTTGCACTGGGACTCCTGTGGGCCTAAACCTGGAATATTTTGCCACTGCTATCCAGCATTAATTTTGATCAGTCTCTTAAATCTGATTTTAAATCTTGATCAGTCTCATATCCTTCCATGTCAAGTTTATTCTCAGAATGAACACTTGAAGTTACAAATTTAGATGATGCTTGGTAATCTTGGTTCCTGTGTTAAACAACTAAGTTAAGTTATAGGTGAAAACACTGTCTTTTTAATAATCAGATAAATATATTTGTATGGGGAAAAGCATACCATAAAGTGGTTTATATACTTTCAAAGTCAATTTAAACTTTATAATAAGCAAATATTTGCACATTAATTCACTGAGGTCTTCAGCAAAAGCACAGTATCCAAGCAAAAACCAAGCATAAAATAAAAGCTTTTGGAAATCTCAAAAAGAACAGGAAATTAGTACTTCTTAATGAAATGGAATCTGGCCAATGAGATATTATCAGTAAGTTTGCAAATATACATACTAAATTAAATAGTGTCAAGACTTACTATTATGTAAAGTGTAGTTTATATTACTATCATACCACAAATACAGCTCCTGTTGTCCCAGGAATCACTGCAGCCACCACAAGGCAGGTTTGCTCTGACCTGGCATGTGTCACGCTAAAGCTTCACAATTAGAAACTTGTTGAAGCTGAATGATTGAGGATAGTCGAGCTTGTTTATTTATTTGGTTGTTTTTTTCCTGACCTTTACTATTTTTGAAGTATCAGGTCACAGTGAGGGAAAAAAGTCAATGAATCTATGCAATGTAAGAATAATCAAATAGTGTTGTTTGCAAAGGAATGATTATTTTTTTTTTCATTTAAATATGCCTTCAAAATGAAACACCAAAAAATTCTTATTCCTTTTGTTTGTTTCCAGACTAGCTAAACATGTAAATATATAAATTCGCTGTAAAACTTATTAATGGGCATTTGTTTACATATTTTTATCTCAATTACGTATGCCCATAGGACCCATTCAATCAATTTTTCACTAAGTAGTTTTCAAAATATAATTACTCTTAGGGTAGGTCTATGAACAGCAGTGTCATTTACACTATAGTTCACTAATTGCACTTCTAAGCCATTATAATGAATTATACTTGTACATTCTTCAAGAAGATCAGTTAATGCTAATCATTTCTATCACATATATCACTTAGAAGACATCCATCTATAACAGCCTTTTCATTTACAGCCTCTTTCCCTTTTAATTTTCTTGCATTGTAAGAAATGGCCATAAATGAATGGTGTGTGCTCACATAACCAGTTAGCCTTGTAAACTTAGTAATAGAAGTTGAGATTTAAAATTTACAAGATAAGTTTTTATATTTTTTAATAAATTTAAGATGGAAATTATTAGGTTTGAGATTATTAAATGTACAGTTCTGGGACACCAGTTCAGGAATTACTGGCTATGAGAATAACATAAATAAATAAATTTAGTAGGAACTTGATGTATTTATTAATGGACTGTAATAGAGCAGGTTCCTTTTGATGTTGAGTGACCAGATTGATCATCCCAGATGCTTTTCTAGCCCTATTTTTGGTGCTTTAACAAGAAAGAGCAGTATGTTCTACAAAGAAAGGAGCTGAGCACTTTTGTCTAACAAATCTACAGACTGAATTGTTACATACAAGCAGTAAAAAGATTCCTTAGCAGGATGAGAGATGCTGAAATAATGATCTTGTACTTGTGCCAAAATCTTCTGACTACTTTGACAAGGAAAGTGTAATTTCTTAAGATGTGGGAAACTTTGCTGGGGATTTAGGTACAAGAAGCCCAGTTGCCCTGAGTGTGAAAAAAGAGCTGCCACCTCTTCTCTCCTTGTTATCATCACAGAATATTAAGACAATGTTTCACTGGTGTCTTACTGGAATTTCTAAGATGTTGTGGTAACACTTATAGCAAGGATCTTAAAAATGCAATATGCATGAAAAATGAATTAATATTGGCATGTGTATCTAGTATAAACAATAAGCACTAATTGTTAGAAGTTTTATGCTTGGAATCCTCATAAAAATACCAAAATACCTAAGCTACTGATGTCTTTATTCACATTTGAGTTTCTAAGCGGTAATAGTGAAAATAAATTATGTATGAAAATATCAGAAATATGAAAAAAGTGGTCTCTTTGTTAGGTTTTAAAGGTGAAGAAAAACACTAATTTTTTTTTTTTTTCAATGCCAAAGTTGCAGCTTACTATGAAAAAAAAGTTAATGATTAACCAAATTCTTTGTGGAAAAATTACAACATAAAAAAATTGAATACAAAGGAGTTTTATAGTGTCTGAGTAGCATACCTTTCTTGATATGAGTCACACACCATCTTTATTTATGACAGAGAGAAAAGGTACAGTAGTGTTTTAAAATAATTTCATTTTGCATAGTGCTTAGTACCTCTAGTGGGTGGTTCCCGCTAGGCATTCCAAAGACAGTTGTTTTCATGGTGCAGTTCCACTAACCAGTTTACGACATCAATTTTATCTATAGTTGTTGACATACATTCAGTAAAGTTTTGCATCTTAATGTAGAATTTATGGAGTTGTCTATTGAGTAAATCTAGGGAATAATCATATTGACTTACCTCCAGACCACATTCTCTCCAACTCATGTGGAAAAGTATAAGAGAATAATTGTTAGGAGAGTCAGATAGCTGGTGAATTTCCTAGGCATAAATAGAAGATAAAGTGATAAAGAGAAGGAAAATGAGAAAGCTACTTTGCATAATCAGGGAGGAAGAGACAATGTAAATGGACCATGAACTGCACCTGGAAGAAGAGGTAAAGAAGCTCTACAGCAGACTAACTGCTGAAGAAAACCTGCTTGAAAGAGGTACTGCAAAAGCCCCAAAACCAGGGTCAGTTTCTTGTAGTAGGAGTCTGCTTGTCAACAAAAAGAGACTGCCCTAGGAAAAAAATCCCAAAAAACAGTTTTTCCATGAACTATCTTCCAGCTGCCAAACTATGAAATGTGGATCTTACATTATAAATCAATTTTATGGGAGCAAGGAAAAAAATCCACCATTATTTTTATGTCAGGAGAATATAGATGCTATATATAGCATCTAAATCTTAGAACTGATACTAAGGTTTTACCCTTGTACTTATAAAGGTTGTTTTTTATTTTTTTGTTTTGTTTTTTTTTGGGGGGGGTGTGTTTGTTTGTTTGTGATTTTTTTTTAGTTTTTTAAGATATTAGATTTACAGATATTACAGATTTTTTTCCCTCAGTCTTGGAACAAGTATTCCAATAGAGAAATCTCAGCCAAATTATTCTAGTGGTTTGTGAGTTTAAACTATATGGAACTGTATTTCCCTGGAATGGGTGGCAGAACATTCCATCATAAGTACACTGTGTTTTTCTCAATTTCTCTACCCCAGAATCTGTAGCCACCAAATATGGAGTATTATCAGGAGGGGTAAAATAAGTATAAGAACATACTTGGTTTGCTTTGGCATTCAAACCCAGCATGAGTCCAAAACAAAACCATGTTTTAACTGTTCAAAAGAGAGGTCACTGACTAAGAAGCTGAAGGTAAATGGTGAGCAAAAAGATATTAGAAAGTGCTTTAGCTATCGAGGTAGATTTCCATAGAATCTGTTTTTATTTCTGCTCTAGAGTCATGCACTATTTGTTGCAGATCCATGACTGTGAAAAGTCCACTCCTCTGGCCATCTCTTATCCTTTTGTGTTATCCGCTGGTAGTCTGTACCAAGCCTCTGAAAGCCCTGCTGTCAGAACATCCAACACTTATAGTAGTTTAAGACTATACTTTCAGGCACACTGTGTAAAGGGAACTTTATTTTGAGAACCAGCCCTAAAAGCAGCCTTACTAAATAGTTATAGTTATTAAAGCAGTTTCAGTACTGTAACTTTTTTTTTCTCTGTAGTTCATACATCTAGTTAACATAGAATAATCATAAGAAGTATTGCTGAAATATGTTGTATCAAAAGTATACTTAGGCTAGCATCTTGTCCATTACGCTGATGGGTAATGGATACTTAAGGAAGACAAGAAGAACATACAGGACTGCTCTCTCTCTAGCGTTTTCAGACACCAGTGCTTTAGGGCTTGCATGAGTGAGAGGTTGCAGTTGGACTGCTGTGTTTAATAACTACTGATGTACCTATTCTGTGTCAATTAGTCTAGTCCTTCTCAGAAGCCATTTATGCTTTTGGCTTCCAGAGATTCAGCAAGACATCTTGCAGCTCCACAGCATGTTGTGCATAACAAAAAGCAGTATTTTTTTTTTTTCTTTTTTAATCTGTTGTTTGGTGAGGTCACTGTTTGTAATTTTAATTTTATGATACATAATGAATGATTCCAGCTTCCTCTTTTTCCTTCTTTTTATGACTTTGGATTTCTATTATGTGGCCACTCAGTTGTGCCCTCTGTGTTGGGTCCTAATCTGCTAAGCTTCTCCTCTTTTAAAGCACTATCATGCTTCTGACTATTCTTGCATTTTTCTACTTTTCTGTTGCTATTCTTTTTCTTTTTTCCTTATAAAAAAGGCTTATCAGAGTTATATGCTCTATTTATGAAGTAAACGTACTTCTTTGATAGTTCTCAATGATGTTTTCTCATTTACTGTAAATTTCTTTCTTCTATTTTTCTACCTTTTTTAAGACCAGAGCTGATCTGTTCTGGCTAGCTGGATGGGTGAAGGGAGGAGGACAATTCATGTTTATCCTTAGTAAAGCTTTTGACATGGTGTCCACCTAGACAAGTTGTCAGAGTAGAGGTTAGATTAGCTCATAGGTGCAGAGGTTTGTGATCAGTGGCATAAAGTCCAGCTGGAAGCAAGTCACTAGTGGTATACCTAGTCGTGTCCATCTGGGCTTGGTAGAGGGGCAAATGCTGTTGATCACTTTTATTAATGACCTGAATGATGGAGCAGAGTATACCCTCAGCAAGTTTGCAGAGGATGCAAAATGCAAAGGTGTGCTGGACATGGACAGGCTGAAGAAATGGAGCTGAGATGAATTTCATGGAGTTTGACAAAGAGAAAAGCCAAATCTTGTCCCTGGAAAACAGTAACTCAAGGCACCAGCACATGCTGGTGCCTGACCAGCTGGAAAGCTGCTCAGCAGAGAAGGACATTAGTGTCTTGGTGGACAGCAAACTCATCACGAACAGGAAATGCATTATCACAGCAGAGAAGGCGAATAACAGAATCACAGCATTGGAAAAGACCTCCAAGATCAATGAGTCCAGCCTTTGACCTATCACCACCTTGTCAACTAGACCACAACACTAAGAACATCCTGGGTTGCCTTAGGCAGACAATTATCAGAAGGCTGGGAGAGGTGATCCTTACTTTCTTCTCATCACTCCCGAGACACATCTGGACTGCTGGGTCCAGTTCTGGATGATTAAGGAATTGGAGTACCTTTAACGCCACTTAGAAAAGCTAAAAGGCTGTGTTTGTTTGACCTCAAGAAGAGAAAATAAACATTTTGTGATTCTGTGAATTATCTGCAATCTCTTCAAAGTTTTTCTTGAGTGGCAGCCAAGAGGTTATTTTGATTAATCCCCCTGTGTTCTTCATATCCAGTGCTTTGAAATCCATCGGCTCTTTTATTGGCTGGTCACTCAGTGAATCACTGAGTCATACACTTGTGAATTGGCTCAGTGCTGATAGAATAAAAAGGAACTTTGTAGGAAAGAGCTTGAGGGTCATGGTGGACAAGCTGAATGTGAGTCACCCTCACAACAGTGAAAGTCAATTGCATAGTGCAGAGATGGAGGGAAGTATTTTTTTTTCTTTATATTCAGAACTTTTGTTGCTGCTGTGCCCAATTTTATGGTCTGTTAAAGGACACATGACGAAGGAGCAGCTGAGAGAGGTGAGTTTATTTGGCCTTAAGGAAAGAAGGTCCAGAGAGGACCCTGCTGCTGGCTTGAGCTAGCAGTGGGACTTTACTGAGTAGACAGAGCCAGAAACTTCTCAGAGGTACACAGTGAAAGGATCAGAGCTATGCAAAGGAAAATTCCAATTAGACTGTGAAAAGTTGTTTTGTTTTGTTCCATCAAGAGTAATCAAATTCTGGAACAGGCTGCAAAGAGGTTTTGTCTCTGTCATTTTTGGAGATATTCAAAATTCAGCCATACAAGGTTATGGCCAATCTGATCTGACTTCAAAACAGTGCAGCTATAAGTGGGAATAGATGATCTTCCTTTCTAAATTATTTTGTAGTTCTGTACTCTTTCTGTAACTTTTTCTGGCAAGAAATAGAGACAGTATAGGTAATAATGTTGGGTCATCCCATTGCTTTTTTACCTCAATATTTACACCATTTTTAAGATTAAGTTTCATTTAAGATTAGATAGCCTGTCAATATTTGACATATTGTTTTCTGTCTTTTAGGCAATAATGAATTTCTAAAAGTATAGTCTATTTTATCCCCCAGTTTTTGCTGTTTGCTTTTTAAATCCTTTCTTGAGGAACATCTATGAAAAAGATCACCCATATCATACACCTCAAAAACCTTTAATAGATTGTGAAGCATCCATTTTCTTTACAAAAATTTTGTTTTCTTGTACTCAATGTGTTTACTAACATATTCATAATTTTAATTTGTAACTGTTTCATAAGGAAAACAGATTTTCTAGTCTTTAGTTCCTAGATCACTTCTGGAGACATTTTAATGAATCGCTATTATATATGCCACCTACCTTTTCCTTGTACAACAGCAGATTTAAATGGTCATTTAAAGACCACTGTTATTATACCAGCAATTTTATGTGTAAATTCTTTTAAAAACATGCATGGTTACTTCTGACATAGTGATTCTTTGCGACCCAATTAATCAATTTGTTCAAAATACCTAGTACATTCTCTCAATTTGAAATAATATTTTAGACTTTTCCCTGTCAAAGAATGGCTCTGATAAAGGAATTTAAATCTTGATTCTCTAGTAAACACGAGATATTGTGTTCATGGAGTGAATGCTGATCCTGCTGAAGTCAATCTGAGTTTTAATTTTAGGAATACAGAGTTCAGCCTTGATGTATATCCACTGACAAATATTGTGGTTTTGTTGCTTGGAATCCTTGATTGTTTACATTCAGGCCAGTTATGTCTGAATAGGGGTACAGCAGAATGGGAGGCAAATTTATTTGGTTTCTATTATATTGTTTAAGATATGTGAGTAAAGCCACTAATTACAAAAAATGCTGTTAGGTATTTAAATGCCAATGATTTATGTTACAAGTGTGCCCCCAATGTAAATTAATAGTGTGGGGAGTGAAAGCTAATCTAGAAAGCAGTGAGGACTAGGATGTTCTGCAAATATTGTATTCTTTAAGACCGTTAACAGAGTTGCAAAAGCATAGCCAGTATATTCAGTGACTGAAGTATTTAAAAATGAAAGAATAATAAAAGCAGTATCTAAATTAAGCCTAAATTTTGCATTGTGCCCTTTATGCACTTATTACCAAGTAGCAAGTGGTGTAGAATAAGGAAACAAGTTAGTAATATACCAGCAAATAGACTACAAAATAAAATGAGTATTTCAAAATAGAAAATAGGGTTATTTTAAAGTAATACTTGACAGTGAATATTTGTAAGACCATGCAAAAGGAAGGAGATTAGTCAAGAAGAATTATAGTAAATCAGTTTATTATAAAAGACAAAGGAAAGAATTTCCTTGGAAATGAGGAAGAAACATGCATATTTGCAAGAATCCTACAGCAAGAAAAGAAAGCAAAGGAATCAGATCTGTGTAATCTGTGCCTCATTCAGCATGGAGGCTAGTAGAGAAAGAAAGGATTGTTAATTTAAGGAGAAATGTTAGGGTTTGCATTTGGTTTTGTCTTGTCTTTCTCAATCCAGTACTTTACCGTCTCCTTCCCAAACCGCATACTATTAGCAGTTCTGTATTCTAATCTCTCTCTTGCTGCTTAAAATTATCACTCCTTTATTTCAAATATAGCTTCTTATCCTCTGCTCTGCTAATTGGCTTTATTACCCTCGACCCCTTCTTGCCTCCACTGCAGGCAGCTTGACATTTTTACATCAACTAATCCCCACTTTTCACACCCCTCCCTTCTCCTCCCCCGCCCCACACTTGCTTCCCTTTCCTCTTTTGGTGTATTCAGAGCTGAGAGAGCTTTTCAGCAGATATTCAAACCCCTGGAGAAATTGAAAGAGATCGACGCACAACACAAGAGCTAAGGGTGTTTTCTTCTGGGCTGCCAAAAGCATAAGGTAACATTCAGAATGAGGTCACTGTTCCATGATCTCATTTTGAATTGGATTTGCTTATGGGGCATAGGAAGCCTGGGAGGATAGAGCTAGTTTTGCTAGTTAGTGTTAAATCAACAGACTGTGGAAAAAGATTAAGCATTTACTTTCATTTTCTAATTTATAAATTCATGTGTCATGAGTTTAAAAGAATTATGAGAATATAATAAAACAGTGACTTAAACTTGGTGTGGACTTGGTTTAAGCTAGGCATGGACTTGACTTGCAAGTCAAGTGTGACACATGGACAGAGTTCCCAAAACAAAATGAAATATTTGAGAAAAGTATTTTGCAGGATTACTGAAAAGAATAGCAATGCTTTTGGTGTTAAGGATAAGTAGGATAGGATTGACAGGAGAGAGCATGGCATGAGTGGGTACTTCAGAAACTTCCCTGCATATAAGGTGCTGCCAACAGAATGTGTATTCTTTCCTATGAAAATGACAGAAATAGACATTCCATGCCCCAAAGAACCCACATAATGCAAAGAGAAGGAAAACAAGAGGCACTGGAAGGCCGTACCTGCCTTCAATTAAAACTTTTCTCTTAGAAAATGTCATCATTAATTCTGCACCATTAGTATACTTTGACATAGGGGACCTGATTGGACTTTACAGTGATTTGAGTGAGAAGTTAAACAGCTGGTGTATTAACTTTGAAACTCGTATTGAAACACAAGGCAGGCCATGAAATAAAACACATGTAAGAGCAAGAAAAGAAATAGCAGAATGTGGATGAACTTTGCCGGTAACCTAACAAGTGAGTGGAAAGAATTAAAAATCACAGAGAGACAGAAAGAAATTCAAGTGTAGGGAGAAAAAACACTCTGCTGAGCTTTAGAGAAATAGCAATATTTGCATTGTACCTTTCATAGTGGCTGAGTGATCCTCAGTGTCAGTGTGTGCAGAACAAAACCTTGGCTCTGGCAAGGGACTTGAACATAAGAATATTTGCTCCTGTTTTTAAACATCATAATTGTAAACCCAGAGGAAGCAGCAGAGATAGGGCTAGGTTTGAGGGTTTTTTTCTAAGAACATTTTTGCAAATATTTCCCCATTATTTTTGAAGTTAATATATAATTTCTGTTGACTACATGGGTTGTAAGCATGCCAAGTTTTTTAATGTATATTTCAGAAACTTAATTAGAAAAGCTAATCAATAACTTTTATTTTTATTGTGTTACATTAGAATTATTTCTTAAATATACATTTTAAACTATGGCTTTCTCTGACATAAATTATCTTTCAATCTTAAAAAAAAAAGATAACTCATGAAAATTTTCATTTGTGTTTATAAGCTAGGACCTTTGTTGTAAAGAAAACTACTCTTTATCGAAATGCAGGCTGTGAAAAAAAGATCCAGCAAAATTCCTTTCTGCCTGAAATCAATAATAAAATAAGTTCATTTCATACAAACACACATCTAAAGCTTTCATGACAGTCTAAAAAATGTAAAAATGCCTGCAGAGGATATGAGTTTATTGAATTTTCTTACTTTACTGTTTCATAGACTTCATCCTAACCAGATGGTATAATCTGATTGTATCAACCTAGAAGTATATAGGATTTTATTTTAATGTTAAAAAGGTCAGAAGCTTTGGAACTTAAATTCTTTCTGTCTTCTATACTGCACTAGAATCTCAGCACTGAAGTATTACCAGATAACTTTAATAAAAAGACATTGAATTTTATAAACTAAAATTTACTTATTCATTTACTGTATATACAGTTTAATTCTTTAGATGAATGCTTCCTAAGTATGTGGCAAAGCAATATATACTTTATTGAATGATGAGGGAAATTTATATTAATGTGGTTGATATAGATATAAAATTTCTTCCAAAGCACTTTTGCAGTATAACTGTTATTGAATATTAGATCTTTTTATCACCACAGATGATATTCCAACATTTTAGTCCTTTATTCCAGCTCTGAAAATGTTTTAGTCTTACCAAAGACATGTTCTGCTAACTTCTGCATTGAATCGCTTTTGGTTTGGAGTTTGAGTTAGATTTTAAAATTTGGTGACAGATACAGCATTTGCTGAGCCATGCCAGGGCCTTCAGTTGGTCTGCAGCATGGATTCCTTTTGAAAGATTTTTTTTTTTTTATTAAGACTTCCATGAACCTTCTTAAAGACTGGATCACATTAGACATAAAGGCTTAGGCATTTGCAGCACCACAGAAGAAGTTTGCAATCATTTTCTATAATACAAACGGGCTTATTTAGCACTCCTGTTATGGAAAAGATTCTGCAATAATAATGCTACTATTATAATACCATTTCTGTAATAATAGCACTTCTGTTATAAAACACCATTATTATAGAAATGCTATTATAAGACAAGCTCTGTTATTTAGAATTGCTTCTGCAATAAAAGTGCTAAAAAAGTCTGCTTGTATTACAGAAAATTATTGCAAATTTTTCTTGCCTGGCAGTGAAATTTTTCATTCTGAATCTTGTCTGTCGCTGTTGGAAAGTCATTCTCATATGTTCTGTGAAGCCTCTGTGAGTTACTCAACAGCATGTATTTAAAATAGGGGATTACTGAATAGGCAGATGGAAAAAAGGCCAGTCGTCATTTATGTCATCTCCCGTGTTCCTAATCTGTTGTTCACTTTTTGTCATAGACCACAACTCTTACATGGAAAGGGTATGAAGTCATCTCGCACAGGTATTACCACTGTGTGTAAGGTAGAGGAGAGGAGATAAAATAAAAAAAAGTATATGGGGAAAGGGAACAAACTGATTCCTTTCTTTATATCCTGTTAATTTTTCCAAGTTTGAGAACAGTTGACATGAAACAGCTTCCAGTTTGTCTGTTTGACTTTGTACTGTATTCATATGCTCATAACATTCAAGAAGAGTGAAATTCAGTCCATGCAGAAAGACCTCTATTAAACTCTCTGAACCACTTAAACCATTAGGGTCAGATCTCCTTAATCAGTATACTCTGCTCTGGTTGTCAGCCTCCATTTACTACCCACCACCAGTGGGTACATTTCAGAGCCATAATGAATACCTGTCTTTTGGGAGGAAGGGAACAAGAGGAAGAGCATTGAAATGTAAATCCTCTAATTCTATCTTGCTTCCCCCATATCCAGTGTATTCTTTAAAAAACTTTTGTTTCCAAGACTATAGCTGTTAAATTGCTCTCTCCACTTCCTTCGTGTTCAACTACCTATCCACCGTTGTTCCCACAGACAACAGGAATTCTCATTGGTAAGGGATTTTTAAAAAAAGATCAGGACCAATTTCTCAGTTTAGGCCCCTGACAGTCTTTGCCTAACGGGTTAATTAATTTTAATGTGAGTGACTTACCTATATTATTTTGGAAACCCTTGAGTCGCAGCGTTAACTTTATGGTAAGGACATAGAACAGTTAGTTCCCAGAAATTCCTTTCACAGTTGAGTACTAACACAAGTAGTTTGCTGTTTGGCTTTGCCATGACCTTGCAAAGTTCTAAACACATTGTGTATGTTTCTTCTCCTGGACAAAGGTCATCTAGAGGGAAAATAGTAAAACTAAAGTCTATGGAGCTGTATCAGTTGTATGCAAGCAGAAGAACTGCCTTTTAGTTTTCTCATTTTTATCATAGCTGTTTCCTGCTGTAAGCAACAAATCTGGAAACTTGATTTAAGCATAAGATTCTTTTTTTTTTTTTTTTGGCTTACGCAGTGCTTCCAAGGAGGTGTCCTTACAGCATGCATTCCTCCACCCATACTTTCAGTGAAATAGTACTTTTTCAAAATTTTGAGTTTTGCCTTGCAGTTTTCCAAGAAAGTCATTTGGGCATGAATTAGAGCCATCAAAGGTAGCAGCAATATGACTATTATTGTGATAAAACTTTTTTGTAGCATAAGAAGAATATTAAATCTTTCTCATTTAAAATTTATTCTCACTCTCCTTCACTAATTATATTTTTTAAAATTGTATCATGGGTGTCATCAGACTAGAAGATTCTTCTAATTTTTTTAAAAATCAATTTTACTATTTCATGGAAAGAAAAAGAGCTAGTGAGTTTTGATGCTCTTCTGTACCCCTGTAAGTTGATAAAAGGTTTGTTTTTATGCTGCTAAATACATTACTTAGTCCATAGAGTCTATTAGTGCCTTTGGGTACCATATTTTCTTGAAAATAGCGTACACTTTTCTGCTTATTTGTATCTCCTAATGCTAAAGTGCTGGTATTATCTTTTGTGTGTAATTTTTCAGTTGATACTTACCAGTACTTATATTGGGTAACATCTGCTGTTTTGGTTCTTCATTGCAATAGCTCCCTTAAGACTTTTAGTACAAAAAGTAATTTTATTGTTATACAGCTACAGTACCACAAAGACAGTCTTGTGGTAGCAGTGGAATGGCACTGATTCTTTTTCTTTGGTAGAGCCAAGAAAAAGGCTCTTGCAAATAATAATTTACTAAAAAAAAAAAAAAAAAAAAAGACTTTTTGATAGTTAAATTAATTTCTATTTCAAAAGAAAAATATGTCCCACAGCTTCAAGTGGGAATAAAAAACCCAACAAAACCAAACATGAGCAGTTAAAAAAACCCAGGTATTTATTTTTGAAATCTGTGCTGTGGAAATGTTGTCAACAATATGAAGAAAAAAGTGACTTTTGATATTTAAAAACAAAGCACTTTCATTTTCTATTTCAAGCATACGTTTTTCATTTAAAATGAAGCTTAAACAGAAGGGCTAAACAACCCCAGAGGAAAATACTTATTTTTGGTTATAAGAAAATTGGAATATTTCAGGTTTTCTGTTTTGCTGGAAAAAGAAGATAGATTGTTCAGAACAAAATTGGATTTTCCATTATTTTTTGTTTGTCCATCAATTCTAAATCAAACAAAAAAAACCCCTTTTTCTTTTTTTTTTTTTCCTGACTATACAAAATGAAGCCCTGACTATGGCTGTGCCTTGTGTATGCCTTCTATATGGCATTATGGCTATGCCCCGATAGTTCTCAAGTGTAAAAATTAAAGAAGTGGTTTTTTTTTTGTTTTGTTTTTTTTTTTTTTTGTTCTTTTTTTTTTTGTTTGTTTGTTTTTGTTTTGCTTTCATTCCTCTTCTAAGTTATTGTATCAAACCCACTTCTGTACTGAAGGGTGCACTCTATCAACACCTATGCCTCAGAGTGTTTCAGAGAGGTTTCCTTTCAGCATAGCTTAACTCTGGAAGTACCTACATTGAACTGGTCAGTGATTATGCTTCCTAAAGGTTTAACTACTTATGGTAACTGTGGCAGGTCACACACATGACATAAGGTTCCAGGATCTCTGTTTTCCCATGAATGTCATTGCCCTTTAAGCAGCAAGGTAGATAGATATTTCTTATCTAAATTTTATGAAAATTCATTACTAAACCTGCAAGGTTTCTTCTGAGTTGGATCTTTTGGGCATGTCTGAAGCACAGGCATGAAGAGGGAGCAACAATTGCCCACTTCTACTTAGAAAAATGGTAGTAGCCATGTTGCTATCCACCTTGAACTTGCACAAGTAGAAGACCTGTTTTCTTCCCTTTTCTGCTGACAGGTTTCAAACCGAAACATTTTGCCTCACAGGAAGGTGTCCTGCTTAGGAGGCTACTTGGCAGGTTGGGTGATGTCATGCTTCACTCTCACACAGTATTTTAAGTTTGGGCACAATAATGCACTAACACAAGCATGGGGCTTCTGAACTGAGGTTTCTCTAGTGCCTGTCCCATTTGGTCTCCTTCTTAAGCAACTAAGAAACCAGAAGCTTAATATTTCACCAACCCACCTATCTTTTTGGCTTCTGACACCTTAGTTTGGTGTCCAAGTATGTGGTTTAAAGTAGAAGGATTAAAAAAAAATATTAAAAGAGTTCTCTTTTGAAAAAGAAAATTCCTTAGGGAAACCAAGCTTATACAGACATCTTTGGTAGATGAGAGAATACATAATTTTATTTGCCTGTGTTGTGTTAAAGGGAAACTAAGCCTTTACATAGGATAAACACAAAGACTGTATCTTTTTTTTGAGAGAAGCCAGTTGAGTAATTTGTTGCCAATGATCACAGAATATTGAAAGGAATAGCTGTTCAAAATTCAGCCTAATCCATGTTTCAATACAATTTTTAGAGGTTCTGCAGTCCAGCTTCTAGTTTAAAAGTGGAACAATGATTAGCCTAGCCCCAGAATAGGTAGATGCTCAGAGGAGTAAAATCAAGCAAGCCAGAAAAAGAATAGGCAGGTAACTGCCCTGATAACCATGACACAGGGGAATTTCATTAATGAATCTACCTTTTCACTATGTCATCCCCATCATTCTGTTTGTTCTGCAGGACCCTGATAATTAACAGCAGCTTCTTATCCATTGTTCTGCACAAGAAGAATTGTGTGTTGCCATACTCAGAGTACAGCTGTGTTTCTTTGGCTCATAAAGAAGCAAAGGAGTGACTGCTGACTTTTTCACAAGAAAGTAGATTTTGGCTATGGATGCTTAACTCTTTTAAGAAACCATAATTTTTTTTATCATTGAGATGACAGAATCTGAAGGGAATAGGCATACTTAAAGTGGCTTAAATTATAAGTGTTCTTGTTTTTTGGATCCAAATTGTTCTACAATAGCCTTTTAAAGATCATCACATTGGTAAACACATACTTCACTGCAAATCATTGCAAGTCCTCCCTGGTAAACTGTGGACCAGTGTTAAACACTGTGTCAGATGCTCTATGTCTAGCAAAAATACATTTGCATAATTACCTGTTCAGCTGCAATGCAATCTAGTAATGCTATCTCAGGAAAATTTAAATAATAGTCTAGAATTAGAATATACATCTTCCTAGTCAGTTTAAGTAAATCAAGGACTACTTTACTCCAGGGGACAATTTATTCTGTTCCACCATATAGGTCTCTTTGGACTGTTAGAGCTTGTATTTTTGCACATGTGACAAAGCCTAGATAAATTCTCCAATGGCACTATTCAGGAGCAATATCAAACATGTCTAGCCTGTTGCTGAAATTTTTCAGTTCTTTGATTTATCTTTCTGCTATCCTTTTAAAAATACTTTTCCAGTAATGTTGCTAACTCACCGTTTTGATAATGTTAAGTTCCTTTTATGAATTCAGGCCTTGATTTTGTTTTGGGGCTTGAAAAGTCTGTTCTGGTTAGACTGCAGTACTAATAATCATATAGTCATCCTGAACTGCTACAACCTACACTTTGCACTGGACTCTGCTTTTGTCAGTGGTCAGAGTGAGTAAAGCATAGATTTACGGTTTTGATCATACTGCTTTATAAGATTTATGCCAATTCACACCTTTGAACCATTTGTCTTCAGCTTATTTTTGCAATTTGATGCTGTGTTTCCTTGGGTCTGCACCTCTGCACTGTAGTGAGTTTAAGATTTTGATTCAACAGCATGGTCTTCTATTAAAAAATAGAGTAAACAAAATGAAACAATAATGCTTTGGACTTTTTACTCTTGGAGTAGACATTTTGCTATTTCATGTATTTAAATTTAAGGCAAAAAGCGCCTTCCTTTGTTTTTCAGAAGATTGCTTGTTCTTTTAGTTGGTCTGATTCCTTCTGCCCAAGTGGAGCTCTTTTAGCAACCTAAACAGTGGACTTGTTTGGTTTTCAGCTGCTACTTTGTTCTTCAGAGCTTCTCAATACCTAAAAAGAGCTTTTCAGTACCTGCTTCTCTGTGTTTCCTTTGACTCCTTGACCCATCAGCAGTGCCACACTTTTGATGAAGACAAGGCTTTGCATCTACAAATTACTGCTGCAAGTTTTTTCTTTGGTAATGTGCTGTCTACCTTCACCTCTGTTTTGCAGACACTTTTAATAGCATTGTATTACCTATTTCTTTTAATGCTGGTAACATTGTATTTGACATCCCACTGACTCAATGCTCTAATGCTCAGCTTAAAGTTAATAAATGTCCCACTTACTTTCAGGTTTGACAGTCTATTTATCTTCTTGTGATGGGCAATACTGCCAGAAAAAAATCTTCTAAGGAAGTCATGCTGCAGTTAGCCTCTCTGCCTGTGCTGTGTATACTTGACTGGTGCCTGCAAACTTTCATGCACTGATATGAACCACTGCATGTCTTTAATCCTTTTTCATCTGACAGATATTGTGCTATTTTTCATAGCCTGTGTAAGTCTGTGGTCTCTGTCGAAGTGGCTTTGATTTTCTGCTATTATGCCTTAGGTATCTCTTCTGTAGTCTGGAATTTCAATCTTATTTATACTTTAAGATATTGTCCATTTCCATAAGCATTATTCTTGAGGGAATGATTCCTGCCACTTAGCAGATTCTGCTTATGATATCAGGTTAATCCACATCTTCCAGTTGCTACATCTATCCTAGTTAGCTATAGAGGGTTGTGGCATGGACCTAAAAGCTGCCCTTTGCTCATTCCTACTGTTAAATGGTGAGCATGGTCTCTGTCAGAATTTACCCCACCTGTAGAAGCATGAGTAGCATGAGTCAAGGTCTATTTTCAGTAGGCAGTCTGCACGTGTCTGGTTTGGTTTGGGAGATAAAGTAGAGAAGCTGTATGGATGCAAGCCATACCTTGCCACTTGACCATAGGTTCACTGTAATTCCTGGCCTAAAACTAGCCTATGAAGTCCTTTCCTGTCCTTTTTTCCCCTGCCAAATTTTATTAACAATTTGGTCTTTATCAGGGACTGGATTAGTTAAGATTTGCTTGGATAAACTGAAAATTCTTTACATTTTCTTTAGTTATGTTCCTATTTAATATACTCCCCTCAGAAGACAGGACAGTACTCACATTTTTGCAATAGTTTCATAGTTGGCATCTTTTATCTGAGCTAGCTGAAAATTACTGAGCACGTGAAATGCATTAAAATCTGTTGTTGTCAGTAATAGGGTTATTTTTTGATGGTAGTCTCTGACATGGGCAATTGACATTGATTGCAAATGCAGAGTGAGACAATTTGGTTCTCTTTGTCAATTGTTTTGATTCAGTGACCTGTCAAAAACTGGACCTTCTTGACACACTTTCAACTCAATATTAAGTATTCTCTTTAGAACTATTTCAAACTGGCTACCAGAGATCCTCAGTTCTCCATTTGTGTGCTCTCCCACTAGAATTCACTTTTGTTTTGCAATTCTGTTTACAATATGGTGCTTGACAAGGGTCTCCAAACACTGACCATTATAGTACTCAGTTATTACAAATAATCTGCACAACAAAACTGTTCTCAATACTGAACCACTTAAATGTACAGATCCCAAACCATGCTACTGTCGCGTGATCCGTCGGGATACAGGGATACGGTCCACACTCAAGGAAGGTGAAACAGGAGTGGAACACTTTATTAATGGAGCACGAGAC
>JAWWEE010000105.1:76320067-76339330 GCA_035221455.1 Xenops minutus | reverse complement strand
TATTCCAAGTAACAGTCCCCAGATCTGGCAGGTGTTCTTCTCATTTTGCTGACAGCTCGATTCACTCGTGAAAATCCCGGTGTTCGCTGGACTCCCCTCCTACATGCTACCTGTCTGGAATGTTCTTTTTGTGGAGGGTTGTGTTTCAATCTGTATAACTGATAAAATAATGAGGAGTGTACTGTGTTGCCTTAAGTCATATTTCAGTTCAGGAAGGCTGGGAAAAAAAGATGGAAGCTTTCCACATCACTGAATCTGCACTACAAATAGGTAATCAATTTTAATTCCTTATGAAATAAAATAGGAAAAAATAAATTCAACAGAGTTATTTCTTCCATGAATTCTCTTTCAGTGGTTATGTTTGAGTAGTGAAATGCTATGCTATACCAAAGTGTGTTTTATTTTGGAAGTCTGTAATTAAAGAGTACTTCTGTCTACAGATGCTCCTAGGTTAGGAGCCTAGCTTTCCTAAGCTCACTTTGTTGCCAACAGAGAAAGGCAAGCATTTCCTAAAGGGAATTATTTTAAGTACTGGAGCTAATAAATATGCCATTTGACTTCACCATCCCAAACCAAGTTGACTATTATTCAGCTCAAGCAGTGCTTGCTACCTGTAAGGAAAGATATCATCAAATCCAGCCTTCCCAAGCAGAAGATTCTACTGACTCACCTATTTCCTTGTTTTTTCCTTTAGTTTTAGACAGTTAGATGTCAAAATTGCCTAGTCATTGATACGCTGGATAAATGTTGTTTAGATTTCCACACAGGCATTTCTATATTGATAGGCAAATCTATATTGATTTAATTTTGTAGAGTGTGAAAATTTATTCCTTATGGCACATTTTTTTCAATGACATAAACTAAATAACTATGTTGCATGCTAATATTTTCGTGACGTATATTAAAAACTGGGAGAGGATAATGTTCTTGTTTATTCTGCCTGTGAATTTGGCACAGTTCCCTCTGAAAATTTATGTTGTATTGGTCATTTAATGACTTGCAATTTGTTTTCTGGATGCTTTAATTCACATATGTGAGGAAACACTTGTTAAAAAAAAGACAAACAACCTCCCTCCCCTCCCCCCCCCCCAAGCACCCTCCTCCCTTATTATAGCAGAAGTCTCAAGGAATGCAATAGAGTATAACTGTTACTGATGCATGATCTAAAGATGTGTGACCATAATTTCCCTTTCCTGGAGAGGGTTGGTCAGTTCACTGAAGTATGGAGGATATGAGTGATTCATCACTCCTTGCCATCATGCATGTTTTGTTATCAAACCGAATAAAGTTGTATTACTATCCAGGAAGCAGAAGTTAGGACATGTAGTTGCTAAGAGTTTCATAAATGGTTATTGCCATGTGATTTATCTATAATTGTAAATATTTTATTGCTTTTCATCTCTTTTTGGCTATAAATGATGTATTATGAAATAACAAAACTACTCTAGTCAATTGCTGTATTTGATAATAAATTTCCTTTCTGGGTTTTCTTTCATGGACAGTTATTTTTCTAGTAGTATAAATGGATATTTGAACTTTTTAAATTATCATACATATTGTGATCCTGTTGCTCTTGCCAATGCTGCAGCAACATTTGGTGGTATGGTGAAAGCTGATGAAGTGAAGGTTTCCCCATCTTCTGAATTTTGTTAAGTCTTTGGAATGCCACCTTGTATCTCAGGAATGAGCTCTGCAGGGAGTTATGCAAAAGTTTTTCATTTTGCTCCTGCTGCACTGACATAGTCCAAAGTCATGTCATAGTAAATAAATACATGTTATGTTTTTTTGTCTTGAAACAGTTCTTCTGTTTAGAGGTATTTACAGAGGTGGTTTGATAATCTGTGGTTAGCTCTGAGCCCTTTTCTCCGCCAACAAATAAGTCAAATAATCTTTATGCAGTTTGAACTAGTATTATGAAGAAACACTTAAGGAAAAGCAATTATGCTGATGTAGCTGAGTTGTCTTCCTTGACATTATACATGATTGTACCAGTCTTTCAAAGCTGTGTGTAACTTCAGAGACCACTTTGACTCATTCTTTATGGTTAGTAAGGCTCAAAAATTATAAGATGAGTGCATCCCAAAATTACCTTATGGTAAATCTACATTGTTTAAACATTTTTTCTTTCTTTTTAGCTGCTGGTCTTTTTTAAAAGATAGCAAATCATTTAATGGTAGTTTAAGATTTTAAAATGGAATATCTAGACCAGTGCTGATTCTGGAGCTACGTATTTCTTTAATTCAAAGCTTGTTTTATTAAAACACTTGTATATATGATTTAAATAGTAAATAGAACACTATGAGTACACCAGACAGTATGAAATCCCAATATGAAATGTTTTCATGACGAGTTTTTATTATGAATTCAGGTTTACTTACCATCATGAAGATTCACACATAAAACATATTTTGAAGTCACTATAAAACTGCCTCCAGTTTTTACACCAACAAAATTCACTGATTTCAGTAGAACTATTCCTGGTTTATACTGGTTTAATTGAAAGTAGAATAAGTCTTTTAGACTTACAATAGTAAAAGAAAAAATAAAAAAAATTGAGGCACTAAATTACATGTAGTAATTAGAAGAATAAATGAAAATGTTTTTAGCACGTTGTAAACAATGCTGTGCACACTCAAGGTCTATAACTTTTTCAAGGGAATAATCCAATATAGCCACTAAAATTTAATGTGTACCTCTTAACTTCTCTTATTTACTGAGGACTTATATATAAAAGAACTATGTAATCTGAAAGAAGTAAACCAATGATGTGAGACAAAGAGGAGACAGACATACCACCTGCTTTGGGCTGCAATTCTGCATGCAGCTAAGCAAGGCTAAAAGCTCTCAAAAATAGAATTCACTTCCACCACCCTTACTAGTGCCAAGGTGGCCCCTGTCTCCTTTTGTTATTGAAAGCACTGGTGCTTGCTGAATCTTGAATTGAGGTAAATCAATTTACCAACTCTGAAGATAACCATGAGGTTTGTTTTGTTTCTGGTTTAGTTTTACTTACATTAGTGTTAATTCCCTGAAGGGTCCAGTAGTCAGATGATCAGTGGTATTTTGCTTCTGTGCAGAAATGCTTTCCCACTTCAGCAGGAGCTGGCATTGGAATATGTTGCCTCATATAGAGCAATTTGATTTGCTGTCTGTTTGTGAAATGACAGCTTTTGCTGAGGTTTGTCTTGTAGTAACTTGCTGCAGTCTAGTGATGAGAAGATACCAGCAAAAGTGAGGAGTTTTTGTCTTTCTTGGAACAAAGGTACTGACCAGCTGACTTGCCTTTCTGTATTTTACTAGCATGTTACTCTTTAGCCATAGAAGCAAGCAGTTAAACTAGTTTTCTGGATTTCTTTTCTTCTTTTAAATAAATAAGTATTAATAATAGGTAGGTAAGTGAAGTGACAGTAAAAGCACAGTGATCCCAGCCTTTTAGTAGCCAGAAAACAGGCACTAATCTGTGCCCAGTGAGCCTAGACTTTGGCCTGAAACATTTGCCATCCATCTCTACCATGGTCCTCTTGCCTTGGTAGGGACACAGATCTGCCACTGATTTCTCACTTTTGCTCTTACACTCTTCAGAAAATTAAAAGGCCAAGCCAATAAGCACCTGGCTACATTGTGCATCCTGGCATTGTTATTTCTAAAAGTATGGTGTTGGCACCTGACTGGCTTTTCCCAGTCTGACAGAGTTTCTTTGCCTGGACTCCATGCTGTGCCTTATTTGTACGTTCCACTTCAGAACACAGTGCACAAGGTGATGTGCACAACCATGAGATGTTGTGTGACTTCAGTGTGTTCTGTGGTTGCTTCAGCTTCAAGAGGCAAGTACCACCAAGTTTTACACCTGGCTGAGTGAATTAGGAGAATTAGAGAAATTGAAATGGTTTTAACATTGCAAGATGACATAGTTTATTATTATGTGTTAATGTGGTGCTACTTTGTTGTACTTTGTTTTCTATATGTTTCAGCACTTCATGACATGTACCAGTATTCTCAATATCTTCTATGACATAAAATGCATTATGAGCAGGACAATGTTTATCAAGGTACAGAGATTCAAGAACTTGAAATTTCAATCCTCTCTGTGCTACAGGCTTAGCATATGACCCTGATGAAGTTATTCAATGTATGCCTCAGTATTCCTTTCTGAAAACAGCATACCAGTTGTAGAAGAAATGTCATATTTTTAGAACTATGAAGTGTGTCTTTCTCTCCATGGATGTTAAGAATATTCATAATAACAATTAATTATCAAACTAGGATAACACCTTCAGACTTCCAAGGAAGTTCATAGGGACTAAATACATACAGAAATGTCTTACAGAACTATGTTTATTGTCACTAATTTAGACAAAGATCCATAATCCATAATTTTTTGAGGTCATCAAAGGGACATTAGCTATTAGTTAGCATGCAAAATACAAAAACTTTACTTGATACCCTGAAATAGTTGAAGGTGGTCCCAGTAATAGACTACTATAAGGAGAATCATAGAATGATTTGGGTTGGAAGGGAACTTGAAGATCATCTAGTTCCAACACTCCTGGCCTTGAGCAGGGACACCTTTCAGTAGACCAGATTGCCCATAGACCCCCTTCTTGAGCTCGTCCAAGCCCCTCTGGATGACATGTCCTTCAGGGATGTCAGCAGCGTCACTCAATTTGGTGTCATCTGCAAATTTGCTGAGGGTGCACACAATTCCTTTGCCTATGTCATTAATGAAGACACTGAATAGCACGGGTCCCAGTACGAACCCCTGAGGGACACCACTTGTCATTGATGCCCATCAGGACTCTGAGCCACCAACCACTACCCTCTGGATGGGACTGTCTAACCGCTTTCTTGTCCATCTAACAGTTCAATCATCAAATTCCTCTGTCTCCAGTTTAGAGAGAAAGATGTTGTGGGGGTCCTTTCTCTAGATCCTTCTTCAAATAGAAGTTGTGTGGGAAACAGTGTTGAAGGAAACAGAGTTCAAGCATCACAGTAAATGGAACATCAGATTATAATTAATATGTTAGAAATAGAAATTTGTGATGCAGAGTAAGTTATTATGCTAAAGTCATGGACTCCAAATTGTTGAAATATTTGCCACTGTATTTTTCAGTTCTACAGCAGATCTTTTCCTTTTTTCTTAATAGTTCTAATGTAATGTAACAATTCCAGATTTTTCATGGCCTGCTGTGTTCTAGCTGATTTTGCTGTAGTTGTAAAAAGGGAGAATGTGGTGGGAAGGGAAATTCTTTCAGAACTGTTGAATGAAATGCTTCTGTGGTGCTGTAGATTTACTGTGTCAAAATCAATAACTATTCTCTTCTACTGTTGATAGGGTCTGGTGAGAATAGGGTGGATATGATTCATTGTCTCCTTTGAAGTTGCTAACAAAATATAGAACTATTAAGCATAATTTAATTGTTTAACATTTGAGAGGTGTCTCTAAGAGCACATTCAGGGCCTTTTGCAGACTGAGAGGAGTAACAAACTGAGCATGTGGTCCAATTAACACCGGAAAAAGAGTCTCATCATTGAAATTCACAGAAACACTACTTCTACTGTTTCTTGAAAGAGCATTGCAAATATATTCATCTAGCATTTGAAGGTAAACTTATCAAAATAGAAAGTCAAAGATCTCTGAGTTGGGACAAAAATGTTTTTATTTCTGTATGATATTTTTTTCCCAGTACTGCAGATACCTATATTGCACACGAATTGGAAGATCTATGATGATGATTTTCACCATCAGAGTAAGGAAAAATTGGCTTACTTTGTTCAAGGAAAATAGTTTAAGTAACATTATTTCTCAATAAACAGTGGCAACACAGGGTAGTCTTCTCTCCATCTAACCCTTTTTTAGCTGTTTTTAATACTCCGCAGGCCTTTCTTTGCATGTCAAAATATGTATACCTTTTTCTGAGTCAGAAAAAGTTAGATTTGTTCATAAAAATAGAAGCTAACAGTCAAGGAACACACCTGCTGATAAAGATTTTGAGCTGATGCCCTGGATACATCGATTTGCACTTGTGAGCTTTTTTAGGACCATCCCAATACTGACAATGCAGAACAGGTGGAAATCTACATCAGATGCAAGCCGGGTAATATCCAGAAACAATTGGTTTTAATGTATGATTATAAGAAACTCAGTCAGTTGACAGTGTGAGCATGTGCCTCACACCAGCTAACTGCTGTATGCTCCTATCAAAATGTAGCTATTCACTCATAAAATAAGTCAATAGAAGAATAATTTAGCATTTTATAGGATGAAGTGTTTAAAAAAATGATTTATTATCTTAAAACTTTAGCTTAGTTTCTTTCTCTAGCTGGGCAGGTTCGAGCTTACACTGTTTAAAGTCTGTCTTACCCTGGTAGATGCAAGGCTTCTCTGGATGGAAATTGTGCTCTCTGGTCTTGCTGTTGAAACTGCCAAAACTGAGATTTGCTGTGTCAAAGACAGACACCATCAGTATGAGGAGTAAGAGCACAGCAATAAGTTCAAGGTTCTGGTCTCCTATAGACAGAAGTACTGCTTGAGTTCCTGAGTTAGGAGAGTTGGGAATATAGGTAAAGGGCTGGTCTTTTCTCCCAAAATGGTGGTTGCTTGTGGAATATAATAACTTTAGGTAACTCAGTGTTTCACTGGCTCTTTCTAAAACATCTCATTTTCCCAATGTACTATTTAAGGAACCTGGGAACTGAAGAAGAGATTTTTGATTTTACTCCAAGAATCAGAAACCTAAAATTGTCTCCATTTGGCAGCTAACTTTTAAACACTGAAATTTCCTGCTGGTCATGGTCTTGTTGCTTCTTGATGGATGGCATCAAACTTAAAAATACCAGAATGACAGATCTTCTTTGAGGATTATGTTTTGGTGGTTTTTTTTCCCAGTAACAGAATCTGTGACAAAGACCCCAGGATTTAAATCCTGACCTGAATTTGTTTGAAGGCCCATCTTTAAATTGGCATGGTCATTTAATACAACATTACTGTTTTGTTTGTACAACACTTTACAGAACATCCATAGTTTGATGGTGCTTGTAGGTCATACAAATATCCAGCAAGTACTGTAATACAATGTACCCATGCTACTTATCCATGAATTATTTAACCTGCAGCTCTTTAGTACAGTTCTTTCTTGGCTTGTATTATCTGTGTCCTTTCCTGAGCAGAGACTATTAATAATATTGAATGTAGCCCAACAGTATTCTAGTACTGAGATATTAGTTATCCCTTTCAGAGACTTTCTTGTATAGATATAGTGAGTTTATTTAATTTAATAATTATTATTTTATGGTATTTTAATACACTGTTAATTATCAGAATGTACTTTATTAACTTGATAGAAGGTAATGTTTAGAGGGGTTTGAGCACTTTATATGTATTGTGTATTTTTGCACAGTTGGCTACTTTTCTTTTGCCGTTTGTTGGCTTTAAAAATTGTGTGTGTCAGTTCTGATCCTGCACTAGTTTGCTGTTTGTTGCCTGTCTGCAAGTGAAGGGGTGAAGGAGTGTTGTCACTTGCTTGTGGATATGACTTGACTAAATGCATTAAGATATTACAGAAAGATTTATAAGACCTAAATATTGTATTATTTACTATTTTTACAATCAGATCTCAGTTATAATACCCTTTTCTGATTTCATCTGTAAAAGGGAATAAGAAGCAGTAATTAGTAAAGAGAGATTTACTAAAAGGGAAAAAAACAAGATGAGAAGTGGGTTTCACAAGTAATAGATGGTTTTCCTCCTTCACTTTTAAGGAATTTTCCATGGAGATTGCTTTCATTAGGCAGGAATCATCCTTCATCAAGAAATATTGCCTGAGAAATGAAGAGATGGAGAAAATGAAAAGCCTCCAAGTCACTGAAATCCTTGCAGTGAGACTGTTAACTACCATGCACATACACACACCCCGCCCCCGCCCCCCCGCCTTGGCTCCTACAAACTGTTCTCACCAACTCAGTATTACCTGGGTGGCTGCGCATTGTAAGAAATGGTCAGCTAACAGAAGGCAGGAATTCAGTGCTGCAAAACCCATATTTAACCTGGCTTTACTAGAGAGGGTACATCCATTTGAAGTTATCCACATTGATAAAAATCTCTTTCATAAGGGCAACTACGATGCTACAAAAAATATTATACTGTTTTAAAAGATAAAATCTTCTTCTACAGTGTACAGGGAAGAAGACCTTGGCTTGGGAGTATGATTTTGAGACAAGTAGCCACTGAGCATCAGGCCATGAAGATCAGAATTTTGCATGAAAGGGTTTAAATGACTGCTTCAAATCAGGTCATAAGAACAAACATAATTCCACACAAGGGCCTTAGAGCCTTCAGCCACTACATTATACTGAGCCATTTGAAATATTAGTGTTCACTAAAAGCAGCAAAGTTGCCCAGTCTATGAGGAGAGTTTATATAGTTTTAAGTAGTAATGCGAGGATACAGTACTTCCCTCTGCTGTTTCAGACTTGCCAATATGGCTATCGTTACTGACAGCTTGACATGATGTTAGTTATTTTAAGTGTCAGATGAGAGTGGCTGATGCCATGGTACTGCAGTGCTCACATTTGTTGGAAAATTAGATGGTGATACTTTTTAAAAAAGGCCTAACCCCCCCCAACAACCCAGCTGCTTAAGCCTCTGACTGCCTAGGGTTTTTTTTCCCGTGCTGGGTATATAATTTGAGTGAGCAGTAGTGAACATGCCTGAGGTGTTAAGAGAATGATACGTTTTCTGTAGGCATGAATACTCTTAAATAAAACAGGAACACCTTCCTGTCATTTGTTGTCTTCCAGAAAGAATTTTTAAAAGGAAACGGAAGCCAATTAGCCCGGAAGTTTAACCTCTTTTAGCTTAGCTTCTTTTATGGGAGCTTTTTAACCTTTTAAATAAATCATTTTCTTTCTTTTCTCCCCTCCCCTTTGAATCTGTTACCAGCATTTCTCATGCTGGGCCCAAGAAGCAGGCTGCTTAAATTCAAGAATGATTTTGAGGGGATAAAGTGTACAAGATTTTGAATTCTTGCCATAAGTCCCTGGCAGACAGCCAGGAAACCTCAGAGGAATAGGACTAATGAAGGAAGGGTAAAGGAGATCTGGAGAGTGTGGCTGGTAATGCAGTATTCATTTAATTGGGAGCAGGTATTGGTGCAAACTTCTCCATTTTAATTGGAAAGAGAAGGAGGGTGTTAAGGAAGATGGAGAAAAATAAGAATGCATAAAGTTTTCAAGCTGAGGAGCCAAAGGCAGGCCTGTATATGGCAGAGAAAGAACTCAATTTAGGGCAATTTGCTCTGCAAGCTGGGCTGCAATCTCCCCTGGGGATAGGGATGAGGAAGAAAATGAAACCAAAAGAGAACTTGATAAAATCACCTAGCACAGACAATCTCAGTAGAATAGGTTTTACTGAGTTAAATCTGCCCCAATCAATGTGATTCTTTTCATATAAGTTACAAATAAAAAGCCACAAGATTACAATAAAAATCGAGGATGTACTGCTGCTGATGTAGCACATGGGAGTCTTAAGGACTTGTTGTGGAATACAGGTTTTTTGCAACCATCATGTTTGGTTTTTGCTTTTTTCCCAGCTAGGAGGAAAAAAAGCCTCATCTCTGCCTCCTCCCTGACCTTTTATTATCTTTAAACTGAGGTTAGTGGTAATGTGTGAACCTTTCAGAGCATAATTTTCAATGCTCTGCAAAGCTGAACATGCTTTAGTCCTAGCAGTTGCTAAACCTGCAGTCTTTTCGGATACTCTTTTTTGCCTTTATACATGACAGAAGTTAAAATAAGGAAAAAACACTTCCCACCTCTTTCCACCCATTCCTACAGCCGGGCATGCAGAAAAATGAGAGTAAGTGCCTGCATTTTCATGATGCATAGGAAAGGCATTATGTTGTTGTTTTCTATACTCTACGTATGCAGTGTCTTTCTCAGTACAGATGCTTGAAGAGTTAGTGTACCAAGTGCTGAACAACTATTCGTTCTGCATCTGAGGACTAGCCTGCATGTATTTTCCTTTTATTCTCAGTGGTGTGTTAACATAAATATTTGGAGTTTAAGGACCTCCTTGGAAATGGTACTGCTATGAGCAGCAAGTGTCTGAGGTGGACTCTGCTGCTCTTTTGTTTTCACTGTCACACAGCTGAGAAAGATGAGGTGGTTCCTACAGGGTCATCAGGTGCGTGGAGAGGTTTGTAGTAGAAGAGAGAGAATGTGAGATACATGCAGCTCTGAGTGTTTGGAGGAAGAGCCAAAATTAGGGTGAGGAAAATGCAGGACTAGGCAACAAGATAATGATTTCTGGTTGCAAGGGATCAGATGAGATCTGTAGTTGAAATAGCTGAAGTAGGGTTTTTTGCCATACTGCTGCAGCACTAATTTGCTCTCATAAACTCTCTTCTTGATGATTGTCTACACTGGCAAAGGAAAAGGCATGAAGAGTATAAGCCGAAATAACATTGCTACCTGAAACATGCACAGTTCCTGGAATAGGTGGGTATTGCTGGTTTTAGCTTTGTTTCCTAAGGATGCTTTCCATTAACCTGCTGATAAATAGTTTTTCCAGCCATTGGATATTTTGATGAAGGACTGGAAACTTTAAATTGAGATTTCTACAACTTTTGTGAAAGCAGTTGGCTAAGTAGAGACGACTGAACCTGAACATCTCAGTTGAGATGGATACAACTCACTCCTACTCCGTGAGGCAATGGTCAGCGTGAGCCAGCAGAAACCAACTCTTACATGGGCTGCAGCCTCATGGGCAGCAGGGCAGGGCAAAGAGGAACTGACTGCAAAGAAATGGCACCAGGCAGAGAGAGACTGGGCTGGGAACTGCCCTCTGCTTTGAGAACAGGGATGTTGAGGGGACACTGGATGCTCCTGTGGAGCTCATGAAGCTCCTTCAGTGAAACTTCATAGACAACACGCTTAGCTGTGCTTGCCGAGAGCTGCCTTACACACTGGTTTCCAAAGCCATCTTATGCCAAGCTATATTTCTGTCTCTGTTTGAATATATGCACTCATTTTTGAGCTGTGGCCGAATAGGATAAGGAGATTTTGGTGCAACAATGAAGAATGACAATGGAATTAAGGGGATTTTCAAAAGAAGAAATAAAGCATTTTTGTATCTAATATACGTATGTGGTTATGAAAGCTTAAAAGATCAAATGGAAGCAAAGCATTTGTGTTCCTTATGCATGAATTTCACGTAGGGCTATCCAAATGTACACAGAGAACTTAGATGTAGAAATTTAGATAATGGCACAGATAAAACAGTATATTTCATACTAAAAAGGCTCCATTATAACTGAAGGTAAAGTTCTTGTTGAAATATTTGTACACATGTTGTAATAGCCTCTGTAAATCTATTAATGTTATATAAATAAATTTTATATTGCATTGAGTATTCAAATATTGTTTGCTTCCCATTTAAAAAAAAATCTAAATTCTTAGGCACTCTAACTTTTGTATAGGACTTTCTGCACTTGGATTATCCTAGAACATTTGCAGGGATATTTAAGGGAACTAATGCATCATATGTAACAAAAAAGATTGTTTAAAGTAGAAAGATGGGAGGGAAATCTTGTATTCTTTCCTTGATGACAGAAGTAATGGTGGAAGGAAATTTATTCCTTTCTGATTTTACTACTTAAAAATTCCCAATAATCTGTGATAGTAGGCTAGATTCTGATTTTGTGTAATGACTACAGCACTGTCAGACATAGCTACATTGATATGATCTGACATGCTGTCTTTTAAACACAGCACTTAATGAAGACTGGGAGCAAAATTTTTGTCTTGGAGACAGGAAAGAAACTTTGCTCAAGTCTCATTTCACTGGTGTAAGTGAAAATTTGACCCAAGGCTTCCTAAGTAGTAATTATGGAAAATTGTTTTGACACAAGTTAAAAGATAGTAATATAGTTGCATTTCCCAGCATATGTGGAAGGTTTTAAACTAATTAGAATTTATTGAGACACAAATTCTGAAATTCTTTCCATAGTTTTCTTTTACATTAGCAGACTGTATAGTTCACTAACTGCAAACTTCACCACAGATATTAAAAAAGATAAAATATTTTTTATCAGCAAAGTACATTAACACCTTTAGTTATGTGAACCCAAGAGTGATTTTGGAGTTTGGTATCTGTTTTGTTATGAAAAGAGATACTGGTAGTGAAAACTATAACTTTATTACTGTTATTATTATCCAGAATTCACTTGTTTGACCCTGTTTTGTTTTGCTTTGCACATATGCAGTTTAGTTTAACAGCACGAAATATTATCCATAATTACATGAAGACCTTTCTCTGCTCTTTTTCTATTATATTGGCATCTCTCTCAGCTTCAGAATCTCCCTCCAATTTGTTGCACTATTTATTGACTTTTCTCTCCTTCTAAATGAGGGAATTTAAGGGCTTCCTTCTTTATTTGGACAGTATGCATTCTTTCTGATCTCTTAAGTCAATTTCTGAATTAGTAGAAATTGTCTCCCACTGAGTGTAAGGTGCTTTATCAACTCACACATCATTCCTGTTGTTGATAGGGATGATATCACTTTTTTCTTAACACTGTTGCCATCCAACATAGGATTTGTTAGCTATATTTACAGGTCTATATAAATTTGATTTTTATATAACTGTACATATGATTGCATCGGCATTCAAATGATTGCCTTTCCTGTGGGTGATTTTCCATATGTGTCTTCCTGTTGTGGGTGTGAATGAGCCTCTTTGCTTTAATGTTACTCATCTAGTGCATCTATGCCCAAGCCCGTTGCAAGGGACAGAAGACAAGGTAAAAGGGGGAACACTTGGTAAATGCACCTTGGGTTTAAACCGTGTCCTACTCTTTTGTGGCCCTACATTTATCCTTTAAAGCTTTTTCTGGATTTTTTCAAATCTTCTTTTGTCTCTGGCTCTTTTATTATTATCTTTTTTAACTTTTTATACCTTTCATGGTTTCCTTGGTGGATTTCTCCAGCTACTTCATAAATGGCAGGAAGTTATACCTTTATCAAATGAAGTTTTTTACTGTCTCGGAGAGAAGCTTATCAGAAGATGCTTGGGGATCTGAATCCCATTAAGAGAGGCAGAAGAGTTAAATCTGTGAGATCTGTCTCAGATCTAAGTAGCTTTGAACATTTGGGTGGTGTCCAAACCAGCCTTTTCTTCTAGCCAAGAAAAAGGGTGTCTTACAGCTCAGTGACTGTGTTAAGAGATCAAGCCCCCATGCGCAGCCTTGCAAAAGCAGTCTCTCTAATGTCATCTTATTCTTTACATTCTTTGAACTTCCATCCTCAGGGGGATGACGAGTACAGAGTCTCATGAAACCTACTTTTGAATTTCCTTCTGGCTGTGATAAAGTCTGATGAGAAGACAGAGGACAAGAAAAGCCTGGAATTTTACTTCACCAAATAAATGCTTAGTTCCTGTCAATTTTCAAAATACAGGGGGATTTTGTTTGTGTGTTTTGCATTGTCTACCATTTCTAGACTATCCCATGCTTCATATTAGGAGTTGCTTGTGTTGCTTGAAGCCTAGACATTTCTTCTGATTTGCCACCAATTTTATCTGTGCCTTCAGTCACAGCTGGCTCTGGGAAGTTACTCTGACAGCTTTGCCCACACCTTTATTATTTCTGTTAAGATGTGTAAGTCTACATTTCACCTCTCTCCTGGAGTCCTATTAGGCAGTTTTCCTTTTTATCCCTTGAAATACATTCCTTCAGCTACGTAGGCAACTTACTAGCTGCTGGCAAATGTGGTATCAGAGCTCATACAAATTGCAATTTTCCTTTGACTGGTAACAAGATGAGTAGCACAGACTGCTGTTCTTCCTCCTTCATATTCTGATCTGGCACTTCAGGCAGGATGCTTATCCATATACATCCAGGTCACAAAGCAACCAGTCTCCTAAAGACACTTACCATTTGACATCTTCAGTTGCTTGCTATTTGCAGAATAAAACTCAGCAGATCCCTCTAAATCCTTATGCAAGACAAGAGTTCTTTTTGGCTTCTCAGATTCTGTTCCTGCTCCTACTCTTAAATGCCTGGACAGAACCTAAGTATAGTCATTGACAACTTCAGTGCAAATGAAATGGTACAACTCTAATCAGTACCTTTGAAGGTGTGCCAGAAGCTGTGACTCCATCCTTACTCATCAGTTCTCTCTGTCCAAGTGTGGGAGTTATTTAGCAAAACAAATGAGACATTGTCAGGATTCTGGATGCTCTGTGTCCTGAAGCTTTGTAATTGCTGACTTCTCACTGTTTTAACCAGGGAAATGTTATTTTCTGTCATAAGTGTCTGCTGCAGCAGGTGGAGGTTTACCTTCTGATTTTCAAAGGCAGAGAGACCTCTCTGTGTTTTGGGAGGAGAAAGGTTTTATGAAAGCTAAAGAAACAACAAAGCAAAAGAATAGAAGCTCCTCTGTGTCTTATAAAAGCTGAAAGTCTTAATTTATTTGCCTGTCTTGCACTGTGAGATGAGTCTGCAGAAATGGCTTAAGTGGCACTGAATTGGCTTACCAATGTTTTGTCTGCTGGAAGATCCACTCTGATGGATGGCTTAAACTGTTTCAGCCAGTTGTATCACCAATGGGAAATTCAGGACCACATTCTTGAAGGGATATTGAGTGATTCAGTGTTGTTCCTGCAATCCAGAAGAGGAAAAAGTGCTTGAGAAATGTTAACCTTCTAAAGCCAACCTATTCTGTGTCGCTACTCCAGAATACTCTTATTAGACAACTTCTTGTATTAGGATCTGCAGTTTACAGAGCCAAGATAAAAACCTCTGCTGTGGTTTGGTCAAGCTCCCAACGATTATCTGAACAGCCTCTTTGAGGAAAGTTCTCACTTTGTTGTCCTTAAAGTTGCTGTATGTAAGGAACACAACAACTGGATATTCTTTGAGATATACTCTCCCAAGATACGTCAAAATGTACTCCCATTGCCCATTCACTGGGGTCCTGCTATTAATTTAACTGAAACAGAGATACCCAAGTTCTTTATTTCTTATGTGCTGTACACAGGAGTGGAGAGCAGGTGCACTTATGTGGTAAAGCTCAGACTTAAAAAAAGTAGGTATATATGCTTTCAGGTGCATACAGACAACATATGTTGCAAAGTACCACTTACTGTTAAAGAAGTTGTCTAAACATTATTTGCATAAACTGTAAACTATTAGATCTTAGGCTTACTTTGCTTTCAGAAGGCTTCCCTAATCAAAGGAACTTCTGGAGTCATAATCCATTCTTCTGCTGTTAGAAACAATGAGGATATTGAATCCTTTCTAGGACTTCAAAAAGACTGGTCTTATTGAAAAACTGCTGTCAGAACTTCATTCCGCATAAGATTTCAACCCCCAGTTTTCAACTTATTCATAGCCAGATTATTTTTCTTTGCTCTTGTACCATCATCTTAGGTATTACTTCATCTTTTCAGGTATATTCTTTCTTAAGGAGGCCAGTTATTGCCCTTCAGACTACAGTGGGTTACTAAAAAAAAGAAAAAAAATAAAGAAGTCAGTCTTGTAGTTTTCTCTTAAAAAATCCATACTATTGGTCAAGCTAGTAGCTGTTCTCAGCAACTCTGTTATTAGACCCATCTTGCTTTAATACACATGTCTAGAATTGAATGCTCTATTTGAGAACACAGTCCAGTTAACTCATTGGTGCCCTTGGATATCAGGGTAGTGTTTGGTTTGTTAGTTCTGTGTTTTTTTGCTGTGGTTTAGTTGGAGTTTTTTTGTTGTGGGTTTTTCGGGGGGGGGGGGAGGGGGGCAGGGGTGGGGAGGGGAGGCTTGTTTTTGTTTGCTTTCATTTGATTTGGGTTTTTTCTTTCCTAGCCGTGTTGTACTGCTCCTCAATGATAATTTAATTGTTCAAAAGATGGCAGTTTATTTTTCTTCCTGTGCTGTTACCATCTGATGAGCTCCAAATGTGATGCAAAAATCCTTACTATGCTGTTAGTGATTGACCTTGCACTCTGTACAGCTAAATGTCACCCATTTCCATTATTTCAGTCCTAAAGATCTTATATTTTTTACATGATATTATAATTCTTTGTATTGAAAAATACTTCCAACACTGTGATCTGCATATTTCATCAAGCAGTCCTGATTTCTTTTCTGTTTAAACAAGATGGGCCTCAAAAATGAGCCATGAAAAATTTTAGCAGTAGCCCCCCCAGACATGGGCTAAATCTGTAACTATAACCTGTTTTTGTCTCCTGTAATTAGTTCCTTTCCCATTGTACAGCTTTCCTTCTAATTCCCATCTTCTCCAGCTTCACCAGTAATTTGCTGTGGCACTCTGCCAGTTCCTTTGCTAGTCTGGATTAGAGAACTATTTTTTTTTTCTCCCCTCTTTTTTCTTTTCCTCCAGAAAAGTCAGATATCTTAATAAAGAAAACTGTTAATTTAAGGATGTGTTACCTACCTTTGGTAGCTGGCTGTATTTTTTTCTGTATTCCATTTTCAAAATTTCTTCTGATCCTTGTGTACTGTAGAGGTTTACTTCTTAAACATGAGGGAGGAGGTGAGGGTAGGGAATAATCCCTGTCATGACTCAGGTACTTTCAGGCCTCTTAGATGGATATTTTACAATTTAAATATACCAAGTTCTTAGGAAGTAAGGATCCCAGCTACATAGACTTCACTTTAATGTCAAAGTTAGAAGTCTAGTAAATGAATAAAATTTTCTAGCAAGGCAGTTTATTGCAATAGCAAAATAAATTCCAAATTGGAAAACAAATATTTCCCAAAACTGGGAAAAACCCCAGAAACTACCATATACCCTGGGATTTAGGTAAAACTTTATGAAAGTGTTGTATCTAGCCATTTTAATTTAGTAAGGTTTTCCTGTAAGAGACTTTTCCATGCCCAGATGTTGGCTGATATTAAGCCCTGAACTTTAGCAGGCTCTTCACAAGGTTATACTTGAACAGAATTCTTAATAAAAATATTAGCAACAGTAACTGCTCGCTTGAGGAAGTAAAATAGATTATGCAGAAATTGTTCAGAATCTTGTAACTTTTTCCAAGGTGAGAGAGAGGCCAGGGGGTGGGGAGATGGGGTGGGTATTTGCTCCTTCCTACTAGGATACATGCTATGCAAGAATCCAGGCAGAGACTCAACCTTTATGCCTCAAAAATTTCTCTCATCCATTCTTGTGACAGTTTCTGGTTAGTGAAGGGGATGTGAGGTGGGTGGGTAAGTGTGAGTTTTAAAGTTTTCAATATGGAAATTTATGAATCAAATTCACTACTTTAGCAAACACACACTTGGAAGCATGCTAGAATTCAAAACCCAGTCTCACTTGTAGTTCCAAACTGAGGAATAGGCAATACTGCCCGATTCAAAGTATTTCCTGAATACTGTGGTAGGATCAGCAGCCAGGAAAAGAACTGAAATGTAGTGAAAAGTATCCCCTGTCTGGAAGAGGCTGAGAACAGACAATGACCCCCCCATGATGTCTACCAGTTTATACTTTCAGTGACAATAAAGATTGGTCAGACAATACTGATATCAAATGGAAGAAATTTTGAAGGGGGAGAAAAGATTTTGCTTTCCATAAATTCTAGTAGACAGTGACTGAAGTTGTTAGGCACAGAAATATTGTTGTGGTCTTTTGATTACTATATTGTCATCCTGAGAATCTTAGCACCTGGGGCATTTGTTTGACAAAAGTTAGTGTCAGTATTTCTCTGGCTTAAAAAAACCATCAGGATGTAATCAGATTGATTGTGCAGCAGCTGAAGAAGTTACCCTCCCAAATGTTCATCCCTGTCTTCTACCTCCTTCTTTCCCTCTTCATCCCCTCACTTCCATGCTAGCTGGTTTCTAGTCCAGTTTTCAGGTGATTTGCTGGGAATATGGGCATCTCAGTTTTGACAACTGATTCTGATGCTGTCACACTTCTGTGTAAATTCTTGACCTTCTCCCAAGCTTAGCTGTCCTGGGTGAAAGAATCTAGTCTCTTCTGGAAATCCATAGCCTGAGACTGAGGCACCTGCGGATGTATGTACAGGGCAATGAAAGAAGGCAGCATTAAACTGCAGCCATTTCCAATTTTGAGACCTTTGGTCTTATCATTAGACATTTTTTTGCCTGACAATTACGGCTTCATTTTAACCCTGGGTCACTGACACTGGTAGAAGATAGATGTCAATAACTTTAGGCAAAATCCACCCATGCTGGTTGTTCAGCCTTTTTCATAATTCTAAGGTTGGTTGTATGAATCTTACTGAGAAACAAAGTTTTCCCATTCACCAAGAAAAATATGGGATACATGAAAAGATGGATTTTAAGACTGATTGAAATTTTATAAGGATCTAAAATTTGAAAGCCAAGGGGAGCACTTCTGTTAATTAAATATTTTTCTTTTTACAAATGTATTCAGTTAAAATTTACTCATATACTCTGCCATAATTGCTTAAATATGTTTATGGTAAAAAGACCTTAACTTTTGTCTCATTCAGATTATATTAAAGTCATCCTGCTGTCACTTCAGAGTATTGCTAAATTTCTACAACTCAGAAGTCCTCTTAAATGTTGCCTTGGAAGAAATAGGACATGACAGCTATTATTAATTTCTATGATACAGATTTAGCATATTTAAGATATAGGATACAGCACAATATTAATAAATTACACAGAAGAAAAAAACAAGATACTGTCAGATCAGTGAAGTGTAACCACTAAGAAGCAAAAGAGGACTGAAAATAAAAACCTCGAAGAAATCAGTCCCCACCAATGTCTCCCTTGTAATGCTTTATAACATTTTAATGAAAGAGGGCTGAGTTCAAAGTACATTTGTGATAGTGTTAGAGGTGCTGTGGAAGCTAAGGCTGCACAGAAACATAACACATACCTGTGAATTTATTAATTTTTCTAAAAGTAGTGTTTTATCCTTTGGTACTGTGAAACCCCAGACAAGAGATGTATAGCCCACCTTTCCTCATACAGCTCCATAAATACTCGCTATATCTTTTGGTGCAAATCCTCAGCTCTATACACCTGGGACAAGGAACTGATTAGTGGCAAATAGTTCAGAGAAAGAATACTGAGGAACTGAATCTGGTAATTGCTCCAAACTCACTGTTGCTCACTTGATTTGATGTGGGCATGGCCAAATCTTCCATCTGTCTCTGCCCTCCAACAATGATTTCAGGATACTTGGAGCTGTGGGTTTGGTTTTTTTGTGTAGTTTCTTTTTTGTTTTGTTTTGGTTCTTTTTTTTTTTTTTTTTTTTTTTTTGGGG
>JAWWEE010000105.1:76250023-76317138 GCA_035221455.1 Xenops minutus | reverse complement strand
TTGTTTTTTGTTTGTGGTGGTTTTTTTTTTTGTTTTTCTTTGTTTTTGGGAGGGTGGAAGGGTTGGGAGTTTTTGGGGGAGAGAAAGGTTGGGGTTTTTTGGGGCTTCATTTGATTTGGTTTGTCTTGTTTTTTTTCTCCCTCTGAATATTTTTAGTATTGAGCTAGTCCCTTTGTTTCATTCCATGGAGTATCAGCATTTACAGTTCTCTTATAAGGGGATGCTTTTTAGTTGTACAAGTTGAAGTCTGTCATCAATACATAATCTTGTAAAGACCTATGATGTGCCTCTTGTCCTACACCTACAACTGTGCCTTGGTGTGGTAACTTTCAAACAGATGCACATCAGCATGTACCCTTTTCAACGTGTTCAGCCTGGACCTGTCATTCATGTGTGTGCAGTTCACCAATGGATGTGGTGGCCTTTCTGTGGTCTGTGAAGTCTGTATTTTGTATGCATGGAGCCTTGCACTACTCCTGCTCATGTGTGAAGATAAAGGCATGAAATGTGTTTTCTTACATCTTTCTCCAGATCTCCCTCCAGTATTGACAGTAGTCTATATATTGTTAAAATCAGAAGGCAGAGCACCCTAAAAATTATGTACCAATCATGTAGCTCAAAAGAATCAGCAAAAGAGAGAAGCGTAAGAGAGACCATAGAAGTAAATATGTACTGTAGGAAACCTTTATCAACTGCATGCAATATTTTAATTCATTTCATAGTAACCTTAAGTTACCATTGGGGATGCTAAAAAGCTTTTTAAAGACACAAGTGTTTTTCATGGAGTGAAATTATAATCTTTGAAATATATAACCTTCTTTCCCCCCTCCCCCAGCTGCTGTCTATAATAGCTTATATAATTCAAGACTGATTTTTAACTTAGTTCTTCATAATGCTATTTATTTCTTGTTCATTCTTTCCTTCTTTTATAACTATTTCTGAATTTCATGGAATTCTCATAAAACACTGTAATGCTAATGCACAGGGTAATTTTTAAAAGGTGCTTCAAAAATACAGATGTTTAATATGCAGATGCTCTTTTAAGGGGCAAAAGGTTTCTTTCTGCCATTTATTTCAGTTTCTGTATTAAAAATCTTTTCTTTTTCCCTCAACTGTCAATATTTAAGGAAGTACCCTTTCATGTTTTCTATAATCCTGTTAAAAATAGTAGGCATCTTCTGTATCTGTGGCTAGACATACAGCATGGTGCAAAATAATCTAAACACTCAAGGTTTGTTTGCAGATTTGCTCTAATGAAAAAGGCTCAAGATATATAATGAGACAGCCCCTCTGATACAGTTAATCAGTATCCACACAAGTTGATCCCTTGAATGCATTACATGATTCATATGAAATTACTTAGTACATAAGAAATTAAGATTGATTAATATTTGCTGATGTCTTATTTTTCAGCTAAGAAATCTAACACTTTTAAGGATCAAGAGGGATAAGAGGTCCTCACTTACGTTCCTCTGCTTTCTGCAAAGTAGGATAGTTTAAGACACAGCTATATTGCAAAAACCATTTCTGAGTGCCGAGTAGGAAGGCTTTTTTCATTCAATTGAACATCAGAGGAGTATGGCACCATGCCTAAATTGTAAAAATATTTTGATTCTAAAATGTGTTTAATAGGTCACACTTTTACAGTCACAGCTTAGAGTTAATTACTATGTCTAGTCTCAAAACAGGTCTATGGTAATAATAGTCTCACTAAATCATTGTCTTCCCTGTGTCTAAACTGTCAGGGTGGGGATTTTTAGAGGTGCCTAATCAATATATAAACACAAATCCTGTTAAACCTCTCCATGGTGCTGGTGAGCAGCTATTTGCTTTAGAAATCCGTTCCATTTTGCATAGGAATGATGAAGGAAAGGAAAAAAAGAAGATCTCATTCTCAAGCATGCTTGTGGAGCAGTAGGTCAGGTCAGCTAGCTAATGGGAATGAAAGGTGCTCACACCTGCGGGGAACAGCATAGGCAAGTCCTTTTTCATGGGTAATGGGTGTTTTATCATGCAGGATGTACTGTCTTTAGCGCCCATCCTGGCAGGGTGGCTATGGTAAGAGTGTTCAGCCAGGTATCATTGCATTGCTCCATCACTGTACAATCGCCCTAAAGCAGACAGTCATGAAAAAATTGGGGTGTGGGAGAGGGCATTGATAAATTTGATTTTCTGACAGAATGAAGTTTGGAAAAGGAAGAGTTAAAGTTACTGCTGCTGTAATATACATACCAAGCTCTTTCCGTCTTTTAAGTCTTCACAGCTCTCTTACAACAGGTTCTCTTCATGTCTAGAAAATGCAAATCTCCAGGCTCCTAAGAGCAACTGAATGGGGATATGTATTTCATCTTAAAACAAAGAGCAAAGAGGAAAAAAAAAAAAAAAAAGAAAAAGTTATTCAAAGGATTTTGGAAACAGGTGTTCTAAATCAACATTAATTGGATTTCAGTTAATTATTCCTTATACTTTAGGGATTATAGGAAAGGAATATAGGGGAAGAAAGCAAGAACAACTTCTCTGACACACTAATTGCTCTAATATTATTTAAGCTAAGCAGGCTCTCATTCCTTTCACACCCAACGCAAATAAATTGGCCTCCAGATGACTGTTACAGAGGCTAGGGAATAAGAATGAAGTGAAAAAGCAAGATGCAATCATTGGAAGCCACCCTTACTTGGGAGGGTGGTTACAAATTTAGTCTATTACGTGTACTATCCTCTACCTGTAATTAGTAAGATAAAGGCAGCTGCTAAAAAGCTGTTATAGCTTGACTTTGGGCACATCATTTCTAGTAGGAAGATTATATTATTCTTCTGATAATTTCATCCCTTAGAGGGTATGATCTATTCACGTGGTTTAGGTTTCTCTAGGGCTGACAGAGAAAGGCTGGGCGGAAGACAGGACATTATTAGGGATTGTATTTTGGCTTTTGGCCTTCTGTTCTAATTCCTTTGGGAATGAGTCCACTTTTTGCCCAGCATTGGAGCTGATATAATGTTTGACATGAAAAATTGTAAATGGAAAGTTTTAGTTCACCTCTGAGAACAAAGTGATTCCAAATTTTAAAAGTGGGGGACAGGATGAGCAAGACAACATCAAATGAGATTTTCAAATTATAAATTGTAGTGATCTAAAGAAATTATTTTTTAAATTGAACTGAAGGTAAGGTGAGGTGGTTTTATATTTTTGTTTGGGTTTAAACTTTAATTTTTACAAATTTTTGGCTGGGTCCACTTAGTTTTAAGTTGATGAAAAGTGGGATTAGGTGCCACACTTGCTAGTCTCCTCTCGCTGTCCAGCCTGAGAAAAGTGAGTGATGCTTGTGATAAAAGTAACAGATTTTCAAAGTTCTTTTTAAACTTTAATATTATACAGTAATCACAGCTTCTAGTAACAACCAAGATAATGTTTTACATGTTTTTTTGCCTTAACAATATATCTTTGAAGAACTCCCCGCCCCATATGTTTGAAGTATACATGAAACATGTCACTTTTGAACAGGAGATATTGTCAGGTTATATGTGAAATTATTTACACAGCAAATTTTAAAAGATTTCGGAAAGCCTAATGAAACTTGCCTGAGGGCAGTTAGAATTTGCATTCCAGCCTGCTGCATATGTGACAAGTTGCTAAGCATCTCGGTTTAAAAAACTGGAAGGGGACTTCCGACATTGAGTAGTTCTTATCTATAACCATGGTATATTAGTAAGGAGATATACCAGTGCCCAGTATATGTGTCAGCATATTTATCATCCCTACAAACAGATGTGAACATAATTACATCACATCTACACAGTCACTTATTTACCTGGCTTCTGTACATATTTGCCTAAGTTCCTAACAGGGACTTTAAAGATCTGATATTTTGAAAGAGCTTATGAAAATATTATTCTTAAATTAAACTGATCTGTTATAACCCAAATTTCCAGCAGACCTGCATGAAATTTTTAAGAACAGATGCTTTTTTTGTTTTTTTTTTTTTTTTTTTTTTTTTTTCTGCTATGAAAACACAGCAGAAAGCAGTAGGGAAAAGAGCGACTTCATGTGTTGGTAGCTTTCAGAGAATTGGCCAAATATGTGTCCGTATTGTGCTAGCTGCTTTATTTATCTCCTTAACTCACAGCATTTAGATGGCATCATTTCTCATATTGTGCAGATGATGGTACTGCATTCTGTAGGAAGAAAGTATTTCTCTGTCAAATATCACTGTTTCTAACTGACAATGAGGTGCAAAAAAAGTCTTTAAAGTTTTATTCAATGACTTTAAAACAAAAATATTAAACATATGAAGATAAATTACAAAAAAAAAAAAAAAGAAAATGTGTGTAATTTATATATTCATGAGTATTTTAACACTTGCTTTCCCAAATGTGGCAGTTCATAGTTTTTCTCTTGGTCATCAGTGCTTTATTTATTTTATTTTATTTTATTTTTGAAATCTACTGTATGCAACCATTCCTCTTGCTTGTAGAGAACATGCTTTTACATTGCAAATAGAGGTGCAAACTTTTCTTTGTCATTAAAGAAAAAAAAGAAGACCCTAAAATTTTGTTTCAGTAAACTTTTTCGCAAATCAATTCCATCAGTATCAGGTTTTAAACAAATATTTCTGAAATTAAATGTGATTCACAGCCCAGATGCATTTTATGCTCGTTTACGCTGTACACAGCATCTCAGCACTAGTGGCGTTTTAATGATCAGAGTTCTGTAGGGTTTTTTTTATTCCTACCTCACCTTCTCCCTTGCTCCCCCTTCTGACCTTTGCTAAAAATCTTCACCATGGTGTATAGGTGACAATAAAAGACACGTTTTGTATCAGTTGAGTGCTGCTTGTTTGAGATGTGGGCACATTTTATGGACAGTCTGAAAGCCTGGATGTCTTCAGTCATATGTGCAAAAAATACATTGTTAGTCATCTGTAATCCCTAGCCCATAGTGGTTCTCTCTGGTTTGTATGTGAGAAGAGATATGCTTATTTAATCACAGACCAGATGTGGGGCCTAAGGGCCTGACCCAAAGCCCATTGAAATCAGTTGGAATCCTACTGTAGGTTTTAATGGTCCTACATGTTTAGATAAAAAATCTGACTCATTTTTATGAAAACTAAATAAACAAAAAGCAACTTATTTTTTCTTTCCTCACTCCTTTCACATTTTCCTCAGGAGGAAAATCTTGCCCCTGTACCCTAAATACAATGTAAACAATTTAAAAACCCTTACCTGAAAACCATTCTGTTAAGCAAGTGTTATAATAAAAAGCTGGATCATGGCTTTATAACACTGGGGTGGCTATGGTACCTTTATGCACTACCAATATTTTCTGATATTACTTGGCACAGAAATGTTGATTTGTTTGCACAGAAAAACAGTTTGTATACAGTATGGGCTTAGGACTACGTGGTAAAAATATCTGTGTAGTCAGTGTAGTCTATTTGTGAAATATAGCAGGGGAAAATATTTATGAGCACCACAGGACATGAAGCTCAAAGTGCAGTCATTTCTAAATGAAAATTATGTGACAGTTCATCAGTATTTAATGCTAACATTGCTTGATCTAGACATAAAGAATTTAGCAGCCATTTATCATAACATGCAGTACTGTTCATTTCCTGATTTGCTTAGAATACAGTGATGTTTTAATCTCAACAGGAGCCACAGGTCTAATTTTAGCTATTTAATGAAAGGAAAATCCAACGAGAGACAGATTTTTCACATGGCTACTGGAAGCCTACTCCCACAACTTGAATTGGTTGGTCTTTTTAATGTGTGTTCCCAGAAGCCAGTGCTTGGTCCCTGCGCCAGATGCAGGTGTTCCCTTGTGCTGTCAGCCAGGAATGATTAATGAGGATTTGCCCCTACTGAAAGCAGCCTTTGGAGCATTGTTCAGGGCATCTGTGGAACTGTCGAGGGAGACAAGGACACAAGTGAACAACCAATTATTTGGCCATCACTGAGGCAGCATGAAAAAGACATCAAATTGGACAGAGGAGCAAAGCTTTTGTTTCATGATCATATTTTTAGGTGTTAATAGTAACAGAGGAATTCTACCTGTTTTGTTTTGCCTTTTTCCTCTCTTCCCTCTCTTTATTTTTTTTTTTTTTTTTTTTCCAGGGGAGATGGATGAGCTCAAGTACTGCTTTAAAACTAGGATAGGATGTGTGAAAGAAAGAGAGGCAGAAAGCTGATCACGGTCCTTCAAAAGTGTAAAAGGAAGGAAAACACACAGAATTGATTTCTTGGCAGTTGCACTGAGTGTATAAAGATGCACCGTTTTGCTCAGTTAACATTTGGGAACGAGGGCTAAGGATTCTGCAAGGAGGAGGATTTCTCATGCAGGGAGCTTCTTAATTGCTGGCCAAATACAACAGTTCAGGAGCCAGGGCTTTATCATGTGACGGTTCATGGAAGTGTTACATTAAAAGAAAATATGAGGGAACAAAACCGGAAAACATTTGCAAGATTGAATTCAGCATTCAGCCTGCATCCCTCCTTGTGCTGCAAAGAAAACACACTTAGGTACAGAAGAGTGAGGGGAAAAAAGAGAAACAGAACTAAAAGCACTCTGCCCAGGCACTTTTATTTTTATCACTTCTGCATTTTTATATTTATCAAGAGCTGTGATTACAAATACTAATTTTAAACCAGAGGGAAAAGGTTTTATTTTCAGAACAATCCAATTACAGAATGGATTGTTTGCAAAATACATTTTATGCTCCATCCTGTCAAGCCTCTTTTTACCACAGTATTAAGAATAAAAAAGTTAATTATACTGTTTAATTCTAATGAGGAATAAAATGTTTTGTAGACTAATAGTAAAGAAAAATTTCTACTGATATGTTGAAATTGATATTTACAGTGGCTAAGTTCCTAATCTCAGAAGTTCCTCTGTCCTCACACATACATGCAAGAAAAAGAGTTTGGATCCTGAAAAAAAATTACAGATCATAATTCCAAACTACGCCTTAATGAAAGAGACAACTAGATTTCTAGATTAATCATTTAGTTATATTCAAGTACCTGTATTTAGGTTTGTTGTTTGGGCCTTTTTTCAAATTATTTATTCCTTCAGGGCGGTAATTTATCAAGGAGGACTCATGGCATCCACACAATTATGTGAATGTCCATACATGAAGGCCTGTTTCCTTACCCCAGCTGTTTTGTATGAAGTTTTAGGAAGCAAAAGTTTTTTTGCCTGCTTCACATTTGGAATGAGTTGCTGTAGGTAAAAATTTGAATTATGATATTCAGATTTTCAGAATTCATCATCTCAGTGTCAAATGTCTGGGTATGAAACCTGAGCAGTCATGTATTTCTCATAGCTATGACGACAATTTTGCTAGAAAATAGAAGTTTAAAATAATAGTTTAAAAAATAGTGATTAATAACCACTTAAAGAAAAAAAAAACAATACAATACACACGTAAATGGAGCCTTTGTATTTAAAGAACATCATAGATTTTTTATACCACCCAAATGAAAGTCCTGTTCAGAAGTCTTGTTAGCTAAACAACCTAAGAATCTTTAGGATATTCCAGTATTTCTCATAATTGTGCATGTTGTAGACGTTTATTTTGGTAATAGTGTCAATACTAACCCTTGAACTGCAGTACTGCAGGTCTGTCCTTTTACATCTGTTTCTCTCTGCAGTGAACTCTGATACTTGAAACTGAGCCTTGCCCCCTCTTGCTTTTGGTATGTGGTGGAACTTGAAATTACTTTATTAGAAGTTACAATATCAGTGTACAGACACACTCAACCCTGTTTCCTCCTTGTCAGAAAGAGACAATGGCAACAACATGCCCCTGTGCCTGACATTACTCAGTGGAAGCACAGTGTCTCAAGACACCTCCTGAGCATAGTGCTATGGTAGTGATGCTGGTGAGGAAGGAAAATATTACCAGGAATGGAAGGAATGATTATAGCATCTCTAAAGAGGATATTTCCCTGTAACTGTCAAAGTGCTGAACTGAGTTTCCTAACCCTAGATAAATAAATAGAAAGGAAACTTTCTGCCACTGCAGACTGTGCTGAAGACTGCACCTTTTCCTGCCAGGTATGGACTTAGTCACAGGTATTGAAGAGTTGTTTATCACTCTTTTGGATTACTTCAGACTCTTCTACTTGGAGATGTCAGCTGGAGATATAGAAGCATTGGATGTTACAGCTTGATGAAACTTCTAAGCAATATAAAGCAGAGTGCAGCCTGCTATTTAGATTTGCCAGCAGTATGCACCATTGGAATACCTTCAAGAATGTGTTCATTCTCTCCAAATCTCTTGGTGGGTGAGCACCTTTGGGATGGGTCCCCTGTGAACCCCCTTGGAAGCCCCCATGGGACAAAGATCAGGACAATACTTTAAAGAAAGGACTGAATTCTTTTAGTGGATGTTCTTTGGCCTGAAAATAGGGATAGGATTTGGCAGTTAGTGCACATAAATGGGAACAGCCCTTTTTCTTACCACTTCACCAGTACAGTGACATCTCTTCCATTCGTTACATTCCTCTGCAATCCACATACTTTTCAAAAATAATTATGTTTCTACCAGTACTTGTGCTTAGGTTGATACACGTTGTATTATGATGTTTTCCCTGTAAATTCTTATGTATATATTTTCATGATGCTTCAATAAAAACATGAAACATGAAAATTTAAATATGAAGTAAACCAAAAACAAATGGGCAAGAACATATGGAAAGGAATAAACCCATTAGCATCTTTATTAAGGGTGTTTTTTGCTAAAAACTTCAGCTTTGATTTAGCTTTATGAGATAAATCCACTGCAGATTTATTTTGCAAAACTATAAAAAAATTCTGAAGCTGTCACTTACATTTTTACAATGATCTCTAATACTCTGCAGACTGCATAAGACTATGAAGTAGTGGATTAGTATGAGGCTAGTACCTCTGAGATGACTTTCTTCCATATTCTTATGAATCCTTGCAATTCTTTTGATTTAAAAAAAATGTTTCTTTGTCTGTAAATAGCTACTCTAATAAATTGTTAGGGGAAAAAGCAGAGAGAGAAAAATAATTAAAGCTCAAATAAATAATTTTGTCACTTTTAACATATATTATTTAGCTTTTATTTCATACTGGGAAGAATGAGGATCGTTAGAATCATGCTATGATTGTGGGTGGGCATTTATTTTTTTTATTTATGCTAGGTAAAATCCAGTGGCAACAAGCTCAAATATTGAGGAATTGTCAGGAGTTGCCTTTTATAGAACTGTTGACCATCAGGATTTCTTCCTTTGTCCCTCTTCCTCCTGGTATAACACAGCCTGATTATTCTGGTCACTATAGCCAGTATGTCTCTGCTGGTGGTGACGATGATGAAACTCCTAAGACTCTTGTGACTCTGTTATTGCCTCCAGGCTCAAAATGAAGGGAGGCTGCAGACAACTGGGGCACCGTCATTAGAATCTCATCAAAACTGGTTGTTAATGAAGCATTTGATAAAGCAGAAGGAATTCTCTCTGCTGCTTGCACTAGCAACAACAGAAAAGGGCAAGGGTAAAGGTGTGGATGTAAAAATACTCCCCCCACCTTACAAGAGTGGTGTGAATCAGCTGCAGTTCTTTTTTTTTGTTATCATGCACATGCCCTGGTATAGGAGTAGGCAGGGGGGCAGGGATTTTGCAGATGACATTTCTATATTGATTTTATATAATAATGCTGTAAATGCTTGGTTTGGGCTGCAAAATTTGCAGTGTGAACTACTGAAGTTATGGCTCTTTGGCAACAGAGAATTGTGAAGTTAAAATAGACTTCAGTTCCTGTACCCTAAATAGCTGATTTTTGCACCTGAAATCTCAGAGCTAGCAGTTTGGTAAGTTTGTGCTTGCACATAGGTATGTATTTATAAAATCTATTTTTTCAAAATAAATCCATTTTATAACCATAGAAAACAATCTACATATTTTATAAACACCACTGGGTTAATCAGCTCTTATTTTTATTCTGTGCTTAAGAGCAGGTCACACTTAGGAGTGATGTGTGAGGCCAAAGGGCTTTTCTATTTTTGTAGTCCTCAGTCTGGTTTTGCACCAGCATGATTTCCTGCCATTTCTGGATTTGAATTTCTCCTTTCTAGTCCCTCACTTCGTGCAGGTTTTTCTGAACCACTAATACCATCTTGTACACATATTCTTTTCCCTTTTCTTCCCTCCCTTCACTCACATCCTTCATTCACACATTCCGTTTGCATCCTATTTCAGTCCATACACATCTCTTTTACACACCTTTGTTCTTCCATTCATGCTACATCTGGGAAAATGAAGTTCTCCACTCTTAAGGAAGCAGTTCTTCACTAATGATAGTGAGATTTCAGCATATATGTTCACATGCTGGAAATAACAACATGGTTAAGTGTCATTGACTATTTTACTAGGGAGAGGATCTTTAAATAAAGAGGCTTTCCTAGATGTTCTTTGTAATATAAAATGATTTAGCTTCAAATTACTCAGTGTCTGAATATGAATTAGCCAAAATATTTGTCAGTATTTGGATGGATTATGAAGCCTTCCTTTTACACATCTTAATTGTTAGCATTTTCTTTGGATTTCTGTGAATTGTCAAGCTTTACAATTTGTGTGTATTTACTTCAGTATTAAGTTCTTGACTCCTTCAACTTATTTCATTCTCCTTCATGGTGTTACATTAATAGTAAGCATAGCAACACCAGTTGCATATATTTGTTTGAATAAACACTACCCATCATAGGATCCTTACACAAACCTCATTTTACCATATTTTTGGAAGCTGTAAACATGATGACAATGCTCCAAATTCATATTAGAAGTAAAAAACAGATTATCAGAGTATTTCAGCCAAATAAGAAAATGTAATCCTTTCCTGGAAAGAAAGAAAAAGCATCTGCGCTGGGATGTTGGTGGTTAAAAGATGTGGGTCTGTAAGAATTAACAGAAAATAAATAGTACGGAAAGAATATTTCTTATGAACTACGAGAGCCTAGAATTTTTATAAACCATAATCTTGATGGCAAATCTTGAATAGTAATGAAATGATGATTGTAAGAATACCAATATAAAAAATATTGGGAATAATAATTTCTGAGGTTGTATTGCCCCATTCCATATAGCAGCCAATAGGAAGTCAAAGGACATTTTAAGAGAAATTTATTAAAATCGATTGCATTTGAAAAGACTATCTACATTTCAGGGCTTGCTTCAGGTTCTTTCCCTATGGATACAGATTATCTTTGTTTTCAGAATTGCTGAAGCCAGAAATATGGTCTGTAAGTCTGAGTGAACTTTCTTCACCTAATTTCAAATCTGCTTGAACTTAGTGACTTTGTATATTTGATTTAAGCTTCTTGGAGTTTGCATTCAATAAAGTAGAAGAGTATAGGTGAAGGGAGAAGAGATAGAAAATCAAATACAGAAATATCAAGGCAAGAAAAAGCTTGATATACATGCCACATGTGAATTAGTTGCTTCTCTTTTAGTATCTTCCGTGTTTTGCAGCACTGAAGCTTTCTGTGGGTAAATAATAATGAATCAAGTAGCCATTTTTGGCTTTAATGTAATCATGCACAATCTGTTTTTTCCTTCTTCAAGTTGCAGCCTTAGCAGACAACTAGATATTATGATTTATTTGTGTCCAGCTTTGCAAGATATTTTTCCAAAAAGTGAATCATAGTATGTCAGAAGACACATGCAATGGAGTGATCTATGTTGTTCTTCTGTTACTGTCTACTAGAAAGTCTGTCCATCCCTGGTTTTAATCACATCCACTAAGTGGTCAGGCGGATTCACCCTGCCAGCCAGATGATCTTGTTCAGTGTCCACTGCTGTTATTACAGACTGGAGGTCAAGTCTTTTATCTATTTTCTCCAAACTCAGTGGGACACAGTTTCTTGCTGGGATTCTTCGGAAGAAGGAGATAAATCTTATTGCTAATATCCCAGGAGGTAGTAACATGTCTTACTACGGGCATATATTCAGAATTTTTCCAGGCTCTGTGAACATAAATAAAGGCTTTTGAGAATCCTGTGGTTTTGTTTTATTTTTATATCTGTCATACAAATATCTCCACTTATGCAAAGCCTAATTGTGAATTGCCAGCACAGAGTCTGACAAGATTTTGCCTTCATTTTCTTGTCCATAGACAGGAATATAATGAAATCCCACTAACAATTCTATGACTACCTGGGTGTACAGGTAGTCTTTTGCAGCATAACCAGTTTACATTGCTTTTAATAGTTTTGATATGTGCCAAAGCCCTGTAAAATACAGTGCGGATAGATTTAGGGAATGGTGCTCTGTGTTAGTGCACTAACAGTAAATCCTGGATGGTGAAAAGCAGTGATTTTCTACCTAAGATCTGAATAGATGGACATAGCAGAGAGCTGTGGTCAATGACTCTATCCTGATGTAGGCCAGTGATGCGTGGTGTCCTTCAGGGCTCTGTCTTGAGACTGGTGTTCTTCAATATCTCCATCAGTGACATAGAGAATGAGATCAAGTGCACCTTCAAGGGTTTGCAGATAACATGACGCTGAGTGGTGATGTTGACAGACCTGAAGGGCAGGATGTCATACAGAGGAACCTGGACAAACTTGAGAAGTGGGCCCATGAAAAACTCAGGAGGTTCAACAAGTCTAGGTGCAAGGTGCTGGACTGGGTCAGGGCAATCCTGGACATGAGTACAGACTGGGAGAAGAAATCCATGGAGAGCAGCCCCATGGAGAAGGACTTGTCGGTTCTGGTGGATCAAAAGCTGGATATGAGCCAGCAATGTGCACTTGAAGCCAGAAAGCCAATTGTATCCTGGGCTGCATCAAAAGAGGTTGAGGGAGATGATTCTCCCTCTCTACTCTGTCCTTGTGAGACCCCGCCTAGAGTATGGCATCCAACTCTGGGCCCCCACATAAGTAAGACATGGACCTGTTACAATGGGTCCAGAGGAAGCCACAAAGCACCTCTTCTAGGAAGACAGGTTGAGAGAACTAGGGTTGTTCAGTCTGGAGAAGAGAAAGTTCTGGGGGACCTCATTACAGCCTTTCAGTACTTAAAGAGGCCTTAGAAAAGACAGGAAAAGGGACTTTTTACATGGGTAGATAGTGATAGGACAAGGGGGAATAGTATTAAGCTGAAAGAGGAAAGGTTTAAGTTAGATTTTAGGGAGAAATTCTTAACTCAGAGGTTTGTGAGGCACTGGAACAGGTTGCCCAGAGAAGTTGTGGATGCCCCATCCCTGAAAGTGTTCTAGGCCAAGTTGGATGGGACTTTGAGCAACCTGATCTAGTGGGTGGCATCCCTGCCTGCAGCAGGGAGTTTAGAAGTAGATGATCTTTAAGGTCCCTTCCAATCCAAACCATTCTATGATTTGAAGATCTGTGGGGAACACTACGTGACTTCTGAGTTGGCTGCAGAAGAGGACTTGAAAGAAATTTTTATGTTACACTACCTTTTATGTGAAATTTGGCATTTATGGGTCAAAAACAATAAACCCACTTGTATACAACTGTAAAATGGCTTATGCTTTGCTTTGTCTCTAAGCATTAATTTAAGACCAAAAGTTCCCATTGCCTAGAGCCTTTTTGGGTACTGTGACAACCTGCTTCATTTTTTTTTTTTTTCTGATATTGAACTGACAGCCAGATTAAATGTTGGTTGTAAAGTTCTTTCCCTCTCCCTGCTACTGCATTTAATGCATCCTAGCCAAATGAAATTACGTAGTTTTATAATAGAGGTAAGTTTATAAGATAACTTACTATAATATATTCATATGATATAAAAAAGTAAAAATCTTGCAATGCAAATTTATTATAAATAAAAATGCATTGCAAGAGTAAAGATATTTTAAAAGAATGGATTAATTGTGAAATTGTCATAGTATTAGAAACGTCAGGATCCCCATGCAAGCCACAGTTGGTCTAGTCTGCCCACATAATCCTTACTGTACTATGCAGACAAACTGGCTCTGTTTTGTACTATCTAATTAACTGCATTTAATGTAGTTGTTTCAGCAATCCTCAGCTTTTGTTTTTCTGACACTGGTTACTGTGCAGTCAATATTGAGGGTCATCCTTTTTTTTTTTTTTTTCCAAGTGCCACATCTCCTGTAAGTCTCTCTGAATGTGTCACCTTCTCATTTTCCACACAGACGCACCTCTTGCACTGGTTGCATGTTCCCTGTCCAGGGTGTCCTCTGCTTCCACCAACAGTACGAGAGGAGAACCAGTTCGAGGAGTATATTCCACTACTCTGTCCACATTTGATAATCAATGATGGGTCTTTCACATCCACTGTAAGATCTCTGGCATATTTTTTGAACAAAGAAGAAGGAAGAAGCAATGAGCTAGGGTTGCTGTCATAATTCTTTTAGCTCAAACTGGGCGATAGAGGTTGAGTTTGGCTGTTCCTCCCTGAAATGGTGGAACTTTTTAATGCTTTTTTTCTTGGCAAAGGATTAGCTGGTGACATACATTTTCCAAATATAAGAAGGTAGCTCAGATTCCATTTCTCCTTCCATGAGAAACCTTGCTGCCTGGTGGACAGCAAGCAACACAGCTCAGCTGTTGCTGCTCTAGCTGCCACATTTTTTGAACTGAGCCCAGAAACATTTTCTTTTCCTCAACTCTGTTCCATAATTGAAACGTGAAAAACAAATCGTCTATATGTCCTTCTTTTCTATAACTCTTTAAAAGAGTCTGGGGTGCCGTGTGGAGAGCTCCTACTGCACTGTATCCCAAAGAGCCGTTAGCTCTGAGAAAGAACTGTAACCATGAATTACACATTTTAGAGCATCAAGGAATGCAAATGCTTTTTTTCTAAATTATTCTTTATTATGATGTAATTGCTTAATTTTGAATTTGCCCTAACACGTGCTGAGAAACTCTGAGTATACTGCTGTACTGTGCCTTGATTTTCTTCTATGAATTCCTGCTGAGACAAATATTAGAACATATTTAATACAAATACACATTTATTCAATGTATATGTTCATATAAATACTGAAAAACAAGTGTTCTCAAACTTCTATATTATGGGCTGGAAAGGACTGGAAAGAATGCTTTGTGGAATAGATGCTCTTTTTTTTCCACCAAACAAATGAATTTGCATTCTTTTTTCTTTTTTAATTAGTTGGTAGTGGTTTGTTATGATTTTTAAAGCTGACTTTTTAACAATGGAAGTACAGGACCATGTGTAATTCAAACCTTGGGTACATGTTACCTGAGTTAGTTTGTAGTGAGAAAGGAGAAATGTCCAAGCTGTTGCAGATAGATTTGGTGACCTTAGTCAAACTGCTGAAATTCTCTGAGTGAAATCTTATCCCCGCTAAAGTCAAGAGGATTTTTGCCATTTATTTGAATGGGGCAAAGATACCACATTTGAATTCTGAATTGTTAATGAGAACGGGATAACATGTCTCTAACTCTCACAGCTCTTGTGAAGCTAATTAATCAGCAGAGTACTTTGGGATCTTCAGAAGTATAATAGAAGCTGCAAGTACTATTATTTGTTTGTCATGTAATTGGAAACCAGCAAGGTAAAAAGTCATTGATAAAAATCCACATCACAAGGTCATTTCTTTCAATGTTGCAAATCTCTTCTTCAATCAAGAGCTTTGTAACTGATGAAAAGTACAGCCTAATCATAACATTATCAAGTCAATTTAATTGGTGCTCTGGCAGCACATGAGATCATAATGAAGTCATTTTTGCTAGTTACAGGCTTAAAAATATTTTTATAGCACCCTTCATCCTAGTGGAAACTTTAAAAGCCTTACAGTCAGGATAAAGGCTTTCTGCCTCTGTTATAAAACTGCCTTTGTGTGGTGGATACCAGCTGTTTTAATCATGTCTAAAAAAACTACTGGTAAACATGATGTTACTGTGTTTATACTTAGCCCTTATGCCTATTCCATAGGTTGTATCTTTAAAATTAATGTTCAGATACATCAAGGTAAGGGGGTAGCACTTTTGGATTAGAAGGGTTCTGATTTTTTTCAAGGTTGAACACATGATAGGTGTCACTGTTGCTGAACCACAGTTTTTAAATATGCTCATGTCTGTGAAAATCCCATTTTTTTGCCAACAGAAAGGTCTAAATATTTCTGCCCGATATTCTTTTTCACTTTATCAGAAACTTAAAGCCCAAAATCTGATACTGGCTTCACCTGACATCCCAGGTGAAGGTTTGGAGTAAGAGTGATTATGTTTTAATGAGCACACTCTGTTACATGGAGTAGATTGCTTAATTTACCATAGTGCAAGCTTCTGTATTGCAACAGATGGACGTAATGTCATTTATCTTTTCTTTGCCCCAGCTCTTTCATAGCTGGAGTGACTGAAAGCTGGTGTGCCAGTATCAGCGTCTTCCTGCTTCTCATGCCTGTCATTGCTCCCCTCATTAAGGACCAGGGTGCCTGGGCACAAGTCCCCGCAGTGAGCTCCTGCCACTGACCACATGACACCTTGCCACGGCTTGTGGCCGGTGAAGAGCACACTGTGACTTTCAGATCTCTCTTGCTGTTTGCTCTTTTAGCAAGCATCTGATTAAAAAGCCCAATTTAAAATGCAGCCTTCAGAATAAGTAGCAAACGCAAAGTGGCCAAAAGGCTAAATGTTGTCACTCAAGAAGTGATGATGTTTATGAGGAAGAGAGTTTAAAATTAGCACCTTTCCTGCCTCGTTTCTCATTTCCATCTCCCTCCCTCCCTTTTCTGTGGACTCCTCTTCATCTTTGTCACTGACCAGGCTGCACAGCCTGCTTTTAATCTGGTGTGCCTGAATGCGTCTCAGGTACCGGCATGCTGAAGTTTCTTTTCGTTTCTGATGGACAGCGATGAGCTGTGACCTCCTCCCACAGACCAGCTGTGGCACTGAGCACTGTCTAAACAAGGCTGCTTTCCACTATGGTTTACTTGGAGAAGGGTGAGAAAGAGTGGCTGGCAAAGGAGGCAGGCTCCTGTGGGAATTCTGCAGGTCCATACAGATGCTTTGTCTTTTTAGGTAAAACCTCATATGTTAAGACAGAAAAAAATGTTACAAGAGCCCTGATAGAAAAGGCCAAGGACCTTACGAAGTAAAATAATGAAAGACAGACAGCACTTTCTTCCTTTCCCCTTGTTTAGCACTGCAGCTACATCCTTACCCATACTGAAGTCTATTACACCACATTGGCAGTGTAAAGGATCTTTCCGTGTAACATTTGCAAACCAGTGGGTATGGTTTTAGTTTCCTTGTCTGGTTCCCTAAGTACCAGCAACTTGTCAGGTTTGCCATAGAAGTCTCCTACACTCATCAGACTCTGGTTTACAGCCAATGCCTCAATTTGTTCAGAAGTACTAATAAAACCAGGAATCCCAGCCCCTCTCTCCTCAAAATATGCCAGGTTTTCAGGAAGCAAGAGAACATGTCACCCTTAAGTCTGGGACAAATCTTTGCTTTAGATGTTCCTGAATAATCTGTAAAAGTATGTACTTTAGGAATTGATGCCAACATTTAGTCTTTGAATATCATGAAGAAAATATTACAGCCAGTAGGCACTCTAAACAACCTGCACGTGTTTGCAGGGGACTACATCTCCAGTGCTCCTAAAGGCCCCCAGCTGCCGTTCTGAGTGCCTGCAACTGCTGTGTACACTTTTGACAAGTCTTTTACCTTCTCTAAGTCTTTGCAATGCTTAAGCTTATTGGAGGTAGAGCTTATTGTGCCATAATATATATAACCTGTGATACAACCAGATGTCATCTAAAGTTTAGGCTTTATATTTGCAAGTTCTTAACTTCAAATCTCGGTTTAGGCCTCTTACAAGCTTCATTTTGATGACATCCTACCCCAGTGAATTTTGTGATGAGTTTAGGTTTTCTTTTTACCTCGATCCACCTCATGGGTAACAGGTTTATCTTGTTAGTTGTCTTTCTGGTTAAACCTGCAAAGGAAATACCAAGTTCATTATAGATGCAACTTGGGAAGTTATGGTCCTCTCTGGGTGATCTGGTGGAGGTGAGATGTGATGCTGTGCTGGCAAGTGTACTTTGAAATGAACTGAAAGTCTGGTCATTTATGCACAGCAAAAAAAACGAAAAACAAACATTTAAATCTTTTCAGTTGTGTATAGAACAACTAAGTGTATTTTGTTTCCCTGTGTTTTCAGTTATTCAGATATGTTTCTTTTCAAACTTTGTTTGCTGCAGGATTTAATCATAACTACTCAAAAATCAAGTGTTCAGTTTTCATTGGTTCAGTAGGCACTTGTTATTTTTTGTATACTCTGAAAAGATGCTCAAGAACTGTTAGTACACATATTGCACTTAATTTGCTGGCTTAATATTTGCACCAGTAAACACAGTTTCTTGTGTTTCTGCAGGTTTCTAATCAAATGGAATGGGAAGATGATTTAAGTTGCCTGCCTTGCAAATTTGAGGAAATAGCTTGAAAATTTTTTAACAGTAGTTACTTTCTCCTGGTCAGTAGCCACAGAACCTTATAAACAATGACAATATTACCCAACAGTCAAGACAATTGCTTGAGAAAAACCCTTTTTTATTTCAGACAAAGAGCGGGAAAGAGCATTGTGTAGGGGAGTGAAATTTCAGGGCAGCAGCTCCACTGAGGGCTTGTTAAATCTTTCATTTGGGCCATTCACCTGCTGCTTATAAGCAATGAAAATGGTAGGCAGCAGATGTGAAGGCTAGGAGGGGCTATAATAACGTGCAAAACAAGTTGGGTGACTATACAGAATTGAGAGTTGAAGGATTGAGACTTACTCTTTTGTATTTGAACCCCCACCCCCCATGTTATTATGATCCGCCAAAAAACTTTAAAAACTTTCTTTCAAAGCAAATCATGTAAAAATATGAAAAATAAAATGAATAAATAAGCGCTTCCAATTTTTTTTTGAGTAAATGAAAAAAAAAAAGTAATCTTGAACATGAAAATTCTTGATCCCTGCATAACTCTCATTAACATTCACCAAGGCTGGAATATGACCCTCTGATTATGTGAGGTTTAGAATACATATAATTTCCCTAATGTGGATGATGAAAAAAGTCTGCTTATTTTGACCGCCAGAATGGAGGTTGGTTTTTCCTATATTTCATCACACACCATGCTGATATTGCCTCCCATAGAAATGTTTGTGTTTTAATTTAAATCAGACAATAAAAGATTTTGAGATCTGGTAAATTAGGAACAAAGGCAAAGGCTTTGTGCTCTACTGCCTAGAGTGTAACTATTATGGTTGTAGTAATGTGCTGTGAGAAGCCATTGGCATGCTAAAAATACACTACTTTAACAATAATCCATGCATAAAAGAGCCTGAAAGGAGATATGGCATATACCTAATGAATTCTGGACCTTTTCCATGCTTACCAGTTTTAGGATTTGAAAATTGCCAACCCTTCTTACTATGTTATAATGTTTAAACTTTAACTAACAAACAAACACAACCCCCCTAAATGAATTCAGCAATAGTAACAGGAATTGAATGCTGTATATGCTAAATGACTGGGGTTTGTTTTTTTTTTTTAATTTGAGAAAAAAGAAGTCAGATTTTATATATATTCAAAACAGATGCATGATTGTAAATACAGGGTAGTTGTAATATTCCAAGCACATATTTAGGGACTTCCTCCCTTTTCCAAATCTCACTCAAGTGGAACATACACTCATTTCTGTAACAAAAATTCTTTCTACTCTATTGGCAAAATGAATAGCATCAACTCAAAATATTTAAAAATTTAGTCACATCCACATTTCGCAGCCTATAAGGAGCTTTCACGCTTTTGGGCTCGCTTTAGATCTTTAATACCCTTTCCTTTTGTGTCAAGGAGCTCACGAGGCGTAAAGAAGCACTGATAAACCCACTTAGATCCCTTCCTGGGCCGTCACCTCTCCCTGCCAAGCGGCTTTAGGTGGTAACTGATCTGTGACAGGCTGCCAGTCAAACAGAGCATTTCTGAAAGCTGACACAAAAGACTGAGCGCCGGAGAAAGGAGAGGGAAATAAGAAAAGAAACCAAAGTGTATCAGCGCCTCCCGCTCCCAGCCCCCATGCCGCAGCCAGGTTCATGGCAGGGGCAGCCCCACAGCCCGGCGATAGCGATCGGTGGCGGCCCCGGGCACAGTGACAGTGGGACCCGCAGTGACACGGGGATGCTGTCAGCGCCGCCGCTTCCCGTGGGAGCGGGGGGAGAGGGACACGGGAACGGGGGGAGGGAGGGAGGGAAACAGGGAAAGGCATCCTGTGGCCGCGCTCCCGGGGGCGCTGGGGAGCGGCCGGGGGGCGAGGCACCTTCGCCCGCACGCCGCCTGTCCCGGCGGGGGAAGGTGGCAAACCTCCTCCGGGATAAATGATTTTGTGCTGCCGGAACAGTGGCCACATCTCTCCGTCCAGGGGCTGCGGCTCCAAGACACCCTTATAGCACCTTCCAGGGCCTGCAGAGGAAACTGGAGAGGGACTTCTTCACAAGGGCATGTGGTGATGGAACAAGGGCTAATGGCTTCAACCTGAAAGAGGGTGTGCTTGCATTAGATATTAGGAAGAAATTCTTTACCGTGAGGATGATGGAACAGATTGCCCAGAGAAGTTTTGGATGCCCCATCCCTGGGAGGGTTCCAGTCCAGGTTGGATAGGGCTTTGAGCAACTCGGTGTAAATGGAAGGTGTCTTTGGCCATTGCAGAGGGGCTGGAAGTAGATGGTTTTAAGGTCCCTTCCAACCCAAACCATTCTATGGTCCTATGATTCTGTGATTAGAGAAGGACAGTAGCAGAGAGAGTGGGACCTAAAAAAAATCTACCAGACAAAACCCCACCTTCTAATGAGAACCTTGAAGTTTTATTACTTGTTTTATCAAGGAGAACATTAAATATTTTGCAAATACGTTGCTGGCTTGTTAAAACTTGCTCGAAATTGTTCTGCCACCGCTGTTACAAGAGTGACTGCAAGAACTTTGAAAGCCCTAAGCTTGTGCCTCTGGGTGAGCTCACTGCAACATTTCTCACTCCGTATCTCTCAGCCCGTGGGGGTCTTGCGGTTGCAGCAGGAAAGTTGCAAGTTCTGGTTATTCTTGGGTTTGTTTACGGGGCTACGATGACCTTCAAAGCCAAACAAAACTGAGTGTTCCTTGCCACAATTTGAATGTTGCCAGTGGGATCACAGGAGCTGCTGGTGGTGTGGAGAGGGCTCCTGGCTGCCCAGACACCCCAGCACCAGAAAAGTTAATGAGCTGCTCTACTGGTTTGCATTGACCTCACATCACCCATTATGCCACAAAGCAGGATCAGGCATTTCAGGACCCAGCTTCTTCTGTACTTTTTTTCCCATCTCTGGAACGTTTCTTTCTGAATTTGTACAAGGCGGAGGGTCTGGTGGAGAAGAAAATTAAGTCAAATCTGGGAGAATTATACCCTCCAAGATCTCAGAGTACCTTAAGATGACATGCTGGAAGTGACTTTGCACTGTCCATCACTCCATTTAGTATCCAGTTTATCATACAATTTAGTAACTTTGTTGAGGGAATCATCTACTACAAAGGAGAAATATTCACATTTTTTCTAGTTTTAGATCCTTCAACACTAAGTTGTGCAAACATGCTTAGACCAGATTCAACAAAATTTTATTTTTTAAAGTCTAAAGTAATTTCTCTTACTCTGTCATGAATGGAGAATTATTCTACGCTCAAGTCCTTAAAAAGGCAAAAGGCTCAGCACACTAAGTCTTGGCTTATGCTGATTGATGCCTTTATACAGCAGGGAATACTCCTACAGGCAGCAGTTTTCCAGTGTAGCTCTAGTAGGTGAGAGTGGAGGAAGCATCCCACAGCCTCTGCTCTGAGCAGAGCAGATTTGTGAAGAACCCTTTTCAGTTCATCTCCTGTTCTGAACTGTTCTCTCCAGGTGGTCCCACCAAATCACAATGCCTTTCTTTTTCAAAATTCTGTTATCTGATGGGTAGACCTGGTAAAGAGAGGAACATATTCTTCACTTAAAATAGAAAGCAATTTTCATTACTCACAAAAACTTAAGGTATATTTATTTACTGAGGGACAACTCATATGTTTACTTCATTGTGAAAATCTGCAGCCTTATTTTGGTTTTTTTTCAATCTTTTAAGAAAATCTCTTTTTTTATTTTTTTTTCTCTGCCTCAGGCATTAACCTTTTCTTCCTACCTTTAAAACCACTGACAAAAAAAGAGTACTGGGCAAAAGAAAGAGAATGGAGAAGGTGAAGAAAAAACATTATACTTGAAAAAGAGTAAATCAGGGAAGTAAAATATCCATATCCTTATTCCTGATTCATCTTTGGAGTAATGCCCACCTTGGTCCTAGGCATTCATAATCTGGCATTTGGCAATTTTTTCCAACTTTATCTATCTGGAAGAGTGAAAAAGAGCTGTTAGGGGTTTTTTCTTTGGTTGGTTGGTTTTTTTTTGTTTTGTTTTGTTTTTTACAATACCAAGTGGAAAGAAATAGGGAAAAAGGTGGGAGAATGTGATTTTATTTTGGAGAAAGTGCCCTACAAGCAGGGCTTGACTTCTTTTACAACAGATCAAATATCCTACGCGCACTGTTAAGGAACTGTGTAACACATCTTTTACTACTGACACCTGATGAAGTCCTCCATGGTTGGGTTTCCAGAAGCATTTTTGTCATAAATATGTCCTGTTGCCATACATTCATAGCCTTTGGGCTGAAACTGTAACTATTCATGTATACTCTGCAACCAAAGAATTTATTTTTGAAACTTCTGAAATCCTTTCAGAATTCTTGAATTATGGGCATGTGTAAAACAGAGTATGCTTTCATTGTGTTTAATAGGCAGTGAAAAAAAACCCAAACCCAACAGAAAATGGGCACTTTTTAAGGAGAAAACTAAAGCAAAACCAACTGAGAGCTGCTGATTTTGACTTGGAAGACAAAACAACGTTTCTGTTCAAAGGCTTCTCAAATTAATAATGAAAAATGGTATTTAAAAAAATATATTCCCATGTTTTTGAACTTTAGGACATTAGATAGGTTGGTTTTTAAAACATATTAAAAGGTGAATCCTAAAGGGAAATTTATGAAGTTATTAGTAGAGCTTATTGAGCTTAGACACTTTTCCTGACATTATTTACTTTTTCCCTTCCTGGCCTGAGGCTTCTGGAAAAGCTGAAAGCACCTGATTTCATATAGATTCTCTGTGCATAAAGGAAATCTTAATTACCTGATTAAACTACTCAAAGCAGAACAATAATCTTCAACACTGAGAAAGCTAAAATGTTATCTATAGATTAAGACATCTAGATTTTTTTCATGTCATGAACATTTTGAGGTTTTGGCTAAAAAATAATAGGAATCATCTGGTTACTATACAAAATAGTTGTAATAGCATTAAATATTTTTCTCTTTTATTTGAACAACGTTGTGTTACAGAACAGTACCAAAAAGCAGCTTAATGGAAGATAGGAACACATTTCTCTCCCATACAGTTAATTTTGATAGGTAAGCATCCAAGTTAAATGCTATAGTAAGCTAAAAGAGTTTTCCATGAATTAAATTATACACATTAAATACACTTAAATGTCATTTAAGATCACAGCCAAAATTATGAAGAATGGAGGCATTGGAAGATATTTGTTTATTGGTAATGTCTCATCTTTTTCTGATGGCATCTACATTTAATAGTGAACATGTAGATAATTTCCCATTTGAAGCCATGACTTCTGTTCCCCTTCTAGCATTTTCAAAACAAGTTTGCTTTCAAACTTCACACAAAGCAAATATAGAAAAAGAAAATCAATTCTGGTACAAAATAATTAAGATGCATCTGAAATATGAGATTTTGTGTCTAAAAGTAGTGGCTCGGTCCTCAAGCTTTGTCACACATTTGTCCAGTTATAGATACTTCAGGTCATTATTTAAAAGATTATGTAGCTGTTTAGTGTTCTTTTCTATTTTCCAGAAAAGAGGATGCATTCTTTAAAATGCATTCTCTACTAGCTTCTGTCAGTCTGCACCATAAGGGGCTAAATTAATTTTATAATCCTGAGAACATTATGATGGATACTTGTAAGCACTTTTGCTGTCTGACAGTGAGCCTGGCATAGTTTGAGGTAGAAATCTACTAATACTTCCTTTTTTTTGTGAGATTTTGTATGGGTTTATAGACATCATAGTCTCCACTAAATGCACACCAAGTCACATCCACTAAGTCTTGAGGCTAAGCTATAACCCATGGGGAACAGAACAGAATTCTTACCATAGATCACATGAACTCCAATAGTACTAGAAACATTCAAGGGCACCTGCATTGGTTTATACCACATTAATATTTCATAGGTAGGTTCTATCCTTAGAAACAGGCCCGACTATCAACTTCTCAGGTAGAAAATCTAAAATTTCCTAATTTTAGAACACTGTAATTTAAAAGATGAAGAACATGAAGAAGTATTAGTGATTCATAAAACTACATCCTTGGAGATACTCAGATCTTGGCTGTACAAAATCCCAAGCATCCTGATCTATACTGGTTCTCTGTTGAATTAGGTGCTGTACCAGGTGATTTCCAGAAGTTCCTTACCAGTTAAAAGTATTTTAGTATGCTGCACATTGAAGAAGCTACTTACAGGTGGCAAAATCTAAAATAATGGCAGCAAGTCTTACCATTTGTGACAAAAGTTGATTATGCTGTCTGGTGCTTTTCCATCCATCACTGCATCACCTGCATGAAATAAAAGAACTTCTGTGTGCTTTTAAAGCCTGAGGAAAACAGTTGTGGTCACCTTGTCTGATTGATTCCCTTCACCTACTTGTTTCTGCTGCACCAGTGATCCCCAGCATTGTCAAGGTCTATTCAAATTTGTGTTCATGTCTTTATAGCACCTAGTTAGAACAGAATGGGATACTTTCAGAACTGAATGTCAAGACCCCGTCCTACCTGAAATGTCATTGGCTGCCTCATATACATCTCCCACAGTCCTGTTTCTGTGTTGATAGGGAAAAAACCTTTGAGTTTCTTTAGGCTGTGGCTCTTATGTGATGACTCACAAACCTTCTGGGCTACAGGAAAGGTTTCTGGTTTGGCCAGAATGATTGAAAAGGTGGTTGCCTGCTGTGCAAAACTAAGAGGCTTCACAAGTTTTCTGGTGCCAGGAGTCTGTTTTACATAGCAGGATGATTCACGTGGAAGCAGCAGAGGATCTGCTGGGTCAACACAAGGCCTGTCTTGCACAGGGGACTTTTCGTGATTATTTTTTTGTGTACAGTTGAGAGTTAATTTTTTAATTTTAGACTTAATTTTATTTTCCTGTTATATCAATGTTGTTTTAGAACTCAGTGTATTCTGTGATTCCTTTAAGAATAGCTATTTGCAAACCTAAGCTTAGCTAAATTAAAAAAAACCCAAAACACACACACGTATATATACATACACATATATTACTTACAAATTTAAACTCATCTAAATTAAAGCTTTGGTTGGTAACATATTGCATCTTTGATTTAGCTGAAACATTGTCTCCTAATCTACAATATTTGAAAGTATTTTAAAGTACCGTTCACACCTTGCAAATCAGCTTGCAAACTAAGACTGTCCAAAAGTTCACTTGAGTTCAGGAATAAATTCATGGATAACCAGAAGGCAAGCATAAAAAGAAAAGAATACTCATCTCTAGTGTTTTCAGCAATTCCTCATGCCAGAAAATCCTCACATGGAAGATAGCTAGGCTGAATTGACATGTGAATTGGAAAGGCTAGATTGCTGTTATGTTGTGGGTGGGCTCTTCAGACTTCAGAATTTATAATGTTTTTATTTAAAACCTAAATTGGATTTCTAGGCATGTATAGTATACATCACTTTAAAATTATTGGAGTTCTTCATATTGTTAAGAGTGCTTCAGTTTGAAAGAGTAAGGCTTTCCTGCAAATGCCAAGTAAATTGCTCTGCAAGTCCAGAATCTTTGATCACCTCTGAATTGAAATGCTTACGAAAGATGTTGTAGTGTTCTAATAATTTTACAGCTCTCTCTGATTCATATTCCTAGAACCCCAATCATTCCAAATTGAAGAGCCCTCATTATTTTCAAGTTTTCTATGAAGTATAAAATGATTTAAGATTATTCTGCAGCTTTTCGTTTTTTATTTTGCAAAAAATAACTTTTTTCCTGTTCTTTTTTTTTTTTTTTTTCCTTTTTAAAGACCAGCCTATGCAAGCTGGGCAACATTATGAGCTAATTCAAACATTTCATGTTTAAAATGGAAATTGAACCAAATTCTCTCCAAATAGCAATGATGATGGCTGGGGGAAAAAGAAGGGAAAAAAAAAAATCCCTGCCTCTAAAGCCGAGAAAACACAAAGTAAGAGGCTGTCAGTGATCCTTGCTGGGAAAAGTGTGAAGAACAAGAAACATATTGTCACTGTTCAGATGCGGTCAAGGTGAAGTGGGGAGACTGAATGAAAGTTACAACAATGTGACAAAAGAGAGACACAGATCCATTTAGTCTTGGAAGGAAGAGAGCAGGAGGCACAGAAGGCTAGTTCACGTGTTACTTCTAAGCTGATTTTTGCTGTCATTTTATCATACAATTTCAGAGGGAAATGATGTGTGCCCTTTTGTATCTCCTGACTTCGTCTTTTAAGAATAACCTTAGTTTCTTTCTCACTAGTGACCTTGTTCTTTTTAAACACATGGCAGTAGTATATTGTTTATAAGTCACATAGCCTTTTAAAGAAAACTCTCATCACTATTTCATGTTAGCTGTAGAGCTTTTTATTGTGGTGTTGGGTGGGGATTTTTTGTTTGTTTGTTTTTGTTGGGTTTTTTGTTTGTTTGGCTAGGTTGTGTGTGTTTTGTTTTTTTTTTTGTCTGAACACATGCACTGAATGGTCTTTGTTCCCAGTGGCTCATTGTTGAAGAATAAACAAGGGCAAAAAAGAAGTGTTCTGGGAGAGGAAGCACAGCAGCCAGATGGGGATCCCTATGACTGCACCCTACATTGCTATGAGTTGTACACAAAAATCACGCACCTTACTTCCTGCCTGGCAACCCACACCTGCTCCTTCTAGTCTTGTTTGGGGAGTTAGAGTGAGGTCCACCTACAGCCTTTCCAAAATAAACGGGAGAAAATGAGTCTCAAAAGCATTACGATCTAGATGGAGCAGAGTTGTGCTGACATGTGAAAAGAGAAGGGGATTGGGGAACCCATCTGCCAATGCACAGATACTTCAACAGTTAAGGCAGAAATTGGTGTGGACTCAGGATGAAAAAATGGTAGATCAGAGCAAGAGGTTTTAAGTGTTTCACAATTGTATTACTAAGGAGGTAGCCTAGAAAAATCTGGAAAAATCTGGAGATTTTTCCACATTGAAACAAAGGATGTGGTCCATTACAACTTTGGCACTTCCAATCATTTGAGAGAAACAAATTGTAGCCTTGTCATACCTTCCATTGAAAAAGGTCTGCATTTTTTCTTATTTTGCTTGTTAAGAGTTATGAGGCACCTTGGGATGATGAATACAGCTGCTGTGAGTTTGGATGCTGGTTTAAAACTCTCTGCTCTTGATGCTATTGTAATGGGGCTTGTGAGCCTTTTCTGCTGCACTTGTTACCCTTAAAGAGCATGTTTATGTCTGTGCACCGAAGAGCTTATACTACCTCAGGAGGTACCGTGTGTTTACAGCTGGGGGAACAGAGGATGGGCTCTCTTTATACAACTCTGCTTTTGGAGGTGTAACAGAGCAGCAGGATGATTTCATAGCACTGTGAGGCAATAACATTAGTTCAAACCTATCTTACCCATGTGGAAACCAAGTGTAGAACAGCTGCTCTTATTTAGGACATGGTGTTCTCCAATATTTCCAGTGAATCATTAATCTTAAACATATTTATAAATAAAACTTACAAAGCTAAAAATGTAATTTGGAAATCTGTTAAGAATAATCAGGCTCAAAATCTCCTCCTGGACTTTTTGTGGCAGGTATCTGAACCTATAGGGAGAATGATTTGTTTCTTTGCTGCTGTACCAGGAAACATTTAGTGAAACTGCTATTTCCCTTGTTCCTCTCTATTTAAGGTTCCCTGTTTTTTATTTCTTGCACTTTTCTTTCTTTATCCCTACTCCTCATATATCTAGCTTTTTTTATTCCCTTTTTCTTAGCTTTCCCCTAAACTCATGATTCTTTTCACTTTCCCATTCCCACTATTTCTACTGTTTTTCTATTTCTTTTGAATCCTTTCCATCTTTCTTGCAGAAACTCCCTACTGCAAGTCCTTCACCAACCTTCGTTACTCTTCTTGGGCCCACTTCTGGCTGAAATCTGGAGCTGTTACAGAAGTTCCTGTAGGCAGAAGAAAAGTTGCCAGTGTTTGTCTGCCTGTGGTTCAGATGTAGAGTAATTGCATTTCAACTTTCTGACTGCTTGGGATTTTGGAGAGATTTTGGTGAACAGTCTCTCTGTCTATTAAGAAATGCTCAAACTACAGGGTACCTATTAATTTAATTTTAATATTTGCATAATCAGTAGTGTCAATTACTTTTCACTAATATCCAAACTAACATAATTTTCCAAATTATAGAAAACTCAATTAAAAATTATATTTTATTGTATGCAGTGGTCTTTTGGACAATCAAATACTTAAAAGAATAAATATTATTTTTTTAATTTGAGGATTAATACTTCTACCATGTTTCAATTTACATAGGTACAAAAAAAGGCAAGTTAAAAATAATTCAGTATTTTTTTCCCCTCTAAGGGTATCTCTTATTGTTGTACAGCTTGATGCTATGTAACACCAGAGGTTTAATTAATATTTCTGATTAATTTTTAAGGTCATCTTTATTGATGTCATTCTATCATATTCTGAATTTTGAGATATACTGTTCCAAAAGGTGAGTTAATAAGTAAATTGGTCTATTAGGTGCATTGGTGCATTAGGTCTTTCAGCTCCCAGGAATTTGTTAAAGACAACTGCACCAGACCACATTGTTTTGGCCTGGTTATTCCAATCTGCAGTCCTTCAGTTTCAAAACTGAGATACCAAATATTATAAATCATCACTATTATGTTTAGTACTCTCAAATTGAAATTTGCTGTTTTCACAAGTGCAAACCCCATTATGTGTGTTACACATCACTGAGAGAGAAACACTTTTTCCTGGTTTGCTGTCTGTAGTTGTTTCAGATACATTTATAAGAAGAGGTCTTCCTATGGTATCTGTAAATCACAAATTACCTTTTAGCTATGCTGTGTTTTAAAGTAATGTTAACATATTAAAATAAAGGTCTGTATGTTGTTTGTAATGCCCATGACTAATTGCTGTGTTTTATATGGAATATACCACCCATACTGAAACTGGTTATTAAATATGCTGGATCAGTTTACTGGTGCCTCTAATACAGTTCTGTAACGAGGGACTACTTGTAGCATCAAAGCAGGGGAGACATTAGTTTTTTTCCACTATAGCCTCTGACCTGAAAGCTTTGCTTTTTATCTCTATATAAAAGGAAAATATTCTTTTCAAAGAAGCCTGGCTAGAAGGTGGGTATTTTCTCCATTGTAGAATAAGAGCCTGTGAAAATAATCTACAATTTTTCATCTTTGTTCAAAGTATTGTTTCTTTTTGGAGATCATGCCTCTTAGAGAGTGAAAACTCTTGCTTTCAAGTTATAGTGACTGGGAAGTGCTTTCTAAATCCTGAGGTACTTCTGTTTTCTCTAATGCTGTTAGCCTGAAGAAAGGTGATGGAACATTTCTATTTTTAAAAGAAATGTAAAGATAGATATTGTGTAAGAGAAAGATAATAAAGTTTGAGATATAATTCATACTCAAAATAATGGCTAAGGTCCAAATCTAATTAATTTTGCACAGGGTTTGTAAGAGAGCAAATACTGATAAATTCAAACTATATTTTATCTTACAGATGTTTCCAGTTTCTTTTTAAAAATGAAAAAAAAAATCATGTAACAAGTGATATTTCTTAAGTATATTTGAACTTTTAAATCTATGGATTGGGTCATCTTTTCTTCTGGCCTTTTATGTGTCAGATTTTTGTGTGTAATCTAGCTAATCTTGTTTCAGTTCACCATTTTAGGATTCTTGACCTTTTGGCCTTGAGATTCTTAGGGAGAACTTGGTCATCAGAAGCATCTAAGTACACAATGCAAAAAAATGTTTTGATGTATGACCTGCACAATTACTTTTGAGTACTTGTTGCCTTGTTCGGAGGCAATCACAGGGAACAGAGTGCTGAGTTAAACAAACATAGGTGCAGTAAACAGAAAAATGGGCACATGATATCATGAATTGTTGGTTCTAAAGATATTTCAATCCTAAATATAAAATTAGCTTCAAAATAATTTCCTAAATTCATAGGCATTGGTAGTTTTACAGATAGTATATATCGCTGTACTTGTATGATCTGGACTTCAAGGTTTCTAATATCATCTGAAACTTTCTTTTTCACCTGTAAGTGGTTGTTGCAATGACTTTTTCTTAGAATCCAAAAGAGAAACAGAAGAATCATCTCATTTTTTTTTCTTTACTTATTTATACTAAGTCTGTATTAAAGATGTGTTGTTTGGCTTTTTCTGTTGTTGTTTGATTGTTTCTTTTTTGGTTCATTGGTTGGTTTTTGTATGCTATTGCTATGGCTACTTTGGGTATTACTTTCTTCATTCCACAGTTCATGGCTTCTGAGATGGCATTAAGTTTTATTCAGTCTATGACAGGTAACTCACAGTGGTGTTAAGCCAATGATTAAGTCAATGAAAATTCACTGGTTTTGTGGATGTTCTAGTGGGACCTTCTTATAGAGGTGAATAGTTCCTATGAGGGGGGGTGTTTTAAAATTTAGCCTGGGTTTAACTGCTCTTCCACACACTTCCTAAAAATTGCTTAGCCAGACGAAGGGTGGCACAGTCCATTTCTGATGTAATGGCATATTTGAAAAGAAAATTAAGTTTCTCAATATTCCCTGTAAGACTTCATAAATAAATTTCAATATTTCTTCTGCTGGAAACAAGCTGTATATTTTGTTTTGGTTTTTAATAAAGGTACATAAGTTCATTATACTTGTAGAAGTGCAAGCTAACATATATTTTTAAACATAAATATTTTTATTTTAAAAATTACAGGTGGTATTACTTTAAGCTTTATAGAGTGTCCTATCACATTTTTTAATACATTGTTTTTCTTCTTTGGTTTTTGAACTAAGCAAAGACTTTTTTTCTTGCAGAGTTAATTTTCTTAACAGGAAGCACATATGTGTCATTAAGTTATATATATTTTATCATGTGTTAGACATAGTAATAAGTATGTCCCTAAAATATTTTCCATGAACCTTGTAAGTGGAAATGTAAGATGCAGAAAGAGGAAACAGGGTTTGTGGGTTGTTTGCTTTTTTGCTTTTTTGATTGTTTATTTTTTTGGGGGGGGGGTTTTGTTTTTTTTTCTGTTTCTCAGATTTTAATAATTAAAAATTTAGAAAATTCAAAATGTTTTCAAAATGTAAATGTAAGTAAATTATGTATTACACTTGTCTAGATAGTTGGAAGAATCTGAAATCTGCCAAAAATGAATATTTTAGCTTGCATTCAACTAATATGCCAACTTATGGTTACTTACGTTTTACTCCTGTTTGCTACAGGTGAAGTGGGTGAATATCAGACAGCTCATTATAGAGACAAGCATGCTGCATTCCCGAAGTAGGATGACAGAACAAGTCATGGTATGTATTGTAATTTCAGTGCTACAATACATCTTCAAGCTGTCTGAGGTAAAATGCTTACTAAGCACTGCATTGGGGCTGTCAGATTTCTTCATGGGGTGGTAATTAAATTGAGGCAGCTCTACCGTTCATTTTGTGGAACTAAGCCAGAATTATCTCTATCCTAAAAATATTCTACTGTAGACTGCTGGTTGTAGCAGAAGCACAGTTTTTTGCATATAAATTCTCTTTCATGGAAAACGTCCTATTTCTCACAGCTTTTTCTTACCTCCATAGGTTGTGGGAGAGGAGATCTGTTTTGTCACTGGAGTAGTTTAAGTCTGAGGGAAACTGGCTGTCAAAGATTATGTCTTGCTTAAGACTGCAGACACTTGGGCTGGATTCCAGTTGTGACTAATGGGGGTAAAGGATTGATGGTCATTGTGGCCAAAGGTGGCATTAAAGTTTCCTGCCTGATTTACAGTGTTCTCAGCCCTGATATAATTTAGAATAGCCAGGGGCCCACTCAGCCACGACTGGCCATTGCCTCAAAAATAAAGCTGAATGGCTATCAGGATGCAATGCAATAAACGAAAAGGAAGCTGCTTCTCATCATTTCTGGAGACCAGCTTCATTAACAAAACATGTGGGAGCTGCCATGCTGGGTCAGACCCAAGTTTCTCATAGCTCAGTAGTGTCTCTGCCAGAGCTCTAAAAATCAGTGCTATTCCAAAGTGACCCTGGCTCAGAAACAGTGCTGAGATGGAGAGCTCTAGCACTTTCAGTGTCTCAGTCTGTTCTTCCTGAGACAAGGAGGTGAGAATTGCAGGTAGCTTTAGTGATATAGCCACACAATGGACTTACAGAGCAGCATGATTACATTCTTGTTTCCTTCTCTGCTTTCTAGTGAATCTGACCTTCCCAAAATTTTGAAGTTACCTAAAAGCTTGTGGTGAGATAGGCAGCACAATTGTTACTAGTTCAATGTCAAAAGTGTATGCAACTCATCTAACTGCAAATTTGATTCCAAAGATATTTTTTAAGATCGAAAAAAGTGAGGCTGATGTTTAAAGGAGGCTCTCATAGAATGAGTTTCTTATAATGCACAAATGAGTTTATTTTGTAATTCAACATTCTTTAAAAATTGTTTGGTTTGATTTCAGTTGATTTAGTCAGAGATTTAGAACCAAAACTGATGGGGAAATAGCATACACATGCAAAACAGTTTTCAAGTGTACAGAGTGGAAGAACTGTTAGTGGATTATCTGGAAATAGATGAAATCTCCTCTAAAAGCTGTAGTTTAAATGATCTGGGTTTTTTGCAGGAGTTTTTAGTGTTTTTGTTTTAGGTTTGGTTTGGTTTTTAATGAAATGGTGGTGAATAGGAATGCATGATGAGAAATGCTGAAAACCATTGCTGTAAGATTCAGAATATGATCAAAAAGGTTCTAAAGAAGAAACTAATTCTTGAAAAAAAATTGTCAAAATAATAATCCTTTTGCAAACAGAAATAAATAAAGAAATGTATGGAAGTACTTAAATCAGTGTCCAGTAAATAGCTACATTAACCAGAAAAGTATTACATTGCAAAGAAGTTGGATGGTTTGACTTCTCAGACTCCCAACTCATGAGGGTTTAGCTATAGTCAGAAGAGAGAGAAAGGTATGGATTCCTATAGGGAATTCAGAATAAGGATCTGAACTGACTCACCTTGAAGCATAATTTGTCATCAAAGGATATTGTGACAGATGACAGTGCAACTATTTCATTAAGAAGATTTCTTATACCAGTATCTGATTATGTAAAAGCTTTTTGTTGTTGAAAGCTGTGCTTTGCCATTTTAAAATATATATGTATGAATCTGGCTCAAATATCTTGTATATCACAAATATGCCTTTTGGAAGATATAATTTTCCTTATTAATTCATAATTTCACCCTGATTATTGAATTTTGAAACACAGTGTCTGCTTGCTTATTTGTAATTTTCTTTTTCGTGTGTTAAACCATGCTATATATGTGTTCACATCTTTTGATTTTACTGGGTTTTTTTCTGGTTCCCTTGTCAAATTTGTTTCCTTCTGTTTTGATCTATTATACCTAATGAACAGCAGTTTTCACTTAGACTAATCTTTATGCTTGTTTGAATTTTAAATAGTATATTGTAATGGTATTAGTGATGTAACACCGAAGTCCCTAGTTCCACAAAGGCTGATTCGTGTTACTCACTTTGTGCGGTCTGAACAGTCCCATTGGATTTCAGGAGTTACACACACATAAAGCTTTGTGTGCTAATTGCTTTTAAGGTGCTCATTTTCAGTATTACAAAACCCTATTTTAAGGACTGTTGCTCAGATCTGAAAATGCTCATTTTACTGGAAACAGTTGTAAAAATATGTCCTCAGACTGGATCCTGGAGAGCAGAATTTTAATCTGGAGTAAATTAAGCATATACCTTGAGGGATACATCCTGACCAGCAGCACTTAGTGATTATCTGACAATCGTTTAAACTCTTGAAACATATATATAGCTTTATTTTTGTACTAAGGTTTTCACAGTTGCAGTTCATAGCACAGAGCATGAGGCAGGAAATGCAGTACATTTGATTCTGTCCCCACATTCTTCTACTTGGAGGAAAGCAGCTAGAATAGCAGGCAGTAATTAGCTTTCAGCCAAATTGTGTATGAAATTTTAGTCTGTAGACTCATTGCGCCTATGTCAGCCTGAAGATTAAAGGCTTCTTAATTACAGAGTGACACAGCAGCTGAGCAAGCTGTGAAGGAGCTGGTGGGGTTTGTTGTGTAATAACTGATCTGTGGATCACTGGAAGAGCCTGAATCTCTGTGTCCAGTCCAGACAAACAGAAGTCTACCTCCTTGTACCTGTCTATTTTAGTAGGTCATCAAATACCACTGGGGTCCACAATATAGCTGACACAATTTCTGCAGTGCCGGAAACATAATATTAATTTAGATGTTAGTTGCATAGACCCCAATAAAGTTAATGTTTATCCATCCTTGCTTTTGGCAGCATGCTGCAGCTTACTAATTAATTTGGTTGCTGTTTGTACTTTTTTTTTTCTTTTTACCACTGTGGATATAATGAATAGATTTCAGGTGTTCTACAGTCAAGAAGACAGCTGTGCATAATGTGCTCTGAAGTTATATTGAGGTTATTCTTCAAGTTTTGTTATTAGCAGAAAATGGAAAATATTCTAATCCGTTTATAAATAGAGAACTTGTAACCAGTCAAGTGTATTCCCTTCCATTAGAAGGATCCTAAACAGAGCCAAGTAAAAGTGAATTGATGTCAGATAATTTTGCTGTCTCAATTTGGGACAGCAAAAACTTTCTTCAGCTGTAGCAGTCTGCCATCTTGGCTGTCCATCACATAGTATCCAGGATGCCAATCTCCAATTACCCTTTGTCACTGTTGCCTTGTGTTACTTATTTCTTCTGACAAACCTGTCATTTGCATCTGAGTTGAAATAATTAATTTCTGTTTCTATCCAGTCTGTGAGTTCCACTGGTTGTTTTCATTTTGCAGTAAATTCCATTTTGGTTCTTTATACTGTGTAAATGAATTAGATGGTGTAGATATTCCTGCTCTAACCTAGAAGACCAGTCATTTGGAGACCTCAATATCCCCTCAGACTGGAGAAAGGAAGGTTCCCAGCAGGTTCACTTTCTCAGTTAGTATGAAAGAGTACTGTTTAATATTTAGGTTAGATGGTTTTTTTTCTATGTTTCTCAAAGATGTCTTCTGACAGATCCCGGGTTGAGGGAGAAGAGGAGAAACAAAATTATAGTTCATCTCCTTTATTTGTATCTGGAGCATTGGAAAGAAGAAAAGATGGGTAGATTCAATGGGTACTTTTAAAAAAAAAATAAAATTATTCTTCCACATAAATTTTCAAAATATTAATGACTTTGGGATATGTTTCAAAGAACTGGCTTTGCACAAATATTGTCAGTGCAGGTGATGGCAATAGGAGCTCAGTGGTTAAACAGGCTTATAAAAATGTTTTGAGGGATAAGGGATATACAGGTGTTGTGGCAGAAGATTCTTTACTTATATCATAAACTTGACTTCATAAGAACAGAAGTTCATACTCTTGTATCTTTTAAACCAAAGAGGTAGCAAGGCATACAGGTAGATACTCTTGCTTTTTAATATTTTAGCTGAATCACTGCCAGTGTTAGATTGTGTAATTCATTTAGCTTCCCTGTGCCCCTTATGTTATTTGCCCAGTAAGGATGATCTAGAAAGATGACTAGAAATACTGTAGGCAGCATTGCACTTTAAAAATTCTTTACATGAAATCAGAGGGTATTTTGTCCTAATAGTTACTTTTCAGGCAGAATTCAATTAGTCTGATAGCGTTACTCTTCTCCAAAATGAAATTGTATTGGACTGGTTTGATGTCGTCTTATAATTGCACACTGTATGGTTCTTTGACTCTTATCTCTCCCTCAGTCTGTGGATTTGAAACCATCAAGAAGATGTCACATTGGTATGAGTATTCTTCAGTGATAAGAACAGTAATTGTTGTAGGGAGACTTCTTAATCTTGGGTCACTCAAATCCCTTTTAAAGACAGCAGGTGCTCTCCAGAACAAGCATTAACAAGAAGAGATTATAAGGTAACCTGTTGTTCTTTATATCTCAGCATCTCTTGACAAAGCTTACCATCAGCCACTGTGTTCAGAAGCCAGTCAGTACAGGAAAAATTAAACATGACTCAGGAAGGAACTGACATTTTCTGTTCTAGAGAGGGGATTCATTTTAAAGGCTGAATACTGATACCTGTTACAGAGAAATTTATATTTAGATAATTATATGAATAAATTATAAAAGCAAGAAATAAATTAGCTGGTGCTGAAAAATGGAGCTGCAGATAGTCATGATATAATGCAACCAGGAAGAAATTCTGCTTCCTCAGAAATCAAAATCCAGAAGTGCATCTTGCTAGATTTGCATCATGTTGAAATTCCTTGTACATTCTACTCATCTTCTTCCCAGCTGTGACGAATATGGTGAAAGAGAATTAGTCATTCATATTGTCAAACTCTAACACTGATAACAGTATGGCTCCATACATACATGCTTGTGCTGTGGGCTGCTTAGCATATACAGGGTGAATTCCTGAAGCTGAACATGCTCAGGGTCTAACAGAGCTCTCCCAAGTATGATCGCAGTGGAGAAAAACTGTCTGTTATTTTCTCAACCTTTTATGAATTACTTAAATTCTCAAACTTTTATGAATTTATGGACCCAAATGCCAACTAAATTTTTTTTGTTATCTAATTCTGCCCATTTCCGTCAAGATTATGATGCAGAATTATTTGAGTAAAGCACATCTATGGCAATCTTTGTGAGGTCAAGAATCAAGCATAGGATAAATCATTGCATTCAGATGATAAAGCCCACTTTCAAAACCAGTTCAAGCAAAGGTTTTTTAAAGGTATTTAGATCTAGAGGTGTACTTAGCACTTCCTAAGAACACATTAATCTCACTGAGTGTTAGGGGCTTAACCCTTCTTCACTCTACTTTGAAAAAAAAAATCAGCTAGGCACCTATCTGTGCCTCTAAGTTCCTCAAATACTTTTTAAAAAATCTGGCCTTTGATAACTCAAATCCCCTTGACTATCGGTAAGGCTTTTTTATCCTGAATTCTAGATCCTCATAGGTTTTGAGGGTCTAACTCTCTTAAATTATAAAATGTGAGTTAAAGGCCCAGGTACTTTTGAAAATCTGAACCTTGGTGCTCAAGTCACTTCTGAAACTGAATGTTACACTGCTAATCCCCTCAGGTGCTTGAGAAATATTTTCCTGTCACCTCTGAGAAAGTGCTCTGGAGGAATTTACTTTGTTAACCACTTGCTTTGTCCTGAAGTTTGTATAAAAAGTTCGTGTAATCATTATGGAGAATTTCTTTTTTCCCCCCCAAAAGAATATAAAACTCTTTTATAAAATGAAAAAATATGACAAAAGTATATATTTATGCTTTCAGCAGGCAAATGTGTTTTTTAATGGAATTTAAATAAATGGAATTTTTATGATGAAAAAAAGCAACAGTAAAAGCAGTGATTATGTTTTTCATAGTTCATTTGCCTCCCTTGCCCTGAAGATCTTGTACAGAAGGAAAATGAGATCCCTGGTGAAGCCTACAATGTCATTGACTCTGAAGAAGGACTCAGAGACCCATTGGTGTTTAATGACCCTTATTAGCCTCCACAAAAGAAACTGGTATGATCTACTAAAAGAGACATATGGTTCTTTGGAATTATAAAGAAAAACTGTTTTCTTCATGAGTAAACATTGTAGTCATGCATTTCTAAATACTGCCTGGTTTTAGATGACTGCTTTTAAAATGGCAGTCCAAATTTGGTGAGGAATTGCATTCATTTTTCATTAGTACTTGACCAACAGCAGTGTTTTTTTTCCAACACTGCAATCATGCAATTTTAATGTTTTTATTATTCTGCACTATCATATTAAACTGAACAAAGCACAACAGATAAGAGCTGAACTATATAGTGAAGAGCAAGTGGACTGTTTTATAAGGCACATTATATAATGCAATTACACATGGAGTTATAGGTAAGTGTTAGAATATTAGGATATTTATGAGTTAATTTCTTCATTAAAGTAAAATGTATATTTATTGCAGTTAAACATGAGACAATGACAACTGAGTGAAAGGAAGGGAAGCAATGGAAAAGGAAGGAAAGGGAATGGAAGGGATTCAGCTAGGAGAATATAGGAAACAAATATGAAATATTTTATTGCAGCCATGTCACAGAATGAACTAAGCAGGGTCAAAATTTGTTTCATGAGTAGACTTTGATTGCAGGCAGCAGTAAAGTGCTGAATATATCTGAAACACTCAGTAGATAACCTGGTGTAGTCAAATTTTGATGGGCAGTGTTGTACTTCGTGCTTCTGATGTGTGTCCCCAGAATGAAAACATCTCCGTGAAAGACCACTGACATCTTTCACTGGTTCTAGAGATGCTGTACCTATGGCAAAACAAGCAATGTCATCTTAGTTTCAGTCTCTCTAAAAGGTATGCTCAATATCTAAACTTAAACTTGAACCATCTAGAGAAGGAAATACATTGAGCTGCTGGATTTTATCCTCAGACATTTTAGTGACTATCTTTTCACAAGCATTTGTAAAAACAGTATGATTGGTTTTGCTAGCTTATAAGTTTTTTCCCTACTTTAGTAAATTTCTAAATGCTCCTTGAAAGGGATGGAATTGAATCTGGCTTTTTTTTTTTTTTTTTTTAAATTTTTTGACAATTTATGTAAAGCAAGATTCCTCTTGAAAATCAATTCAGCAGTCTGAAGTAATGTACCTGCCATATGGGAATATTAATATGAAAGAAAAATTACATGGATATATAAGAAATTAAACTAGCTGCCTGTGTAGAGATATCAAAAAGCACAGTGATGAATACTCAGAAATATTTGTTGCAAGATCCTACCACTCTACAGTCATCAGGGATACAAATGTTCAAGACTATTTTTATCTAATATCCCAATGATTTAGAAAAACTGTAATATAGATAGACTGATACATTGCACATACTATGTGTCATAGCCTATATACTGCTGGGTAGAATCCTCGGACAGAAATGCATGATCCAACTCAGATTTTACAATACTTTAGTGGGAGGAATGGAAGAGGTGAATTTGCCTCTCTCACTGTGACTGCAGGAGGGAGAAAATGTCTCATGGGAATAGTCAGAAATTCAGACTTTCCTGTGATGGGGCAAGGCAGGGACAGTGCCCTGTAAAGGAGCCAGGTCATTTATTCTTCCTGGTAAGGCAAAAGTAAAGCAAGAGACACTGTGATACTCTGAGTCCCAGACTATATTATACTATTGTAGCGGGCTTTAGGATAGATTTGCATTAACTTTTGAGCTCATTTGCCCTATTAGAGAGTTTAAACTTGACATTCCCAGTCAGATCTCATTCTCTTGCCTGCTCCCTGGTAAATACAATTGCCTTCTCGTGAACCAACAGCCCATCAGATTTAGTAACCAAACTTAAGTGTTGTTTGTCCAAAGTATTCAGGAGGAATCAATTCACCACCTTGACTCTTTTCTGAATTGTTACCCTTTAAATGTTAGTGTTGACAACCATAACAAAACTCTCTATTTTGATAGGATCATGCCAGCTTTCAGTACGCTGCCTGGAGAAAGCTGGGGAGAAGTATAGAAGTATTTATGAGATACTACTGCAATTTCCCTTTAAGAAATCTAATATCAGTTTGTTTTACTTTTTGTTGCATTAGTTATGAGTTGACTAAATGAATATGAAAAAAGCTGTACATAAACCAAAATCAATTAAGAGTTATCCAAAGAATGTAAATATATTTGATACTGCAGTCTAGTTTGGAATAAACTCAAATTTGAATTAGAGATCTATTTTTCATTGTGTATGCCCTGCACAGGCATAAAAAAATTCCAGTAAAACAGATGGCATAATGATTTTGGTAGCTTGACAGACTTACCCCACTGCTTCATTTCTCTCTCTGTTGACTTTGTCCCTTACATTCCAAAGATGGATAAATGTATTAACGTGTAGTTTACCACACGGGTCAGGGGATCTCTCTCATTTGACCTTGAAAACAAATGTTCTGTCTGCTCTGCATGGATAATTCATAAGATTTAGTGGCTCATCTCTGTATGTTTGGCATTCAGAAATGTTGCTTCCCCAAATGTGTCACTGTCTTCTGCACCAGTTAGGTAAAGCACTGTGGCTAAAAGCTGGTTGCACATTTATGGGGCTAGACTTGTGTCACAGTGTGACTTCTGGTTCTTCAGCATGAAGGCACAGTATGCTGCTAACATCATTAAAGTCTCCCATTTTCATGAGTCAAAGGACATACTGTTTGTACATTCTTTGGACACAATCAAATTGCATCAGTTGAAGAAGAGTGCTTGATGTAATTTAGGAAAAAAAAACAGTGATGGGTGAGCAACAATCATCCTTACAGAATAAATATATTCATATACATGTTTGTGTAAAATCATAGCTGAAAGAAAATAAAGAGCAAAGATAATAAAATAGCCTTGAATTGCTGTTAGAAGTTTGCATTAGCTGAATTCCTACACCATGATATCTAGTAAACAACAGTACTTCAGTATATATATAGTAGAAAGAAAGTTAAATGAGAGACCAGAAAATAGAAGAATAAGGTCACTTTTCTAGGTGAGACAACTAGAAGTTGTGACACCTCTGGTGAATATTGTGCAAGTTTTAGTGGGTAAACTTTGAAAATATTTCTGCTTAACTTCATACCTTCATGAACTACTGAATCTGTGCTAGCTGCAGGGCTAATAGAATAAAAACCTGACTCTGCTTCAGAGAGCTTGCAGTTAAGAATAAGATAATCGAACATTTGAATACTATCAGAATACACCCCTCCACATCAGGAGGCAGTGAGACAGTATTGATCTGCTGGGTAAGCAGCAATCACATCTCATCAGTAGCTTAGTCATTATTGAGTATCTAGTCATAATAGTAAAATAAAGATTTAATATGGGACTATGTCTGAGCATATACTCGCAAAAACTAAACAAGCTGTTCAGCTCCACTTTGCAGGACTATCTTTTATGTCTAGAGAGAGAATATTTGTAAAGGTACATGGATGGGAACACTTATAATATTTTTTCTCAGACCAAATGAAATATAAAGGCATTTTAAGGATATTTCATGTTTTTGAAAGTTTAGCTACACACAAAAAAAAGCCCTCCAATTGGCGCAAGATATCACTTCCATTAAATTAGGCAGTTATCATAACCTTTGGTTATTATTTCTTTTTGTCCTAACCCTTGTGCAAGTCCAAGCATTGGTGCTGCCACATGGTGAACCTCAACAACTGACTCAAACTAAAAATAATATAGTGTAAGAAAAAAGCATAGGATATTAGCTCTCCAAGTTCTCCATTCAGTCCCATGGTTGTGTCACCAAGAAGAAAAGAGGTAGGGGATTGGAAAATGAGAGCTATCACCTCCTGGGGGCAGCACTAACTTTTTTCTAGCTGAAGGTGTGCCTAGCATTGTAGTAGTAAAAAAAGTTGTCCCTAGAAATAAGACATAAAATGATAACAGTGTATTGCACCCAGTGAAGGCTGGGTGATCTTGGTGACGATGAAGGACCTTGAGCTTATTGAATATTTGCCATTTTGATGAAGCCATTGGAACACTACTGCCAGTAGTTGATCAGATATTTTTAAGAGATCCTAAAGAATTTAATGCTTTTTACCATATTGTGTCTGTGCCTATTAAAAGATATACCGAATGCTGTGCATAATTATGTTCATAAGAGAACAGTAGCAGGACAGCAGCTGAGATTCAATTAATTTTATGGGTGCATAACAATTTTTAGTTGACAGCAGAGTTAAGAAATATGTGCTTGACTGGAAAAATCTGAGTCCAGGAACATAGTTCTGTCCTTGTGCTGGTGGTGAAACCTGGCGTACTATTATGCAGGGATTTAGGAAACATTATGCCCCACCCAGGCCTAGAAGCCTAAAAGAACAGCATCCCCAGTGTCCACAGGTAGCATGACTAAACTGGCTGAGTTGTTTGCATTTTCTCCTACTGCTGAAGGGGAACCTTTATCTAAGCCTTTTCTCTCTCTCTCTGGTACCTGTGCTGAAGCTGCTTCAAAGAGCAGTTTGTGTCTGTACTCTGCAATTTAGGCACAACTTTTGGAGTTCTTTGTGCTTTAGAGTGGAATGTCCCTGTTATGCTCAGCTCCCAGAGGTATGTCCATTGAGAGCAAAAGAGATGTCACCTGTGGGACCTCCTGCCTTTTGCTGGTGAATCAGTCAACCACCTCCTGCATCTGAATCCACAAGGCAGATATACTGGCATCCCTTATGCTCTGTCAGTGTGCAGGTACCAGCATCCAACAAATGCACCCCCAATGCAGCCAGACCACAGGGGCTGCAGAGGTCTTCTAAACTGAACTTGAGAGTACATTTTATTTCATGTGTCTGTGCTTGGAAAATAGTGCATACAAATTCTTGAACTACATGGCCGAGAAAGGTTTGTCCACTGTTCCCCACCATGCCCTCTCCAAAGTATGAACCTGAACCAATGGCATAGTACTCTTGGCAAGTAATTTCTCCCACTCTTCCCTTTCTCTTCCCCCTCCCCTCCCAGCTGACACACGGTGACTATAGGGGGCAATACAACCTCATCATACACATACAGCCTCTGTACATCGGTTACATGCCACATTAACAGATGGAAACATTCAAGCCTCAGTTTTTACTTCATGCTCTTGAATAATTTGTATCATGATAGAGGTAAACTATATTGGTACTGAGCTGCCATAAAATGGAAGGTTTTAACTTCAGATGAGCTTTTACTAGGTAGATACTTTTTGTTGGTAAGTGAAAGTTAATAAATAGTGATTTTATTCCATACTACTAATTCAAATTAAAATCTAAAAAAAGTCGAGACATAAAAACGAAACTAAAATAATCTTGAAATTCATTTGACATTGATCTAAGAAGAACTGCTCCAAGTCTGTATGTATCTCATATTCATGTAATTCAATCTATATGCCTGTCAATATTTTTGATGCGGTTTAATTTCTTCAGATCAGCTTTCTCAGTTAATGCAGACTTCTAGAAGTTAGTCCAATTTACAATGCTTAAATGGTACTCTTATGTTTTCCAATACTTTTCCAAAAAATTGTTTCTATATTAAAAATCCTTAATGAAAAGGTAATTGTCATAACAACAAAAATATACATATATTAAATTGGTTGCATTTTTCCTACGTTGATGGAATTGCACTTCACAGTAAGCAAGCAAAGATATTTTCCAGCTCCTCTTGTTTTAACAGTGTAAAATTCTGTACCTGAGCTTTCTTTCTTCAATCTTCTTGCTTTCTGTGAAGGAATAGTTAGAAGATGCAGACCCAAACTACTGTTAATATGATTAGAAAAGCTGTTGTTACAGACTATTTTCTATTATTTTAATTTTGTGTGTCATTATAATTTTTGACAGTTACTGTTTACAGGAGTTTCCCTGAAGCAAAAATGATTTAATGTTCAACACACACATTAAAATATGTTCTATTTTCATATGTTAAAGCTGATAGAATTATAATTTAAGCAGAAATCTGTGCTTAACGGTGCAGCACATAGAATCTCTGAACACAGATGAAACCAAAACTTCTATTTGAAGGGAAAACAAAGGCAGCAATAATCTACCTTAATAATTACAGATAGAGTTATGTGATATTTTTGTAATTCAAACCCAATTGAAGCTAATGTGATGTGGTGTTGAGGAAACAAGGCATAGTTTGAAACCTGGACTTTCATAATTGTTGCCTTATATTGGCTTTATATTGGCTCCTAATTAAACCCATAATTTTCGGTTCAAGTTCCTTTTCAATTTTTTTCATCCATTCAAATTCAAACCTGACTGCGAAAGAGAGTAAGTCTCAAATTCTAGAGGAAAGTCCACCGACTTCACTGAATGCTGAAAATTCTGAGTTTCTAATCCTCTAATGTGAGCACTTCAGGTTTACTCAATAGCTTACTGACCTTTACTTAGCCATGTACACATTTCAGTGGGAATTTTCAATGCTTTTTCACTAAAAATCGTGTTCAACAATATTTCCTGATCATTAAGACCTGTGTACCTAATGCATAGACTGAGAACATCTTCTACAAGACCAGAATACAAATCAATACCTTTTCACAACCTCTTTCTTTCTGTCATTTGTCAGCTTCATATGAAAATCAGTTTTAATAAATCCTGGTATTGGATATTGCTGATGAGTCTGACCAGTTACTTATGTATTGGTGGTCTTAGAATTTGATCCTTCTTTTCTACTCTTTGCCTAAGCAGAATGCTTAAAACAAGGCTAGAAAATAATCCCTTGAGATTGATGGTCCGTGTCTAACCACAAAAATAAAACCCAAAACTGTCCAAAAGCTGCAAAATTTGTTTTATTACTTTGAAGGGAAAAATGAATAGTTGCTCATCTGAGTACTTGTAGAAGCAAAATAATTAAAAATAACAAAAAATATAAAATTAAAACCATAGTTACCTACTCACCATGGGAAAAGGGTTCAATAGTTATACAGAATCTCACCTAGTTTTTTCTTACAGATGGCAGCTGATGTAGTTACTGTACTAAATATATTAGAGGCAAAGCATCACTATCAAAAATTATGGTCTTTTACATGGAAAGTGCTGAGTGATTTGATAAACTCATGTAAAAATGGAAAATAATTTAATGTAAATAGCAGAATATGCACCAGAATAAAGTATGAAATGGAAGAGATACTTGCAAGAAGGTGTAATATAGACCAGTGATGTCTGGGAGATTTCTGATATGGCATATGTTGTTAAAATAGGACCAAAAAGAGATCCTGGGAATCAAGACCATTGAACTTAACCTTGCTTCTGGGGAAACTAATTGAGAGTCTAATTAAGGATAAAATAGTTCAGCATTTGGGTAAGTATAACCTATTAGGGTCAAACCCGCACAATATTGGTAAAGGGGAAGCATGCTTCTCTAACCTGCTGAAGTGCTTTGGAAAAGTTAATAAAACAGTAGATAAAGGTGACCTGGTGAACATAATTTATTTGGATTTTCAAAAAATTCCTGGTATGGTCCTTTATAATAGACTATTAAGGAAAAATTATGAGTTAAGGGGCAAAATCTCACAGTGGATTAAAAATTGAATAAATGATGGAGAAAAACTTCACTGAAAGTCTTCTCCTATGAGCATAAAAAGGTTAATAATAGGATGCTCTAAAGGTTCACATTGGAGCCGGTGTCACTTAGTATTATCTTTAATGATTTGGAAATTGTATCTGCTAGAACTGGCATTAAACATTGGCTAGTCAAGTTAAGAGGGCTGTGAGATTAGGAGAGATTGCTTAGATTGATAAACACATATGTTTTAATTTGGGTAAATGTAAATTTTGGTCCTCAATTTATGGGTTATTTTCAGTTCCAGCACTGTATTATACATCATTATGTTCTAGTGACAATAATTTGTCTGCTTTCTGAGGAAGGATACAATAGATATCACTGCAGCAGCCATGCAAAATTATTTGGTCTCTCTAGGTATAGGAGTAGACAGGGTTACATGAGAATGAGGAATTCCCATCTGTCAGGTCACTGGACCTTTTCCTCAGGGCAACCAGGCTGCATGGTCAGAACTGTGTTTAGCATAAAAGGTAAAAATCCTCCTTCATAAATACTTAAAAGGAAGTCCTGTTCTTGTTAGATCTTTCTGGAGTGTCTGTGTGTTTAAGGTGCTCTTAATTATGGCACTGACACTGCTGCCTACTGTCATCTGCAGCCCAAAAGGTTGTAACTCACCACTGGTGTTCTTTGGAAGTTTTTACTTCTTCCTAGCACTCTCATTCTCATCTGCTCTTCATGGAGGGCCTGTAGGAACAACATTCAATTCTGCATCTCTTTCTGGTATGGACATCCTTATCTGTTACTTATGGTTAAAGAGGATCAGAAACCTTTGCCTGACCAGGTTCATTCATAAATGATTCAGCTAATAGATTCTGGGGGTTGGTGTTTGGGTTTGGTTGGGGTTTTAGCATTTGCTTTACTTTTTTCCCCACTGCATTGAATTTTGAATCTCTAAGGTTATTTAAAACACTACCCACTGGAGAACTAAAGTAGCATGTGGTGAGACTACGACCTTATATTAAGCATATTATACATAAGAAGCTCATTTCATGGCATGGTGCGGGTGTCACATCCACTCTGTTGAAACTAAAGTCCATTCATTTGGGGTTTTTTAACAGCTAAAAAGTGAGAGCTAAAAGATGATATATCTCCTTCAAAGCTGACATGGGTTCGTTTAGGTTTAGTGTAAAGACAATGAAGAGCTTTGGTGTTGCTTTCTATTATTCTGCTTTAAAACATCTATTTTACTATTCTTACTGAGGCAAAAAGGCAATCTTTGTAAGACGCAACATTTTGGACTATGAGTAAACACAGTAAGGAAAAAAGATTATTTATTGGCAAAATGAATGTGTGGAAATTACAACACTAAAAATAGCATTTATCTTGATCAATAACTCATGCTTTTAATTTTTTCCCTGAAAAATATTAATAGAGCTCTTTAAATAAAAAGAACTAATGCATTTTTTCTCTTTCGCTATTGAAGCCCTGTTTGTATTTACATCCAGTCATTTAATGCCCATTAAAGAAGTAATGCTATGTTAATGTAAGGGAAAAAATCAATGCTACTCAGATCAGTAGCTGTGGGGAAACAGTGCAGCAGCTGGTTTGCAAACAGCAAGCCCACATAGATCAATGAAATTACAAGCTAAATCTGCTGATGCTCACAAAGTGCTTCAGCATTGTGATGTCTAACCTTTCTCAAGTTCAAGATCTCTGGCAAGCCAGCAATAGCTAAATGAAAAAAAAAAGAAAACAGAAAAAAAAATAGCAAAGAAAAAAAAAGAAAAAAAGAAAAGCAAGCACAAAAGAAACAAAGAAAGGACATAGTGGGCTAGTGGAGAATGTTAGCATGATATATAATATTCCACTTTTGAAGTTATCAGTATAACTGCACGTTTGTAACAGATATAAAAGCCACTGTAATCTCCCAGTGAGCAAAGCCAGAGTCTACAGAGTCTGGAGATTTTCTTCCTTAAGAATGTTCAAATCTGTCACATATTACCTTGAACTGTAACACTGGAGGGCTAGAGAGCACTTCAGTAATGTGGTTGTTAATGTGAATTCTGGAAAATAATTTATCAATGAACAACAGTACTGCTTCTGCCATGTGCAATGTCTTATTTTATAGCATGTTTGTAGCCTTTAAAGTGGTTTGAATTCTGTTAACTTGTAAATTGAACATGTAGAATATTTGACTTGTTGAATGCAAGATTCATTTGCATACTTTATGCTATTTGTATGGTCAGGGAAGGAGCCCTTTTTACCCCAAGGAAAACAACACTGGTCTTTATCAGTATCATGTGAATAACACGTCTTTCAAGTTATTATTTTCAGGGCAGTCCTCACCCTATTTGTGCCACTTTTTTCAACACAGCAGTCTTTTTCAGGCATTAATCAGCAAGAAGATAGAGAGAACCAGTCTCTGAAGATTGGTGTAAAATGGAAAACATTTTAAAAAGAGAAATAGGTTCATTTCAAAAGCAGAATAAAAGACATCTCGAATTTCCTTCAAATACTGGAATATGTATTTTGTGGGGGACAAAATGTGTACTTTGAAAATATACAATTCTTATTGTCTCCTGATGCCCTTTTGCTTTGCATATATTAATTAAATGTCATAGTTTGATTCTGTTCTATTGTATCTGTTTTGCAGGATGTGAATAAAAAAAATATTGAGAGGTCAGAAATATCTTTTTGATCTTCAAGCCAGGGAGTAGCAGAACAGAAAATGGAAGTCCTTTTTATTTGTCTTCTGCTATTATAGGGTTGCATTATTTTACTAACCAGGCACATTCAAGGATCAAATCAACAGTGGACTAAAGTGTGATTATTTCTTGTATTGTCAATTCTTTCTCCTAAAAGAACCAGTTTGGAATTTGACTTAGAAGTTGCTTTTCTTCCCTAACCTTCTCAGATAGCTAGTAATGAAAAAAATGAGGGAATATTTTAATTTTGAAGTGCTACACTTCTGTCTCTCTTTTGCTTATAGACTTTCCCAGATACAGCCAGTTTCCTTCCATTACTGATCATTATGTCAATTTGGTACTTTATGGTGCTGCTCAGCAGTGCTGATGGCCAGATGTTTCATGCTTGTTGTTTAGGGAGGACTGACTGTGCACTAGCCATCATAGATGCTAACAAGGTGAAAGCTGATTGTTATACACTAACACTGCTGATGGTGTGTGGACACTGCTGGAAATCTCTCCTTCTACTCTTCACAGAGGAATGAGAAAGAGATGCCCAGCAGAGGCTAGGAGTTTCTACTTCCAAGCCACATCCCAGATCCACAACAGTTGTGAGGAAACATCAGATTTGCTTTGTCCACCTCATAAGCAATACTAGCCATTATTTAGTTTGTCTCTTTCTGTGCATTTTAGTTTGACAATCAATGTATAAACCTTGCACATAATAAAGAAGTGCATTATTGTAGTGGGGAAACAGAAACAATGATTATGGGGGGTGCAATTGCATTGTTCAGACTTTTTTATTATTATGAAAATATCATCATGCTCAGAGAACCCCCGCAATAATTCCTCTTGACTGCAATAAGTACCTGCTTTTGAGGAAGAGAAATTTGATGAGCTGCAGTCTTCCCTGCTGCTAAACTCATCTAACAACCCACTCCTGATGTTTTCTGCTTTAAAGGCCAATAGAAACTTTATGGATTGGTTGGATGCTCTTCTTTTCAGTCTAGCTCAGATCCTGAAACTTTTGCTTTGAGCTGAAAAGCTGGATGCAGTTTGGTTACTAAACAGCATCAGTTCTGAACATTATTCAGTTAGACTGACACTGGCTGTAGGGTTACATGAGATTTTACAGAAATGTGTGACTGTGGATTTGCCCAATTAGCCTGGATGTAAAAGACTTATAGGGTTTGTAGATTAACCTTATATCTTCATATGCACAATGTGGTGAGAATTTGTCTCTACAATTACAGAAACCAAAATTCTGAAATAAGAATCCCGAAGCATCTCAAAACTTAAAATTGGTCTCAGACCAAACTTGAATTTTGAGGCTTATGTTTTTATCTTTGTTGCCATTTCTGATGGTGATCAAAATGAGAAGTGAGAAATTAAGATCTGTTTCAAAATTTTCTTTAAAAAAGAAACATCATCTCCTTTGATAAATAGGGATATGGTTAGGCAATCTTTTTCTCTGGTCTTTGTTATCGTCAGCAATGTGTATGTGCTGAATTGAATCTAGATGAATAAGTGCTATGACAAAATGCGATACTTTTATTATATTAGAACATTGCTGGAAAGTACAAGCAGAAACCATGAAAAATGCTGTTTTGATGAGACAGCTAGGCCTCTAACCTTGAAGAGCATATACCCTAGGTGCTCATTTGGAAAGAACAAAATGTTTCACATCCACTCATTCATTGCACATTAAAAAAAAAATATTTCTTGAGAAATATAACTGTAAAATTCATACAGCTTCAATGGAATTATGTGTTGAGGTGTATTAATAGTGCTTGTATAGGCACTACAAGATTTTATTTTAGTCAAATATCAGTTTTGCTCATTGACTTAAATGCACCCAGAATGGCATCACTCAAGATACAAGCAAGGCTGCTCTGGCTTTCATAGCCTAAGGACCACGTTTTCCTCAACCCTACAGGACATGTTTCTGCCCTTGGTGTATGCCACATATGTGAAGCTTCTGCCAGGTTCTTCTCATACTGTTCTGGTTTCCCATCATGTTATGACCCAGCATGGTCAGGAATGCCTCACAAAGCTCTTCTGTGCAAGCACTGTCAGGTTGGTGAGGGGAGAGGACAGGCACACTCTTGGTGTGCAGCTGGGCCTCTGGAATAACTTCTCCAACTCTTGGTAACACAGGGATGTTTTAATTATTAATGAGCGGTGTCTGCATAGAGCCAAGGACTTTTCTAGTTCACACTCCACTCTCAACAGTGAGTAGGCTTGGCTTAACATAAGGAGCTGGGACAGAAGACATCTGGAACGGCTGTTCCTGACTGACCAAAGGGACATTCCATACCATAAGACATGCTGAGCATATAAGGCTGGGGGAAGAAGAAAGAAGGGGGCGAACATTGAGAGTGATGGTGTTTATCTTCCCAAGTCAGCACTGAGCATGATGGAGCCCTGCTTTTGTGGACACCTGCCTGCCCATGGAAGTGGTGAATGAATTCCCTGGTTTACTTTGCTTGTGTGTATGGCTTTTTCTTTACTCGTTAAACTGGTTTTATCTCAACACAAGAGTTTTCTCACTTTTATTCTTTCAATTCTCTCCCCCTCCCTGCTGTGGGGTGTGAGTGAGTGGCTGCTTGGGGCTTAGTTGACAGCTGTAGTTAAAACACGTCTTCCTCTCCTGAGTGGGATTTTCCACTTACAAAGAGCTGGGTTTCCATTCGGTCTCTTTGTCAGTATTCTGCACTTAAAGTCAGTTTCTGCTCTTCTACTGGCTCAGCAATCTTGATCCCATAGTGAATGGGAAAACTATTACAGAAAGGGTCAGAGTTGGACTTCCCATCATGAAGAAAGTTTTGTTGTGCAGCAAGACTAATTGGAGTGAGAGAAATTTAGATATAAATAAACAGGAATATAAAAACATTGCCTGTACAACTTTGACAGCAACTGAAAAATAGCATAAGAGGTGTGATGAGTTAAATATGGGTTATATATTTATAATACTAGAGCTCATTTTTCTGTGTCATCTCTGTCTGTCTTGCTGTACACGTACTGTCTCCCTGAAACTGGAAATTAATGTGTTGAATATCTTTTGACATTCATTTTCATCATGCCCTTTCTTAGCAACCCAAACCAGCTTTCTGAGAATGAAGTTCATGTTAGGAGGAGGAGGTAGTGGACTTCTGTATGTTATAGTCTAATTTGTGTGCAAGGCTAGAATTGCTTACTTTATAATTATTGTAGCAGCACTGCTGGATCCGCAGTGGTTAGTGGCCTTGTTAGCATTTCCATTACAAATCTCAGTATTTTAGCCATTTGGTTCTTTCATTGCAGATGCCTCAAAAATACATAACAACATGGGGAAATGGTAAACAAGTAAATTTATAAAGGTTTCTTTTGCAAAGCTTGGTCCTGAAAGTGGTTTAATTGTTCTTCAGCCTGTTAATTCATGTATGGTTCATGTGTTTTATTCTATTAAAAAATGCAGTTACTTTGTGACAAAAATAGTTGCTCTGCAATGGAAGGTTTGGGTCATTCAGCAATGACAGTTTCACTGACAACATTGCTAAGATGTCTGTGCTCACCTGATGATGAGCAGACCTGGACCTGTTCAGATGCCAAAACTGTCCAGCTTTCTTAATTTCATACATGTGAAAGCTGGCCTTAATACCCAACTTAGTGAAGGACATCCCTGAGCATCTGCTTCCTCCATCAAATCTTCAGCACTGGTTTTCTTCCCTAACTTTGCTTTAACCTTCAAAAATGTTGACAGGCTCCCATCCTTAACCCAATGGATAGAACAGATTTACCTTTACTTTACCCTCAGCACTAACTCCTCTCTCTCACAGAGGGTTTCAGGGAATTTTTTTCAAAGTTGCCATTATTTCTGCTCTAGGTACATTATGAGCTGCTGCCATGCTGCTAGCATGTTATTTGGCCTTCAGGACAGTAAAGGTTTTTGTGTGGGGCAGCTGGCCAAGTCAGCGCTCCAGGCAAGAAGCCAAGGCTGTCTTCTTTCTGCTGTTACCACTTTCTTTCCTCCCTGGTACAAGATCTCTCTCTTCCTCTCCAACTGATACAGAAAGACTATTGGAGAATTAATCATACCTCAGGTGTCTTGGGGAATATTCTTGATTTTCCAGTCACTAATGTGTGAAAATCTTACACTGGAATAATGCCATATGTCAACCTGTGGCAATATCAAGGAAGTATTGACAGCATTTCATTAATGAAATGTTGAGCTTGAATGACCTGTAGGCTGAAAATTGAGGCTACATAAATTTAAAATAGTCTCTTAGCTATCATTTGATCTAGGGTTCCCGCATTAAGAAGTATGTTGTCTCTGTGGTCACCAGAAAAAAATGTTATTGCGTCACTGTAAGAAAATCTTGCCCAGAGGCTGAAACTGGAAAATCTCTCATATTGCTATGATAGAGACTTTTAAACTTTATAGTGGCATATTTTTTTCTCGTTTGCAACCCTGTGATAGTGTTCCCAATAGGATCTCACTAAATGAATTGGGTGTATAGATGCATGCCACTGAATTTAAGCTCTTCATTGTGAATTTCTGCATTGATTATATCACACATGTATTTACACTAAATTCATGGCAGAATAACCAGTATAACCTAAAAATGATCATTGCAAAAGTATTGTTTTCCAAAGATTGTTACTGACAAATTTTACCTGTGTGTCTTCAAAATGGTGAAAAAAAGAAGCCATGAAAAGCCAGCATAAGAAGTGCAAATCAAGCAACACAGCAGAAATATTAATTAAAAGAGGTTAATTGGGTTGGGGCAGGATAGTGGGAAGTACTCTAATCCTCTGCATTACCATGTGATGTTTTAGTGCTTGATCATTCCTGAGGTCGAGAAAAGAAGAATTACAAAAAGGGAAATTGCAGCATGGAGGTAGAAAGAAATGTAATCAAAAATTTCATTTCTTATTATTTCTCACATTCCAGTGGGAGGGAGAGTGCTTGGGTAGCCTGCTTTAAAAAGAGGAGAGTGTACATATCACCAGGATCTCTCCAGAGTGTGCCAGTCCTGTCTTGTGAAGTAAATTCCTGTGGCTAGTCTCACAGGGTAGCTGGAATGGTGAAATAATTAGCATAGCCCTCAACAGATAAGTAAGTTTAGAGAGGTTCTTTCTTATTTTGACCTTTCTTTTGAAATTAATTTCCCTTATTTGCAACTCTAAGTGGCTTTACCCTCTCTTTGATAAAGCAAAGTAAACTCACTTTTTTATATTCAAATTCTTTTTATTAGTGACCTGATAAAAATGAAGTTTTCCCTAAGGAGCAACAAGCAATACTAGAGTGTGCATGATCATTTGTAGAGTCCTGTCTCCCACGAAATTTGAGACTTTGCAATAATCTACTGTGTCTTTCTCTACTACACTACAAAATCCTGGGTATTAAAAGAAGACATTTAATGCAAGAGCTTTCAAAAACACTGCCTGTCTGCAAATAATAGCTAACAATGCATAGACAGTATGAAACACATAATCTTCATAATCTGTCACTGAGATTCAAAACTGGATTAAGACATGCTTAATTCACAATAGTTGTATGAAAGACTCTATCCAAAATTTGCAGAGACATGGTGAATTGCAGGCAATTATAAGAAATAATTAACCTTCTCAGGAGCCATCCCCTTTTCTGTCAGAATTATTTTAGCATTTTCATTCGATCAATGTTTATGGGCACAAAAAGCCAACTTTTTTAATGTAAAAAGTTAATATTCTTAATTTTCTTACTTGCAAATTTCTGTTAGAACTTTTTAAAATAAAGGCCAGATTGGATAGGGCTCTGAGCAACCTGGTCTAGTTGAAGGGGGTTGGAACTGGATGATCTTCAAGGTCCCCTTTAACCCAAAGCATTCTACAATTCTATGAAGGTTTCTCTGCCAGTTTTAGTATTGCTTAGACATGGTTTTGTTTCAGTTTTTAAAAGCCCCTGGGTGACAACTGGGATGTTCACAATCTGGACACTAGAGCATTTGTAATCATCATTGGAAGGCCAGCAGTAGAGAGATTTCATGCATTGTTTTTCTGGTCAACTGGTATTTTTATTGTTTTTTTTTTCCTGCAAGTGGTGTGCTGTAAAGTGATACTTCATGGGAGAGATAATTGTTGTGAGTGAGCAAAGTGTTGGTGCTCAATTACCCGATACTACAGAAAAGCCAAGTCCCAAACTAACAGGAACCTGACTCAGCCCCTCACAAGAGGTGTCCTGCTATGTCTTAATATATATCTCCATATATCTCTGTATGTCTATATCTATATCTATATCTGTATCATCTATCTATTTATAAAGAGAGAGAAATAAGCAGAGTGATAACTGGGATTTTGTTTTCCCTTTCCTCTGTCAAATTTGTTAAGTTTCTCATAACCCTTCAATGATGCCAAGTGGTGTTTTGTCAGCGACAGTTTTGGGAGAATGTCAGAGCATTCTCGAGGATTTTGGTTGCCATGGATAAGTGTACTTCTTTGATTTTTCCGTGACATTGTGTATTAATAAACAGGGTACTTTATTTATTTTGTTATGCATATTTAATTTCTGCAGTATATTTGTTCCTTTAAATTTTGATAAAATAAGTATTGTAGAGGGTGTGGCCACTTTAAGGACTGTCAAACTTCTGCCAAACTTTAAAGGTCAAAATCAGCTGTGACACCTACAGTTCAAATGTAATTAGTTGGAGATTTACTGGGATTTTATGCCAATCTCCCAGTAGCTTAGGAGTGACATGGTATCTAACCTTATGGGATCCCAAGAGAAGTACAGGTGGATGTGAGAATAAACAGTAAAATATACTAGCTAGCATGCTGCACCTTTTAGTGAGTCATCAGTCTCCTACACTGTGCAAGGAACGAGAGTGCATTCAGTATTTTATTTAAAACAAATAACCTGCCAGTCTCTGACATGGCCATCTAATACAAAGTTGATGTATTTATTTAAAGCTTAGCTCATTCTGTATATTCTTGGATCATTAAACTGAAGGACTTGTACAGTCGTGATTTTTAATGAAGCATGTTTGAATAATTATGTTAATTTACAAAGCACTAGAATCAAATCAAGTGATCAAAGTTTTCATGATTGCTATCGTGTTTTTGTAACTTCTCCCATCACTGATTTCTGGATAGACTCTAGTCCTGGTTGCCTTTTTTTTTTTTTTTTTGCCATTTAGAAAGTGTCACTAATCAATGTAGAAAGTTTAAAAAAATTTACACTAGAAAAGAAACACATTTTGTGTTATATCTCTATAGTGGACTTTGTATGAGTTTGAAAGTAATATAGCTCCAACAGACACCAGCCTAAATACAGTCTACAATCAATACTGTATTCTGCCTTGACAGAAAGCTGAATTTTTATCTGTTAAACGTGTGAGCTTGGGGCAGCTCTGTGTCTGAAGTGGTTTAAATCTGAAATGTGATGTGCTGCAAAGAAAGTTGATTGACATCTTTGTTTATTGAAAAGTATTACATGAACAACAAAACATGGCCAGATACAGAGCACTCCATTGCAAAGTGCAGCTGTGTTATTTTTCAATCCTATGTGTTCTGCCCCTTTGATGCCTGTCTGATGTAATAAAACTACAAGGATCTTCTTTGATTTAATAGTAAAAAATTTGGACAAGGGTGAGATATGGAGATATATATTGGTTGCTGGGGTTTGGTGAATATCTTTCAAAAAAAACCAAAGGGTTTTTTTTAGGTTTAATATTTCTGAATTCGAAAATAAATTAGGATACATTTAATAAGCCAGTTGTCTGAGGCTGCTTTTTATATTTTTAAATCTACATTGTAAGCAGGGAGAAAAGAACAATGATGACTAATCTTAAAGCATTAAACATGCAGAATACAGAATTAAGTTACATTTAAATTTCATGTTAGCATAATTATGCTGTTCATTGACATTTTCCCATGTTTTATTAAATCTTTATTATGTCAAGGTAAATAGAGGTTAATTCTGCTGTTATCTCTTCCAATAAAGTATTATCTTTAATCTTGAATTAATAAAACAGTAGTAAGTTGCACAATGTGGGTAATCGCCATAGACTAATTTAGACCATTCTAAAAATCTTGCCTTTAGAATACATTGTAGTTTAAAATAGATGTCATTAGAAAGCATGGAGCATAATGTAACTTAAAGACAAAATGTTTTTCTCTTTAGAAAAGTTATGGCTACATTTCCTCAATACATTGACTTACTAGTAATATATACTACAAACTTAAAGCTCTGCTCTTCTTTCTCATAGTAATTTTGTCCTCAGTTATTGCATAAACTCCTTTGACTTACCCCTGACACAGTACCAGCTATTAAGCAGAAGGTTTTGTCTTTAGCATATTTCTGTAGAATCCACACTTTGAGCATTTTTCCATGTTTAGCATAGAATGCAAAATCCCACATCCTTGATTCCTGTGCATCTCTCTTCAGTCATAGATACCAAGTGCTGCTCACCAAACTAGACTACACTGTAGTGAGTGCAACAGACACTCACTGCAACGTTGGTTATGTTGGTGTGCACACTACTCTTGACCCATAAACTCTGTTGGATCATAATTCATCCCTTGGCAGAGCTCCATGCATCTGCTGCTCTGACATAAAGGCAGGCTTTTCTCCCTTCCCATCCTAGCCCGTTCCACCTGAAGGTCTGGTATCCACCCATTGCAGCACTGCAGTTGTGGAAGCTATCCCACAACATCCATGTGATCCCAGTAAGTTCCTGGATCTGCAACTGCCTACACACTCCTAATTTCTCCTCTTTGTTCCTTATGCTGTGCTAATGCACATTTAGATACACTTTACTGTGTGCCTTGTCAAAACCTTTTAGAAAGTCTTCTTAGCCCTCAGCAAAACCAGATTTCTCAACTCAGAAAAAGTGTAGTCAATGCATAGACATTTTTTTTTTGGAGGGGGGGGGGGTGGGCCTGGGGAGGGGCGAGGTTTTATTCAACCTAAAGGGATGACATGTCTCTATTACACTTCAAATTGCATGCTGGGGTGTTTTAGTGGTTTATTTATAGTGCTATAATTTTGTTTGCTATTATTAACTCTAATATATGTTTTCATCAAACTGCAAAATTCCCCACTGAGTTTTGTCAGGTTTGCATGGCAAATCACACCCCACGTTCTCCCTGCACACTGTTTTTCCATTTTACTGCATTCCATGTAAAGCGCTCCTCAGGCCCACGAGTAAGTAGATGGTCAGTTACATTTTGTCATGAACTCTATTTCATTATCTGGAGTGTCCATAAAGTTATTATTTTAAAAGCATGAATGCCAATAGATCTGTAAAAGACATTTACGAAGCAGCTTCAGTGCTGATAGGAGAGAAAGAACTCATTTTGAAAGTGCTCTTGAGAACCATGCAGAGAGTGGGATAATTCTGTACTTGCGTGCTAGTAGAGCAGCACGATCCGAGCACTAAAAGACATTTCCTGTTGCACCCAGGACAAGGTTTCCACACTTTCTTCCAGAGTGGCTTTACAAGATAAAACACAACTGAGAAGCCCCTGGGTAGCTAACCAACATTACTCAACTCAGCTATGAGAGATGTCCCATGAAGCAAATTTCAGTTTTTCTTTTTTTTTTTTAAATTACATGAGTGACTTCTTTTTCAGCCTGACTAGTATGAGTCATTATAGGATTGTAAAATGCAGTCTTAATTAGGTAATTCATGTGTAAATTCTGTGCAATAAAAATGGAAGTATGCAGGGCTTGTTAAAATCCAGGCTTATTCTCAGACTTGAAATACATATAGTGAGTATTGATCCTTTTCTTAAAAATCATATCTTGTATCTTGTTTGCCTGAAATTTATCCTTCTGATGCATGAACTCTCACCATTGTACTAAATTGCACTATAGCATTTAAAGACAAAAAGAAGTAGAGTGAATACAGAGCTTTTTGAAAGAAACTGGTTGAAGCTTACTGGTTTTGCCCCAGCATGCAGGAACTGTTCACACCTAAATTCAAAGGCAAGCTCTCAAGACGGGAATTGACTGAAAGAGAAAAAAAATATTTGCATAAATCTCCATGAGGTGATTTATATGGTCCCATCGTTTTGTTGTGTGGGGTTGTTTGTTTTTTTTTTTTTTTTCCCGTTGTTATGGGTTTTTTTTTTCTCTAACTGTGGGATGACCTGAAACAAGATTTTTCTTGTCAGACATGTTTTGGGCAAGGAGCCGTTTCTCTTAGTGTTTTACAAGCTCTAGTGCCAGAGATGTGGTACATAGAGTTTTAGTAAGTATTGAAAGTCATCTTTAAAGTGGAAATATTCAAAGCGTGCAGGAGTCTCTAAGCGTCTGTTCCAGGGACACATTAATGCATTTGAAGGGATATTAAAGCTTAGCACAGAGGAAAAAAAAGTCCTAGTGGCAAGATGTAAAACTGCTTAACTGTATTACATCCAGAACTTTGTGTATTTGATCTGAAAAAAATAAATCATCTTACAGTTGCTCACATTAAAGCTGTATGTCGGTTTGGGAGCTTTTAGGATCTTGGACAGGTTTCATTTTTCTGGTTCACGTAAGCTCTGTGTGTATTTGTGCAACTGCTGAACCTCAGAGCAGAATTTCAGTGACCCTTTGAACTGTTTGAGGATTTCTCTAATATGCAAATTTAAGACAATCATTATGTGTAGTAAAAAATTATTATCCACCTTTCCCCCCAGTACTTGGTTGCTAATAGCGGTCATGGCTTGATTAGGAATCCTTCTAATGCTTCCAATTAACTTGCATGGTTTTGTGACTGACTTGATGCCCAGATAGAGCATGGGCTCTTCTGAGAGAGATACCAAGCCTCATTTCTGGACTAAGGGATAAGGAAAGACTTGAACCTTAGTTCAGCTCTAACTACTGGTGGATTAGGAATGTCATTTAGACTTGAGTAACTCTAGACTCTTTATAGGAGTCAGATTAAGATAGAGAAAATTGGAGCACTGAGACAGAGTGAAGGTATCTTGTGACATGCACAGCTTGAGACTTGCCGTGGGCTTGTGCCCTAGGTTGTCCCCAACTGGCAGGTCTGAAAGGAGGTGAAGGGCTGGTAAACCCTAGGGGATGGAAGGCAGAGGCCATGCACAGCATGTTCCTCTGTTGGCCACTGAACTGTTGGTGACAAAGACAGGCAAATCCTAGACGTTATCAAAATCTGTCCTCTAAGTGAAGGTTGATTTTGGTGTGAAAATAAAAATTAAAAAAAAAATAAATTTTGAAACCCAGAATGTTATAGAAAGAATAAGCAAAGCAAAAATTTATCCTTGGCTTTGTATTGCCTTCAGCCTTATGATTTAGAGATCACAGTGAAGTCAATGGCTAGGAGACAGATGTATTTTTTTTGTAGAAATCTAATCTTTAAATTTTCCTTAAACCAAGGAAAGATGGATAGTTTGCAATGGCAATCTCTTGTGCTACATGAAATAAATGTGACAAATTAAAAGGAAAGAGCAAACTGATTACCCTAATATTAAGAACATCAAGTGGAATTTATAAATATCTTTGCGTGTTCAACACCCAGTCCTGCACAGGGCATGTTAATGCTTGTCACAGAATTTGAAATTCATCTAATCAGAATGGAGCCTTTGAGATATTTCACACCTGCAAATGCATCAGGTGTCTAAACTTTACAGAGGCATTTCCCATGATATGACTTACACATCTCATTACAACACAGTGTTCACTGCAAGTGCTTTCTACACGAACATTTGCATGGACAAAAACATGATTACTCTCATATATATAATGAATGTTTAAAAGCGTGCTTCGTATAGATGTAATAACTATAATGGATTGTCATTTAAATTTATTTTTAATTCAGGATTATATTTGATACCAATGGTTAAAGGAAACTTCAGCATTTCCGCTCCTAAATATGATTTTATTTTAAGGATAAGTTGGTGTTGTTGTATGTATGAGCACAATGGTTTCATTAAATAGGAAAAAAATATTTCTGTAGGTAGATGAAAACCAGTTATAAAACCTTTTTTATTTTTCAGACAATGGAAAATCTATCTTCTTAAATGCTTTGGAGTGTTAACCATTTCTGAATGCTTAATGTTGACTGCTTTAATGATGATTGTTCAATACCCATACAAATGTTTTGGCACCAAGTAATATCTTGTTTGTTTGTGTGAATAGAATCTGAAGGCTGCAGCTACATCTAATAAAACTGTTTCCACTCAGAGAGGCATATAGGCAGGAATAAAGGGCTGTTAAAGCACACAGCATCCAAAAAGAAATTCACCACAGTCAGTAATGAACATACATTTCTTTTATTTGACTTCAGGTGAATTTGTTGTGCAGTTTATAAAAGCGTGATGCCTCTCACATATATCCTGGTACACAGGTATGTTTCAAGATGAAATGTACTATAACTGGTCTTACTGCTGCTACATTTTCCTTAAAATATTTCTAAAAATATATAAGAAGAGAGTAGAGTAGGGCAAGTTGTTGAGATCTGCATATGTATGCATATTAGGCCTGTAAGAGTTTCATATCTTTAATGCTTCTTTTGAAGAAAACCCCTCATTCTGTCTCCAAGGCCACCAGTGTCACTTTTAGGGCTGATCAGCAAGATTTTAATGAAAAACCTTTTTCCTCCAAGTGACTCAGGTTCAAATCAGCCCAACCTATCTATGTAAGCATTATACCACTGATGCAATACTCCATCCAACTAAATCACCTGCTGAAGTTAAACAACATGGTATAGATGGCAATGAGGACATTTTTTTCTTCACAGCAAGCAATTGTACACACACATCTGCATGTAAGTGCATCTGCATTTAGATATGTGCACATATATCTATATATTACACAAAATTATATGCTTCTTACAGATGTTGAAGAGTACAGTAAATGGAAGTAAGAACTTCTATTAGTTATTCAGTAATTTAAATTAATACAATGTTCTACATTTGGAATAGAGAAGAAGTATAATAATTAGATAGGTCTGAGATTTGGGAATCTCCAGAATGTAGACTAACTACTTAGTATATTATAGAGAAATTGGATGTTATTGTACAAGTATATACATACCTATTTTCTTCTTTTCCAGTGAGGCAAAGACACTGCAGTTCCCAAAGGAGATTTTTTTTTTGTCCTGATACGCTCAACTATTTTTAGCATTTCTCAGTGGTGCACCAAAAGGGAGAATTATTTTATCTCTGTGGGGGCCTGTGAATTTCATGCAATGTGGGCTTCTGTGAACAGAGTTCAAAATGTATTAGAAAAAACAGGTTAATTTTTACAGTAAGAGGTTGAAATGTTGAACTTCCCTACTGTGGCAGTGTGAAACATCCCACTGATAACTGTGGGGGACTGAACTCCTAGGAGCTACACAGAATGTAATACTATTTACTGTTTTAATTGTGGGCAAGAACTCTTTTTCTTTCTTGGAATCTGTAGTGCCCCTGAAAGTAGAAATAGGGTAACACTTCAAATCTGCTTAATGTATTTAATATCCTTAATTTAATGTTTTTACTTTCAGATTTGTTTGTATTCAAATTAGCAGTAATTGGCAGCTGAAGTTGAGTCATAGCATCTGGGTTCTAGTCTATTCATGACATCATGATATTTTTACTGCTTGTAAACATGCCCTCAGATCATCACAAAATGTCACAGAATTTGAATAACAAGAAAAAGCAGAGAATTTATGCTACCATTGCTCCAAACACTACATGCAGCATGTGCTGATAGCAGGGATTGAGTTAGCGACAACCTGGCCCAGAGGAAAGGGGCTTCTTATCACACTCTTCCTCCTCCTCCTCCCCCAGTCTGAAGTTCAGACTACTGAAGAGGAAAAGAAGACAGACTTTGTGGTTACAACTCATATGTAGACTCATATGTAGAAAAAAGAGGGTTTTAATCTGAGAAAGGGGAAGAAGCCTTTCAGAAAATTGGAATGATCTCTCTCTGCTGTCTTCAGAGGATTTAAATGAATACTACTGGTTTGCTACATGCTTCTATCAACTGCTTAGTCACTCTGACAATGAATGACATTTCATCCTGTGAGGGTCATACCCTGGGGACTGAAAGACACTGTTCTAATAGTGTAGACTAATAGACTTATTGCTTGTTTTGGGGCTGCAGGCATTTTATTCCCCAATATCGTTTTTCAATTTATGAAGAACATTTCCATTGTAAACCTCTAGGCAAATATATGCATATATTCAGACCTACAGATGTACTAAGCAGAGGACCTGGCTGGGCGATTTAAAAGGTAGCCAGGAAAGCCAGCACCTCCACAGGTCGTGGAGTCCAAACTCCTTGATGGAAAGTGGTAAAGTCCTAGCATCACAGCAGTCTATACTTCAGGCCAGAGCAAAGTCCTTGAGACATCGCAATGTGCAATTACAACCTGGCTTCTAGCAGGCAAGAAGACAGTGACAAATACTACATGTGTAATGACTACTTTGTATGCTGGCAAAATGTAGGACTTATTTATAACTAGGGAAGACATTAAGTTCTGAAGTGTCTTGAAAAACAGAAGTTCTTTCTTACTTGATCAAATATTAGTCTGGTGCTTTTTTTTTTTTCTCCCCGAAAATTGCATAAACCTTGAAGCAAATTTGGTGAATTTCCTTGTAATTTTCAAAAAATTGTTGTTGATGAGGTATTTTCTCATGCAAATTTGCTCTAACGTTGGGGCAACTTTGCAGACTGGAAAGCAGTGTAAATTTGGTAGCGGCATAGTCCTTAAACTCGAAGTGTGTCTTTCGTTAGTCCTGTTAAAAGCTGTTTTGATCTGGCTGAGTCGTGAGGCTCTTAGGATATGTTCTTCAAATGTTTGTGTTGACCCTGAACTAATCATTTTGCTTAGTAATCTCTTGAAACTTCATTTGGGTTTGTGGGTTAGCTAAGCAAAACAGAGATTCATGATTAGTGTATACTTCCACAGTACTCCGTGGGTTCTGGCTTTTACAGGTGGATATAATTTTGTGATAGCCATGAAAAGTCCTGAGACAACAAAGTCATATAATGTAGTGCTTTTACTGTGTATATTCTGACTGTTTTAGTTATCTTCTGATTATTTGTTTGTCTCAAAAAGACTACTTCTGAAAAACCTACTAAATACTCCCAAATGTGAAAACTTAAAACACTAAAAAGTTAGTCTTTAGGAAACACTACCAAAGTGTTTCATAAAGGATATTGCATGATGAAAAATAAGAAAAATTCCTGTCTGGTGAAGTGTAAGGTTTAACATCAAATAGCTTGTAGCCAGATCTCAGTTAGAAAGGTAAACCTGTATCAGTATAAATCTGCATGTTTCTTGATAATGATATAAATGGAGAACTAGAGAGCATGGCCTAGAAGTCCAATGATCATATAAAATTTTTCCTTTTGGTTCCTGTTTCTATCCTTGGAACAATACGAGTCACTATAATAATAATACCACAATCTTATATAAAGACCTATTTTAGGTCACTTTCAGAAACCTTTATAAAATATCATACTTCTGTCTTCAAGTCTGGGCACTTAAGAGAAAGAGACATAATATTCATTGCCAATAATTCCTTGAAAATTGTGACCTCCTTTAAATTGTTTTTAAAGATATTTGAAATGAAGTTACGTAAAAATATCCATTTAAAACTGCTACTATTTTCCATTTCCATTTGTTACCTAGAATAAATGCGTTATTCATGCTGAAGGGCCTGAGCCCCTGTGACCTGAGCTTTTGATTGTACTCCCTCTCTAATTATCTGTGTAGTCACTAGGAAAGGTAGTCGATTAATTTTATGTGTAGTTTCCATCATTAAATGAAAATCTGGTTAAGTTCTCCCTAAACCAGTATTTTAAAAAATATTTGTAAAAAATAACATATTTTTGACTTGAAACTCACCATCATTTTCACAAAACCACCAGGAGCTGTTAATATATTGATGAACATGTGGTGACAACATTAGCTATAAAATCCCTTTGAGAGTTGCTGGGAAAAAAGAGATCTCCAGATTCAAGTAAAACTTACTGCTTTGTTAGCCCAGCATGAGGAATTCCCGATTCCCCACTTGTCTGCTGTGTTTAAATATTATAACTCAAATATGCTTACATAAAAGCTTATTGATTGGAAGAATCACTTGCTTTTTGTGCATTAGTTAATCAGGCTACTGTTTTGAAATCTGTCCAGGAACCCACAGTGGAACCTTTCCTAATCCATCTGTTTAAGTCTCAAATGGTTTCACTGCTCCACTCACTTACCAGCACTGCTGGAATGTTAGTGCTTTATGATTAAAGGATATTGTTGTTCTTTTCATCCATCATCCTGGAGTTTGCTATTAATAATACAGTTCTTTCTTTTTTCTTTCTTTTTTCTTTCTTTTTTCTTTCTTCTTTTTCTTTTTTTTCCCTTTCTTTTTCTTTCTTTCTTTTTGGCTGTTTCCTTAGAAAGCTGTTTAGATTTTCTGTTCTTCTCTGGTTTTCCTTATTCAGACCAGTAATTTTCAGCAACTAAGGTAGATGGGGAAAAAAATAAATTGCATCAGTGCTTCCTGGAAAATGTGCACCGCCTTTCAGTATCTGAAAAATAAATAGGAGAAAGACATAAGAAAGTTAAGCTAAACTGTACAGAGCACTCTGTGACTCCAGAAACATGTATGAATTATAGCTTCCTACTCATAGTAATATCTCAAAGCATTTATTTTACCATGTCTTTGTGATTAAATTATATTACAGGGAAAAATCTGAAGTTTAATTTCTATTGAGGTATACTGCAGTATGTGAAAAAGTGCCCACTGTACTTCTGTAAATTAGTTAAGCTGTATTTGAATATAACTGCTGATCAGTGACATTTCAAATAAAATGAGGAACTTTCTTGGTTTTTCTAGCTATCTCCAAAGGCAAAGGAACTTAAATTAAGAAAACAATAAGTATTTTATTTTTTTCCTTTATAGGTGGATGAGGAGTCACGGATGTTAAAGGAGACATTAATCAGTCTGTTGGGAAAGATCTGATACCAGCTTTGGTCAAAGGGAATGAGTGTCATCCTGAGAGTGCTCCTCTCTGGGACAGGAAACCGACGGAGCGAAGCCCTGAGAACATATCGCAACACTTCATATTCAATCCACAGCCCCATAAAGAGATGAAAAATGAGCCTTGTCCAAAGCTCTTACCTCAGCACCCAGTGGCAAAAATAAAATGTGAGCTTGGGACCAGGTCTCTTTGAAGCTGATTTTTTTTTATTTTTTTTTAAGCTCTGCAACAGGCCTCTGGTGGTTACAGGTATCGATCGTCAGAAAGTAATCTGTTCAGGTTTGGGGGCATGCCAGACCGAATCCTAGAGTACATTCCTTCCTCTCCAAGGACATGTTGAGCTTTTTATACTGTCCACACTGGCTTGCTTGTCAGTAGTCTAAGCTTCTTTGTCTTTACTGCTTTCCCTGTATATAATTAAACCTCCCTAATAAAAATATTATACATTTCTACTCTAGAATTTTCTTCCAGTGCTGAAGGTTTTTCACCCCATTTTTTTAACCCTCATTTTTCTTCCATAATCATTATTTGATTCCCTCTGGCTGCCTGTTACTTATTTGTAGTAGTACCATTCATCCATTGAGACTTTTCCATCTGTCACACAGTTTTGCTTTCTCTCCCCAGAAGCTTTCTGCTCTTACTGTGCCATGCTTGATTTTTTGGGTTTAGCTGCATGTTTGTATGCTCTTTTTAGTATTTTAAAAATGTTTCAGTATTCAGAACAAATACAAATTGAAGAGAAAAAATAATCGTAGCACAAGAGCAGCTCAAACCCAACATGCTGCACAGAGGCGAGATGAGGACACTGAGATTCCTGGTGAATTAAGGAACCAAAAAATAGAGCCAGGGCAGAACTAGTGGCCAGACCCTGCTCTCTGAACTGTTTTCATTGCCTTTAAAATCTTTCCAGTTTTGTTTTAGATAAATAGGCGATGTCAAGAAAAAGTTGCCTTGCTTTTGCTGTACTGACTCCCTTTGGTGTATTGATTATAAAGACTATCTGAGGAAAATCAAACATACCGAGGTACAATGCTGTGATTACTTAAAGAAAAGAATGTTTTAAATGGCCAAACAACCCCTTGCTAAAACAAGATCAGGGTCACATCTTACATTTAAAATTAAATGAGCAATTTTCATTTACAGAGGTTAGATATTAAAGAAATGCAGCATTTGTTAGTGTTTCCCAGTAGAAATGCAGGATGGCCTAAAGCTACCAGCCCAAGCCTTCAGAATTACTGGGTTTGCTCTGTGTGTCTTCAACCCCTGTTATGGCCTAAATGGAAATTGTGTCAAGCATATCTTAGTTTTTGATGTGAGTAAGACTGCTGTACAGATCTGACTTGCCATTGAATCAAATCTCAAATCCTTAGTCTTGGAGAACAACTCACAATATTACATTCTTCCAATAATATATTTTGAATATCTGCTTATTAATTTTCTATTCTTTTCCTCTTACTTATAATTTTATTAGGATTAGTAAAAAGTTTATGTTTTGTTCTGAAAAATCTTTTTTTCCAGTATAAATGCTTTCAGTGTTTATAAAATTACTTCTTTGGCTATGTAAGAAGTGCTGATAGTCTCCAAACAAATAGAAAAGCTGTGTGTGTGCCCTGATTTGAATGGGAATCCTCAGAAAGTTTCCTTTGCTACCAGCTATTTCTTTGCACTATTCTCTGAATGAAGTGGATGGAAGAAAAAAATCAGACTCTTCAGTATACACTTGTATAGGTAGATGTCTGAAAATATAGGTAGTTTCCAAAAATCTTGTTTGTAAAGTGTTGTCCTGTGAAAGTAAGGGTAATTCAGACCCATTTCTTACTTTCCCTGAACTTTGTGCTGTTTTTGCAAAGGAAAATAAATGGTTTCTTTTCTGGGATAATTTATAGGAAAGAAAATGAGTGATAAGGGAAAGGAGGTAAGAAGGGGAGAGAGACAGAGAGACAAACAGCTCCTTCAATCCATCTTGACCATGGAAAGCTTTTCTGTCTTTCAATAATAAATGATTGAAAAATAGTGAGTATTAAAGTGCTTAGCTTGCTGGTTTTTTTTTTTTGTTGTTGTTGTTTTTGTTTTTGTTTTTTTGTTTGTTTGTTTTTGTTTTTGGTTTTGTTTTTGTTTTTGTTTTTTTATGGCT
>JAWWEE010000105.1:76238167-76250013 GCA_035221455.1 Xenops minutus | reverse complement strand
AAAAATAGTGATTATTAAAGTGCTTAGCTTGCTGGTTTTTTTGTTTGTTTGTTTGTTTGTTTGTTTTGTTTTTGTTTTTGTTTTTTTTTTTTTATGGCTCCAGTGCAGGATCAATAAATATATACCTTCTATACCTTGTCATTCAAGTTTGTCCTGCCTGCTCTGAAAAACCCTAAGTGGGTGAAATTTCACTGTTGCACAAGGAATCTACTCCAGTGCTTCAAAACTATCACTTTTTCTTTCAGAAATTTAAGTCTGTTGCTTCATTTTTTTACCCAAAATGGATTAAGCAAATATACTTATCTACAACGCTGCAGCATTTCTCAAATGACTCCTGAGTTAGTCTTAGGTAATCCTGTGAGGAGCGGGGTATTGGACTCTATGGTCCTTATGAGTCCCTTCCAAGTCAAGATGTTCTGTTCCATTCTGTGGACCCATGAGGAGATGATAACACCAGTGGGAATCGCTGCCTGTGTAGGAACACATTCTCATAACATCATGGAATCAGGAGTTCAATGTGACTGGCTTACTATTAACCCTGTTCTGAAAGTGTTTTATTCCCATATATGTGAACTTAATGAAATGGAGAGGGCAAAGGAATGGAGTGGAATTGTGGCCTATCTTAGGGAATCAGTAGCACAGGATAGAGTTATTTCACTGTGCACTGGGTCTCTATAGTCTTGACAAGAATAGGAAAAAAAAAAAAAGGTGAAGATTGCACTCCAAGTAGCTGAACAAATAGTTTTGAAATTTTTTTCCTACAGAATATAACAATTCTAAATCTACAGTAATGGATTAAAGTGACCCAAGTGATGACAGTGGTATTCGGGGACTGTTCTGGGCACAAGAAAGGCTGTATCTTCAAGTGTGTGATCAAGTAGGTGCTTTTTTCCACAAGGCAGCTATTTCTATGTTATTGTTTTTCAGTAGGATTGTGTACAATCCTTTATGTATAGTACTAATTTGAAAATGTAATTCTGTCTTTGTGGCTAATACTTTTTGTCTCTTTCTCTTACAATGAACTGGAGTGGATCTGTCTATTAATTGAAGATTTTGTTTTAAAGTTACTGCCTGTTTTTCTCTTCCTTCCTCCTTCATGCCATCACTTTAAGACTTCAGAGCAATAGACCAGAGTGCTTGTGTTAAATGAATGTATTTGACAGGAGTTAAGTCTTTTGGGCATTGCAATAGGTTTTCCTCATCTTGGCATGTGAAGACTGAGAGTGTTCTTTGACACTAGTAGCAGAGGATGTGAGCACAGCAACTTTGAGGGCATCAGAAGTGTCAGCATAAGGAAAAATCAGCAAAAGTAGACAGTATTGAGGTAATTTTCCCACACCGTGCCATGAATTTAGCCAACTCCTGCTCCTGTGAATTCTGGGCTGACAGAGATTCCTTCTTTGTTGCTAAATATCACATAAAGTGTTCTGTCAGCATCAAGACTTGTTCAATCGCCTTATGTAGTAAAATAAAAATATAATCCTTATGCCCATGTTTGAAATTTGAGCATAAGTTACAGAAAAGAAAAAAAAAGAGTAAACCTTTCCAACAGGCCAAGACTGCATTTTGGAGGTTCATTTTTCAGAACATCATGTAATCAATGCTGTCGAGAAGAGCTGAAGACGAAAGATATGTAGGGCACAAGTACTAAAAATTGAAAATCTTACTCCCATTAAAATGCATGGGATTTCTGCCAGTTGCCATAGACATCAGTGGCAGCAACATCCTGCTATTTTTTTCTGGTTTTACTTTCTGCTTTCCTCATATTTTTATTTGTTTTTGAATCCTGACAAAACAAAGTAAAACACACATTACTATAATGGTTTCCATGGTTTATATCACAGATCTATGAATGTTATTAGGATTACGATTATTTAGTTATGCTCCAAATTTCATAGTGATGATTAGAACCTACAGACAGCAAGTATCATAGTTACAGTTGGGTTAGAGACATCTGACCTCATGTGTACTGATAGATATGGTTATTATTTTGAGTATTTCTGCACCCACCTAGGTTTTAGCTAAGACACTTAAGAGAAAAAGTGTTTGAAAGACTGGGCTCTCTTTCTGTGTGGCACAAACATCAGACAAGAAAGTGAAAGCTCTGAATCACTGAAGAGGGCTTCCAATTTTAGTGTGGCTTTGAAAAGGAATAACTCTGCACCTGAAGAGTTTTGCATATATGCATTACTGATGAAGTATGACTGCACATTTGTTTGCACAGTATAATTTCCTGGTTTTGTGTTTTGTTTTGTTTTTAAATTTCTACCATCTTTTTAAAGTGATATTTTTGCATGTAATCTGAATCCAATACTGTTGATCAAAAGTGTGCCATGACCTAGAAGTGAACCAGTGCAACAGAGTGCTGCAAAGTTAGTCTTTGAAAGAATGTCCTCTCCCTTTAATGTCCCATAAATGTCTCAGAGTCAAAATTACTGCTGCTTCTTTGCATATTTCAGCAGCTAAGACACTTAGAGAGGTTGTCCTCCATGCTCCGTCCCAGTCACTCCCTGTGGGACTGATTGACACGCAGTAGTTTCCTCTCTGTCAGGGTTTGGCACTGCCACTTGCCAAAACCAAAATGTGGGTGCTGGGCTTGGGAATACAGATATTGACAATAACCTGGACGTCTTCCTGTGGCTGTTTCTATAAAGGTATCTCCATTTTTGTAGGACTGAGGAAAAGTACCGACTAAAAAGTGTCAAGAAACACAAAGACCTTGACTATGCTCAAAGCAGTAAAGCTTCAGAGTTGGAAATTACTTTATCCAGTATGGAAAGAAGCCTCTTAGTGTATTTTTTTCAAATGTTTGACCATTGCCTAGATATCAATCTTTGACACTTTTATTTTTCAAAATAAAGAATGTCCTCCTATAAGAAAAGAGAGATCCTGAGTTTCTCTTTTCACTTCTTTTTCAACTGATGCTGTTCTGCAACTCTCATATAAATGGGTTCATTCAAACTCAAAATGTGAGATAGCTTCTTTCCCTTTAGGTGTTAATAATTTTATGTCAAAAAAAAAAAGTCTTTAAAAAATATCTTCTTGTCCTTTTGACCTCTAATAAAAATGTCATGATATTTCTTTGTATTATAGTTAAAAACATGGAGTCAAATGGATTTATTGTGTGAATTGATTAAGAAAAAACAAGAAACCTAGGTAACATATTCCTGGAAAACTTAATTTCCTGAAAGTACAATATTTTTCTCTACCTCATAAATATTATACAGGATCAGCCTTTGGAAGTAAATAAAATGTAATTACTATTGATGCTTTACACAATGTTCAGCATCTTTAAATGATAATACAGGCTTAAATCTTAGTATAAACTAAAGTAGTCTGAGTAATTTCACCTTAATTAGTGTGTCTTTTGTTTGTGTAACAACCTATGCTGATTTTTTTTTTAAAGCAAGTTAAATATACAGAGTAAAACAAGCTGCAGGCACACAAGTTTAAGGATGATTAACATAGCCCTTTCAGTGCTTCTCAGTTTTTTTCTGTATGGAAAGGTCTGTAGAGAAGACTGGAGAGATCAAATTGGAATCACAGGTTACTGTAGAATGTGTGGAAAACTACAAACCATGTTGCAATCCTTTCTCGTGGTAAATTGTTGGTACCATTTCTGACAAAATAAGGGGATACCTTAAGCTTCTCTGCTTGCTAGGTAATCAGTTTTGAGGCACCATTTTTGGTTTAGGGCAAGAAATGACTCAACCATGTCCCCTTCCACGCTCCTCCCCCTCTCTCTCCCCCGTTCTTTTCTTTTTTTGTCACTGATAAAACTGTAACTAGGTTTTCTGGGAAAGTACATCATCCAGTGCTTCCCCACGTCTTTCCTTGAAGTATTTCTTTTGTCTGTCTCCATTACACCCGTGTGCAATGACACAATGTTTCTGCACAGTGGGAGCTTGCAATCTCTGAAGAGGCTTTCCAGCATTGCTTTTTAGACTGAAATCATTACAATCTTCAATAGGTACTTGGATTTGAAAAACTAGCACATTATTATTCTCTGGACTGTCTGGATGTAAAAAGAGGCTATTTTCTTGCTTCCTTTTATTTATTTATGTCCCTGGGTACACATTGCCCTTACACCTAACTTTAGTTTGTTTGGATCTCAATCGGAGCTGCAATTCAGATATCTTGTGCTGTTTGTGTTTTTCTTTCATGTAAGGTTTTACATTATAAATGAGAACTCTCTGTCAGAGAGATTTATATTTTGGTTCTACTTAATGCTTTTGAGTTGCTCATCCTTTTTTTTCTATGTGTAATTATCATAGTTATTATTATCACTAACATAGTGCAGCATATTGTACGGTATGTTACAATAAATGTTATGATGTGTAGCGTAACAGATGTTTGTTAATATGTCTATGATTTTTAAATGCCAACAAGTTGCATAGCTTCAGAGAACATTCAGGTTATCTCATCTGATATCCTCTAAACCACAAGCTGCATCTGTTGCACCAGTAAAACATTATTCTGAGCCCAGGGGCTTTGGTTAAGTTAATTTGTCATGGGACACAACAGTTGTTTCCTCTAGGAGGAAGGGGAGAGATCAGGATTCTACCAGCACCTGAAGACTGTGTTGTGGAAATGGATTAGGAAAGACTTGCCCAGATGATCCTGGCTATGTGGCCCTTGCTGAAGGAAAAAGGCTTCAGACTTCTCCTGAACTCCTCCTGAAGTCAACAGAAAGGAAACCCCTCTCTGACCCTGAGCCTGGTGCATGCTTGACCCTGGACGTGTGAGTAAAAGATGGCCAAGCATCTAAGAAGTTAAGGGAATTAAAAAGACACAGTGCCACAGTCTTGAACTACACATTTCAAGCTTGTTCCTTTTGTGTAAAAAATACAAATCACCCCTCCCCTAACTTTCCATTTTGACTATTTAAAGGCTGTAACTCAATAGAACATTAATGATTAATAGTATAGACATTTCTAAATTTGCAAAATGGAAAATTCCAGTTTTTTCATTGCTATTTCACTGATCTAGCAAGGCAAGCACACATATAGACCAGCATCTACAGTCTTTATTTGAATTTTTAATGCATACAGTGGTTTTTATCTTAGAGGATCAGCTTCTAGAGTCCTGTTGAATGGTTGCAGCTCTTGGAAAACTTGTGTGACAAAAGTTGCATAGTCCTTCCAGAAGAAAAGTGTGCATCAGACATGTCAGTTGAGAATGGCCCAGTTTGGAAATTACTCACAATTACATTGTGTTTCTCAGTTATGGTAACAACTCTGCAAGAGATAGTCAGTGCCATGGTTTATCTGGAAGTAATGTAATCTTTAACCAGTTTTGTACTGGTCCCACTTGCAGAGGCTCTGAAGCAAACTACAGAGCTGTGATAACAGTGGATAAGTCTGTTTACTGATGCTTGGGAAATTTTAAATGCAGGACATTTACTTGCACTCGAAAGAAAAAAGTCAGGCAAAAATTCCTGCAAGTGGTTTAAAAAATCATCTAAAAGCTCTCTGATGCTCTCATTGCCAATAGGTGATAGAAAATGCATTGATGTAAGGCGCTATTTTATTGCTGGGCATCAGTTTGATCACTAAAAGACTGAGAGGTATCTTGAAGCAGTGAAAAGAATCAATTCTTTTATCATTTCTTGAATTACTCAGGCCCAAGGAAAGAAGAAAGAAGCAAAGCATTTTCTATCAAAATGGCAGAGTTGAGTTTTTCTCTGTTTTCTAAGCAATAAGAGGCCTGTTACATTTATCGATACATGGCTCATTGTGTTTGTGCAGCTTCCTAAGCATCAGTCCCATCTTTCATGTTTGCATTCAGTTTATGGCTCTTTGAAGGTGGCACAACCCTTACTAACCTAAATTTGCATAGAACGGGTGACACAGACTGTAAGCTACTATTGGTATTTCAGTATACAACCAGATTTTAATAAACAAAAACATTGGCTTGAATCTATACCAGTGTCATTCTTGCTGTCTCTGGGTAATAAAACACCATATAGTAAAGTATGTGTCATGTTTTCCTAACATCTTATAGTTACTCAGCATTAACCTGCTGGGCACACTGGGATTCTAAGGAACCTGGACAGCGAAACAAACTGCTGCTGAAAACAACACAGGGATCAATATCTTGTATTACTGTAGAAATCCTTCTGGGCTTAAAACCTTATTTTCTTGTGTTTGGCAGGGAGCCCCAGAGAGTAAAAAAGAGGGTGAATCACAGAAACTGTAGCAAATGTGTTCCAACAGAAAGTGTTTCTAGGTTTCATGAATTCAAAAGGTTTTAAGGCCAGAAGGGGCTTGCTGGATTGTCTTGTCAGACCTCCTGTTTAGCAAAGGCTGTAGGATATCCTGGTATTAATCCCTGCCTTACATTCAGTAACTCTGTACAGACAAGGCTGTACCTTTCAGAAAGGCAACCAATCTTGACATCACTTTTAGCAGCATTTTTTGCTGTTCTGATAGCTAATTGTCCTTACTATGACAAATGTGGGCCTTATTTTCTATTTACTTGTCTTTGACTTCCAAAAATCAGATTTCACAATGCATTATTTAGACTGAAGAAACTTTTGTTGTGAAATTGCTGATTTTTTTGTGTGATCAGCTTCTCTTTTAGTCTCTCTAACTCTCACCATCAGTAGAAAACTGTCTCAAGATCTAAAATGAAAGATAGACATTTCAAAACTTTAATTCCTCTCATAATTATTGATCAATATGGACAGATTAAATCACCTTGCTTTAAGTTTTTAGATTCCAAACATACACAAAGTATAGAAGATATTCAAAGAGCTTTTAAGTAATAATAAAAAAAAAAAAAAGTAATATTAAAAATAATTTATTCTTTCACAAGGCACATTTGGGAACCAGCATATTTCCCCCCACCCCCAGAAAATTTTAGAAGTCTACTTGCCAAAACAAGGCATCTGCATTAGCTGAAATAGTTGTACATTTCTCAGTTATATCTAGTTCAAGAACCAGATGAGTATATGAGAAGGCATGTTTAGAAGCCCCACACTTAAGGCCTGATCCACCTCTTGCTTAAGTCAGGGGAAGGGGGTCCATTGACTACACTAAAGGTTAGATCAGGACTTTGCTGAACAGAACGACTGTTCTTTGCAAAGAGGATACATTTAAATATGAAAAGTAATGAAGTAAGCATGGCAAATTGTGGTTTAGTTGGAATCTAATTTTCATAGCTTTTTTTTTTTAAAAATTAGAGATAGATATCTCTATTGTAAGTATAGAAATATATAAAAGTAAGATACAGGTGAAAAAGATGGCTGCATAAATTAAATTGTGTCTGCTGAAGTTATTAACATCACAAAGCTACATGTTAGAGGTAGAATTCTGACCTCACTGAAGTCGAAGAGATGTGCCGCCTTTAGAAGCGTAAAATTTTCTTATTGATTTGAATTGAGTAAACTAAATTTTTCTTTTGCTCCATTCAAGAGCATAAATTCAGTTGCAAATATAAATTTGGGGCAGAAAAATTTCTTGTTATCATAGATATGCAGGGGAAGAGAGCAGGAAAGAGAGAAATATAATTCCATTTTAGTTGAATTATGTGTGAGGGCAGGGAAGCACTGTGCCATCTAGGATAGGTAAGAATATTCTCACTATTTAAAAACCATTTACAAAAGGCACCCTGTTCAAAGATGTACTGGAAACAACTGGGAAGGGGTGGAGAAATTTACCTCAGGTTATTTTCTAAATTACTTTCAGAATATAAGAGATTAAGAAAGCCTCCTGTCTATCAGTATGCCATGTCCACAGACAGCGTTGGCTGGTATATTTTGCCAGTGACAATCACACGTAAATCCAAATGTGGATTTTTGGACTGCTGGAGAGGGGTGTGACTGTATCATCCTCCTTTATGTATGGATTTCACCTAGGCATTTATGAATATAATTTAGTGCAGGAGAAAATCTTAAATACTGAGAGTACTGAATTTGTGTCCTTATTAAGAAGAAACTGCTCTCAAAACCTTTCCTGGATTTTTTTCCTCATAAGGAATTATAGTTGGATTTTTCAACTTGGCATTTTAAATAGTAGGTTAGATATTTAGAGCTCGCATCCTGAAGAATTACCTAGTATCCCAAATGCTGTTCATTTCTCTTCTGTTATGCAGGAAGGAGAAAGGAAAACACTAATAGGGTACTTCAGTCATATATACTGAGAATTTTTCCAAACAGCAGAAACCTTTTGCTTTTAGAGGTCTGGCTAATTTCCTAGTGCATCACCATTAATGTCTCTGTTTATCTCACTTCATCATAACTTCGAATATGAAGTAACTTCTAATAATTTCACTTTTAGCTTAGCACTGCAGAATCTATTATTCTGGGGGCTGGAATCACATGCCATCTCAAAACCCAGTCAGCACTGCGTAAGCGCTTTGAATGATGACAGATCAGGAGAAAGTGGGGCTGAATACATAATTACTCCAACACAGTTAATATTGGTTGATAAAGCTATGGACACACAATTAAGAAAACATGCCTGATAAAACAGTTCTTTTTAAATAGGTGGGAATGAACTACAACTAGTTACAAAGGCTTGTGAACTTCCCTTCTCTTCCCGAATGTCACTGCCTCAGATTGCCTTGGCAGCCTCATGTATAGTGTTTGCTTCATGCATAATGATTTCCCTCTTTCCCCCCTTCCTTGAACGGTTTTGCCTTTTCGACTAGTTACTGTTACCACCATTTAATAAGAAGCCTTTCCTTGGCTTTCTAATCGAAAACTTGCTTTTATCTTTCTTCATAAAAGAATTGAAATGGCTTCTCTCAGGTTTCTGTAGCCTCTGGGGAGATAAGGACCCTGCGGTTAACAGGATGAGAGATTTTTGTTTAGAAATTTTTATTTAGACAATGAAAAATGACCTCTGTAAACTCAAAGCGATCTTATTTTGGGGCTTTAGGCTTCTGGCAGATAAATCAATTGGGCCCTTGGGACAGCAAAGGAAAAACCTTTGCAGTAACTATGTCAGGACAACGCAATAGATTTGTTGTGAGGATGCAGTTGTGTTGAGGGTAGAATGCACTTAAAAATAAATACCATTTTATTTTCTATAAAATATTCAGGATTTGGATAGTAAGCTTTTCAGCTGCCATAAGAAAATATTTTTTTTGTTTGATATAAACTTGAGGAAAAGCCTGTTTTTTTATGGGAAGAGGGTAGAGAAGGGGGGAGAGTTGGGGGGGATACAAAGGAAAGATGTTTTAACAATTAAATATTCAACTTCACAATAAAGCACTTATTAAATTTTATTTTCTCTATTTGTCGTTTAAATAAACACCCCTTTTTAGTGATATGAAAGTCTCCTTTCTGAATGCAAGAGCTTAATATTGTTCTTTTTGTATTTATTATATTTTTTTAACAATTCAATTATTACCTAACTGAGGCTATGACTTCAACAGAGTATTACAACAGTTTTCACACCTATGTGTAACCCTAAAGAACTTTTCCAATCTTCACAGCATGAACTTGCACAGCATATTTGCTCTGAAGAACAAGCGTGGCGTTTTGCTGTGCGTTCTGTACCTGTTTCATGCAGAGTGCAGCTACAGAGTGAAAAGTTATGCAGACATAAATTGCAAATTTGACAAGGAAGCAAATGAGGAAACAGATGCTTAACTAAAATGTATTGATGTGCAATTGTCAGTGAGTTGGTGGGTGTTGAATAACGCAGTTAAAATGCATCAATGAAGCCTTATTTCATCTTAAATAAAAGCTAAGGTAAATAGAATTGGAGAGTGTGATACAAAGTAATGAAAAGCGGATAAATGTGTGTGAAGCCATTGTCACCCTGCCAAATGCAGGCTGACATTTGTGCAAAACACCCAGCCCTGGCAGTGGGGTCTCAAGTTGCTGGAAGGAAACAAGGTCTGTTGAGAAGAGTGTCTCATGAACCCAGTTTCACATTAGGAGGCATCTGACTTTGGAGCGGTGGCAAGGTACGTAGAGTGTTTGGTAGTGGAAAATGCCACCAAAACCTTATCTTTGTTACTATTTACTTAGTTAAAGAAGACATGACACAAGAGGAGAATGAGTTTGCAAGTTTGATGGTTCTGCCTTATATGAGTGGATTGGGGAATTATATCCTGTGTAGTGCTGCTGTTTCATTTATAGTTTACATTCAAAAGAATACAGCTCCCTACTTCTCCCTTATATATATATATATATATATATATATATAATTTGTGTTTTTCAGGAGCAAGACAGTTTCCGATAAAACACCTAAGAATTTAACACAATTGCCTTTTACACCATATGCTGCCATGTGACTACTTAGCTGTCAGCTCCTTGTGTTTTGTTTTTTGTTGGGTGTTTTTTTTTTTTTTTTTTTTTTTTTCAGAACATAAATTTAGTCACAAAGCAGCACTCACCTGGATTCAGAATACCCTTCAGCTGCACCAGTAACACTGGTGCCTTCTATATCTCATTATCCCTGGGACAGTAAGATATATGCTTGTAAATAAGATATGAAGTAATTTATCAAAATTACAAGAATTAGCATAACTGAAGGATACACTCAGAGGTATTTACTGTGAAACAGTAAGCAGAATCTCCTTGCAGTGAATGAACCTGATATGTAGTTTTGTGGTCTTTTTGAAATTAGTCATTTCCTAGAAGAGTGATTACTCATACCTCATAATTATCAAATTTATATTTCCTTGGTCTTTCTGAGTGCTTTTTCATGGGGTCCAAAATTCCTATCTTGAAAGCATAACATTAATAAATACAGCAGTTAAGGATGACAGCAGAAGGGAATTCTTGTACTTGATGGTTTGAATCTGAAAATTTCTTCTAGACCTTACATTATGTGTTTGTAATGTTATTTAACTTTTTTACTACTGGTAGTAGAATTTCCGTGTAAAGAGCTGGAGACATTTGGCTCCATCCTGCTGGACTGTCTGTGTCTTTAGTTTTTCTTCCTGGAAACCGGGTTGATCTGCTGTAGCCTAAAACCAGTGTTTGTGCTAACACATAAGGCTACATTGATGCTTAGGAAGTTTGGGGTTAACTGCATGCTGGTCTAGCACAAAAGATTAGTGTAAACCACAGCCTAAATGATTCTTTTCCTCTAAACCTCCTTGTCAGAACACCCATTTTAGTGCCTCTTTTCAGCAGAAGAAAAATGCTGAGGAATGTTGGTATTAATGGCAATAAAACTCTTCAGTGCCAAAGAGGTAATTCTACAAAGCTACCACCATCTATTTCTGAGTTTTGAACTAAAGAAGATTTAGTAAATGGATTCTCTTTTCCACTGGAAGCTGGGCACTGTATAACTGTAATGGCTACTGGGAAAATGTTTTCCAAGGAACAGCATGTAAGGGAGCAAGTAATTTCCTTTCAAAATTTTTTCTACATAAACAATATGCACTGTATTAAAAATAATAAAAAAAATTGTCTATGTGAGCATTTGATTTTCTCATGCAAGGTTTGTCTGAACTGGGCCCTCATGCTGGCTCATGTCCACATAACTCATCCTTTACAGTCATAGACTGATGTGACACAGGGTAATAGAAAGTGATGCATTGCCTGAATTTAAAGGAACATGGACTATTTCAGAATCGGCTGTGCAGTATGAGATCTGTATCAGATTTGAAACAAAGCTAACCAAGCAGACAGAGCAGTAAGATATCTATAGCATCCATTAATCAGTATATACTATGCTGTTGCAGGTTTCTTTTTGCTTTTTCATTTTGGCTTTTCTGTGTTTGTTCACCATCTAATGTTATTTGACCGATGCCTTTTTAAAGCCCAGACAAATGCACAAGGTTACTTGGGAAACCATTTACAAATATCTCCTCTCCTCTCCTCTCCTCTCCTCTCCTCTCCTCTCCTCTCCTCTCCTCTCCTCTCCTCTCCTCTCCTCTCC
>JAWWEE010000105.1:76207918-76238067 GCA_035221455.1 Xenops minutus | reverse complement strand
CCTCTGCTCTGCTCTCCTCTCATCTCATCTCCTCTCCTCTCCTCTCCTCTCCTCTCCTCTCCTCTCCTCTCCTCTCTCTTCTCAATTTCAATGCAAGAAACCATACTTTTCTAATCCTAAATACCCCACTAGAGTAGTAGATCAGTATGTCTACATAAGCTTATGTCAAAATATGAGAATGTCAGTATTTGTTTGTTGTTGGAATTTGTTGTTCAAGTGTTCTTTCTGTATGTGTGTACATATGTTTTATCCTTTACATTTGACAGGATATAACAATGGCAGTACCCACACCAGAGCATTCCCATGAAACTTACCTTACCCTTTGAGAAAACACTGACATTTATCAAAATTTCTTGTCATATTAGTAAACTTAGATTAGTAAGTAATTAGTAATCTCAGATTCAAATTCTCAGAGAAGCAACATAGGTCTTTATTGTTGGATGCCCAATGCACTTTGCTGCACCTTATATTTAGATGAGATCTTAAGTACTGAGTTTCTTCATAATCTATATGCTTCTGAGCAACTAAAACGACACTTTGTGTGAGGAAAAGGTTTTGCATTATCATCCTCAGTTTTTCCCTCTGGAATCTACTAGAGAAAATAGACAGAAACTTCAAGCACCCTTATTTGTCTTCTGATGAAACAGCCATCAGTGCTGGTGATCTGCACGCTTCCCCTCCAACAGGCAACAGCTTACTTTGTCTTTGCACCAATTTTTCCTTTACCTCTGTTTAATCCAAGTTTAATTGTACTATATCCAGGTATTAGGAGTCTCAGTAGAAAGACTGTCTTCAGTTATGATGGCCTTGGTGCAGAATACTTCAGTAGACTGCTGGTAGTAATGAGTGTGGTATTTCAAACAAGTAATTAGAATTAGCTTTTTATTTTGCCTTTGGTTAACATGTAAGCCTTTTATTAGAAATACCACGGAGGAGAAAGTGTTTTTCTGATACATTACAAGAAGTCTTACAAAACATACTTTTTTTTTTTTTTTCCCATTTAGAAATTTCACATTGTGCCTCCTCACTATTCTCTTACCTTCTATCACCTCTCTCTTGGTATGGTGTGTGTGTTTTAACACGTTTTTCTAGGAAAGTCCTTATTAGGAGCACCTTAACAATGTTAATCTTTACATATTGTGTCTGCAAAAACACTATTCAGATTGTACGAAGTGAAAATATGAGCCAGATAATCATCAGCAACGTTTGTTTAAAAGAGCAAAACTTTTTTTTAAAAGTTGACAAGTGTTGCGTATCAGAGACTTTGCATGTTAAGAACTTTTCTGCTGAGATTATTATAGCAGAGAGAGCACAATCCTTACACTTAGCACAAATTTTGCATTCATCAAACAAGCAAACAGGTTGTGTGCCTTTAAAAACGTTTTCATAGCAGTGTATTTCATATTTGCTAAAAAAAAAAAATAATGCAATTTTCTCCATTGTATTGCTGTGACATTGTGTACTATAAAGTTAAAGCCAGACACCTTCTAGCAATAAGAACTTCAGAAGCAAAGCCTGCTGAAACCATCTGAACTGCTTCAAAAAGAGCATCCTCCTCTTAGGGATCAGCTATTTTTCCCAAGTTTGAAATTCTAACCTGGTAAATAGCATCAACAGGGGACTTTTCCCCCAACTCTTTTGGAGAACCCCATAGACATGAATATCTTCAAAGGAGGATCTGTTAAAAAATGTAACAGTCTTCAAAGGGGAAACACCACCCTCAGCAATCTGAAGTTCTTTAAAGTGGGAGCCCACCAGCACTATGAATTCTCAGAGGACTAACTCCCAGAGCACCGTGAAAATTTGTAAGAGAACAAGCCCTCTCTCCCAAATACCCAGTAGGGTATTATTTTCCTTTAAAAGGACTCTTACATGTGTACATTTATAATTACAGAAAGGGTCTTATTTAACCAGAGCCCTGTAGAACTCTCTTACATTTAAAAACAAATATTGATTAAAAGAAAAGAATGACAGAGGAAAACAATCTGACTTTGCTATTTTCCTTTATCTTCTTTTATTTATAACTGATCTCAATATAATACACCAATAACACTTGGTTCATGTAGCTCTTTTGATCTCTGGAGGTCAAAAGTATTCTTCAAGAGTTGTGAAGAAATATTCTCTGAGCACAGTTATCCACTTATACTGCTGGTTAACTTGGGGTCCAAATACTCTATCAGGAAGTGCATTTATCTCTTTATACCATTATTTGGTATGTTCTTTCAAGAGGTACTTTGTCAAATAAATATTCAAGGGCTTGCTGTTTTCCCCCCACCCTTCCACTGCATTTTAGCATTTTGTTAGGTAGGTATAGCTAATGTAGACATTAAAGCCATTGTCGATGGCTAGACTTACCTCCCAGGCATGCCATGAAAGCCCAGATTAGCTGGGCAATAAGACCAGCTGCCATGCTGGCCAAGAGGGGAGGGATGCTGGCTTGAGGGTTTTTTCCCATGTTTTTGCCTCATCAGCCAATAATACAACCATGTGGGAATTTTTCCTGACTCCCAGGATCTGTGAATGTATAACCCAAACACTGAGATTTACTTGTAAAATTTCTGACTTGTTGAAGAAATGACAGAAATAACTAAACTCTACCTGTAGAAGCAAAAATATCATGCTCCATTCATGTATTTATTAGCTTCTTCACTTTCACAATGCTGCATGATTTATGTTCTAATGTAACTGTAAAATCTGAACCTTCTGTATCTTGTGTTTAGTGATGCTTGATGGTTTGATTTCTTTCTTCTTAACTGATCCAAAAATGTGTGCTAAGAATATGATGCCTGATAGTAGTCTCATCTTCCACTGCATGAAGGGAAAAAGTATTTTGCAGTATATAATAAATATCTTCACACTTCTTTGAAGATAGTCTGATATTTGTCACTTATTTTTCTTATTGAAAATAGGATCTTCTGTTTGGAAGTTACTTAGATGTATCTGGTGGGTGATGTTTGGGTCTGATACCAATAAAAGCATTTATCCCATTCAGCAGACTAACTGTATTTTGCTGAGAAGCACTGATAGTTGCAGCACTGTGTATATCCAGCAGCACCACTGGCTAAATATGCTTGCAACATGTGAGGAAAAGAAGTGAACTGACAAGTCAAAGGATACTTTGATAGCTCAGGGCAGGCTGGAATGAGTCTTTAAGTAGTTAGAGGAATTTCCTTCCATTATGAGATCTGACAGTTAGTACCTTCATCTGGACGTGTCTATCTTTTATTATTTTTTTTTTTTTCCCAGCATTTATGCCAGAAAATTTGGTAACAGAGAGATAACTATGTTCAGAGCAAGCTTTCCATTGCTGTAAAGTTCTCATGTAGTCCAGATATCAGAATTGTGAATGCTGATGCTTCTGCTTGGCAAATTCTGTATTTGGATATGAAACCCAGGAACAAGAACAAGTGGTAGTGTATCTGAACCACTCCTTTGAACACAAAGCTTAAATTACTTGCTGAGAACATTTTCTCTTTGGATTCTGCTGAAGCAAACTATCCCAAAACATAGAACATTGATCATAGTAAACCAGAATTTAAATGTATAGTAAGACATGCTGTATTCATTCTTGCTGCAATTATGTTGCATTCAATGGACTTCGTCAGAGACAAATACAAGATGGTTATTTGCAGGAGCAGGGAGGAAGATTGTTTTGTTTGCTTTTTTTTTTTTTTCTCAGTGAAACTTCCTTAGTCTTCAAAATGCAAAATTTACAAAGCTATTGACAGAGGAGAAAGGTGCAGAAAATGGCTGAAATATCTGTATTTTCCTACTCTTTTGTTAACTGCTAATAGAGTAGCAACCTTAAACAATAGTTTTGAACAGCATAGCTTTTGTCAGTTTAAAAGAAAAAGCCATCACCTTTAAAAAAAATGAAATATTTGAGGCACACTCTAATGTTCAAGCCCAAAAAGGAAAATAAGAAGGCTCTAAGTTTCCTGAATCCCGTCCCAATTATACTTCATTTAATAACACTCAGTGAAATATCTGGTGGCAGGGGAACTGAAACTACATGATTTTATGGGATCATTCATCAAGAACTAATTGAAGCTTTCATACAGTTTAGTGCTGATAAAACACTGTAACAATAAACAATAACAAAATTCACCAGAGAAGGATTTGTTTTGCCGTGAGGAAAATGGTTCGGTTTCATCCTGGGGATTCCTGGTTAAAAGAGTCTCCAATTTAAAAAGGGATAAGCACAGGCTCCTGTGCATAATGACAGAGTGGGAGCTGTGGCAAATGTATTAGTATTGCTCCAGTGGAGCTATTCTCATTGTAAGTATTTGCTATTGTGTGTGGTGGAGGCAAGATGCAGAACGACCAATAGGATTTTTTAGAGTTTGATTTTTTTAAGCAGTTCCTATGTAGTTTTATGAAAAGCAAATTACGGATACAGCACAAGCCACTGAATTTCTGATACTAAAATTACTAACTAATCATAGATTTATTGACTGTAGAAAAATTGTTCTTTCCTGTATTTCTTCATGGAATCAGGTTAGTCTTACCATGATAACTCTTTTTAATTCATGCTAGAGTGATGTCTTGTCAATTCTTAAACTATAAAACATCATTAAACATATTGTCTCTTTATTTCTAATCTATTTTCTCTGACCCGAACATTTAGGCTGTTCAGAAACACAACAAAGATTATCAAGAATGTATTAATTTTGATATAAAAAATGAAATAATGAATGTTCCATCAATCTTCATCAGGAATCCAGGGAGACTGCTAGGAAAGTGGCACTGTAGTTTAACAGTTCCAGCCCCTGCAAAGCCACCTCAAGCAAATCACTTCAGTTCTTGTCTTCTCCTCCTCCTTCTGCACTCTTAAAGTGCAAATCCTTCTGTGATCAGAACATTTCACAACACCTGTTTGTAGAATATGCAGTTCAGTGAGCCCCTGTTGTCAGTGAGAACTTCTGGAAGTACCATAAAAGCGAAACAAAACCATAATAAATAGCATTAATGAGACACATATATAATAATAATATAACAAGATGCATGATTTTATGCTAGGTCATGCAACAGGAAACATGATGCTGAATATCTGTATGCTTGTAAGAGTTGGTTTTCTGCTCACTTTTGCAATTTTCAAAACATTCTAACTAACTGATCTTTCTAGACAATCATATCAGAGGAGGGCTGGAGAAGCAATCATACTTTGATAATTATGTCCACTTTGGTGCTTTGTTTATTGGAATTATAAATTATATATATTCATAGACACATGCTCCTGAAATTTTAGTGGTGGTCTTTCTTTTACTTTTTTTGAGGGAAGCAGAAGACTTAAAAGATCATCAAAGACTATTTGGAGTCTACCTGCCTTGTGTCTGATACTCACAATAACAGAATTGATAGGGCTTATTTTTCCTCTCAGTTATATGTGCAGAGATCCATCACCTTAACACAGTAATTGCTGTCGTGCTCTGTCCTATCATGTTAGCCTTTAGTACAGCTGCATTTCTATTGTAGCTGTAAAAGCTGTAAAACCAGACTAGCTCAATCAGGTTGGTGATCCCAAGATGTGGTGCCCTATGCCTAGTGGTGGATAACTTTGATGGACCTTCAACACTCAGGATGGCTGGGACTGCAATTATAGAAGTGTAAATGTAAAAGCAAGATTCGAATTTCAGCCAGTCAAAGACTGGAATTAATTAAATCTACCTCCCTATCTCACAGGCTATGAATGTTTCCAAAGTTCAGAAATATTTCTTATGAGCTTAAATCAGAGATGTTATATAAATGAAGTGAACACATAAAGACAAGATACAGCTGTGGCTGATCAATCTTTCTTTAATGGTAGATGCCTTTAAGTCACTGGTATGCAGAGCTTGGAAGAAACCCGAGCTTTCAGAGTGTTATATGTTATCAAATATTACCTTTTCAGATAAGTTGAACTGATATTTACCAGAATAGGGCTACATTTTCTGCATTTTATTGACCACAATAGAGTTTATTAAAAATAATATGATATCTCACATTATAGTAAAATAAAGAAACCGTAATTTACAGGTGTAGCTGTTTTCTCTGGGTATATAATTAAGCAAAATGTTGCTTTCAGCAGACAGACAAAAGCTACGTGATATCTTTAGGATTGTCTTTTACAACTATCCTGAGGTTTCTGAATGGTCACATATTCCAAGCATTTTGCACTTATATTATCTCTTCAAAGTTTCTTTTCTCTCTTAATCTTTCAGTGCCTCTCTTAATCTTCTTTTCATAATTTCTGAATAAATATTTACATCTTGGCCAGCAGAGGCCCCAAATCATAAAAAATGGAACAGAATCCCAAGGGGGAAGCTGCACCAAATTCAGACACCATCAGCTAAGCCCAGAATTGATGCTGTATTTGGCATTGTCTCTGGGGACTATTTGTGCTCCAATTGACTGAGCTATAGCATCTACCTCTTCCATTATCCACACTTGAAAAAAGTAGAAATTGAATGAGCAGATGTGGCAGCCATCACTACACCTGTCTTTTCCTGCTCTGCATTACATGACTGTGCCCATTTCCAAGAACAAACTTCAAAGCAAGGTATACAAATACCCATGTTGATCTGCCACAGGAACTTTGACTGACAACTTTCTTGTATGTTTTGTTGCTTTGCCAAATCTTTTTGAGGAAAATTGTGTATATCATAATGATACATTATTCTTATGCATAACGAGTAGATCTTTGTCTTGATTTCAATGGGACCATTCCTAAAATCTCTCTCATTCTCAGATACAATCCAGTCTTTATGAAAAGAGCATGCACAGGTTTTCCAAAATCCAAGTACTGCTTATTTCTCAATCAATATGTGCTCTGACATTTTTGCTTTTAAATTCTACATGGCTAACTATTTTTATTGAACTATCATCTAATTTTGTTTTAGTGCAAGAAGTTAACCTTTGAATTTGATAATTGTCAGTGTTTTCACTGATTTGTAGGCTGGTTTTCAATTTGCCCAGAAATATCTGTGAACTGATCAAAATTAAAATAAGATGTTAGCAGATAAAACTAGCAGCAGATTGATTTATGCCTTGAATTATATTCATAGTCTGCTTTTATTTTTTATTATTATCTCAAATTAGGAAGCACAAAAATAAAAAATAAAATATGTGGGAACTCCTACAAGCAGCATCAATAATTTCTATCCAATGGTCATTGCTGAGACTGCCATTGAATTTTCACTAGTAGAATAAGTATCCTTAAATTTAAGCTTTGATTCAGAAAAAATCATTTTGGCTTTTCACTAATTCCCACTGATGTAGACAGATGCCTAATTTGCAGGATATATTAGGACTACCCAATTGCTCTAAATTGAACACAAGCTTAAATGCCTTGCTGAATAAACCCTTACCACTGAAACCAAACCATGGAAACAATTCAGTTGCACTGAAGTCAGCCACGCTTATCTATTATATAATGAATGGAAAGCTATCTGAAAGGGTAGCAGTTGTATCACTGATAATATAGGTGCTTGAGGCATGGAAGTGATCACACCAAGATGTGCATGTATGTGCATTCTTTTATGTGAAAAATAGGTGTAAAATTATACATAATGAGTAAAAATAGGATGCATTTTTGTGTAAACTCTTATGCACAAAAATGAAACAGAGAGAAACCATTCTTTGTTACTTCTTGTCTATAGGTATTCCATTACTTCTAGGCTGGGAAATTAATATAGGAGCAATGTAAAAAAAAAAATCATCATGTGGTTTACCTTTCTATGTTATTAATAAATACAAGCAGACTATAATGCTTGCCATTTAAGTACTTTGAGTCATATTCACTTGAAGCTTTGTAAGTCTCATGTATAATAAAATAGACTTTCAGTTCTTCCTATTGCGTGCTGTGCATGCCTGACAGGATAGGAAGAGAAATTCCAAGATGCTGTACCTAACTTCAGCTTGGTAAGTTTAAATTGTTCTAACTTCTGCTGAGGGGCATTTTCAAGTGACTGATGCTTCACAAGAAAACAACAATACTTTCTATATATTTTTATTCTTCAGGTCGTGTTTCTTAAGGCAGGGGAAGCCATAAAGAGCTTTCAGAGTAATGCACATACATCTTGGCTATCCTCCCATCCTTGCAAGATTCCTACATGGATAGCAAAGTCAGTTTTACTATTTATTTTCAACATCAGACTGTATAAACTGGGAAAACAAGGAACTTGATCATTAAGCATAATGTATAATATTGATATCTCCTAAAATGATCAGTAGTGGAATTTAAAATTAAATGTACCTAATCTAACTTTCAATGCCAACAATGACAATGTCTATATCTGAGTTTGTCACCCTAAGTTTCTTCTGTAGTGGAATGGCACTGTCATGTCTGTAGTGCTCTGATTTATATTTAGGGATATATTTTTGGATATAACTACCATTATATAAATATCTATATTTAGTCGGATGAAACCTAACAGTGGTATCTTAATTATATGCTTTCATCACAGATCTTTTGCTTTTCTACTTAAAGAGCTGTTTGTGGGAAAACACTGATGCTGCTCATACAGTGTTTCAGATTCTGTTTTGTGTGGCAGAAATAACAGTAACATTTGAAGTGGTAGGCTAAGAAGAAAGTCAAATAAAGAAAAGCCCTGGCCTTACCTGGGATCAGAATGCCTCCCGCTCATTTGTATGGGCTCCTTTCACAGAGGATGTGTCTGACTGTACTCTTCCTGTTTCAAAGATATAGCAGAATGCTTAAAGACAGGAATAGGAAAAAAAAAAAAGGAGAGGAATAAAAGACAGAAATAAAATACTTTGTGTTCAACAGCAGACAAATAGAGAACCGAGATCAAATGGGCTCACTTTCATTTCAACAATTATATACAGCTAGAGGAAACACAGTCGTAGATACCGGGTTCAGAAAAGTCTATAGTACAATCTACTACATAACAGAACACTTCCCAGTTCCCTAAAAATTGCTTACAATGTGGTAGAGTACAAAAAACCCCATAACCAGAATATGCCAGAGTAAGAGAGAAGAACAAATATTTCAGAAAATTCCTAAGTGGTGAGGTAGTATGTTAAAAAAAATGCAGATATTACAAAGCAAAAGGAAAAAAAAAATATCACAAATAGTAACAAGCAACCCAAGGAAAGAAATTTCTGGTGCCATAAAATCTGGCAAATGGTTTAACCTCAAGAAAATGAACAGGACTCCAAAGCGCACTCAAAGCTCATGTCGTTTATTTACAGGAGGATTCCACCCTGCATTCTGCCTTGGATCACAGCTGCTTTCCAGGCCCCATGAAGGCTATAAAGACTTGCAAGCCATAGCAACTCCACACCTTGAAGGCTCTCCATGCACACTTCTGGTGCCCACAAAACCCATCAGGAAGACTATTAACCCCTAAAAGGTCTATCAAGCAACAGAGCTACAGGTTCATGTAAAATTCTCCTAGAGACACCATGACCTCAAGTGCCCCAGACCCCCAAGTCCCACTCCTTTCTGCCTTAACTGACTGCTATCACTGTGCTACAAATTACTGGAGACAAGGAGGGTACAGAAGAAATACTGTTACACATCCCCCCCCCCTTTTTTGGTCTGAATTTTAACACATTCCTTGATTTGTTAATCTATTTGCAAGGCTACGCCAACGTTTTACCAGATAACTAAAGAACAACCTCAGATGGAATAGTTTTAATTTCCAGTCTGAATTTATTTGTGACCAATTTGTAACCATCTAATTGTGTGCCTGCACTAAATGGGAGTTTTCCCATTGAGTGTAATTGGATCAGGCCCCAAACCGCAAAGACAGCTGCTCTTATTACAGTGTGGAAAACAGGCAGGGGCTGGGTGTTATTGCATAATGACAGCAGTAAATTATATTCCAAGGGCAAGATCAGAAGCTGGTGTAAATCAATACAACTCAACTGGCTTTTAAAAAGTTGTATCAGTGTGTGCAAGCTGCTATTTTGGCCCAAACATTTTCTCAGTAGATTTTAAAGCTCATCCTGCTGCATAATGCATGCTAGGGAATTACTTCCAGCAGCTCCTGCACCAAGCCTAAACCGTCTGACTGAACCCAGGCTTGTATTTCAGAAAGTCATTCAAACTTGATTTAGAGAGTGTGTATCACAGAGAATCTACCACACTCCTAGAGACACCTTTCAAACATTTACTCTCTTTGTTCTTAAAGAAACCAAATCACTTGATTTTCTTCCTCATTGTCAGGTTCTAGCTAGATTTCCTAGTTCTTTTTTTTTTGGATAATACATGTAAAAGCCACCTCATTCAAATTTCCTGTTCTTATATTTATACTTTTTCAGCACTATTGTGACATCCTTTACTTTCCGTGCTGGGGAGCTGAGTTCATTAGACTTTTATTTTTTTGGTCACCATTTTACAGTTTTCCAATTCAAGCATTTTCCAAGGCCGTTCAAATTGTTCAAACTCACTACACAGGTTTCTTTACAGGATGAGTGGTAGCTTCTGATGCAAAAATGTACAGTCTGATATGTTTGACTAGAGTTAGGAAAAAAAACTATTTGTCTGTTTCCTGGGAGAGAAAATGAAGACTATCAAACAACAACTTAACATTAATTTGACTATGGTTTAGCGTGTTTATAGGGAATAATATATGTAATGAAATTACTCTATGAAACAATCTCTGGTATTCTTTCTGAGTATATAGGTGGAATTCACTGATTTCTCTAAATCAGGTGAGATTTTGTAAAGCATGCAGCTATGCTATTTGAAGCTAGTTCTGAAAGTGTAAACAACTCTGATTTACCTGAAGATAATAAACTCAGTAATTTCAATGAGGGTAAATAAAAACAAAGCTTTCCTGATGAGAAAAATGCTAACTATATTATTGTATATTTGTTTTCATAAAGGTAAAATCTGGGCGATTCTGTAACTAACTTTCATACTTGATGTGTCTATGAATGTGCTTTAAAGTTGGCCACATAGATAGTGCCCCAAATTAATATCATCTTGATCTTCAATAGTAATGATCAGGAGTAATAGGAAGACAGTGCAGTGAAAGTTTTAGTACTTGCCTTTTATTTCAAAAGGAAATTTGTCTAGAAAGGTTTTGCTAGCTTAAAAGGAATTGTCAGCCTGAAAGTGCAGTTAAGATGATAGCTGCAATCCAGTGTACATTCATTATTACAAGATCTTCAACATTACGAACCATTTTGGAACATCTAAGAGGGATAAAAAACATGAGAACTAGCAACAAATAAATATGTTTACAGGCTTGGAAATGGGAGGAAGAGTTAAAAAAAGGTCAAATATGAAGAAAAACAATTAAACCAAAACATGTTCAACTGGTTCATTAAAATATAATAAGCAATTAAAAACTTGTAGTTTATTTAGTGCTGTGAGAATAATTTGAGTATGAGCCTTGTTAACTTCAGTTGTCCAAATCAAGGAGGATCTGTCAAGGAGGTTCTCATCAATCTTGTATAATGACTAGAGAAGCATTTAGCTGATCTGAGGGGCACAGCTGGATTTTCATCCAACCCTTTCATTTGGAAGCTCTAATTTAACACTTAGAGGAAAACTCCTGCGTTGCTCTGTCAAACTTTGTCTAGATAAACATTTTTTTTTAAGCATAATTCTCTCGGTAAGTAAAATTTCAAAGTAAAAAGTATTACTAAAGGTATATCTGTGCAAGTTGCATTAATTTTGCAGTAGTGAAGGATGCATCCCACAGAGATGGTTCCACCAGACCACTCTGATTACTCAGCCTTGCAATGATATGCTGGGAGATTTAAATTGAGATTAGAGTATATCTTATGAAAAAGAGTAAGAATATTGAGTTTACTCCCAAGATTGACAGCAGGGTAACAAAACTCCACAGAACAATGTGAAAAATACTCAGACAAAAATGGTGAAAACAGAAGGCATTGGTTTGTTATTCATAGCATGAGTTAGAGGAGGGAGAAAGGCAGAGATGCAGATTTTAAGTGTCTTCATACATATTATAAGTGCAAGATATATGCGGGATAAACCAGAAAATTATAATAGATACTGTGTAATAAATTCCGTGATTTGAGTAAGAATGTAGGCTTGTTCAGGAAATAAAAGAAAATAAGTTTAGGAAATATTAGGAAGAAATAAAGGAGAAGAGTGCATTAGTATTATTGTGGAGAGGATATATTTTAAGCCGCTAGGGAAAAGAAACAGAATGCCATGTAAAGATCTATAAGATGCTATAGAACTGTAAAGGTAAGGAAGAGAAAGAAGATTTTGGTTTTAGTTCTAGGTTTCTTTTGGGGTTTTCTTTTCTGTGTGGAAAACAATTCCCAAATTTTAATAGCACCATTAATGGGATTTGTAGCTCACTGGAAATTTGAACTGCCTGAGTATATGTTGAGAAGGGAGTGCAGCAGGACCCTGAATGTGAGGTAGGTTGTCTTGATGAACATATTTTGATACAGAAAGTACAGAAAAAAAACAAAAAAGGAGGATTTTTAAATTCAGTTCTAAGCAGTGAGTTCAGAAGTGCACAGAGAAGTCTGGAAACAACTAATGGGGCCGCAGTTCTGCAGAAGGGCTGAAGAGTTATAAGAGGAGCCAGAGGTTGAATATGGGTTAATAACACATTATACTTCAGGAGAAAACCCAAAACCTGCATTGCAATGTGCACCTACTAATACACTCACCTGAAAACAAGGAAAGAAACAATGCCTTCCTCTCTGCATTGAGCAGGTTATTCTGTTCTTGATGCTGGTTAGTCCTCAGCTTCTGTGTGCTTGGTGTGGACCTTGTTCTTCAAGGAAATGTGAAACAATTGAGGTGAAGAAGGATAATCAGATGTTCAGAATATTTGGTACAAGAAGGAATACAAATTGATTTAATATAATGTATGTCCAAAAAGAAAAGATAGGGAGGGCAAGGAAGAAAGATGTTATCTGAGATGTTTCATAATAAAAAGGAAAAAAGATTGAATAGTTTTCCATGTCAGAGTGGCTAGCTCAGGAAGTAACAGAATAGAATAGCAGAAAATCAGGTCTAGCATAAGTTAAGCCATCCTATTGATAATGGTCATCAATAATGGGGAGAAGAGGATCTAAAAGGGTTGCCCAGTTCCCTTTACTTGGAGATCTTTTGTAATAGGCTAGCCGTAATACCTACCAAGGATAACACATATATAATATTTGATAAGAGATTAAATAACTGATTTCTTGAGGTCCTCTTCAGTTCTGACTCTCATGTTGCTTGTACTTTGAAGGGAGTAATTTCCAGAAAATTAGGTTAATAAGACAGGAAGAAATGTGTTCTTGCAGAAAAATCTATAGAGAGACAGAGTCCAGAGAAATTGCTTGTTTTCTTCACCATCAATGAAATGTATTCTTTTGTTTAACTAAACTTTCAACAATGTTTTACATACTAACCTTTCTAATATTTAGTGATTCCAAGCTTAGCATGTTCATACCTTTGCAAAAGAAATGCTTCACATTTAGTGCAATATCTCCCTTGAGATTTGTAGCATCTTATATTTTCCATAAATTTTATCCACGCACTTCTTTCAATGGGTTTTCCTTTTCCAGACCCTACTTGTCAGTCTGGGTACATTTTTTTCCTGGGTACTCATTTAATATCTCTAGAATTATAGGTAGTATGTAAAAAATGTTTGTCTTAATATCATACAATAATATTAGGGATCATTAGTTATTTATATTTTTCTTTTCCCAAGGAAGAAGCCTTTGGTTCAGTTAGTTATATCACAGTTGACATCATCTATATTTGCTGCAGTCAAATATGTGTGCTAGAGGGGAGATTATGGAGGCTAGTGTTTGTTTAGGGTAGGATAGAGTAAGAAATAAACTTTATATTCAGCAAAATGTTTTAAACATTTCCAAAGTTTCCTATTCCTTGCAAGTTTAAGTCTTCTTGAATTTCTTTCAACTTTTAATCTGTTCTTCCACTTGGAAAAACATGCCTTCATCAGAATAGAGTGGTGGAAGAGAGTTCATTAGACATGCAGGATACACAGATTCAGGTCCTTGCCATAGCTGCTCTTTGCTTCCTACCCGTGTCCTGATCAGAAGGCTATCAATTATCCAGAAGTGATTTTTTCACTCATCCTTTATTTGGGAGGACATGTCCAATAGTTATTTTAAAATTAATAAATAATTAAGAAGAAATAAGTAGTTTATAACAATTTGATATATTAACAGACAATGCAGGAGTCATCCTTCCAACAGTGAATTTATGTTTATGTCTAAAATAGTAATACAGTTCATGCTCAGGGGCTCAGTCAATACGTGAAAAGAGTAAGGTCAGGATTAGTATTTTCCTTAGTTGTCTCTGTTGACTTTTTAAAAATTTTATTTAGCTACATCAGGATTTGGTTGTTTATAGCTGTTGCATATTTATAAGATCCTGGCTAGGAAGAGCACAGTGTAAATTCTCAGATAGGTCACAGAAGAAATAGCACATTTTTCTCTCTGTCTCTTTTCCACATCACAAAAGTAAAATTCAAACTACAGTATTTTAAGATAAATCTGAATTGCCAGAACAAAATTATAGTTTTTGTACTTCAAAGAAAAACCTGACAAAGTGAAGAAACCCAAATACACACCTTTCCTTCTTCATTATTCAATCTTCATTATAATGCCACATGTATCCAGACCATCTTTGCCATATGTTCTCTGACCTGTTGTCTTGCCTTTTGTCATTTTGGACCTTCTAATGACTTTTCCAGTGACAGTTGAAAAACATAGGCTTGGGTTTCTTCCAGAAGAGCCGTATTGTTATAATTTTGCATGGCTGACATAAATATTTTTGATGGAATGAGTTACAGGAGTAATAGACATTGCAATTTCTTACTAAAGTACATAAAACATGGAAGTTAAAATACTGCCAAGTTTTCTGGCCTCTTCTGCCTATATAGAGGCATTGAAAAGACATCTGCTAAGGAGCATCACATCCTCCGTTACTAGCAAATATTTTTACTAATATGTAAGTCATGTTAGAACTTCTGCTTTTACTCTTTATGATGAGGCAATGCATAGCTACAGGAGCACATATTCAGTGTGAGAGGAGCTCTTTCTGGAAAGTAGTGTTCTCCGGAAGGTTTTAAATATTGTTGTAGCAAATGCAGTAACCAGTGAAATGACAGCACTGAGCCATTTAGATAACTGACATTTCCTACCAATACTCTGTTTAATAAAAAATGTAGTCATGTTCTAGGAAATTTATAAATCACTCCTGTATTTTTTAATAAACCTTTGAAGTCAACAGATTCTGCTGCCATACATTTATGTTATAGATTACAAAAAAAATGGATGGGGTAGGAGCCCTGCTAAAAGTTAGTTGAAAAGTAGTGGGAACCCAGCCTGCATGATCCCACACTGGATGTTCCCTGAGCTCAGTAGCTTGCGGGAATATTTTCTGTGTAGCCCATATTACCAATAGGAATCTCTTGTTCAGGGGACAGATGAAAAAATCTTGAAGGAATAAGCTGTTCTTCATATCTCACTTTCACAGGAAGGAATGTAATCTAATTGCAAAACATATATTTAAAGTGAGTATTTTGCAATGTCATGATGCATTTTTAAAACATACTTTCAAATTGAGAATGTTTAAAAGTTCATGCACACAAGAATGTTACCTGAGTGATAGATTTCCTATACTGAAAGGTTTTTTCATGTAAATTGCTCGGTAATTACATTTCAAAACTGCATTGATTTCTTATATGTCAATACTAATTAGAGATTAAATGTCCAATTCCTGTCAGGTAGGTGAGCATCTAAAGCTGGAGCTCTATTGAGAGATTTTTTTTCAGTAAGGCTTCATTTTTGGGATACTTTCTATTTCTTTTAAAATGGTCTTTCTCTTCTCTGTCTCCCTTTGGCTAGTGGATATATTTTCTCTTCATTTTTGCTCCTCCACAGTGCTCTTTAGAAATGATTCAGTGAAGCAGCACTGGCCCCTTTGTACAAAATTCCCAGTGTATGTTGAGAATTTATCTTACTTCTGCTACGTGTTATAATTACAAGTTCCAATCAAAGTACATCTTTTGAGTTACAAGTTTGTGTCATTGCTTTAGTAGAAATGCAAATGTTATGTATTTAGCATGCAAATGAAGTGAAATAAATATAATGCATGAAGTCTGTATTCCATCTCAGAAGTAATTGTAATGTGTAATAAGGATTCGGCAGCCAGGTTTGACAAGAGAGAAGGCACAACAATTTTTATTTACTGCAAGAGCACTCATCTCTGTCTGACCTCTTCTGGTTCTGGTGACATTTAATGTAAATTTGGCACTCTGATTTCTCTATGTGATGTCAGGCATAGCTGTATTACTTTTGCTTTATCTCACTGGCTTAGTCACAATCATCTTTACAACTTGATGCTTCTGCATATAGTGGTGAGTGCCTGTTTGTGTTTATGAACTACAGAATGATTGTAAGCCAGAACAAGTGTGTACTGTCTAGCATATGCCGCTTTGAGAAAGTGCTAGAAATAGGATACTACCGTAATAATTCTTTATTTGGTATATGTCTGAGCTTCTGGCACATTAAAAATTAGCTAAGGGTTGAACTGGAATAACTGTGCCAGGAAGTACCAAAGGAGTTGTTCTCCAGGACTGACTATTGAAACTCACTTGGACTGCTGGCCTCCAAAACACACTGTGGCAGTGGTTTCTGCAATTTGCCTGTGCTTTCTGGAAAGCACATTTCCTTTTCTTCATTTTATACCTGATGTGAGCAATTTTATTACTGAATGATTGTCCCTCACTCAGCTATTTAGTGTTTTTAATTATTTTACAGATTTTTGTCATCATATTCTTTACCGTCTTTTTTTTTTAATACATTTTTTTCTAAATGTCAGTCCTAGTTTGTTTTGTGTGATAAAGTTATTTCAAGCGTCTCACCATCCTTTCAAAATTTCTGCATCAAAAGATGGGGTGAGCATAAATTCACACATTATTTAAAACAGAAAATTACCTTGAATGCATACCAGCATGATTATATTAATTTGATGCAACCTCTGTAATCTACATGACTTGTGATGTAGTACAGCTGAGCTTATTAATTACTGACTAGTTAAATATTGCAGGGAGCTTTTTCTAAGCAAATGAAATAAAGCAATGCTGCTGTGCTTGCATACAGGTTTCTTCAAAGTTTCATTTGCAAATGAATTGAGGAACTGCATTACTTCAGGTTTTTTCTGGTAACTGTAGTCTGCCCTTTACTGTAAATTTTAGTTCAAATCAATCTGAAAACTCAGGGAAAATAATCTTAAATTCTAATCAGATGTGCTTTTATTTTGTTTAAAATGTTGGGATTTTTTTGTTGTTGGTTGTTTTTTGTTTCATTTTTTATTTTTTTTAGTGCTGTTCTATTTCGTCCTTGCTTTGTTAGAAACCCCTTTCAGGACAAGTGTTAGGCAACAGACCACATCACTGCCTCTACCATCTTAGTTGTAGTGGCTTTGGTACTCTATCAAAGCAATGTTTCACTGTCTAGTATCACTGAATATATGGACCTATATCTTTTTTTGGTATCATTTTAGAATAAATCACCAGGAGCAGGGAAAAGAAATAGGTAGTAAAAATTGAGAAAATAATACTTATCTAATAAGGACTCTGTGAAATCTAAGTTATATGTGTTGCAAATATATAGAACAACAGAATAGTTGAAACTCTCATCATTTGAAGACAGTTGAAATAAAGGGGATGGTCAGCGCAAGCAATAAATGACCATTTATATATATTTATTTGTTAGGAGTGAACTCTTAAAAGCAATCTGCTGTTGCACAAGAGGCTAGTGAAACTATTTCATTACTGCAGTAATGTAATTAGAAATCTCATAAGCAATCAAGCTGCCAAGTTTTGCACCAGCTGTAAGCAACTAAAACAAAAAGTGACAAGTGAACCAGCAAGTAATGAATTACAATAACCCAGGTGAGAAATAAAAGACAAACGTATGTGTGTCTTGGCATCCCCAGGAGAAGTAACATCTATAGGCTGGAAATGACTCTGGGACAGTAATAAAATGGTTTTGTAACATGATTAATATAGACAAGAAAATCGCACCTTGGAATAGAACATAATTTTTTTGAAACATGAGACTTTTGGGGGAATATGTGGGTGTCAGAGAGAACAATCTGGAACCTGGAAATGAAATATATAATCTCCATGGTTTGGAACCTGATAAGTAGGCTGTTTTGCTTCTGCCTACTTCCAAGGTAAGAAAACTGAATGATATCCAAATCTTCACATGACAGTCCTGTTTGCAGAATGTGGAGTTACAGATTTAGTGCCCCTAACCTCAACTCTATAGAATGTAGGCTGGATTGCAGTGTGTAGCATGAAGCTGTTGGTACCATCCTCTCTGAGCTTTAGTGGAAGCAGATACCAACTTTGGGATGATTGAAACTAAATGAGACAAAGCCCACTCAGAGAATCTTAGAGAGCAAGTAATACATTTGTGTTCTACTTTGCCATATGAGAAGCTGATGATAATCAGTTCAACAATGTAATAAAAGTAAATGATCTGCATATGAGAGCAAGAGAATAGTAATTTCTGAAAAATATACTTTCTTTAAAATATCTCTTTTGTACCTTAATTGGTCCTTGAGGACAATTATGACATACTGCCCCAAATATGGGTGGATATCACTACCAATACCACTACCTGATTATTTTTTTAATTAAAATATCTTTCAACAGCCACTCTTGGCAAACATATTTAGGAAATTTCCATTTTCCATTGACTTCATAGGTCAGTCCTGATCTTTCTGTGGTTAAAATATTTGTTCAGACATATAAAGCTTGAATCACATTAGTGTTTCAGTTTTCAAAGGAATTCAGGAGACTAACAGCAAATTCATCAAACTGCAAGACCTCAAAATGCAAAAGGAGCTTGAGTTTCTGAGCATCTTTGGCTATATTTCCTGAGCCATTGTAATGTAGATAAGGAGCCTGCTATGTGATGTGCAACAATAACTCTGAATTAGAAATTTTTCTGAATGTCTGACATGTATGTGTGACTCTATACATTTATGTGCATGTGTCTGCAATGCTTGAGCTAACATACTGTAAATGTTTTTGTAGTATCTATATAACTTACACCATTGAAAAGATTAACAGATAAAGAAAAAAGTACTAACTGTAGTGGCTGCTTTGTTGATTTGTTAATACAGATCATACATTATAAAGAATAGCATCTGTAATGGAAAAATGAGGATATAAAGACATTGACTGGGAAAACCAATAAAAAAGACATACAAAGTGCCCTGGGCAACATGAAGCTCAGGAAGTACCAAATACTTAATCAAGCTTTAATGTATGTGTCCTCTGATTCGGCCTTCCAATGTTGCTCCTTTGGCTTAAGCTCAAATATTTTTATTTTTTTTTTCCCCTGGTTGTAGCACATGTTGATTTGGAAAGGGTAGACTTTCAAAAGAGCTTTCATTTCCTAGAGTGTAATCTTAGTCTCAAGTAGATAAATATTGCAGTGAGTTGTTAAGAAGAAGTGTCATTTGGAAGGGATAAAAATGGTACAGGGAGGACATTTTTCAAGAACGGAAATGATTCTGCATGGCATCACTTTGACATCCTCTAGCAAGAGAGGACCAGCAGAGCTGGGGTGACATTCAAAAGTAAGTAAAGAGCCAGGCATTTTAGGTGGGAAACTTCTTCCTTTTGTACAAGTGTTGGGCTCCTTCCTTAACTTCAAGCTTGTCACCCTCTCCTATAGAGGTGTGAAATAACATAAACAGATTTCCTATTGCTGCATAGACACAAAAGTTAGTTTTAATCTTCCATTTAATTTGCAGTGACTGAAATTCATTCTTTTAGAGATGGAAAGCATAGACTTGCATTGCTTAAAACCTTGATATGAGCGTGATTTGCACTCAGGCTGCTGATCAAAGGGAGATGTCCACATGCTGTTAATACATAATGACAGAGTTCTTAATGATGTACATTTTCTATGGTAGATCCAGGATTTCTTCCACGAATCCAAATCTCAGCATGCACTCTTTACTTTAAATTCTGTCTTCCAATAGTCCCAACAGGATGAGTATGTTAATATGAACCTCTAAATACTTTTAGTCTTAAATATGTCTAACCTATATACTATGTACTTTATTTGTATTGAAGTGAAAATGGTAGTATATGCATATGTATTGTGTCTGTCCACATATTATTTGGGCATACTGAAAATGTGGATTATATATACTACCTTGAGTCAAGATCTGTTGTCTTCACATCACCATGATGCTGCACCAGCAGAAACCTGGTCCAAAGATTCAGTCTGCAATTTCCTTTGCCTACCCATCTTTATACTGATATTGGAAAATATGAACACCAAGGTGGTCTTGCATTGCTTTTCCTCCAGGGCTGGTGGTGATATCCAATTCATTAATGGAGAAAAAACAGTTTTGGAGTTACTGACTTTGACCTTTTTTGACCGCTTCATTCACCTCTTTAAATGTCTCTTACTTACTTGCAAAGAATAAGTTTGTTGTATAACAAGTTTTTAGTAAGTCACTTAAGCAACTGTAGTTGCATCTCTAACTACAGCTCTGGGCTGTAGCACAAATAGTTTGCAAGTCCTGGGTGAGAGACAAAACCAGTACAAATTAAGAAGAGGGAACCTTATCATCTATAACATATATTAAATATATAATAAATTCAATTAAATAACATGGTATCAGATCTGTTTAATCTCAGGAATCCTTGATTTGTTTAAAAGCTTAAAACACACATACTAAGTGTTCTTTTAAATGATGTGTCATTACTGTATGATTTTTGTTTCCTGACATTAATTGGTCCAGACTAACTGCCTTCTGCCAAATTTCAGTTTGGAGAGATAGTGCCTTGTTTATTTATTAGTTTACTACAAAACATCAAAAATGCCCAGCAGGCTACCAAAAAAAAAGATTGTCTAATCCATGATTATGAAGTTGATTTAATTTCCCTCCCTTCCTTCTCTAACCATCTTTGATTTAATTTCTTGAACAGTGTGGGGACTGCCTAGAACATCTCTATATGAACACCTATAAAGTGTTCCCACCTTTCAGTGCACTCTCTAATCTCAGCTACAGAACCAGACATTCCCAGCATTTTGGGAAACAATGGGCAAATGCTGGTACCTTATATGCCATTTTTCTTTAACATATCAGTTTCCAATTCAGAAGAGCTATGACCGCTCAGAAATAGAAAAACCTCATTGGTTCATCTTCTAAGCTAAAAATCTACCTATTGCATCCCCCCACTCCTTACTCCAAAGTTTTTTAATCTATTTTTAAGACCCTAGGATAGAGGATTATTTCAAAAGCACTGATAAAGAGGTAGTGAACCCTATGACATAATGTGAAGATTTGTGTTAGTTTACATGGTATCTACAAACCACTTTCTAGATCTCCGAGACTACTTATATCTGATGAATGAAAAGCTGACAAATTTGCAGGTTAAAATGACTGTGACAGATTTTCAGTAGTGTATCCGTCTGACTAGTTAATGATAATCCAAGTCACTTAACTGAATTCTCACTAGTAAATTTTTGAATATTCTAAGTGATGATGCAATTGACTGATAATAAGTCAGACAGAAAAGCGGAAGAAAGCCTTTATATCAGGATTTAACATGATTGTGACAAGGCACTGCAACTTTTTGGATTTATTACTGAAAAATTGTGAATCATGCTTCTAACTAATACAGAACCCATACCTATACACAGTCCAAATATGTATGAAATTACTTATTTAAATAGATAAAGATAAGAATAATAGATGAAGATGATGGAAAAGAGGAAAAAGGTTTTCATGTTTTGCAGATAAATAATCAATAGAGCATTTAAGTGTTAAAGGTATCTGTTTTAGAAAACTGTATCATAAAGATACAAATTTCATAATTGAATTTTGGGCATAATAGAAATCTTAATACATGATTATTAGATGATCCACAACAGGAACACATATAGAAGTTCTTATGTCAATGTACCTTGTCTTCTTTTATTGCAAGAATAGTACTCCTTAATTTAGGCTGATTATGACTCTTTTAAAGGTGGCTAGTTTTTTGCCTTGTCCCCTTGAAAAGCTGTTTCAAGATCTTTCTTCTTTGATAATTAGAAATATCCTTCCAATGTTTTCTGTTGAAGAAAAATGTAAAAAGAAAAAAACTTCAGAATTTTATAGACGTGTAGATCAATCTAGAATATAGCACTGCACCAATTGCTTCTTTTCTTAGGCGAAATGGGGCGGGAGGGGGGAAGTCTTCAAAATGTTTCTCTGCTGCAAAGAGTTTCATATGCAGTAACACAAAATGCACCCTTTAAACAGAAGATGATACAATATGGTCAAACCTGAAAAGGTAAGTCAGCTCAACATTCTGATGTATTCTATTTTGTGCCAGAAATTCAAATACACAAACCTGATGTTTTATTCATGTGATATGACTGCAGTATTTTTACAGACTCTTCATTCATGCTTTGGACCTTCATATCTCCATAACTCTGATACCACACCAAGGGCAGATGCTATTTACTCATTTCAGCAACTTATTAAGGAAAAAAATCCTGGTGCATCATTGCAGCAATAATGTTGCTAGTGAGTTTGAGTAGTGGATGGTACACAGAATGAGACACCCAAAACTATCTCAAGGACAAAAATCAGCATTTCTGAACATGATCTGCTTGTGCAGTAGAAAGAATAGAAGAGGGAATAATTTCTTAAACACCCTGGTTATAACTTTACTGCTCATCTTAGTTAAAGAACCTGTTTTTGTATAGTCTAAGCCAAAATATTTTTAACCTAAAGACTATGAAAGACTATGCTTTATTTTCCATGGGTCTGGCAATATCTCTGAGCAATGTTGGTAGACCATTTCTCCAAAAGTTTCACAGAATGATGGGAAATTGTTTCTGTTAGCATCCCTTTTTCTTGGTTTTGGCTCAACGTTGGTCTTACATCAGGGCAAGCAGTGACTGTGCAGATTGCTAAGAACAGAAAATCACTGCATTGCTGACACCAGCATCCTCCTTCAAGGAGGACCTTTAAGGACTGAGACCAATGGCTTTAAAATATAAAACTTTGGACCTTTTAGAGAACAAATGAGGAAGTCTAAATGTTCTGCACATGTAGCTCAGGGTATGAAATGGATCACCAACGATGGAGACTGAAGTTCTCTGTCATAACTATTGTATTTAAATTCATTCTCTTTAATGGCCCTATTTACAAATTTACAGATTTTCAAATTTGTAAGAATTGATAAGTTATCAGCCTTTAGCAAACCATCAATGCATTCATGTCTCTCTCAATTATACAGAATTTCTTCTTGCTAAATCCCCTGTGTTTTATTTGAGAGTTGCCTTATTTATTGTGAGCCAATAATGCATTGAATTGTGTGTGCACTGGCATATTATCTTGTTGAACCATCCAATTAAATATGATAATGTTGAAGACACTGATATAGTTAAACACTCAGGTGAATGAGCAATTCACTGTGAAGTGCAGAAATATTTAAAGTCATCTCTGTTCCTTCAAGCATTCTGTTTTGTGTAAAAGAACACTTCAGGAGTCAGAGAATGATAGGTCTAAAAAACCAAAAAAAATTGCAACTTCCAAAGCACAGACCTCATGGCTAAAAACTATGGCTTAGAAGACTGAAATCCCAAATAAAGGACAGAAGTGAAATACACCACTTTATTGTGCATGTAATAGGCACAAAAGTAAGGCATTACAGTCTACTTGAAATCATAACATAAATTTGCAGCAGTATTTTGGCCTATAGATATGTTCATTCTGAAGTAAAATTATGCTACATCTATCTGACATGAACTTATATTTCTGGAGAATGTCCCAGTGCAGAAGGCTGACTGGGTTTTTATGAGATTATGTAAAATAAATAGGTGAAACTTTTGCATCTAAACCAATGTAATTCTCCACCAAAGAATGTACCTGTAAAACTTAATGAGAAACTAGTGTTACACGGAGTTTCAAAAGCCTATAACTAAATCACATCAAAACCAATTTACTCCAGAACACTCAAAAGCACTTCTCCTTAGTGTTTTCCTGCCAAATTTAAATTTTCATCCCCCAGCTGTTTTGGTTGTAGAATGATTATAAAAAAATGTCATGGTAATTGTTTACTGTCAAGAGCGTCTTTTCTCAGTTTTTGCATGCTTGAGAAGCCTAAACTTTCTTCTCCGTCAAGCTTTAGCAAAGAATTAAGAAAAACTACAAAGTCAAACAAATAACAAAAAAATTCTGAGAAAAGCCCAACGCCAAGAGTAGAAGTTTGAAAACTTCATTCTGAATTGAAAGGTTCAAGAATTACTGAATACTGATGTCATCAGGTTAGAATACAAGCCATTATTCAATTTGATACTCAGCTATTACTTCTATTGCTATTGATTATTTTACTACTGGAGGAGTGCTGGATGGAATTCAATTGGCAGATGGTCACTAGGCATTCCAATTGGAATGAAACCAAAACCACTGGCTCCCCAACTTTCTTACAAGTTGTAAAGTATCCCAAAGAGCTTGCAAAGACCTGATTCAACATTATGACATAGGTTTTACTTTCATTTAAACTGTGAGAAAAAATATTCATATTTAAATCTCAAAAAGGATTTACTTAATGGTGCATGGTCTGTGATTATTTTATGGTTTTTCTGAGAAGCAAAGGAAATCTGTAGTTTTAACATAAAATATGAAAGAAAATATGATGTTTATAACTACATGCTGTTGAAATGCTTTATCCAAGTCTCATATTCAAAATGAGCCCTTTGGCGAGATAGGAGCCTATTCAAATAATATCAGCCAAGAGGAAAACATTGAGTTATTACTCATCAGTTTGCTATATCCTGTCATTTTTTCTCTCGAGGACATTTTCCAGCATCTTACATGTAGGGCAAGAGATCTTCATGTTCATCCAGCATCTCAAGGCAAACTCAAAAAGGAGAAACAATTAGTCTTGGCACACAATTTCTAAGACTCTCAAAGCAGATGCATTTATTTTCCTAACCTTTTTGTGTTTGCAATGGAAAACAACTTTTCTGCTACTATAGTATAATCCATTTTTTGACCATTTGGCCATGTATTAACATTTCTCCGATACTGAAGACCTTTCTCCACTCCTTATTCAACAGTCCTTGTTCCTGTACAATCTATTTTAGTAATGCAAAACCTGGAAGGAACTTGGGGCTAAGCATCTGCACTTGCTTTAGTTTGAAGGTTGTACTAATCTCCAGGAATATGCTGACATCATTCACTTCAGATATAACCCCTGCATAAGTATGATGGAAAAAGGTTTCACATAAATACATGCTGAAAAGAGAAAACAAGTTTTCAAACAATCTTGGGAAGAGGATGCTTTCTTGAGGTGTTGAGAGGGGGAAAAAAATGAAACAAGTTAACTGAAACATTGCATAGCTAAATGATTTGTACAATAGAGATCATGTCAACAAAGTCTGTGCTTGGAAAATTAAAAGCTATTTCAATTCATGTTCACTTAACTTGATTATGCAAAATGTAACATTAAAGGCCTTTCTATTGTGGTTTATAATTTATAATATCATAATGCCCAGGAGTTCTAGTCACATAGTAAAACACCATTTTGCCCTGTGTTGTGGACCCAGGGAAAGAAACTTTATTTTAACACTGCCTCTTCTTGAAATATGGATAGATATTAACCAACTAAAGTCCTCAAACTTTTAGGAGAGGTTTGTTAGGCAATCACCTCATGCAGGAACCTAGGAATTACTATATTCAACCATATCAAGAGTACACTAATTTGCTTCTGAGAATAGTACTACATGACCTAACAAATGGTGTAAGAATAAAAAAAAAAAAAATTGTCCAAATTTGAGAAATTAATAGCTATGCATTTTTTCCATATAGTAATATTATTTCCATATTTATTTAATCTCATATCCTGTCAACACTTTGACATTAGCACATTCAGTTTTGTGCTGTTATTTTACTTATTGTTCCTTTTTATTATTATTATTTGTTTACATGTGTAACATTCATGCTTAATGCCTTTGCTAGCACTCAGGCTAACTGCATATCCTAGGCATGGGTTGACCAGGATATGCAAATGAATGAACAAGAGCCACAGAGAGAGACTTAATTGATGGGCCTTAATTTCATTAGTTTACCTCTGAAGGAGGGGCATAATAAGCTATAACTAATGGCAATATGCCAAGCATTTGTTTGGAGTCTGGTGCCAAGTTAGAAGTTCCTACCTTGGCAGACCTGTGATCAGTCTTTGTGGGCTACCCCTTTGGTCTTGTATTAGGGTGGAATTCGATATTGGGACTTTTGGTCTGTGTTTGGCCCAGCCACCTGTAGGAAGTTGGGCTTTGTCCTGCCAAGTTATGGGAAAACAGGCTGATAAAGATGGTCTCTAGCCTTGAGAGAGAGATTTCTGTGTAAAGTAAAATGAATTGGTCTCTCATGGTCTCAGGGCTGATGGCCCTCTAAGGGCACTTGGAGGAGAAAGAGAGGAGGAGGAGGATGAAGTAAACCCCCAGACTCAATTAAGGAAGACCCTCTGAAATGGACTGCACAAGTGCAGAGAAGTATCTGTTATGTAACATGAGGGTCAGTACCAAACACCTTTCCTTGGGCGGCTCTGGCCACATCACTCAGGTAAACTTTATTTGGCCAATTAGATAAAAGGCAGATGGCTCATGTTTTGGGGCTTGCTCGCTTCACATGACAGACCAACATTGCCTTGGTGGGGATGCCTGCTGTCACTTATGAGCCAGCTGACCCTTGAGGATGCAGCCACTGCTAGGGAAGTTTGGGCATTCCATGGGTCGGTGACACAACTCCATGGGAAACACCTGGGCAATTTGGGTCTTGGCACCTGGAGGCTTATTTTCCCTTTTCTCTCTCTCTCTCTCTTGGGTTTTTTCCTTAGTTGGGCACTTTTGGTAATAAAACTACTGTTTGGGTTAAGTTTTCTGCGGTGTCTCAGTTTCAGTTTCCACATCCTTTTGGACCCCCTTTTGTCCCTGGAACAGAAGGACTTGGAAGTGCTGGTGGATGAGAGACTGGATATGATCCAGCAATGTGCACTTGCAGTCCAGAAAGCCAGTTTTATCCTGGGCTGCATCAAAAGCAGGAAGGGGATTCTGCCCCTCTACTCTACTCTGCTGAGACTCCACCTGAAACACTGCATCCACCTCTGGGATCCTCAGCACAGGAAAGATGAGGACATGTTGGAACAACTCCAGAGGTGGGCCACCAAGATGATTTGAGGGATGGAGCACCTCCCACGTAAAGAAAGGCTGAGAGAATTGGGTTTGTTCAGCCTAGAAAAAGAAGACTCTGGTGTACCCTAATTGCAGCCTTCCAGTATCTGAAGGCAGCCTACAAGGAAGATGTAGAGAGACTTTTTAAAAGAGCAAGTAGTGGCAGGACAAGTTGGAATGGCTTTAAACTGAAAGAGAATAGGTTTAGATTAGATATTAAGTGGAAGTTCTTTCTGTGAGGGACTGGAACAGGTTGCGTAGGTAAGTTTTGTATGATCCATCCATGAGTTATTTAAAGGTGGGCTGGATGGAGCTCTGAGCAACCTGGTCTGTTGAAAGGTGTCCCTGCCCATGGCAGGTGAGTTTGGAACTAGATGATCTTTAAGGTCCTTTCCAACCCAAACCGTTCTATGATTCCATGATCCTATATGCAGAGGCCAAACCTTGAAATTATAATGTGGCTAAAACTGAATAGGAAGGACAATTCTGACTCTGCTGTATTGCACACAATATTTCATCTTCTCATATTGCTGGCCAGGGATCTTGGTACTTCTATAAGAACAACGTTTGGCTGCTATACAATTTTGTTCTGTGTGCCGCTCTAAAAGACCTGTCTACATACCTGCGGAAGACCCAGGCATTTCATTTTCTATTTGTGCATACACTTCTTTCTTTGGGTAGGAGTGTCACTATTAGGAATATACAGGAGAAAATTACTGAAAGGAAGTCAACCCATCCTGTGAAATTGGCTTAGCTGTAGATAAGGGAAACACATCCCTACCTTATACTTGCCTCTGCCCTGAAGACAGACTCCTCCATTGACCATCCCACCCCTCTCTCTGTTCTCACCTAACCATTAGAGAGTAACTCAGCAAGAAGCAAATGCCCTTCTGCTTGTGATCTTAGCTCAGACTGTCCAAAGTAAACAAAGGAGATCAGTGTGTTCTCTTTGGAGGCTTGGAAGAGCCACACATTCAAAATGATTATAAATCCTGAGATGATTACCAAGCACATGTCAAGTTAGTTGTTAGATGACATATCCAATGCACTTGGGTACTGTATTATGGTCTGCAGCCAAAATATACTTGAATTGCTGATGCAGAGTAGCACCTTCACTTTTGTCTGTTTCCTAGAAATTAAGATAAATGATGAATCAGGTGCTACTTAGCCAGTCAACATATTCTCTGCAATAACAAGAATTCCTAAAGCAGGATCAGAGTTGTTCTAGTGGAGCCACACTACTGTTTTGTTATTGTGGGAATTGACTACTTTGGTTAACTATGAGATATACCTTCCTAGTTGATTCCAAAACAGTAATTGAGTTCTCATTAGTAGTTTTCAGGGATGGTGGAAAACTGGTCTCTGAGCTGGCATGTCACTTCATTGCCATGTAATTCCAATTTCTGAAATAGAAAGAGATCCAACACTTACTTTCTTCCATTAATTATTTTCAGGTCAAGTGGATAACGAAATAATTGAGCTAAGCTTTATAAGAAGGAATGGCATAGGGAAAAATCTCAACATCTGCAAGGCACAAGAATACCCACTGCTGAACAGGTATTTTCTATATTTTTTTTTGTGTGGTACTTAAAGAGATGTTGAGAAATCAGTTAATCTAAATCTGAACAAAGTAGTCTTTGAAGCTGTCTCCATGCAAAAGTTCATGCTCAGAAACATAAAGTTGCAAATCTTTGGAGACCTGCAACAACGTGAATTACTATTACTTGTCTTACCTGCATAAACATGAATCAATATTACTTGTCTTAAAGAGGGGTAGTTAATCTCAAATTCAAAATCTGTAAGATACAGCTGCACTTCATGTGCACAAAGAACAGCCACACAAGGAAATGGAGTGGAGAACCTGCTGCAAAATGTTTTCCACCTACAGAAAAACCAAGCCCTTTGTCTGGAATGGCAGTCTTTATGGGGGATTATTGTGCTGTAGGAAGGTATATTCAACAGTTTTTATGAAGGGCTTGAACAACCTGAAAGGACTTGCACAGACCTAGTGCATTGAAGAATAATGACAGTGCAAGCTTAATATTAACATTCATGCAAATTGTAAGTTCTGTGAAAATAGTGCAGTTAATGCCTTGCATAGTTTTCCAAAGAAATAATCACTCAGAAAAAACATCAAAACCAAAAATAATCATACCAGTAAAATTTTCAGAATGTCACTTTGACTTGTGATCTTCTGCAGCATAAATGAAAGACTGGCCACCCCCTGTAGAGAGTGGAACAGAAAGATTCTGCATCACATAAAAGCATAAGAGTAATTTGTAAAGTAAAAGAGAAAAAGCAGTTCTTATCCTTGCTGGATAGAACAAAGAGTCACAGGTCTAATAATTCAGCAGGAGAACTTCTATTGGACACTAGAAAAATGGTTCTTCATAGGAGTTCATGTAGGGTCTTTGAGAACACATTATACATAAATTTGCATTCTCATTTTTGTCAGTATAAATGTAACTAGATCTGATTCTGACACGTTGTATGGGGTCATCTGAGTGACTACTCAGAGCCCATCCTGAAGTACAGAATATATTCCTGTCTCATACAGGAAAGAACATTCTTTATATAAATATTTTTGGGTATTATCAGTGTAGTTCTCTACACAGTAGTAAAGCAATCATATATATCTCAAAATGCTTGAAACCATCACTCATATGAAAGATAGTAAATAGCTACTTTCTCTGCCCTGTGATTGGGGGTGCAGCAGTTTGCTGTTTGCTTTCCCAGCTTCACATCATCTTGTTTTTGGCAGAATACGATACGTGCTTGCTGCACTAAATGGCCACAAGGAATTCAGAGGGAAGTTCAACAGGAACAATCGCTTTACAGTCTTACAACACAGTCTGCAAAAACTGGAGCATTACAGAGTCTGAAAGACTGTCTAAAAAGTAATATATTGTCTTAGTTCGAGGGGAGAACTAAGATATTTATGTTGGCCAATAAACAATTCCTCTCCTTTAAATTTAGAAACA
>JAWWEE010000105.1:76194746-76207818 GCA_035221455.1 Xenops minutus | reverse complement strand
CTATTTTCCCATATTTGTTCTAATTCCACCCCGTTTTTCCCTTATTTGTCGCGCCCCGTCCTTATTCTCACAGCTTCCACCCCGAACCCTTTATAAGTCTCGTGCTTGTTTAATAAATGTTCCACTCCTGTTTCACCTTCCTTGAGTGTGGGACCGTTCCTTGTATTCCAACGGATCGCGCGATAAGTATCAGGAGCTTTGCCTTTTCTAATCAATAACCTTAGTAGCTGCAATTAAACAATGAACAGTTTGTCCTTGCTTCCCACAGAAGGCATGATCTTGTCAATGAACTAGATATACTTCATCATAAAGCCTTTAATTCCTAGTGGCTGAATTTTTTTATACACTATTATTGAAGGCCTTTCAAAATTTATTTCCTTCAAATTGCCTGAATTGTGCACTTTTTTTTTATCTAAGAAGTTATATAAATTTGTCATAGATTCCTTTTCTATGACAAGTACCAGATACAAATTTTGAGATGTACATTTGTGTAAATTATTGCAATGACTTGTGGGTCAAAGTACCTCACTTTGTTCAGAAATCGCCAGAAATGCACAGTTTCTGAGCTGTCTGCACTGCCTTTGCATTATTTTCCTATTTTTAGCTCTTCCATGATAGATAAGTCATCAGGCCAGAAGAAATTCTCTCAGACAACATGCGACAGTTAAATTCAATCCAAAGTGGGATTTGTATGTGTGCCAAAAGGCCTTTTGTTACCTTCTTGGCATCTGAGCTGATGTAGTGCTAAATCCAGAAGCTGTATCAAGATTACTTGAAACATAAGAGCTTGCATTTTTAAGAACCCAATCCATGAATGAAATATGTGCTGTGGAATGCTACTTTACACCGGAGTTACAGAGAGAAACCTAACAATGTGTCTCCTCCAGCAGAACAGGAAATCAATGTATCTGTTAACACCAGTTTCCCAGAGCTCAGTGAGTACCTAAATGTTGTAAAATTTGCAAATGCGCAATCTAGTCAGGAAAAAAAAAGAATAAGAGAAAGGAGTTTACTTCTGAACAATGAATAAGAAATACAGAAAGATTAGTTCTTCATGGGTGTGTACCTGGAGTTGTTTCTAAAAAAAGAAACATAAAAGAGGAATGACTAAACCCAACAGGTATCATTTGTATCTAACTGGTCATTAATGTGAGTACATAGCATCTGAAAATCAGTTTTGAATAAAATAGAAACCAAGAATATATAAAGCAGCAGATTTTTTCATGATAGTCTTTCTTTTTCCTTTTTTTTTTTTTTTTAATTCTTGGCAATTTCATTATTTCTCATTGTCTTTGATGTCATAAACTAGCAAAAAAATTCTATCCATGATTTTTTTTTTTCCCTAGAAAATAATGTAACAAGCAAGGATCAAATTGCCTTCTGTGACTCAAGCTTTGCTTTTTAAAATGAGTGTTTAGTTGAATTTCTAATAGTGTGCAAGTTTTCATAAGATTTTCAAAATAGATATTAGCACCAAATGGAGAAAAAATAATTCTGTTTCCTACACACTTTTTTTTGCTGGCCCAGTGAGTGGAAATAAATGAATAATTTGCATAGAAAAAGGATGCAGAAAGCACTCACCCATAAAAATATTATTGAAAATATATGAAACTATAACCATTCAATTTAACTCTACATGGTATGCTGCCCAGCTATTTCATATCTCTCTATTTTTTTTACAGGCATTTTATCTTTTCTTCACATTGAAGTTGAAGTATATAAACATGTGTTTTACAGTTTAAAATACATAGGCACTTAGAAATATCTCAGAGATATTTCAGCTGAAATGAAATTTCTTTCACCTTATATTTTAACTGAACATTTTTAAATAAATGGAGAAAAAAACCCAGAGTGATATCAATCTGTTTTCTATGGATGATATGAACTGCTTGTAGGCAGTAAAGGGATGTCATTAAATAGAAATTGTTAACATAGATCTCTGTATATCTTTTCAAGTTATACAAAACTAAAGAAAGATTACTCAGAATACCACTTTGTTTTATTATTTTGTAAGAAAAATATCTTAGTAGAACAAAATCACTCTGGAATGAATTCAGAGCATTTGAATTTGGAGAAAGTAAAACAGTAATGAGAAAAGGAAAGGGTAACATTTTAGGGAAAATTTCAGAATGAGTCTAACTCTATGTATGTGGAATGTCAGTATCTATAGGAAGAATGAAGCTGCCAAAGACAGGAAAATTTGACTCTGTAATGAAATGAAACAAAACCCATTAAGAGATTATATGTGTCAAAATGGAATGATGCATATCCAGGATCTATGTCAGGGAAAAGAGGAAAAATTCAGATTGTGAGCTAGAGATGTTTGAAAGAGTGCATTAAGCTTGGATAATGAGCAGTAACCCAGCAGGGGACAAAAAGGAGAGAAATCAAACCAGCAGGAAGACTGTGGCTAAGTGAAGAGGGTCAAAGTGGGAGCTGGATATGAAGATTGTCAAAAGGTATAAAAATAACAAGAGTTCACAAGAAATAAAAAGGTTTGAGATGGAAAAATTAAGCTGTCTAGGTAAGTATGATATACAGTATTAGAAAATGAGGCAGATATAAAGTAGAAGCATGACTAAACTGCACTTAAAGGAAGGAGTCAAAGATGAATAAGGATGGGTATACAGGAAAGTTGATATGCCTGAAGTATGTTGTTTCATAAAGACACAGATATAATCCAGACTTTACAGTGCAAATAGATTTAAAAATGGTATTCTTACTACAGCTATTTCTGGCTGAATAGTATACCTCTGGATCATGTGGTAGTGTTTTGTCATGAGTCTAAACAACCCAGCTTTACTCTAAGTCACCTTACAGTGACAAATAGAATGCAACATAAAATATGTCCAAAAAAGTTGTACAAATTTATTTAAATTATTTGGAAAAAAAAAAAAAATAAAACCTTAGGTCCAGTTTAAATGCTTAATATAAAATAGTACAGTTCAGTAATCCTAAAATTGCAGATTTTAGTAATATTAGTGTGTATGTGTTGACAAAATATGTTGAGGCAATACATATGAAAATGAGCTGTAATGTTCACACAAAATATTTTAATGATTTAAATTGAATGTTGGGATTTAAAAAAAGATGTTAAAGAATGCTCTTTTTAGAAAGGCTTTTTCCATACATGCATGCCCACAGTTCACCTGGTTTCTGCGTGCTTAGGTTACAAGAGAAATTCCATTGCCAATAGTGATTTTGATTTTACTCGTTAACACAGTTAACTTTCACTGGTTTACATCTGAACTGGTCACACGCATGGATCCATACAGTAATATCTATATGTGAGTATTTAGATATGCCCCATTGTTGCCACCTTCCTTGCCCACCAGTAGAAACACATCCAGTTTGCTCATGAGCTGGCACACAGGAAGCAGGCAAGGTAGTTCTTGCAGTAAAAGTGAATAGTTGTTTTAATATACCTTTAAATTTCAAAACCCAAATACAGGAGAATAGACGTTAACTTCTTCAAAGTCTATTTGAAGAGTTCCATAGCATAAAGCCCTGGAGTGAAGAAGGGCCCAAGAAATCTGGTTAATATTCAAAGTTCACCTCCTCCAAGTTCGAGATGAGTCCATCCAAATGAATATGAATGCAGACAAATGTGCAAGGATGCCTGCATCAATGAGCAAGGACAAGGGCATTCTAGCAAGGCTAAAGAATAAAAGGACACATACAGAGAGGGAAAGAAAGAATGTCTAACTGAGGAGGAATAAAGAGGCAACTGAGCATCCAGTGATCAGGTTAAGAAAAAGTCCAAATGTAATTGACTATGGACAGGGGTATCGAAGACAACCAGAAGGATTTCTGTAAGTATGCAAGTGATAACAGGAAGACTAGGGAAAATATAGGCCTAGAAGAAATGTAAGGGATGAATGGTGATGAATGGGGTGAGGGACCTGGTGGCACATGACATGGAAAAGGTTGAGATACTGAATGCCTCCTTTGCCTCAGTCTTCGTTAGATAGATTTTGCCTCTGGAAATGCAGACCATGGAAAGCAGTAGGAAAGGCTGGAGCAAAAAAAGCTCTATTCTTCAGAAAAGATGATTATGTCAGTGAATACTTAAGGAAACAAAAGATACATAAGTCTGTGGACCCTGATGGGATTCAACCAGGTGTACTCACTGGGAGGAGTGGCTGATATACCAGAGTCTTGTGCTGCCATCCAGAAAAACCTTGGCAACCTGAAGAATTGGGCTGATAGAAAATTTGTGAATCTCAACAAGGATGAGGGAAAGTGAGAAGTTCTGTCCCTGGGGAGAAATAACCCAAATGTAAGCGGGGTCTGTGTGTGTGTGTGTGTGTGTGTGTGTGTGTGTGTGTGTATCTCTATCTGTATCTATATCTATATAATCTATATCTATATCTACCTATATCTAAGCTATATCTATCTATATCTAATCCATATGTATATCTATCTATATATAAAAACAAATGTATGCTGGTGACTGACCAGCTGCAAAGCAACTTGACAGAAATGGACCTGGGAGTTCACAGAATCCCAGAATAGTTAATGTTGGAAGGGACAAGGGACCTCTGGAGATCATCTAGACCCATCCACCTGCCAAGGCAGGTTACACATGAACACATCCAGGTGGGTTTTGAATGTCTTGAGAGCCATTTCCAGTGCTCTGCCATCCTCAGTGTAAACAAGTTCTTCTTCATGTTAGGGTGGAACTTCTTGTGTTTTAATTTACGGCCATTTCTCCTCATCCTGTCACTGGGTACCACTGAAAATGATCTGGTACCCTCCTCTGGGCACCCACCTTTGAGATAATTATACGTTTTGATGAAATCCCCTTTCAGTCTTCTCTTCTCTAGACTAAATAGGCCCAGCTCCCTCACTCTTTCCTCGTAAGAGAGGTGCTCCAGACCCCTATTCATCTTGGTGACCCTCAACTAGATCCTCTCCAGTATCATATTGTCTATCTTGTACTGAGGAACCCAGAACTGTGCACAGTGCCCCAGATGCAACCTCACAAAGGGAAAGCAGAGGGTTACGATCATGTCTCTCGACCTGCTGGCCACACTCTTCCCAATGAACCCTAGGATAACCTTGGCCCTCTTGGATGCAAGGGCACACTGTCAGTTCATACTCGTCATCCACCTAGACGTCCAGGTCCTTCTCTGCAGAGCTGCTCTCTAGTAGGTCAGTGCATACCTTATACTGGTACTTGATGTTATTCCTCCTCAGGTGAAGTATCCTATACTTGCCCTTGTTGAATCTCATTAGATTTCTCTCCACTCAACCCTCCAGCCTTTCAAGGTCCTGCCTTCAGGTCACAGCCTTCAGGTGTATCCCCCAGTTTTGTACCATTAGGAAACTTGCTGAGGATGTATTCTATCCTTTGTCCAGATTGTTGATAAACAATGTGAGAAATACTAGACCCAGTACTGATCCCTGGGGAATGCCAGGCTGAACATGGGACAGCAGTGTGCCCTTGCTTCACTAGACAAATTATTGCCGATACATCAAGGGAAAAGATCCTTCCCTTCTGCTCATTACTGGTGAGGCCACACTAGGGGCACTGTGTCTAGTTCCAGGACCCCCAGTACAGAGGTTCTTCAGAGACTCCAGTGAAGGGCCACCAAGAAGAATAAAGGATTGGAACATGTCTTATATGGGCAAAGTCTGAGAGACCCAGGAGAGGAGAAGGTTTAGGTGGATCTTATCAATGTATCTAAATACCTGAAGAGATAGCGTAAAGAGGATACTTTTCAGTGGTGCACAGGGATAGAACAAGAGTCAATGAGCACAAACTGTAATGCAGAAGGGTTCCTCTGAACATCAAGAAGCATGCTGTTCACTGAAAGAGCAACTGGTCTCTGGGCATGAGTTGTCAAGACAGTACAGTCTCTCACCTCGAAGATATCCAAAAGTTGTCTGGACATAATCCTGCACAACCAGCTCTAGGTGGCCCTGCTTGATCAGGGAGGTTGGACCGGATGATCTCCAGAGGATTTCTCTGACCTCAACCATTCTGTGATTCTGTGATTCTGTGATATAGTGACATATTACATCATTTGAAGTGTAACTTTACTGTCAGCAGCCAGAGAATAGGTCAAATTATTTCTGTGACTGCAGAATATAACAAAGCTGCAGCCAAGAAAAATTAATGAGATTTCATATGCAGTTTTAGGGGAATCTGTTTTCCCATATTGTTTTTCAGGTAGCATTGCTATTTGTTAGTGATGTTAAATGGTAAGCTCTTCCATTATTTTTTCCTCTATGTCCTTCTATCCCAACTGTCACTCTTCATGAATCTTGCTATGCAAAGCTAATTTCTATCTGGTCACTATATTTGTCTATCCAACAATTAATAGCAACTACACTTTACATTTCTTTCTAAGTGTGATAGTCTTCAGAACTATCTTCTTGTAGGTTGTCTCATCAATCATTTGTGTTCAAGATGAGCAACACACTTCTTATAAAAGGATCATTTCTTCATCAATTCTTCCTTTGTAGTCCTATCTGAACAGATTTTTTTTTCCCCTGGGATTCTTCAACACTATCTGAATGACAATGCATGCCTGCAGATATCATAAAGGCTATTTTAAGATATGAAGTACCATTTGCTATTTACATAGCAAGAGTTTAGCTGGCCAAAAGTTTATCTAAGCTATTATTGAAATTTACTCAGCTTGCAGGTAGAGAGCTGAGGACTTAAAATGGGCATAAACAAAGTCTCTCTGTGCAGTTTTCCCAAAATTAGTCATGATTATGATCTCAGTCACAGAGTTGTGCAAAAGATGTTATTTAAATCACAGAATCAGTTTAAATCAAGCCCATTTTACTAGCTCATTGCCTATAGAAGACATAGCATACATCCACCTGGAACAGCTTCAGATTTCTCTCTGCAGTGTTCTTAAGTCTCCTAGTCTCAAGAGAGATCTCCAGTTAATGTGCAGAGATGCATGAATGGAACGAGACACACTGGAATGTTTTCTACAAAAAAGTCTAATAAGACATTCAGTCTATAATATCATCTGTAAGGAGATCTGTAAATTCAGATTCTTAAATATCACATTAGAGGGAGAAGAGATACAAAAGAGATTCAGTATTACATCTGGACAATTGCTCAAGTAAAACAAAGACAGCAGCAAGGACATTGTGCTTCCTGATTACATTGTGAACTTGAGAAAATATTTGATATTTGATTGTTCCTAACAATCCAGTTTTCTGAAAAGATTTAAATTTTGATAGTTCTGTTACAGTTTACCCTGAAACTAGCCTTTGAATGCTGTGTCAGAATGTGGATGAAGATAGGCCAACCAAACATGGAATTAAATATATTAAAGAGTCATGAGGATGGCAGACATATATGGTCAAGACCAATGCACCAGGAGAGGTAATTTGGATGCACAAGATTGTTTCTTTTTTTTGTGACTTCAGTTTACAGAACATACTTTTCATATATGATCCCTAACTCTAGGATTTCAGTTTTTCTAGATCATTAACACAAAAGAGAACTTAGCTTTTAGTTCACAATAATTTTGACATTTTTCAACTACAAGTGAAATCCCTGTAAGCTGCTTGGAACCCAGGAACTCCCAAATAGTATTTAGTAATTTGAAACTCAGTAAATGTCACTTCATAGTAAAAATTAAGCTCAAAGAGAGAATAAGTCTTTTTAAATATTATTCCTCTATAAATACACAGCAACTATCACCATTATTAAGTACATAGAAGACATTGAGGTACAGTAAATTTTTGAAAAATTTCCATCTTAAAGTTTGGATTTCAATCACATAAAACACATGTTGGAAACCATGATTGCAACAATCATCACTTTCACTTACCTCGATGTTACTTAGCATAACAATCAAAATAATACTGAAAATACAGGATACATAGGTCAAATAAAACTAACTAGAAGCTATAATGTGTCTTCATACATTTTATAACTATAATAATATTTTAGTCATTATTTTTTAATAATAAAGCCTACTTTAATAGTGTCTTTGATTTGGATGATTTCTAACATTTTTCTATTTTTTCTTTTTTTTTTTTTTTTTTCTTTTAAATCCCCAAGCCAACTCTAAACTGTAATATTCAAAATATAAAAAAACTAAAAGTCACAATGTCTCTGTCTTGATACTTTTCTCTCTCCTTTTCTAGATTATGTAATTAGTAGATTTAAAGGAATAAATAATTTCCTGTTATTGAATTAGGTTTCGTTGGTTGGTGTTTTGTTTTTTTTTTTTTTTTGGTGTTTAATTTCATCTATTTAATGTAATAGGTGACCTCTTATATACATTACAAGCCTTTTTATAATTTGCTTCATGAGTTTAATCAGATGTCCTTAGTTTAGGACAATTCTGAATCATGCAATGAAATTCCTGTTATTTACAATTGTAAAATAAAAATGTTTCTCTTTTTGCCCCACACCCACTCCTATCGCTCATAAACAAATAAAACAAAATATCTTAAATAAACTGAAAGGAATAAAAAAAATCTTTCAGATTTTTGCATTAATCTTGAATAGATTTTAATGTGGAGAAGAAAAAAGAATATGAAACAATCATGCTATGTTCAAAATAATAGTACAGATACTACCAAATAAATTACAGTATAAAGGCCAATTAATACTAAACACTCTTCAGTGCATTCAATGAAAAACAAATGAACATAACAATACTCTGATAATCTTTGACATAACTAAATTTAGAAAGTTTTTACCATGTAAAAATAAAATCAGAAACAACAATAGTCATGATCTCTTCAAAGCTAAAAGATGGTAAACCACCTGGGGAAGAAAACAAGATACAGCATTACAAAATTTTCAAGTATATTCACTATTTTAAGTCAATAGTGTCATTGGGAAAGAAAAGTTAGGGAGGAAAAAAAAAAAGTAAGTTTAAAGTAGTAAATTTAGTACATTAAGTCAAATATGAAAAAGCACAGTAAAAATCAAAGACAAAATATTTTTGTGGAGAGCAATTACTGAAAGTGTCAAAGCTTTTAACAAAAACTGAATAATTTCAAACTTGAGAAAGCTGAATTTGCTTAGCATTGGTGTGGCCTTATGTCAAGTACTGTGTGCAGTTTTGGGGTCTGAAAGATAGGAAGATTAGAAAAATATTAGAATGTGTTCAAAAGAGGCAGAGGCCAACAAAGATGATGAAGGGACTAGCGTATTCAGATAGAATTCCATGTGGGTATTTTTGGTCTGTGTTTGGCCCAGCCACCTGTAAGAAGCTGGGTTTTGTCCTGCCAAGTTATGGGAAAACAGGCTGATAAAGACAGTCTATAGCCTTGAAAGAGATATTTCTGTGTAAACTAAAATTAATTGGTCTCTCATGATTGGCTGATGGCCCTCCAAGGGCACTTAAAGAGAAGAGGAGGAGGATGAAGTAAACCCCCAGACTCAATTAAGGAAGACCCTCTGAAATGGACTGCACAGGTGTGGAGAGACCCATGCGAGCGCAGAGAAGTATCAGTTATGTAACATGAGGGGCAGTGCCAAATACCTTCACTTGGGTGGCGCTGGCCACGTCGCTCAGGCAAACGTCATTTTAGCCAAGTAGATAAAAGGCAGGTGGTTCACGTTTTGGGGCTCACTTGCTTCACATGGCAGGCCAACGTTGCCTTGACGGGGACACGTGCCGTCACCTGTGAGCCAGCTGACCCTTGAGGATGCAGCCACTGCTAGGGAAGTTTGGGCATTCCAGGGGTAGGTGAGACAACTCCATGGGGGACACCTGGGCAATTCGAGTGTTTGCACCTGGGGGCTTATTTTCTCTTTTCTCTCCTGGGTTTCTTTCCTCTTTACTTGGCCACCTTTGGTAATAAAACTAGTTTGGGTTTTCTGCGGTGTCTCAGTTTCAACTTTCACATCCCTTTGGACCCCTATTCTCCCTGGAACAGGTCTTCAGCCTGAATTTGCATTCTTTTGCCATCTTCTCACAGAAGAAGGTTACCATGGATGGATTCCAGATCTTATTTTTTCCATGTCACTTCAGATCAGCTATCAGCTAGCAGATAGAGAAGGATTTTTTTCTGATCCCTAAACTAATGGTTAGGCAGACCTACAGCACCAAGAGTGAAAGAATGAGAGAGATATTCTACTGTGACTTTTGGTTTTAATTTCTTAATCCCAAGATTTATGCAACCACTTGAAAATATTTCAGCCCTTTAGAGTGGTGTGTGCAGTTTTGGGCCCCCTAGCACAGAAAAGACATCAAGGTTCTGGAGCACTTGCCCCATGAAAAACAGCTAAGAGAGCTTGTTCATTGTGGTAGATACATAACTTCAGTAGCCCTACCAGCAGCATGCAGTGTACCTACGGGATGGTAATCAAGAAGACTGAGCCAGTTCTTCACAGCAGCACATATTGGTTGGAAGATAAGAGGCAAGGGCCTAAACTGAAATAAGAGAGGAGATAAAGAAAAGCATTTTCCCCATGAAGACAGTAAAGTAATGGAGTTGCCTGGAGAGCAACCTCCAAGTTCCATCCTTGGAGGTTTTCATGACATGGTGAGACACAGCCAGCCTTAAGCAATCTTGCTTGACATCAGAGTTGGCCCTGCTGTGAGCTGAAGGTTGGGTTAGTTGCCTCCTGAGGTATTTTTCAAAGTGAATTTTCCTATGGTGCTATGACCGTAAATGAGGATTTGAAGCATGTACTCATGTTAACAATCGCATTGAAAACTGGCACAACACAGATCTCATTTAATATTTGAACCTGAAGAGCCAAACAGAGTGGAGTAATAATTCAAAGTCAGTAATACAAGCTAGAACTTTTTATATTCTGTATATAATTATTTTTTTTTAATAATGATACTTCAGAAAGGAATTCTGCTAGGATAAACAGACACAGCTATGTTGTATTCCTTCACAGCACTTAACTGTGCTTTTATATAGAACAACCTCTCTAGAGCTAGTTCTGTTGTCTTTGAAGCAGTAACTCTGAAAAAAAATAAGATTTTTGAAGATGTAAATGCCTATTAGTGACCCGGTGTTCTTTGATTTTCTAGGGCAATGTACCCAAAAGTCTTCATCTTGGCCCTCTGAGAAACTGAGATAAATGGTTTTATGCTTTCAAGGCATTTAGTGTCACGACAACAACACTATTGGACTTTCAGATAATAAGTTTCTACGGTATATCAAAATTAAGCATACTGCATTATAACTTTAGTAAATATGATGATAAGGGAGTATGTAAATTCACAAATAAAAAAGGAGAAAGACTGTTTAAAGTTCATTATAAATTTAAAATGAAAGATAGCATTGTGTTTCTGTTTTTGTGCCAGTAATTTATTTTTGGTGCTGTTGAATATTGTACAAAATGTGTTTTCAAGAATGGTTATTTGGACTTGATCTTCCTCACTGGAACTTCAGAAAGGACTGACTTTCTTGCCTGATGATGATTAGTACAAAATATAGTTTGCTTTTTGATGAGAAACCATTATTGCAGCTTTACAGACTGTTTTCTAGTCTACTGGAAGCAACTATTGTCTATTGAAACCAAAACAGATGTAACACAGAAAGACACTGAATTAACTCCAACAGGTATGCCAATATACTTTGATAGGAAACAGTTTGCAGCTTCTTTGTTTTTCACATCTCTTTTTTTTTTTTTTTTTTGTTTTTTTCCCCACTCCACACTGCAGTGCTGGCTCATGGATAGCTAGATGCAAAATGAGACTGACATGTAGGACACATGGATATCAAGGATGTGGTTTCCTTAGCAACAGTAACCACATAAAAGGTCTCAGAACTTACTCATGGGACATTTCAGTTTTTCATATAAAATGAATACTGGTGGTGAATATGATTGGTTCAATAGTACAGTGAAAGTATTGCAGAACTATAACATAATAAAGTATTAGACTCTTCTATTTTCTGAAACTGGATACCTCACAAGAATATTGTCTTTATATTGTGGAGAAGAGTACCTTGAAGGCATGAGAGGCATTAAATCCAGTAGAATTCTGCTGTTTTAAAAAGTTTGTAATTACTTACCATTAGTTTTAGATAAGAATACAAATGTGTGATCTATGTTAGCAAGAAGTGAGACTGCAACAAAATCTACATGCAATCAGACTGACTCAAATTATAATGTAGAACAAAAACTGCATGTATCTCAAAATTTTGATCGAGAATTTTTTCAGTATTTTGCAGCATTTAGCTTACTTCATTTATAAATAAAACAAACAGATTTGCTAAAGACAAAGCTGTTGATAGGAGAGATATGTAGTAGGGTTAGGGAGCAGGAGCACAGTTCTAGACTGAGATCTGGCACTGTGAGGAAAACTTGGAAGAAAAGGTATTTTAATTATGTGATGTAGCACTGCATAAATTTGCAAAGTTCATTGAGAAATTCCAGAACCACATTGCAGAAAGGCAAAAGGATGTGCAATAAGTATTCATTTTTTTTCTGATCTATCACTGTTCACCTTTAGTGGCCTGCATTGTCTCATTTCCCACAAAGTGCCTAATGCATGTTTGTCTCAGGAAGATAGGATAACTTCCAGGAAGTCTGAAGAGGGAAGTAAAAAAAAAAAAAGGCAGAATTCTTTCTATGTGTTCTTTGACCTTCAATTTTGTTTTTGTGGCAGAAGAACAGACTGAAGAGGAACATGACTAAATTGTCCTGAACAGAAAGTTGAATTATCTTCACTTTGCATTCACTTAGATCAAGGAGGATGTTGCAAGCAATGTAAAGATGTAGGCCAGGGAAAACAGTACCTAAATCTGGAGATGTCATGAGATTAGTTTATATAAAAAGCATAGAGCTGCCAGTCACTTGAGCCTTTTAAATATTAGTCTATCTGCCAGGGTGGAAGAATCTTTTCAGTACAAAGGCTAAGTCTTGTAGCAATAGATGTGCTTCAAAACAAAGAAAACCTCCTTGAACAGCTAAGGATGAGAAGCAGATGAAAGCTTTCTTCAAGACTAAAATGTTTTGAACAACCTGTGGAGCATCCTGTTGAGATTCAAATCTGTTCTTTTTGTCCTCTAAAGGATGTGTTCTTCTCAGAACACATTCTGTTCAGTTCAGATTTTCTCATCTTTTTTAGTAAAATGATTTAAAATATTACTGTGGTACTTTTGCAGCAAATAT
>JAWWEE010000105.1:76161477-76192146 GCA_035221455.1 Xenops minutus | reverse complement strand
CAGAAAGCTGCGTTTTAAAGACTAGGGCCCTCTGGCTGTGACACCAGACTGATTTTATGTGTGGGGTTTTTTTTTTTAAACACCTAGTAATTTAGGAACAGTTCAAAGGTGACAGCAACAAAGGGTGCTGGAAGGTGACCTCTATATTTGCACCTTCAGCTGGCAGCTGCAAGTAAGTGAGCTCTGTTCATGTCAGTTCCACTTAAAATGTGTAGAAAGTCTATATCAGAAGGCAGCAAGATAGCAGTCAGATAATTTATGATTTAATTTTATGCGAGCCCTGCTTTCTGTAATTTGCTGTAAACTCAGGGGAGGCTGGTGCTAACCAGTTCTGTAGCTCGGGGGATAGTAGTACTCACTGAAGGGTAGTTTGCTTGCTAATACAAGGATGGTTGTTTTTATATTTTATTTTATGTGAACTTGACAAGCTCAGAACACTGAAATGAAATCACGCTTAGTATTCTAATCAAAGTATGGAAGTATCTATTATAAAAACGCAATGGCACTATAGACAGCAAGGAAAATGTCATCCAGTACACAATTAAAGAAGAGGGTCTTTCTCTACTATTTTAAAATATTTTCTGTTTGTTTTTAAAACTGCCTGATTCATTGTAACAATTGAGAACAATGAAACTGCGAGTAGGAGCTTGAACCATTTTAATAGAGAAGTTAGGTCATTACTGAGAAAGATGGTGAAGATAAGTCCTCTGAAACCTGAGTGTGCTAAAGAAAATCTTCAAATACATTCGTACATACATTTTTTCAAATAATACATTAATTAATTTACTTCAATTCATTGAAAAATGAATATTTCAATGTCACTATGTAGTTTTTTACATTGAGACTCAGATCTCAATTTAAGATAAAGAAAACAAGAAATTTGAAAGATAAGCATGTTATTTTTCTTTTGATTTTAATTTTGTATACTACTCTTCAGGATGACTGGCTGAAAAAATGTAATAGTTCATGAAAAGCCACCACCAAAGTTCATAATAAATGGACTTACTGGTCTGCTGTTTTTGTACAAAATAAAAAGTAAAGCAAAGGAGGAATGCATTCATGAAAATTTTCATTGCGGTTTGTTTTCATTTTAACCATTTAAATTTCAGCATGCATAGATATTCGCTTTTAACTCACATTTTTTCCCCTGAGAAGTCCTTTTGAATGAACTACAGTGTCAAGATTTGAGCCTTTCTTTGTGACTGTATACTTTGATGGGCTGTTACTTTATAAAACCAACATAGTAGTGTGAAACTGCAGTAAAAAATAATAATAGTAATAATAAAAAAAATAAAAAAAGTAAGAATAAATGGGGTTTGTGTTGTAATTTCCCCAAGTGTCTGAATTTTGGAGATTTTCACATGTGTCTGAACATGATACAGCTGAATGGGTCCCAAGTATATGTGAAAGTTTGATGTAAAATAGTCACACAAAGTTGAGGACTGATTGAAAATCAAACCCTATTGTATTATCTAATGTATTTCCAATGGAGTCAAAAGACAGGCAATGGTTTTTGTATGTCTGTCTGTTTTTCAAATATTCTGGTTTGCAATTGCACTTCTCCTTAATAACCATATCACGTTGTCAGCAAATCCATATTTTTTTTCTTTCTCTTGGTGGCAATTAGTACAGAAGGACATACCACAAGTAGGTTCCAACATTTCCAGTGGTGGATAACCCCATCAATTACCAACTTTGCTGTGTCAGGCAGCCCACAGGACAGGAAATAAATGTAATTCAGATAGAGCAGCATAAAGGAAACATTGTGGCTTGGTGTTGATGTTTATTTCAAATGCCAGTGCTGATGTGAGGATAACAGATGGGAACAGATCTTGAAACCTTCCAATCTAATGTGTCCTGATCCACACCACTGTGATCTGGGCAGGGACGTGAGATACTCTCTGTACTTTCAACTTAGTGCAGCATATTGAAAACACTGAGTATTATTCTTCATTTGGTAATTGCAGGGCATTAATGTGTATGTAATTTCAATAATTTAACTTGAATTGGATGACTCTTACTGTTTGATTAGTTTAGCTTTTAGAAGTGTATGTGATTATGACCTAAAAGGCCTATTAATAGCTGGATTATGGTCTTATAGATCATACAATTCATTATATTCACACTGATCAATATCTGGCACCCGCTACTACAACACCAGTATATATGTTTCATTCATTCAGATGGGCAGATCTATATTTCTGTTACTTTGCTTTTCAATGTGTATCATGAGCAAAAGACTTTATAGGGTCTATAAGCTACAGCTCTACTTATTTCACTGAAGTAAGAGGATTCAGCGCTTCTGAAATCAGGCATTTATAAGCTTTAGTTATAAAGTCTATATTCCAAGGCTCAAAAGAAGCCATTACGTGCTAAAAGGTTTTCAAACTTCTGTTGACTAGTGCTACTAAACTCTTCTTCAAGTGTATATGAAGGGAATACTGAGCAGTTGGGTTTTTTTTTTCAGGTAACAGTTTGAGCAGCAAGGGTTCAAACAAGTTGAAAGTGAGAATCTTGCTGTGTCAAATACTTTCTTTTATGTAGATGGGGCACCAACAGGGCACACAGAGGAAATCATTAGCTGCCTGGGCCACCAAGCAAAGTCCTGAAGCTAGGATGCAGCTAGGAAATGAGGTAGAGACCTGAGAGAGAAAGGATCCACAAAAACACTTTTGGCTGATAAATAGATGGTTGGCCTTGCCTATTGAAAGCATGCTTAACCTCATTTGGGACTGTGAACTTTTTTTTTTTAGTGTTTAAACAAAATGGTGAATGATTAATATAGACATATAAACATATATCTGTATCTGCATATTTGTATAAAAGAAAGTTATTTGCTCAGATCCAGCCCCTATGTACTAGGCTGGAATACTCTGGATGCCCCGAATGAATAAACAACAGGAATAAAAATCTGGATAAGAAAAGAAATGCAAAATATTGAGAACCCTATCCCCACCAGTTGCCTTGACTTCTTTGCATAGCACCATATACCTATGCACCACTGAACAATGGCTGAATTTGTTGAACAAGGTGGAGTCCCTGCCCCGGAGAGATTACATTTGTAACAGTCAAACATTCTGAGGCAGAACAAGCACCTAGAGAGGTTTATAGCTTTTTATTGTAACACAGGTGGCTGCACTGCCATATGTACTCTGCAGAATTACTTTTCTTATTATCCTAACTTTGTTTAGAGTTGAAAACGTGTTCCTGCAATGATCTCTCACTTTTAAAGGGAACAAAGTATCATTCAAAATTAATGTTAACCTCAGAGATGCCACGCATGCTGATTTTCGGGAGACTTCCTTTAAGATTCTCCTTTCTCTGCATGAGTTTTAAATTTGACCTCAAAGAGCTATTTTAAAAAGAGGAGGACTATACTATCTTTAAATTTTCTAGAGTCTGGATTTCACTAATCCTGACTTCAGACATCAAAGAGCAAGGATATATTAGATTCCCCAAGGAACTCATTTAATTGTGTGAGTATCTATAACATATAGCTTTTCTTTCTGTTATTGTTTTTTTTTTTATTATTATTACTTTCAGCTCAGAACTTTTCTGTTCTGATTTTTTTTTTAAAAAAAAGTAAAAAATATAACAGTCTGCATGCTTTAAAATTACAGTATTAGAAATCAAAGAATCCCTTCAGTTTGCATGGGAAAAAATAAAAAAAAAGTGTTTTCTGAATTGAATCAAAGTTTCTACAACACAGCTGAAGGCAGGTACTATGCTACAAGGAACTCTTGACCCATCCACAGTGCTTTTAGTAGGCAGCCATCCTCCTCAAGCAACATCTTCTTTTGAATACCTCAACTTTTTCTTGAATCCTTTCAAGTGGACAGCTTGAAAATCAGAACATCTTTGCAATTTGGACAGTATTTTTCCACACAGGAAAAACTATATACCAAATTATTCTGACACTGAGTCCAGCAGTTCAAAGAGAAATTCCAGCACCTCTTTTAGAGAAGGATGGCTTTAATTAAAGAACACTGATTTGAGCAAACTTTCAAGATGATTCTTTCCATTTTCATGGTGCTTTCTTCACCTTCTATAAAACATATTCACTTTTGAAGAAGTCACAATTAAAGAGATGTTCCAGCAATAAAGCAGTCCTTGTACATTTTCAGACACCTCCTGGTTTGTGTCAGAAATGAATGGTTAGTTTGCAGCTTCATAAATTAGTTACGTTGAACAATTTCCACCCCTGCAACTTGTGCTGTGAGGAGTGCAGTGACAGATAGATTCTGTGCTGTGTTTGCCTATGAGATGATTTTCTTGAAGTCTCATAATGAGTTGTATTTGGCAGGATTAATGAGTATTATAATGGCAAATGGATGTTTGCAGCTCAGTTGTGTTCCATCACATAGTAACATGGGGTTTCTGGTCCCTTGGAGGCCATAATTGGTGGCATTAATGCAGTTTTTAATTATGCTTCTTGAAAAAATGAATTGAGACCAAAACAAAAGCTAAGTGATCATCTCTCTGTAGTGCTGTGTGGTGTAAACACAAGACCATTTCTGTCTCTGATATCGGTATTTTGAATTAGGCTGATGGGAGAGGAATTGTACAGGATATTTGGCTGAAACTTGATTTGGGAATATTTGTATTTTTACACTGTTAAATAGCTTTTTAATTATAAGATGCAGAGGGTATTTTTCCCCAGAGAGACTGCTCAAAATAGCATGTTGTACACTGAACTGCTTTTATAGTAGATTGCATTATTCCAAATGTAACTCCATAGCCACAGTGTGTCTTTAGGTCTTCATTTATTTAATGAGAGAGGGTGTGATTCCTCCTCACTTTCCCAGAAAGCCCATGTGTGGAAACATTTTGAGGAGTGATGAGTCAATGCCTATAACTATGTACCATGTGGTAGGCTGGATTTATCTGCATGCTTTAGCAGCCGACACTTTTCTTAGTGCAGTAACTCAACTTCCACAAGGAAGACTCCAACATCAAAGATGCACCTGTCTATTTAAGGGTGAAAAAAAATCTAATAACTATATAAATGGATTCCTAAGCAAATTATGTCAGAAAATAATAAAATATTAAAGCAATTTGAAGGCATAGTTCATTAAAAAAAAGGAAAGAAAAATTATAATTTCTATACTGCCATTACTGGGATATCTGGTAATTCTTATAAGAGTCGACTCTGCATTCTCATGGAACCATGGATAAACCAAAAGGTAAAGCAGAAAGGCTTAATTAAATGGTTAATTAAATAGTTACAGGATATTTATTTAATGGTCTATCTGCTTTCCTGCCGTGCTGTTTAACATTTTCCTCCAGTCTGCTGCAGTGCTATAGAAGAGATAATGTAACTAGAATTGCCATTTCTTATGTGCTACATCAGATTGGGATTAACTTTTGATCCAGTCATTTCTATTTTTTTATATCTGCCCTGATGAACATAACTAACTTTTGATCCTGGTGGTTCTCCATTAAACTCACAATATATCAGTAAAGATATATGTATCATTTGTGTGAGCCTCAATCACTATATATTGTTCCCAAAGTACTAGAATGAATGAGGCAAAAGTCTGCTTGAACGTGAGGCTTCCAGGTATTTATTTGTTGAATGTCATGAGACCTTTTAAGGTCTTACACTGTTGATGAGGGACATGTGGGATCGACCTCAGGTACATATATTAATACCTTTGTGATAAAGTGGTCACAGCTGGAAAATGAGTCTTTGTTTTTTTGTTGTTGTTTCGTTTGTTTTGTGGTTTTTTTGTGTTTGTTTTGGTTGGGTTTTTTTAACTTTTTATTTTGTTTTCATTTTCAATGCAGTGTATGTCATTGCACATACAGAGATTGTAACGAAACCAGATAACAATATATTCTGATACTGACAGTGTCTGGGAGAACTTCAAATGCTGCAGTTCTGTCAAATGAATTTACTAGTTGACTATATAATGGCAAGTCATTTTCATAATATAATATAATATAACATAATAAAATATTTTTATAATATAAAATTATTTATAATGGGAACTTTTGATTTTTCAAAAAACAGGTAAAATATCTAAAGTTAAGTTTCTTAGTCTCTAACTGATTTTTAATCTCTCACTGAAATTTACTCACCAGCATCTGTCTGCAAAACTACTATTCTCTTGACTGATGGACAGATTAAGAGCAATCTGAATTCTTATTACTGTTTTTATTATGTGTGTAATCACGAGTGAAAGCCCTCATCTTTGTGCTGTGCAAGGTTCAAGTAAGAAACAAAACATAAGATGAAGAATATGAGATGCTTAACAGACCAGTGACAAAACTGTGAAATAACATGGAACTTCAAGATTGCATGAACAACTTATGAAATGGGTCAGATGAAAATGTTCAAAGCACTGAAGAAATAACTGTGCTTGGAAAATCCACTATAACCCTTTGGGGTCTGTTGACATGCTCCTTCATCCTACTGCTCTTTACAATGAGGTCCCTAAGCTCTGCAGGAGGAAACACGTTCCTTCAGGCCTGCATGGGGCCACAACATTTACTTGTGGTTGAAAGGAGATGCTTTTCAACTCTAAATATTTGGGGATGTGGGTCCTTATCACACTATTCTTTTCAAATCCCTCTGAAGAGGCTGAATACTCCAGATACGCCACCTTCACACTGAAGTTTCTGTTTCTTCTTTAAGACATCATTTCTTCTTAAATTCAAAAATACTCAATTAAAAAACATATGGGCTTCATGTTATGAGATTAAAAGCAAAGACACAAACTGTAAATAAAAAATTAAATATAATTTTAGAGCCTTGGAGGACCTGGTGTCTGGGAGAAAAACTGCTGGCAGGCTCTGAGCCTTGCTCCCACATCAATCCTTCTGCCTTACACGGGCCTTGGAGAAAGGTCTCCTCGTTTCACCTTCTCACCTTCTCACTCTCATTTCAGAGCCTTGTTCTGTCCTTCATTCAGTAGCAATTCAGCTTTGCTGGCCTGTACTTCTGGCATGTCGTATCTATTTTTTTATACAATCTAACACAGTGTGCATTCCTCTCAAATTACTCTCCCCCTGGAATGGTCTCAGCAACAAGTGCAATGGCAGTTGATGAACTTTTTGATTGCTAAAACAAAGCCATTAGTCTTAAAAATGATGGCTGTAGTAATATAACAGTCACTGGAATTCCTTGATTGCCAAAAACTCTGACTCCAGGGTAATGTCTTCCAGCGTACTCAGGCGGGTTCATGTCTCCTTTCTGCAGAGGAATACACTAAGGTGAATGATGCCAGGTTGATCCTTGCAGATTTTCTTGGGTTGCTGCATAGACCACAATGTTTCTGTTTTTTGAAATATTGAGAAGCAAATGCAATTTCACCTTTAATTTTTCCCTTTCTTATCCCTCATTATCATTTGTGTTTTGGGTGGGACAACTGGACATTCGGGGCTGCTACCTGCTGCCTTCTGCTCCATGAGCAGAGAAAACTGCAGAGTCACAAACTTAAGCCCACCACTCTTTCTACTTTTCCAAACTGCCAAATGAAAATAGCTCAATGTAGAATATCTTATGCTTAATTGCAAAAATTATATTAGGTATAAGTTATTTAATATTCATAAAGCAGCAAAGTCTAAAAAAACAATATTGAATTTCAGCATCTTTTACAATAAACCTGGGCTCTTACCTTCAAGACTTTGCCTCAGAAGAGATTACTAAGGTTTGATTTGAATACTATCCCAAAGAATCAGAGCTAACAGGTACATCTTTGAATATAACCCTCTCATCCAAATGCACCTCGCCTTTTCTCAAAGGTCTTTCAAGACCCCAGTTCTGCCTGCTAACCCAAAAGGCCATTTTCACTTCCATTATTGCCAGGGTGGACCTAATGAGCCATACCAGCTGTGTAAGACAACACAATGGTGCTACCAGCTTTTTTTTCTGGATGTGTTAACTTCTTATACTAAAATAAGCTGGCAGAAGAAACTCACTCTGCTTTTACAGTTAATGATACTGTAAAATGCTGAAAGAAGATAAGATGTCCTGGGTTATAAAAGTGATCAATAGTAAGCAATCAGGAGGGCAAAGCCCTTAATGTTTATTTTACAGGGTAAGAAGTTATAGGGAATGCTATCTAGCTGGATAAAACCACAATCTAGCTGTCGAGGTGTTATGCAGCAGTTAATTCATCCTAGAACTGGATTAACTTTGAAAATGAAAAAGTTGCTTCTCTAGTCATGGAGGATGGTTTGTAGACCCCCATAAATCAGGCAGAAAGCTGCTGAGGGTGGAGAGGCTTATGTATATGAAGTCTCAACCTCATGAGGCTTGTACCTGCTTATCAGAAAAAGAAAAAAAATCTGAAGGGGAATAAGTCAGCTACATGCAGAAACAAAATATATGATCTTATGCACTGAGGATAAACAAAATCTCTGGGAAAGAAGTGTTCAATATATGGCAAAAAATACATAACAAAATAAAAATATTATCTGACATTGGAAAGGAGACTGCAGCAGGATTTCTTTTGAGCATAATGTAGCATTAGTTTTTTGGCAAAAAGACCTAACTTTAATTATCAATGCCCTAGTCAGTCTGTTCAGGCTCTGCTTTACTATGCATAATGCAGTCAAATCTCTACACATCTTTTTTTTCGGTGAGTTGATCCCATTGTGTATATTTGAGCAAAATCATCTGCACATTTTTTACAGTGGGCTGAATCTGTGTGGTCTTTACTCTCATCAGGAAATAAATCTCACATAATATCAGTAGAGCAGGCTATGGTAGAACCAGTCACTTTCCATTTGCATTAACATTGCTTGTTTATTTTATCCAATGCCTTTTGCACATTTAGCATATTTTAAAGTATATGTCAGCCATATTATAACGCTTTCCCTCTGCACAAGTACCAGAGATATAAATCCTTTATACGCTTTCTCTGAACTCACTTACCAATGCCCATTGAAAATGTCCATTTAAATGATGGTAATGACAGTGGAGTCTAATATGCAAGAAGATTTTCTTATTATCTTATTTTGAGAGTATTTTATTAATAACATATTGATATAAAAGATAAGAACATTTTACCTCCATAAATTTGTATGTGCAATTTGTTCTTTTCACTGCACAAATGTATTTAGGATGCCACTCAGTAGTACTGATTGAATATTTATTTAAACAAATATCAGTATTACCCAACTAGCTGGAAAATCCATGAGTTTGGTTTTGATAGCAGAGCATTTCTCAAAAATTTATGTGTGCATGCAAATGTTGGTGCTTTGGATATAGGCTAAAGTATTTGCTTTATATGTATTATTTTGTTTGAATACAAGAAAGCTGGTTTGATTTGTATGTTTCCCCCTTATAGAATTGTTCCAAGGCTCTGTCAGAGATCACGTAGAGTAATTTTTCCCATCAATCTTTGCTGTGCAGCCATGCACGAATGCAGTAGGAAAAAGGGGGCAGAAATCAAATCACTTAATTGCAGCATTTTTCATCTACATCTTTTGTTTTATGGTGGTAAAGGCCCCGAAGTAGCCTACCATGATTCATGGCTGTCACTGCTGCCGTTAGCAGTTCAATCTTTCATTCTAGGCATTTTGGTACTGAAAGTACCTACACAATTACTTTGATGAATATGACTTGTTTGTTTTTTTCCCCATTTTTAGCAGAGAGAGGTTGTGCTTAATACAGACATTTAAATAAGATAGTATTCATGCCTACTGCGTCTGCACTGTTTCCAAAGTTGTGTATTCAGCTTATGAATATGAGCATTTTACCAAAGGAATTTAAGTACATTAAGCTTACTGATTTTATTCATCCCTCCTGTTAATAAGTCTATATCATCAAAAAATAATGAATGCTCCTTCCATACAAAAGGAATAATCACCTCAGCTCTGACACTGTGTAAACTTCCTTTAAATCTTAATATTTTATTTTTTTGGGTAGGGTGGCATGAGAAATTCAGTGAAGCAGGACATGTATTGCTGTTCATAAACAAAAGAGGTTTTCTTTTGTGGTTTACACATGTATCGTACAAAGTGACTATTAATGTGTACATATTAGGAGAAGCCTCAGTGATGCTATCAAGTAGTCTGCATTGTCCAAACGAACTAAGATTTCAGAAAAATGTTATTTTTTTTAACACTGCACTGTCTGTATTAAGTATACCCTTTTTTGACACAGGAAGGAGACATGACTTTGCAGTTTTATTTATTCTAAATCAAATTCCTAGCTTACATTTTTGGCATGGAAATCCACTGAGAAGGTAAATGCCCATTTAGTATATAATACCTTTTGGTGTAAAAGCAGTTATTCATATGGATCCTCAAAGAAAGGGAATCTTTCCTTCAGCAAAAGTCATAACTTGAATTCAGTAGAAGGGGGTCTGTTCCCTGCCTTGTATTTGAAGCTCAGGGCTCTATTTTATTTCTGTTTCAATTAGTCTATGTTATTGTGGTCTTTTCTTCTATTTACCAGTACAAAGTTATACATGTCTAATAACCATATAGTAAGCCAAAAGGCAAGACATGCCTACATTATGTAATGGCAACAGTGGTCAATGTACTACAGTGTTGCATTAATTTGGAATTCTCTTTTTAAAAGGCCAACGTTAGACCCAGGTTCAAAATCATCTCAGATTTAAATGTAAAGAACTTTCATATAAAACACATATGAAATATGAATATAAATCTTGTAGCTAAAATTTGAAAAAGAAATTAAATTTCATAGAATTATAACCATGATCCAAAATGTGCTATACAATCTGCCAGCCCCAGACCTATAGAGTGAAAACATAGTTTGACAGAGGTGCACTAGAAGCTACTGTTCTCAAGATGATTTTTAGTGTGGGTTATTCATTTCACTAATCCTGTTACAGATGCATAATTACACCAGGGTGAGTGGATTACTGGTGGACTTACTGCAACAGTAAAATCGAGCAAATGTGGGGGTGCTCACAGGGGAAACTTAAATATTTACCACTCAACATGTGAATGTCAGTCAAAATGTCTGTGATTTTTGCTGAAAAGGAGGGGATAAAATCCCTGAGAATCACAGCTTTGGGAGATGGAAATAGCTAGTTTGGGAGATGGAAATAGTTTGAAAGATGGTCACCTTGTATTACACCAGGCAACGGCCCTATCTCCCAGCTACCAAGACATCCTTCTGAATCTATGCCTTGGAAGGTATATCCTCCTCTGGACCTGATTCCACTTTTTACTGTCTGTCATTGATTAACAAGTAATTGTACAGGCAGTGAAATAAAACCATGGTAAAATACTGAAATGAGTGATTAGTCAATCAGATTCATCATAACATGGTTGGTGTTTGCCTTCAATTCTCGATTTGGTTCACAGACTATTGCTGAATTTAAAGAAGCAGCAGCCATCCCATCTGTGTGAACATCACTGTGTATACACTACTATCAAAGTTTCAGGAGTACATGACATTAAAAGAAGAAAGGTAATTAATTTCTTATTTTCTTCATTAAACACAAATTTTTAATGGAAAGCAGCATTTATTTGGTACAACATGACAAAACAATAAACCCAATCCTGGTCCTTCAGAGTCTTGGAAAATGTACAGCTTTTCCATACCAGCAGACTACTTCAAATCTTTGTGGTGCTGAGATACATCTAGGAATTTTTGGCTGCAGCTGGTTCTCACTGGAGTAACAGTTGAGAGCTGAAGGCTAGAGGCTCCTCAGGCAGAAACACTTGCCTCTGCAGATCATACCTAAAGCCACTGTCAGGAAAAGATGGCATTCATGCATTGGGTACTTCACCTAAGGCACGAAGCTATTTACAGTATCACAGCTGTGGGCAAAGCATCTACAGTCTAGTCCCAGCTGGACTAGTTCTGAGTTAGCTGAACGAATTGTTTATGGCCTTTATGGTGTAATGGAGATGTTCCATACTAAATGTTTCATATTTTGTGGTCTTTGATTTCAGGGCTGAACTCCAGGTCTGCAATTTAGTATTCCACCCCAGATAGGAACACAGTGGATTCTACTCTGTGGAAAAAACCCCACCAAACCAAAACACCAAAAACCAAACAAATGAACAAACCTACCAAGAAAAACAACAAACCTGATTAGCAGCCTTTGCAAAAGTCTCAGAAGTCTTTAAGTTCCTGATGGTGAGAAAAGTACCTAGCAAATTTTTTAATAGTCATTGGGGACATAGTCTCTGTTTATTTTAATTAGAATTAGGAATTTAGCATGCTTTTGACAGTCCCATTAGGTAGATCTCTCCTGATAGTATAAATACATTTCGTCTTAGATGCCACTTAAAAACACCATCTTTTGAAAAAAAAAAAAAAAGTGGCAAATTCAAAAATATATAATCTTTCATGTTTTTGTAATACTGTATGCACATCCAACTATTAAAATAACACATGGCAATACACATGAATAGGCAGAGCTGTGTAAATAAATGCATACTGAGTTATCACTTTGCATTTTTGAGAGCAGAAGAATTTTCTCTTGTGATTTTCTCTAAAGCTAATAACCAATCATCATTTCAGCATAAGTTATTTTAAATTTGTTTTAAAGAAAACACTTTAACACAGCAACAGGACAAAAGAAATTGAAAATGTTTATTTGCTAGAATAATACCTCTAAATGTTACCTATGGAATGTGCCTTTCCAGCTCTCAGCCAAGCAAGGTCATGTTAGTCATGTAATTTCAGGATTTTTCTTGAACTCCATGGACTGATCATTGCACACAGCAACAAAGCTCCGAACACACTGGTAGTGGAAGAGATCATTGAACAAATATGTTATCAAACCTAGCAAATGGTAAAACTTACAGGTTGATTGGAAGTTAAACTAAAGTAAAACAAATACAATTTTTCATGGGGGAAACAAAGGGTGGGGTGGCCTGCTGGGAAAACAATATAGATACAACTGTCTGCAACAGCTTCTTAGTGCTGAATGAATTAGGACAAGTCATATGACCAGTGTAGAGACCCCAGCTCTGTCAGACAGGTACCTAGTTCCCCTTCAGAAATGAACTGCCAAGGACTTGAACTGAGCTGTCTCTTCTTCATAGCCCCCACTGGGCTTTGCCTTCTTTTATTTGATGTGGAACAGGCAGGTGGAAGTGTCCAGAGGAATTGCACTTTGATGGTTCCTTCCTGAGAACATTAGGTGTATGCTACACCTCCCATTCATATGCAAAGCCTCGTTTTATGTTTTATGATTTCATGTTTTGGATCCCCATGTGGTTACAAAACAGGGAGAAGTGTCCAGGCTGTTTTCAGCCATGGCTGAAAAAAATAATATGGTATTAAGCGGTGAAGCAATAAGGTGATAAGACCAGTGTTATTTATCTTTTTTAAATTCCTTGTTCTCATGATAATTAGATAATCATCCATGAAGAGTACCACATTTGATGAAATAGCACAGAAAGGATTGGATCTAAAAGTAAACTCACATTGTACTCAAATACAAGAGTAAGTCAAAGCATGTGGGCTGCGTTGTGAAGCAGATGGATAAAAATGTGGTTAAGAGAGGAAGATGATTTGGATGTTTGAGAGAAGGCTGGCAGGCTGCCTATGTTAGTAATGCTAAGGAGTGCTGGAACACTTGATAATTTCAGAGCAAGTTAGTTTGCCACAGCTTACAACCTGCTCAGTGCTGGGGAGAGATCTTGTTCTGTCTTCTCATCAGTCTGTGATATGGAATAATCACAGTGGTTACCTAACAGTGATGAAAAGCTTCAACAGCTAAGGGAAAGAGACTGCAAATCTGATTGAATGTGGGCATTCCAGGTTTGGAAATATGTGCTACCTACTAAAATGAGCTATCGACTAATTCTGAAAGAAATGTTATATGGGCTTAATGTTCATCTTCATCCACACTATAATGAGAAGGATTAGACTGGCTTCCATATGTGGAATATTTATTTCAGCAATACAGGAAAATGTATTTCCCTAATATTTTTTCTGTATGCACAAGGCCTTAAATTTTACAGATGTGATTAATGTTTTAATTTGCTGTTCTAGTTGGATACAAGTTTACCGTACAATATAAATTACTTACAAAGAAATTTGCTTATATGGAGTTTAATTCATATGCTGTTTAGTCACAATGTGTGGCATAGCTTTGCCTTCTCTATGGGACCAAGCAGTTGTGCAATTGATTTGCAAAATAAAAAAAACAGTAGGGTTACACAAAGCATTTCTTAGCAATCTAAACCAGAGCATTTATGACGCAAACATGTTCCATAATTAGTGTTTATTTTAGCATGAATTCGTAAACAGGATATTATTTGCAACTTGTGAACTGTATTCCTGACACAAATTATTCTGATTAGCCAGTATTAAAAAAAATATTTATCTTGTCTATTATATATATTTTTGTAGTTCTCATTTGCACAGCCAAAGATTGACAATTAAATACATTCCCCCAGTTGCGTGAATAAACATAGTTCTCAGGTTAATTGTTTCGGGATCCCTGGAAGATGAGTCCAGCCACTGATTTTGATAATACTAATAAAAAAGAAATTAAAACACTATCTCACAATATGTTTTATTTGTATATAGTTTTCAAAAAACAGCTGAAAATAACACATCCTTGGAATGGTATAAACTGACAGGTGTTCTTTGGTCTACCTGTGATGAAGACGAGGTCTTTGACTGTTCTTGGGGCACCGAAGATAGACAGCATATGAATTGAGAACTGAGACTTAAAGTCTGTATCATTCAGGCACAATAGTTTTATTTTACAATATTTTACTATCTCTAGTGGGAATAAACTTTCTGCATGGGGATTCAAAGACTTTTGCTGATTGGCTTGAACCTCCAGAATGTATTTAGAGAGCTGTGTTCTCTGGAGAAATATCCTTCAGTAAGGACCCTTGTTTAGAACCTTATTTTATAATTTAATATTATTTTCCTAACCACTTTGCATGTTAAATACATCAGCAATGTTCAGATGTTATGGGAAATTAAATGGAAATCTCCCTGGCCTGAAGTGATGCAGACATTTCCAACCTCCTTCACAAAAATGCAAAGACTAAATAGCACCAGTGTTTAAGGCCAATTGCTATTTTAATTGAAATCCAAGGTATCTTACTACTGATTTCAGCAGACAGAGGATGTATTCTTTAGTAGGAATTTTACATCTAAGAGCGATCCCCTTACATGGGGAGGATGGGTGGGCCAAAGCTGAGGTATATCTCATCAGGTAGGGCTGCTGGTCTGGCAACTGTGCACATGGAGACAATGCACTCTGTCTACAATTGTAGTAATTTTCCAAAGACCAAAATCTGACCTAGTAGAGGTTTTCACTCAAATATCAGGAAAGACAAACTTACGTTAACTGCTAGGAGCAAAATATCTCCTTTATTGAGTCACAGAGAGTATCACTGCTCTGGTAGACCAAATGATGGCTCTCCACTTTTCTCCATTCTCTCCTTTCAAACAGGGTGCAAACACTATTATGTTCATCTGTGCTACAGCCAAGGTAATCTGATTTTATCCACCTATTGCATGTACAGCCATTATGTGTATTGAGTAATTAGCAAAGCAAATACAGTTATAGAAAATACAAAATAGAAACCCTTTTGTTTCTATAAATACTTCAGTAAGAAAGTGGAACTTATTTTCAAGCCTTGTCCTATCTAATGCAATGTAAATATGGTATTCACCATTTTTGTCCATTTCATTAAACACTGCTCATTTCAATATAAGCCTTATTAGCTAATTAATCTATTTAATTAGTTATACTTGAGTAACATTAAATTGCAATCACTTGCATCTGTTTTAATAGAGTATGTATTTTATATGTGTCCACAAATGCTGGCACAATACATTATTCCAGCTAGCATGCAGTGTAACTGGACAGCTTCCCTGAACATTCTAGGAAGTAATCCTAATTCTTTCTAAATAGATGCATGCTAATAATCACATTGCAGAAACACCACATGAATAATGACATTAAAGACTAAATTAATAGTGAAGATATGGGCTAATGTGGACAGGACTTGGGTTAAAATGGATTTTACTTCACACATTTCAGGGTACATTATATATAGGGATATGTCTTTTTATACAGTAAAATGTATCTCTCCTCAAACACTAGCTTTCCTGTTCCCTAAACCATTTCTTTTTCCATTTCCATTTCTTTTTGCTTTGAAAAAAAATCCAGACTCTTATTTGGCCTGATGTCATGTGACACAAGGGAATTTGACAAGGGATATGACAGTTCACCAGTATCACTTGGTGTAAACTGACTGAAACTCAGCTGTGATGTTAATTCCATTTAAATGCTCTTTGATAATCTTGAAAAGGGCAGAGTAGGACAACAATATACACTCACCATCTCAGAGGCAGGCACTGAGGCTTCAGTCCAATTGCATGGTCAATGGAGATCCCTAATGGTAATCCACCTGGCCCCCAGCTGCCAGGCTGAAGGGCTGGTCAAGTTCATATATTTTGTATAGTGCAGGCCAGCACCATGTGCTGTATGAAATCCTTAATCAAAGCTCATGCAACATTATAACTTTTTCATTATACCATAAATAACTGAGAAATACTAATTTGTTCTCTTTTTTGGGACCAAAGGCAGCAACATCAATGTAGACCTGATTCACTTCTTAGACATGAACAACTACCATTATTATCTATTATCATTATTATTATTATTATTAAAGACATTCAGAATGTTCTTTGAATCCAAGGCATTATTGCATTGTGCATAAAGTATTATTATACACGGAATATGATGCCTGGATGCCTGGGACTTATTTCCAGGCTGTACTTTCGGGATCTTTAAGTTTGTGCCTCTGCCTATGGCAGGAAGGTTGTAATTGGATGATTTTTAAGGTTCCTTTCAACCCAAGCCATCTTATGATTCTATGATTCTATGACTGAGTTCACATATTTTTAGTCAGGCCTTGAGAATTTCAGGCCATACCAATCGCTTTGCTGTGATCATGGTTGTTTAAACATTCCTGTAGTTCTGAGTTTTGGTTTCTATTTTTTCCAGTGCAGCACCCAAGGTCAGATTTAAAACTGTGGGAGTTTAAGGTGTTGTCCATTTGTGCGTTACTGCTGGACAATGTTTGTCTCTGGGATTTTGATCATCAGTGATGCCTGGGAAGGCAGAGTTAAACTCAGTCAGTTCTTTCCTTCCTCGTCCTTGCAAGAAGGATGAGCAGGTGAAGGACCATTGAGGTAGGTGAAGGACTATCTGGAGGGTTGCTTAGGGTGAATCAGCCAACCCCACATATTACAACTAGTTTTACAAAGGAAAAAAAAGAAGGGCAATCATCATAGGTGACTCCCTCTGAGGTGAACTGAGGGCCCAGTGTGCCAACAGAACCCATCCCACAGGGACGTCTGCTGTCTCCCTGAGGCCAAGGTAAGGGGCGCTGCTAGGAAACTGCTTGATCTGGTACGGCCCGCTGACTATTACTCTCTATTAGTTATACAGATTGGTAGTGATGGGATTTAAGGAAGAAATCCTAAGGCAATCAAAAGGCACTTCAGGGTACTGGGGCATTTGGTCAAGCAGTAGGTGCACAGGTTGTGTTCTCACTTCTTTCAGTACCAGGGATGAATATTGTAAGGAACAGGAAAACTAGCCTGATTAATATATGGCTTAGAGGTTGGTACCATAGGTGGAAATTTGGGTAGCTAGGTTTTACTTTCAGTATACTATTTTTTAAATCAAAATTGTCTTGGTTGCACGTTGCAAAATAAATTTTTAATGTAGTACATGTTTTGCAGCATCAGTAACAGAGGCTTATCCAGACAGTAAATGGAAGAGCCAAAGCACTAGGGGCCCACACCATTAGCTATAATTCCTCTGATGCTACAAATTTGGGAAGTCAAGAACTAAACAGTCATTTTAATCTAAGACTGAAGGAGGAGTTTATCTGCACCATGAATTATTAATTTGCCTCTGTGACCAATCCAGTTCAAGCTGTGAAAATTGAGGTTTGCCTACCATGCAGACTGGCATTTAAGTTATGGGGAGAATGTGGGCAAAATAAGCTTGGCTTTTCAGAAGCCTATGTAACAACTAATGTTCTCAGCATCATTAACATCCTGAATGGGTGGGTACCTTTGGTAACTGTCTAGGACAACTAATCTCTATGGCTAAAGTTACTTAAGTAATTCTGAAAATGGAACTTCTGAAAATTGGAGATCATAGCCAGATTTAGAGTAACTTTTATGCCAAATATTTTTAGAAAAAAAAAATAAAGTATTGTTGCAGTCTTAAATATAGAGCTGTAAGTCAACGATATAAAGGAGGATTCAAGTTAATGGTGGCACAACAGGTATATTTAGTATGTATTGTCTTTCTCTATAAGTTTCAGAAGGTCCAAGGAGCTTTGGGAAGGCAGTTATGTTTTTTTTAAACACACTCTCCATTTTGAATAGTGCAGTATATAGAAAATCTGGCACATATTAATAAATAAATAAATACTGGCAGAAATATATGTTAGAGGGTAGCAGATTGTGTACAGCAATCCCAGAGAAAAATATAATCAGATGCTGACATCTGGAAGTGAAGTACGTTGAGGTCTTCTTAAAAAATGGTAAAACTCTTCTCTGAAAAACTGATTACAAATGTAGAGGTAGAAAAGGAGCACTCATTCATCAGCTAATTTTGTTTCCTCTAAGACTCCACAAAAATATCTGACTTCAGTAAATATGCTACAGTAAATAACCATAATTTCCACTTCTTCATGATCATAGACTGTCTTTCTGAAATGTTTTTTCTTTATACATCATGGTGGGTACACCAGTCAGAGAGCAGGTGGAGACCATCAAAATCTTAAACATTGCCTGAAAGATTACAATTCATTTTTATCTAGCTAATTGCAAAAATGCTGACAATTTAAGTCAGTATGGAAGTGACAGAAGTACTGTTGTATAAATGTTACTAGGATTTGAGGATTTTAGAATGTTTGAACATCTTTTATAAATTAAATCATCAGAGTTGGAAACAAGAAACCTAGACAGTTATGTAGGCATATATGAAACACAATTTAAGTGTGTAAATTCTATCCTGAGGATTTTAATTATGTAAAATGTGGTAGAGGTATTTTGCCTTCCTTCTTACCAATTTATCAGAAAATTTTAACAAAACCTTCTTATTTTTCCTAAAACATATTTAAGTCACCAAAATAAAGCCCACTAAATGTTACGAGCAGTTACAATACAATCTCAGAAGTTAGCAAGGCTTGCCTGTTAGTGTATGAACTTTTGTGAATAAGTGTTTGTGAGAAACAGATAATAATGGAAAATCTTTTTGCTATCTCAAGGAATTATAAAAGATTTCTTAATTTCAGTAGTTTTTTGCTTTAAAAGAATTGAGAAATCCAGTATGTAAGACTGCCATCAATATACAACAATGCTAAATATATGGAAGCAAAAGGTGGATGAAGCAGAGTAATTGTTATTTGTAAATGAATTTTTCATGAGGAACAAAAAGTATGAAAGTCACTAGTTTTCATGAAGCCATCACTATATCCAAATTTGCTGTGATTCATATTCTTCTCCAAAGCTGGTGTTACAAAAATCACATCCATAAGCACAAAATTTATACTATTGTAAGAGTAATACTATTTCTATAAAAATAAGAAAACAATCACAACAAATACAATTTCACAGCCAACATAAACCCTTCTTTTTCTCATCCTTTCTCCTTGTCCTGTGCTTCTACTTCCATTATAATCGATACAGAAGTATAGGTTAATACTAGGGGCTAGAACTGTTGTAAGGAAAGAATAAACTCTAACATAATCAGTTGACCTGAAGAAATTAAGTAGAATGGTAAAAGAACTGTGCACACGTATACTATACTTTGCCATCAATATACTTTAACTATGACCTAACTAGACCTCTTGTTTGTTTAAGACAGGTCACTGAATAGCCTGTGATCTGGATTGAACCAGTGACTTAAGTGTGAAAAGCTGAGCATGCTACTGCCAGTAATCTAACTTGGAAACTCAGACATCCATATGATGTTGAAGATAATATGGCCTTCTTTAGCACCATGGGGTCAGCAGTAATCTAATACAATGTCTCTACATTACAAAGCAATTCCATTTTGAGAGTAGCACTCTTTAAAAGAAAAAAATTAAGCACTTCTTTATAATGGTTATATTCAATCTTCTCTGAGAACCGAGGGGAAAATGTTTAATTATTAGCATTAAAAAAACGCCAGAAACATTGTTTCCCTCCTTTCTAAGTGGATTTGATCCAGAATGCATGGTTATACCGAAGAGGTCATGGATTTATGATTTATGGATCCTTTTATATAGCAGGCAATCCTCCCAATCAGGTTAAACCACTGTGATTTTTATGATTTACAATATAATGAAAGAAAGCTGGACAGTACATAGATAACATGCAAACTGTTATCTTCAAGCATTAATTTCTCCCTCTACCCCCAATAACTGCTAGGAAAGGGCTTTTTTCTTTTCCCAACAACTATGTCCGCATGAAAGCTATAGTTCATTAGGTACTCACTGTTTTAGGGAAGAGGGGAATAGCAGAGCCTACTGCTTAATGCCTGCCAGTGATAAATATTCCAGCGTTTTGTTTATTCTGTTTGTGTTCTGGTAACTTCTGGATTTGTGTGTGTGTGTGTCTGTGTGTGTCTCTGTGTGTGTGTGTATATATATATATATATATATATATATATATATATGTATATATAAAAATAACAATAGGGCTCCACATGTCTTTAATCAAAAATGTTGTCTAGTGGAATCACTGATCCCAGAGAATTGTGATGTCACTGCACAGGGATTATGTAGTTACTTCAATAATTTCACAGGGATAGAAGCAGAACCAGGAATATTTAAGTGCAAACTTGTGTTGCAATACACTTCATTATCTATTCCTTTGAATAGGACTCCAGAAAATTTATGCAGGACCTGGAGTGATAAATACTTTGATCTACTCTAGGGAAGGTTAAAAATAAGGAATGATGTGGAAGTCTAAATATTAATATAATAAAGACCAGTCCTCAAGATGTATTGAAATTAATACTATGCCAACAAATCAAAAGTGTTCAGGCAAGGTAGAAGCTGAGATATATTTTCTTGCTTTTGTATGCATTGCTCAAGAACTCTGATTTCAAAGATAAGGATTGGAGTAATTACAGACTTTATATAGCATACAAGACTAATTATTTTTAAATAAGACACCACTTAATTCTCAGAACTCAGGACTATTTAAGTTGCTGCCTACACCTGCCTGTTACTGGTCCTATCCAGCTGAAGGCTACATCCTGCAGTGACCTTCACCCTCTGTGCAAGTCCCTCCAATGCTTAAACACTGAATGAGAACAGGATCTGCAGGCAGGACTGAAGTGAGGGGTTAAACATCCTCACCAATGGACTGTGTGTGTGCAGGAGCACGTAAGCTTTTTAGTCAACTCTGAAAAATACATTGAACAATGTGCACCTACAAGACAAGGTTTAAGCCAGACAATGGAAAGCTTCATGTATGATAAAGTCCAAATGCTAATTTATGTAGCTTGATTTCACACTGAGAAAATACCAAGAAGTTCAGCTTCGCTGATTCAACGAGTGTCCATGTGATAATGAGCAGTACTTGAATGACCGGTCCTCAGAAGAAGCCACAGAATTATGCCAATGGCAGGTCACTTCAGAATCTTCTCTGAATGTTTTACAAGAGCTATTGAAACACATGGGATAGATACGTGTCCAAGCACTGCTTTGAAGATGAATGAACTTATAAAGCTTGTGATCTGACCAAATATTACAGATAGGTCTTGTGTACATCTGAGAAAAGAAAAACTAAATGACAGAGCAGAGCAAAACTGTCTGTGAACGCTACAAGAGAAGAAATATGAATGCATTTGGTGTGTGTGTCTGGGATAAATAATCAAAGTTAATTGCAGTGGAATTATTTTATAGATAAGATGATGAGGGATTTTTTTGATTGTTATTCTTTGCAGGTCACTTCCGAGTTAAGGGTGAAGACAACCTTTCCACCACCGTTTAAGCTAAGACACAACAAAAATAGTACCTTCTAAGGAAAGGGAAAATTCTTGCTGAATTCTCAATAAGTAAAGTGGATTTTGCCTTTTATATAGGCTGTTTATATCTACTATGGCTCACAGCAATGTTCTTTTGAGGCTCTGTTTCTTTTGCTGACTTTCAACCTCAAAACACATATTTGGTTCAATCTCTATTGTGCAAAATTTCTAGCCTTCGTCAGGTCTGACTATGAGACACTGTTATGGAAAGTCTTCTTTCTAGTCAGAGTTAAAATGAACTTTCCTTATTGCATTGACAGTACTGCACAGATTTTAATGTTAAATACTAACAGTGGTCATACAGTGATAAAAGTTATCCTATATGTGTAATTCATCTCTTAGGAATTTAAAGAGGCAAAACATGAATAAGTTTTCTGACTGCAGAACAACATGAGGTGAATATGTTTACTGGCTTTAGCTGTAATATTTATTTGGCTTAGATTTTTTTTTCCTGATGTTTAAATCCAGAAAAGGTCTTCTCTTTTAGCTTTGTGGGGTGGGAGGAATTATTCTGAAGCTTTTAAGTAGAAAACACAAAGATTTAACCAAGTATAATGGTCCTTTTTGGAACAATCTTAAAAAGGAGTTTGTTTGAAGTGAGAAATCCTATGGTTTGCCTTAAGGTTTTCAAGTAAATTTTAACATAAAGCTATATCTACACTGAAGAAACAAGTAGCCTGGAATACACAGAGTGGACCTAGTTATTTCATTCTCCTATAACCAAAAATGTTTTTTTTCTCTGTAGTATAAAATATATCCTATCAGGGAAATCTTTCTTGAGTGGAAATCTCTTTTGCTATTATTCTTTCCACATGTTTGCTGAGTCTTTTACCATTTTTCTCTCTGATCACACAAAGAGCATCATTTTTCAAAGTTGTATTCTAGTTGTCATGAGTTTGGTAGATGAGAAAATCCTGCCTCTGGTTAGATTTAAAGATGGCACGTATAAAAATGTCTGTTGTTAGAAAAGTAATGATGGGTTGAATATGTGAATGTGATTGATAGAATCATAGAGTGGTTTGGTTTGGAAGGGACCTAGAAGATCATCTAGTTGCAATGGCTTGTGCCATGTGAAGGGACACCTTTCACTCCACCAGGTTGCTCAAAGTCCCATTCAAACTGGCTTTAAACACATCCACAGATGGAGTATCCACAACGTCTCTGGGAAACCTGTTCCAGTGCTTCACCAACCTCACAGTGTAGAATTTCTTCCTTATATCTAATCTAAACCTGCCCGCTTTCAAGTTTAAAACCATTACCTCTTGTCCTATCACTGCATGCCCTTGTAAAAAGTACTCCCCATCTTTCCTGTAGGCTACCTTTACGTAATGGAAGGCTGTAATTAGGTCATCCTGAAGCCTTTTCTTTTCCAGACTGAATAACCCCAACTCTCTCAGCCTATCTTCATAGGAGAGGTTCTCCATCCCTCTGATCATCTTTGTGGTCCTGCTTGGGACTTGCTAAAAACAGGTCCCCTGTGCTGGGGACCCCAGAGCTGGACACAGTACTCCAGGTGGTGTCTCACGAGAGGGGAGTAGAGGAGCAGAATCTCTTCCCTCAACCTGCTGGCCAAGTTTTTGGTAGAGCCCAGGATATGGTTGGCTTTCTGGGCTGCAAGAGCATATATGTAATACTTCCTCAACTTTAAAACTACAAAGGCATTACATTTGCAATGCATAATATAAATAAAAATATTTTCATGTGACTGTCCATCCTAATCCTATTTTAACATGAAGCGAACTTGTATAAAGCCTTTAATAAGCTATCACTTTAGTCATGATTATCCATGTTCACATACTGTACATTATTTTTGTAGAACACAGGTTTTTTTCTGTAGCATAAAGCCAAAAACAGCATTTTTTTTTTAAACAAGTTTGTTTTCAAGGGTTCTTTTGACACTTGAGTTGTTAAACACTTATCCACCAGGTAATGTAAGAGCTACACTTTTCTGTATGTTTCACTTTTGAACACCCCCCCATCAAATTTTTTTGAGTTCTCATTTCGTTTTTAGAAAATCAGAAGAACACCCTTGGTAGGGGTGGCTCTTGGTAGGGCTGGGATGTTCCTTGTCATATTTTTTTCCACACCTGTGTTTATGAAGGGTTAAACAGGTAATATAAAAGGGAAGAAGTGCTCTTAAAAAGGTTAAACTTTCCACTCTCAACAACCTGATATGTCTAATGCACAAGGTATCCTCTTTGAAAAAGGTTGTTAAACATGAGTTTTGTTTACATATAATGTCATGCAGTTATCAGCATAATCAAAAACTTATTTAATCCTTTTCTAATTCTAAAGTGATTAGCAAGGGCTGAGAAATCACCTTATCTCACTAAAACACAGGTACGAACACAGAGTAAATATTTTGGTAAACAATTATTCTGCCCTTGCATATTCAGCAGTGTGCTAAATTATGCATAATCTTGCATAAGTAATAAGTGAAGGTAGCTTAAATTCAGGGTTTTTTTACCTGACCTATTTCTTTCAGTGCTGTTAGCTTCTTAAATCATGTATGAGCTTTCCGTAAGGCTTCAATGAGTAGTTCTAGTGGAGAGACTTCAGTAATAAATTTCAGGAGAAGACAAGTTTTTTGACAGGCATAATGCAACACATACAGAGTTTGGAACTCACACTCTGGGAATTTAGAGCAATCCTTGCAAAGCAGCTTTTCCCTGTTACATTAATAGAGAAAATGAAGTATGAAAGTCCTCAGGAATTACTGCTAGGTGTAATTTAAATAATTTACCAGAAGACAGTTCAGCACATGCATAGAACAGGGGCATACAGAGTTTGCCATAAGCAGTTTATAAATAAACTATATTCTGCTGAAGTAAGTCAGGCATAAATTATAACTATTCCTTTTGTGGCTATACTCTGTTCCTCATTGTAATAGTTATTTAAAAAAAAAAAAATCTGGGTTATGACCTTCTACTAGAAATCATAGGCTGTGCCTGCCTTGTACCTTGCTTATGAGCATGCTTACATTTAATAGTTTGGCTGCTATGAGATCAAAGTAAAATTACTATTGCTGTGGGGAAAAAAAAAAAAAAAGTATATTACATTTCTATAAACAGAATCTAGGTAGAATTTTGTAGTTCAGTGGAAAAAGGAGTGTTCAGTGCCAAAGACCATTGACTAGCATCTGACCATTTCATGAAAACCTTATGCACCTTGTTAATGTATTATTCTATTTCTAGCCTCAAGTGCTGAAAGTTAAAATGACAGAACAACTTGAAAGTACCAATAGAAAATATGAAATTAAGATACCAGGGAGTATGGAAAGGGCAAAGAATATTTTAAACACACTTGTAGAAACTGGACGGCTCCTACTTCTGCATAGGAACTGCAAACCTTTATCAAGGACTTTATTAAGGGCTGTTACCATCTACCAACCAGAAATGTTTTAATTTATTTTGCCAGTGTTCAGAAATAAGAATCCAAGGTGAGAGGTCAGTTGATCCAGAGAGGCTCATTGATTTTTGTATCCCAAATTAATAATATATTAAATATATTTTATTCTGACACCTGTAAATACCACATAAAGAAATGGAAAACTTGAACGTGATTTAATGTTGTTTTGCCTGGTTTATATTATTCAGGTTTAGTGATCTGTGATTCCTGTAGAGCACACATGAACATAAATGCTCTATCTCTGCTAAGTATTTCACCTTCTTGTTTTTTAATAATATGTAATTTTCTTAATTTACTCTTAATTGTCTCTTCTTGTATATCTAATAAAGAAAAAAACATTACAGCCACTTAAGCTCATAAACAGCCACAGGTCAGAAAGATGGGCTTGCAGTCTTTTTGTCACTTTGAGCAAAAAAGTAACTCACATGCTTAACATTTAAAGCAAGCTATTAAAGTTATTTTCCTTAGAAAAATATGTACATTTCTGTTGGAATTTGATGTTTTTCTGAATGAGATTTGTTAACTAGTTTTGCATGTACTCATGAATAAGAAGAGGAAATTTCTGATATTATTTTGAAATTATATATTTGTGTAATTCTATTAATACCTGCATAACAATATATAACAATAGTTATATTTTAACCTGGTTTTATACTGATATTATCACATCAGTAATTGCCTTGATTAAATATATATAGGCATAAATACAGCTACACAATGTATAATGTCTGTATAAATAATTCAAGATCTTCTTGACTTAGCATTTGTAAGCACAACCAAGTCCTGTTTGCTAGACTCATGGTAGTGTAAGAGTGAATATGGAGAATAGGTTAAAAATGCTCTTGGTTTTGCTTCTCTCCTTCTAAAAATATTTATGTAGATGATATAGGGGAATCTGCATGCTGCAGGAAATCCTGGCTACCCCTCTCAGCCTGCCTGGTGGGTGAAGCATTGTCTGCACTTCAGCTTTGTTTATCCACATCACTGTGGATAATTTTGCAAGTTCTTACTCACAATGGCCCTGCTTCTGCAACATTTTATGCTGGGTTGTGTCTCTCCACGAGTGGCACCGAGTGAGGAAAGCTTTACGTGAGGGCAGTCAAGTGCCAAACCAGACCTCATCACTCAGGTTCTGCTGGGCACACTGATCATATTCTTGAGATAAGCCACTATTTTAACTGTTCCTTTCATAAGTTTGCAGTTATTGGTTGCTTATTATGACTTAATATGCTTTTCTCAGAGTACTGTAGGGACAGGGTTTGTGATGGCTGTCGTTTGGGATGGAAACTCCTCACTCATGTTCTTAACAAACTGAATGGTAGTTTCAATGTCCAGAGCTAATATACATATGTGAAAATTACAAATACTTAGAGGTTTCCCCTAACTAGTCTTTGATCGTTCTGTAAATTTCATTTTCTTTTCTAAGAAAAGTGGACTCATTATCATTCTGATTGAAGCAGTTGTCTTTCCTAGTGTAGAGTTTTTCCACTATTAAACCGAACTGTTAGACAATTAACTAATGTTAACAAGAAATCTCTCCTTAATATGCACTAAATATAGGTTGTTGGAATGATAAAAACAGTTTAGTTCAAACAATTTAATTAACATCCTTACAAGGACTGCTGAAAATAAAGTGCAAAATAAAATAAAATCACTGTCATGATCTCGACCCTGTGTTGCAAATTAAAAACACAGTTAAGTGTCATAAATTTCAGCAGCTCAATTTGGGCTCACTTAATAGAACTATGACAAAAGCAAATGTTTTGTCACTTTCAGACTGTTGCCAGGAAAAATTGTAGTGCATAATTAATGATAATCCACTCTTTAATTTGTATATATAAAGGCACAGGAAGTTGCTACTGATAGCACAGAAATAATATGATTTTCAGTGTTAAAGCAGCGCTATTTAATCTAAAACAACAAGTCAGAGGAAGGATAATGGAAGGCGTCAGAGGCACAATAAATAAGATTAGAGTGGACAAGAAGTGAAAAGTATTAACTGCATTGAAATTTTCAATTAGAAAGACAAGGCAAATCCTTTATGAGTCATCCCCTCCACCTTCTTTTAAACCTTTTTGAATAAATGCAGTTGAATTGCCTGAATACTAGTTAATACAAAATCAAGCTATTTCAAAGGTATGAATTACAGTTTTATGTTGTAACTCTAGACACTTGAGTAATTTTTAAGAACAAAGCTGGGCTTCAAGATCTTGAATACCTGCATTTAAATAAGCTAGTGGTAATTAGCTGGTCCCCTTCCTAAGCAGACCTGAAATATCAGAACATCAGTGAAGCAATGACAAAATACATTATGTGCTGGATGCTGTGAATCACATTGCTTTCCAAGTTTCCTTACAATAGATGGTGTTTCTGTGTAATGTGTACTGCTGAACATGAGAAAAGCCAACCTAAGGTGAATGATTAGATGAAAACAGTTTTCAACAGCTCACTTCTGATATACTCGAAACATGAATTGACATTGAATTTTCTCGGTAATGAACCAAGTTTATCCACATGAGCCTTCAAATTTTGTCCTTTTACTTGCTTAGGAAATGTAGCAAATGTTTCTTCTACCCAAGGACAATTTTGTCTGTCCAGATATGAAGGCAGACTCAGCAAGCATTAAGGACTGTGATTTTTGAAGTCACTGTGTAGCAGGAGATATTAGGGGTTCTCATCACAATTTGAGTGGTTCTGAGTGAAAAGCATACCTGCCTGAGTGTTTTACCACCAAAACCACAGGCACTCTGCTCTCAAGACCATATGTGTGTTAGGTCCAAAGTGGTACAGATACCAGTAGGTGAACTTTACACCCTTCCAGTAAAAGTTGCGATTTTGTTTTTCTTTTTTAATTTTTTCTTTTTCCCTAACTGTTTTAATTACCCTTAATATCTTGGAGTTTTGCAAATAGTTACCAATTGCTGTGTGAAACACATAGGAGTCTTTAGGTGGTGAAATACCAAGTCCTTAAAAGGAGTTATTTAAGGATGCTTTTAATATATTTAATAAGCATGCATGCCACACTGTTTCCAAGAACTGCAAAAGTTGTTCTGACTGTTCTCTTTGTTAAAATTCTTTTTGTCTTCTTTAGTGAATCCTCAACTGTTTTTCAGACTCGCAGGATCCTACAAAAAAACAAGAAATGCTGCTAAAGTTATTATCCCATACATACTAATACCCAGAAAACTTTCTCTTCCAGCTGTGAAGAACTGATGTGTTTAACAGATTATTCACAAGACCTGCTTTCTTGTAATAAACCTGAAAAAGAAGGCTGAAATAAGCATGCTTTCTAAATACAGTACTTAAGTCTAGATGGAATTTCAGAGCAATATTTCATGCCTTTTGTCAACACATAAGGATAAAATGCTGTGTCAGAGACTCAGCATGGCAGAGAGATGAAAGTAAGAGGCAGTCCGGAATTTATTAGTTACAGGGGCACTATGACTATATCTATGCTAATAAACTCAGTGTAAATGTTGCTATCCTCCACAAGAGTTTGACTGCCCCAAAACTACCTGCTAGATGTGGCCATTGAAAATTCCAACCTCTTCATGGCACCCATGAAGTCCTTGAGAAAGCACTGGTCGATTTTTGTAGGTTAGAGTTTGGAGAGTTATGACTTCTCAGTAAAATTCCAGAGACTGTTTAATTTACTAGGGCAGATTAGCAACCTCTAGGCCTACTGCCCCCATTTTAATCTTTGAAATATTTTTTGCCATAAAAGAAATCAAATGAAAGTTTTAACTGTGGTCTACTCTTACTCACCTCACTCCTCCACCATGAACTTTTCCAGCCAGGTTGAACATATGGATGATGTGATGAGGAACCTCTTCAGAACTTCCCTTCACTTCCAGGAGTAGAGTTTACCAATCCCTTCTACTTTTTATCTTAGTTGCCATCTTTAACAGTACACCCCATTAGAATCACAAGGAATTAGCTCCATTGTATGCTGTACTTACGCTATCTAGTGTTTGTTTTCTTTCCAGCTGAATCCATGTGTCAGTTGAATGTTGACATCCATCTTTGACAGAAAGATTCCACCAGCCCATCTCAGCCTATGTGCTACACTTGCACCTAAGTACCATGCCACTGGCATCCAGAATAGCCTTCTTGTGTACCTTTTTTATCCCAAATAGGTTAGCTCTGGTGCTAATTGTTCTTTTACCTGAGATTATTATAAAATTCTTACCTGCTTCAAATTTGGTAATTGAAGTATTGAACAGTCTGGTAAACCCCTTCCCTGATTCCTGTCCATTCTGAACTTTGGATAGCAGAGAACAATATTAGGAAGTGTGAAAGCAAATAGCCTTCAAACCCAAAACCCTATACGTTCAAACCTTTTAAATATATAGGAAGAAATAAAATATGAATTTCGAAACTACCTTAGGGTATTCACTTACCAAGGCCACTTGTGTAAAATTCTAGGTGGAATAGGAAATGCTGAACCAACCAAGAGTAAGGATCAATATTTTAATTTACATAGGACTTTTACATGTTGGGTGAGATAAATGGCTGAATATTTCCCTTTTCTTCTTACAGGGACCAACTCAAAGAAGTTGGAGTGTAGGCAATTAGTTTTAGTGTCATGAGTAATCTTAAAAAGGCCTAACAATTTTAACTGCTAGCTGTGCCATCTTCTCTCCTCAGCTATTCATCCCAGAATTGTAACAAATTTTGATTTTGTTTTTCATACATGAAACTACTTTTATGTCATGTGATTCAAAATCAGTCCTGAGTAAATGGTGCTTCTGTGATTGTATTTTAGTAACTCTATCAAACTCTGTAACTCTATCAAAATGGGGCTTTTCCCAATGCTGTTTATTCATCTCCCAAATTCTCTGAAATTGTGCAGGTCTTGTGACGTTTCCTGATGAGGCTTAAAGACCCAGGCACTGTGTTTCCTCTGCAAGTCTGTTATATGTGCTTGTGAGTGCAATAGAAATAAAAATGTCCTACTAATGAGAAAAAATCCTTTAAAAACCCATTTCATTGACTAGTCCCAGGTATACTGATGACTGCATATAATAAACACGTGAAATGGCATTTGGTTGGAAGGCTTTGCCCAAGTTTCTCCAAGGAAGGTTACCCTAAATGCGAACTTGTAGGTCTCAAGTACAATGTACCTCCCTACGCATTTTTAAAATTACATCTGTGTTTTTTGAAGTATCAGGGGATTGTGGTTTTGTTTGGTTTGTTTTGTTTTGTTTTGTTTTTGTTTTTGTTTTTGTTTTTTGTTTTGTTTGCTTTTTGTTTGGTTGAGTTTTGTGGGGTTCTGTTTGTTTTTCATTTTTGTTTTTTTTAT
>JAWWEE010000105.1:76125896-76161377 GCA_035221455.1 Xenops minutus | reverse complement strand
GTCTAGCCAGAGTCATTACTGACTGGACTTTCCTTAGATTTCCTCCTCTTTCTGAGTTTGCAAGCCACATTCACCTTCCAGATTTCTTGCAAGTGAAATAGATATCTCAGTATCGAAGCTAACTTCATAGGTGTTGCTTATATTATTATTAAAAATCATATCCCTGAGCATTTCTTGGTAAAAAGAAATAGGTTGCATACTAATGCATACAGATGCAACTTCTCTGCCCTCTCTGGCAGACCACAGAGGAGATCTGTCTGCCCAGTACAGGTTTCAAACATTGCAGTCTGGAATCACCACAGGGGAAGTGCTGCTCACCCTCCCCTTGCACTACCCTGTAACGCTCCTCAGCACATCAAGACGGTCTTCCTGACATTTTTGACCATTTCAGTGTGAGCCTTCTGGAAATCAGGCAGCAGAAAGTCCCCTATCTCCAGCAAACCCTCCAGTGCAGCCTGCAAAAAGCTTGAGCCTTGAAAGGTCCCTTTGGGCTGGGGAAGGAAGAAGGTGAACTTCTCCCCCATTTGCTTACCCTGGCTGCACCCCCAAGAACTATAAGGCTCTCTGCAGACTTATTAAACGGTTCTCTTGTCCCTGCTTGCTAGCTGGTGCGGAACTGCTGGGCTTTTCAGTAGAACCTGATTATGTACAATGAACCAGCTGCAGGAGTCATCTGATCGTAATGGCAGTCATAAGGAAGGAAGCAAATCAGGGGAGAATGGAAGGAAAATAAAAGCACATTGATAAATATTCCATAATACTTTGATAAGCCCAACCAAGAAATGTATTCCGTGACTGGTGTGCTAATGAAGCTTAGCATCACAGAAGCTAGCAGATGGTCACTATATATTCACTCACCAATTTTTACCATAGAGAACTGGGAAGTTATGGGGTTGGAATAGCTAGTATATAAAAATTTAAAAAGTGAGAGTAACTTGAAAATATAAAGAGGCTCAAACATTATTTCTCTTGTGCTCAATCCAAGAGAAAATGTATGAAGTAGGGGTGGTTTTTTGGTTTTTCTTTTTTTTTTTTTTTTAATTAATTTTTTTTATTTTCTTTTTTATTTATTTCTGTGCCTATGTGTGTGCATGTGTTTGTACATTTGGATGTATGTATCAGCTTTTATCTTTCTCAAGTACAAAACATTTTCTTAGTGATAGTGATATTGCACGTAATGATTTTACTTCCCCTGCATTCAAATGCTACTGAATTTCTGAAGTACGTTTTAAACCACAATTTGGACAGAAAAGCATTTTCATGCATTTCTTATCTATACATTTGGAATGAGGAGACTTCATGTAAACTATTTTATAGCACCTTGTATAACAAAGGTCCTAAAAAGAGTTTGCGGTTTGTTACTTGGGTTTTCGGGTGTTCATGACCTCTCTGCAGTTTTTTGTACTGAGCAGTAGAATATCTCTGTTTGATAAAAGGAAAGTTGCTTAAAATAATTCTTTTTTTCCACATCTCCTGCAAAATGTGGGGGTACAGGGCAGAACCCTGAGAAATGCTCAGCTGTTTGAGCTGAACTTTAATTTGTGCTTTGAGAAAAGGATTATACAATTTGTTTGTTTTATGCCTAAGAGATTGTCTTTTGCATGGGGGGGGGGACAAAAAGGACTCAGCCACTTCGAATACTCCTGCTTTCCTGAACTCTGTTGTAAACAAGTCTCCTAAAAGTACAGGTGTAATTGTGTTCACAGTGATAGAGGAAAATGATCTCTTCAGTGTTGCTTTGACTCAGTTCCTCCCCAGTCAGCTTGCTGGTTCTTTACAGACATTGCCTCATACTCCAGAGAAGCACTGGATTTGTAAATTTTGTTCCTGAGTTTATCCCTGGAATTTAATTTAACCTTTCACTTTTATCATAACAAAGATATTTGCTATACCTTAATCCAAAATCCCTATGCTAAAGGCTCGATAACCTACCCTTTTTCCTTGGATATTCAGAAGGATTTTATGTCTTTCTGTGAATAATATCTCTTTGCAAACTGGCTCATAGTTTCATTTGCTTTTCTATTAGCAGTAATAGTAGTGTTGCAAAAGACACCATTTTTTGCAATACAATTGAGAGGCTTACAGCAGTCATAGCTTTTAAGATCCCCATTTAACACAGCATTTAAGCACACATTTACAGCAAATGATCTGAAACAGCAAAGCTGGGGCAAAAGTACTGGTGGGCCTTTTAAACAGGGAGCCACATACCTCTTTGGAGGACATTTACTGTTTTTAAGTTGTTTATATAATGTTTGGGAATAATTTGATGTACAGAACTCTTTTTTGGGATCACCCCTATGCTATGGTGATTTGATCATCACAAGAGTAGCCAGCTATGGCTTATACCCCTGAAGGAAATTGCACATAGACCTATACAGCTCTCTGGTTAATTCAAAGGCCACACCACAGAATGTGATGCCCACCACAAAAAAACCCCAAAAACCAAACACAGAAACATACATTAAAAACAGAAAACAAAACAAACCAACAAAATCCCCACTATTAGTCAACAAAACAGAGCAGTTAAATTGGAACCTTGTGAGATATCCATTCTCTTGCCCTCTGACTCCACTGTCCCTGCTGTTGCAACACTCTTTTGCCCCAGTTCTCCATTTTGATCTCGTCACAAGTTGTCGGATGTTCTATGCCTACCTTCACTATGGGAAGTAACAGATTAAAAGTCCAACAAACAACTTGATCTTTCTGGTAATACACTGAATATTAAAGCAAAATATTTTACATCTGTCGACAGACAGAGCTGGTAAGAAACCATGTCTCTGTACATGCTCGAATGTATATATGAAGAAAATCATAATGTAGATAGAGATTGAAGAGCCTGGAGAATGAAGAATAAGTGGAAAGTGATTAAATGGTAAGTGATATCTTAAAAGCATATGAGAGATTTTAAAAGGATCCATGCAGAAAACAAAGAGCTATTAGTTAAAAAAGGTAAATTGCAGATAGCACTACTCTAATATCAGTCCCACAATAGCCATCAGAGATGAACCAGTAATGTAATTTCTTTTAAATGGATGCTATTCTAGTCACACTTATCATCTGCAGAGAAATATTTCTAATATCTATATCAGATGATAAAACTATTTTCATTTATTATTGTACTAGATTTTTTCCCAAGATTCCTACTACATTTTCTTCTTTCTGCATGTCATTTTTTTGCTTTTATAACAAACATTGAACTTGTGAAGTTGCTTCATTTTATTTTTTTTATATATGAGACTCAAATGTTAATAGAAATTTTAGAAATAGGAAATATTGTCTTGCTTCAAAAGTGAGATAAGCCTTTCTGAATTTCAGTCTATATGTAAGCACAGATAAAATATGCTATAAGTGATATATATTTTTAATATATAATTTAGATATATCCAAAATAAATAGGTTTTAGTAATTTCTGAAGTAGTCAATACTCCTCTCACAACACTTTAGCAGGACTATCTAGTTTACTTATTTCTAAATAAAAAATAAAACCTAAATAATTTTCAGAAATTGATATCAGCTGAGTTAATGAGTGATGGGTCATGGCAAAATAATGCAATAAGTATGTACTGTTGCCTTTGGGGAATAAAGCAGGCTGGATTTTTTCCCCATTTTGTACATTAGAACCATTTTGTAGCTCAGACTTCATCTCTGTTCACGGTGGTGTTTAACCCTACTGTCTGGTTATTATGCCTCTGATATAAATACACCCAGTGTTAGCAGCACTGAAGAAGACATAAATGAAACCCAACAATATTACTCTGATAGAGACTATATAAAGTTTGCTGTGTAGCCAGCTGAGAGGAGTCATTTTTGTTTTCCAGCCAGTAATTGGAGACTAAGATGCACTATGTTTCAAGGCCTTGAAAGCTCATTTTATAATGAGACTAACAAGCTAAAATCGTCTATTTTATCTGAGTGAAGGTAGGGATCATTTGACTGTGATCTATGATTACCTGTGTAAGGAAGATATTTCTGTTCATAGAAGGTTCTGTAATCCATAGAATAAAGTGTAATGAGATTCTGTGTTTGAAAACTTGAAGTTATGCACATTCAGACAAATATTAGAAGAGAAAAGTCAATTTACATAGGAATAACTAAGCTAGAGATCTCTTGGATTCTTTATCACTGTGTAGGATACGTGCTTTGCACTGAAAAAAAATTATAACAGTGCTTGCTTCCCAAGGGGTTTATTTTATGTTTTTGTGCCTATCTTCATGAAATAAGCCTTCCCCTTCTTACAGTGAAGCAGTTGGACTCATTGAGGCAGAAGAACAAAATAGTCAACCATAGTTTTCACCGAAGAGATTTGGAATTGTCTGTTTATTTGAAAGATGAATGCTAACAAGATATTATTTTTCCTTAACTAGGTCTTCCTGGCTACTTAATGTATGATTGCAAATATGGTAAACTCAACTAGAATATTATTTGGTACAATGATATTTCTACTTAATTATTTTCTACTTAATTTCTACTCAATTTTAATAACTGGGTTTGTTAATACGAGTTACTGGTCTTATTTAAATGAACTATAAGCCTTAATACTTGAGATCTTTTTCTACAGGATGCACAAAGAGATGTCAGTTTCTTATTTAGTGACTGTTCTTAAGGAAAATAAATTTAACAAATTTAAATTCTGTAATTTAAAAATGTATACAAGTCTGCTTTTATGCATTCATGTATATCCCAAAAGGGGGAAAATGACCCTTTGTCATGAATATATATATATATGTCATTGCCATAAGTAATCACAAAATGTTCTTTCTTCTTACCTTCCTTTGAGCTTATGGTCCATATTGCTTAACTAGTCTTGTAAAACTTTTCAGAAGATTGGTATAAAGCATTCTATATCAGCTAAACTGTGAAGAGAAAAAATAAACAACCATTAATTAAAAAAAAAAACAAAAACATCAATCAGTAATGCAAAATGCAATACTTTTTCAGTCAAATGTCATTGAATTATTCAATTTTTAGACACAAATAACTATTTTGAGATAATTTTTAAAACATAACAAGGGAGGATGCTTTTCTCTGTAAACGTGATATTATAACATTTTAGCTGAAGCATACAAATTCATTCTACAAGTCATTAGATTTTTTTTCAAATTAGTTATGGTAAATTCATTTTCCTTCCTTCAAAATCAAAGTGTATGCTATCCCTTCTCCCTTGAGGTTTTTATCTTTAAGAAAGTCCCAATCATATCCCACAAAAATAACTCTAGTGTTTCTACTTTCAGTAATTGGATGGATAGAATAAATAAGTTCTTGTCTAGATAGCAGTATTTGGTTTAGATATACTGTATTTTTCTCTAGATTGGAGTGCCATGAAACCATCTGATCTGACTGTGAAAGAAGTTATTTTATAGTGTTTAAAATATACTACGTATCAGATTCTGAGAGTTTACATTGATGTAATGCATTGAAAATGTAGAAGATTGTGTGCTGGAAGACCTTTTCAGAGATTTGACTGTTTTAGCACTTCCACTTACAGGCTGTACTAATATCACATGCCTGAAAAACAGATACTTGTAAAATACCTTCTAAAATATAACATAAATTTTCCATTAATAAAGCATTAAATACTTTTCTCTGAGTGCCTGCTGAAAAGTAATAGGGAATGTGACTGTATCTTCTAATATAATACAGTTTTTTTCCTGATTCCCAGATCAGAATTTACTTATAATGCCATTTAAAAAAATCTTAGTCTTGAGAAATTATCAACATTGTTTCTCAGACAACTCTACCAGTGTAGGCTGCAGAGTATGCTGAACAATAGTAACATAAAAGATGTGAGTGATTTGCAAAGACAGAGAAGAACTATGTTCTCAGATTTGCAGGACAAGAATTGGAGGTACTCACCTGGAGCAGTGGGAGGGAAGGGGAGAAGGGAGGCTGCCTCCCACACAGCCCTTTCACCCTGAGTGGGTCAGACACAGGCTACAGACCTCTAGGACAGTTAGGAAAAAGAAACCTTTTTTATTTTCATATACTGAGCAGTCTCCATCCTCTTTTATTCCATACAGGATTGAGAATACACAAAAGTATAAAACTCAGAAAGCACATCACCACTGATGTTTCTATAACTTGCAAGCCTCAGTAGATGTTTATATACTCATGTACTTGCAAACATGACTTACAGGCTGCCATTGAAACCTAGTCAAGCAGCCTTTCCATCATTTATTCAAGTCACAGTTTCAGAGTCACTGTCTTTTGAGTACTATCTAAACCAGTTTCTGAGCATTGTATTTAAAAATTTGGGCTGTTAGAGGCACCTTGTCAAAAAGCCATGTAAGCTGCAAGCATATCTGAATATGAAAGAACACATGACATTTTTGTGGACAGTTAAAAGTCATTAGCCACGGTGAACTGTCATAGTAATTTTTGTATGTATTTATATGTTACATCTTTATAACTCTGTTGTGACTCTATTCTAATGGCAGAATGGTAAAAAATAATATTTGCTTTTCTTCAGTGGAAAAAAACACCATAAGGCAGAAATCCTGTGGAATGTTTCATGCTTTTTGCTGGCTAAATACACACGGACACCAATTGATTTATTTTTCTCTGATTCTGAACACTGATCACTCCGACAGTGTTGTAGAAATAATTAATATAAAGAACTGATGGGTTCCCACTTTTTGCTTTTTGTAATAACATTTTGTTTAATGGGTGCAAAATGAAATATTGAAAGAGAGATATTGAAAAATGTACCACCCAGCCTGAAAGTTATTTATTTTGAACAGTTACACATATTAGTTTATCTGCAGCCCAGGCGATGAGCTAAGATAAAATAGAAGTTCTTTTCTATTTACTTGATGTTGGTGTCACCCAAGAAAATACTCTTGCTACCCCACAGGTGATGCAAAAAGCCTATTAACATGACTCAATGCAAGTTCATAGGGAACATATGAAGTAATTTCATAGTGGTCTAAGTCTTTTGGAAGCTCCAGTTGAAGTCCTCTGACCCTGTGATGGTAGGACTTACAGCACAGGTAATCATCTAACTGTTGAGAACACCTAAGGCTCTCAGACCTGCGATCAATCCACTTTGCCATGCAATTTTAACACCAGACTGCACATCTGGCAGAAGATGTGGCAATTTTAGTCTGACAGTAAACCTTTCCTAGGAGATTTTTTCATTAGTGACTTAGAAACAGAATTTGTTTCATTTGCACTCTTTGTAGAAAATAAAATGTAGAATGCTGATCATGGGATCTGCATTTACTCTTCTCACTCTTACATTTGACTTTACACATAAAACAATGTGTTTTCTTTTTGGCACGTTAGACATGTCAATATTCCATCCAGAACTGCCGGGCTCTTATTAGGCAGCACTCAGTTTTTGTATTATTGGAAAGTAATATAAGCCTGAGCAGTATATTAAATTACAAGGTACAAAGGGAATCCGTCTTAGTCAGCCCCCACAGTCTGGTAGTCCTGGGGACAGTTGAGGAACAGGGTGGATTTTGATTAATACCTACTTAAGTATCTGTTAGTAAAGTGTCAGCCTTACATTTTTTCCCACCTTTTGGTTTCAGTATGTTTATATATTATCAAATTTTCATATTACTAAAGGATAATATACACATATTCTTTTTTCTTCCTGATCAGTAACCCTCAGGTGTGCCTTCACAAGCACGACCTGTCCATCAGAGGCAGTCTGTGCTGATATACTGCTGCTGAGCTGTACCAGAGAGCATTCCTCAAAGCCATATGTTATTGCCTGTACCCATACCCAGTCAAAGAACAGGTTGTCACATTGGCCCCAACCGTGGAGAGGTAAATTGTCAGGATTTTATCGTTATATGTATTAAACTGCTATAAAGAGAGTAATTTACCTATTCAATTAACATGAGCCATGGTTGTAAGGGCTGCCATTTGATTTTCTAAGCTGCATGAACATTTCATAATCAACTTGTAAAAACTGGGCTGTGATGCATTAGGAGCTATTAAGCCATCATTTACAAACACTTTGAAATACTGCTGAGTTCCTTTATGCTTAAAAGAGGAAATAACTGATGTATTTCAGTTTGGTAACATTTGATAAATTCATGCATGGAAAGCCTAAAAGCACTGCTAATTAATCAAAATCAAACTAATGGAGCAATCACATTTGTGAATCAAGGGGGAAGGGAGATTTTTAATAGAGCTCAGGGGAGTCAGAGTCCCAACTTCTGCTGAATTTAAATGGGAATTTGCTGCCTAGATGCCATGGGTGTTTCTAAAAACCTCAGCCTAAGCAACTGTGTGTCCCTTCTCATCCTCATTTAGAAGACGATGTTGATGAAGTAACAGCTAATATTTAAAGGCACGTATTGTGCATACGCATTTACCATGCTTTGTGTGTCATATCAATATTAAAAGCAAATGAGTGCCACTGTTCTCTAGAGTTCCTTCAAAATGAAGAGATTTTAGAACACTAATTTTTCAAATAGAGTCAAACCTTTTCAAACCTTTCTATATAAAGTTTATGTGAAAATTCAAAGGTACATTGAGCAAAGCCATGGAAAATAGTGTGGAGAACCACGAAGAATTCAACATTTCATGTGGAACCTTAAAAGAATACTTCCACAGGTAATAAATACAGATGAACTTTATCTTATAAGGACTTTATTTTATTAAAATGTACAACTGACACAATTATTGGAAAATATCATTAATTTTGAATTAAAACCCCTTTAGTGAATTGGTATCTATTATTTCTGAAATTTCTTCAGAAATAGAAGCCATTTAAAACTTTTGTTTTTACAAGTTCTTGAGCATGTTACCCATTTATTTTAAAAATAAAATTTTTATTTTTTAAAAAAAATAACAGGTTTTTTTAAGACCATGTCTACTGTGGGTGCTATACTAATTCCTATCAAACGTTTTGTTTTCCAGCTTAAAAAAAACCAAAAAAATCACAGCAAAATGTAACACACAGCTGAAAAGTTCATGGCTGCCAGTTTTATGACTGAAAACCCAACTATTTTTTTTATTTGTAAATGCCACTGTGGTGTTTGGCAGGGCATATAGGGGTCATGCCAGTCCTCTAAAGTGGCAGAGCAGTCACATTTCCCAGGCTACAAGTGAGTGAACCCTCTGCACATGCTCTTCTGCTCATTCAGCAACCCTAGCACACTTTGAGAGAGGTACACACTTCTGAAATGCAACTGAAAATGGAGATATGGCAGCAGTTCTAAATTAATAAATAAAAATTGCACCTTGTGAAATCTTTAAAACCAAAACCAACTGGAATAGGATGGGAGTGGCATTTTTCTGTTTCTCTTGTAAGTATTTGAAATACTTTACCCAAAGCTCAGTTGGCTGAGAACTCCAGTTTTGTAGTGTGTGTCCTATGAAGTGCCTCACCCTTCATTTCAGACAACTTTCATTCTCTTACACAATTTAGCATTTTGTTGTGCAGAGGACTGCAAAAACTTAGCAGAGCAAATTTTAAGTAGTTATTTTTTAATTTACATAGGCAGGATTTGCTCAATAGATAAATATAAATGATGAAACATAGTGAACAGCACCTGCGCAGAACCATGCAATTTCAGACTCATGACCTCATGGTGAAGTATGTTCCATTAATAGGTACCTAAAATGAGAGAAGATTTTGGAAGTCAGGGGCCATATGACTTCACTAGGTGTCTTATATGATTCAAGTTCCTATCAAAGGCATGCAGAAGTCACTCATTTTAGATATATTTTTGTAGCAAGTATTTCTTTGGATGTATTTAATACTAATTTTTTAAAACTTCAAGTGGTGCACTTTTGAAAGACAGGAGAAATTTTTCAGAGGTCAAGGCAGGTTAAGATGCTGATAAGTAAAGCTCATTTTAATGAATTAGCTCACACTGGGCTTCCTTACTGACCATTTTAAAGATGGTCAGAATGTGACAAACACCAGGGTAGTGATATAGCTTATTTCCAGAACACTTGTCTTTAATTGTGCTCTATGAATAAACCACACTAATTATTTTATGTTTTTTTTTTAGTCAGTAGCTTCCAGTGAGACCTTTAAAAATGTTTTTCTAAGCCATTATGTATGTGTAGGAAAAGCATGCTAATATAATATTGATTGTTTGTCAGGACATGAAATATGACAAACTTTCCTCTGTATTTAAAATTTTACATACACCCACTACCATTTAAAACTAAAGGTTATACAAAAGAGCTTGCCAGAACTTTCAAAATGTACACAAAAGTTGGAAGGTCTCTTGTTTTGGATAAAAGGTATTAGCTAACAGGTTTTTTAAGACATTTAAAACTAATTTTTGAGAGCTGTACATGGTGTCCTTTAGAATATCACAGAACAAACAAGAAATACATTGAATCACGTGCATAATATGTCCCAAAGTTACATATTCACTACATTGTTATGCCTGATGCTATGAAAATTTGTCTCTGAATCTCTGAACATTTGTGTTTGGAAATCTGAGTGCTGATAAATAATTTTTTCTAATTGGAATACCAACTGTAGCTTTTCTCAGGCTAAGTTGTAAACAAGTGTTTGTTATCCAGCTGGACCGGGACCATATCTACAATTCTTGTTATGGATGCTAAGCAAGGGAACTTGGGATTTTCACAAAGTGGACATTGTTTTCATATTTTGTTTTAGAATAAATAAAGAAAAAAGTAACCACACTCACAGTGTTCTCACTGGCTAATTTTGTTTTGGATGTAGGCCTGTACAGGCCCTCATAAAATCAATGACTGTTAAGTAAATAGCTAAAGACAAACATAAGGAACAGCTGGGCATTTCAAACAGTGCGCTGCATCAAGTAATTTCAAGATCCAGGACTCAGAGCTGTATTTCTAACTTACCATGGATTAGAACAGTCCATGTATAACATAAGGAGACTGAGACAAGACTAAATAGATAGTTTTAGAAATTGTTCTCTGAGCCTTCTTACTTCTGTTCAATGTCAGAAGAAACTCAGCTGAAATGTAAAAAGCTTATGACATCTGAACAACGGGGGAGCGAAAAGGCTGGGGGGGTGGTGAATCAAGACTGAATGCTACACTATCACTCTGCTAGTTAATGTTCAATAAAACTTTCACAAACCACCACAAATCACTCTACACATTTCATCATTTGAAGCCTTTTTATTTCATGTTTTCTGAGCCCCTGAAGAGTCATTTTAATTCCTTTCTTGTGACGTTTTCCTTTGAGACCCCAAAGCAGGAGAGTAAACTTGAAACCCTGTAACTAAAAAGCATGTTTATATTCTTTTGTTTTTTAGAGGAAAGTGGATAAAAAACCTACCCCCCAAAAAAAGAAAAAAAAAATAAACAAAATTCTATTTGTAGGAGTTGCAAGCAGAGAAGACACCTTCCTAAACTTGAGCTACTCATTTATTTTCTTTTCTTTATTGTGAGAATAACTTTGCAGACCTTGAGAAAACTCTCAGTGAAAGCCAAGCACCTGAATTTTAGAGATGTCTAGGTACCTATTTGTAGGTATGTATCTTAGCAAAATCTCAGCATATTTTGCTAATTAGTTCTTCTCATCCTTTCCCTTCCACACTGGATAGAGGAAGAATCAATGATTGAAAGACTCCAATATTCAACTACCTCTGACACGCATTTTACTGAGCATTCCTTTGCCATGGAAATAAAATTTCTACAAAGTCATGTGGTTTTCTGTTTTGGGTTTGTTTTATTTTGTGGCATATTTTCCTGACTGAATTTTCTAATTGAAAAATCAAGATATCTCATTTTAGTTGAAAGGTCAGACCCTAAAATGTGCAGTTCCAATCTGTTGAATAGCATTTAATTGGTGCTTTCTCACAGTATTTCATCATGATATGGCAACTGTAGGCCAGACCACTGGTACTTTGATTGGTAAGATATCTACCTGATTACATCATTGACAAAAACTTTTTTTTTTTTTTTTTTTTGAGCTAAGCAAGTTTAGGGACACCTTGTAACTTGAACTGTTGAAGCAATGTGCAGACTGGGAGCTCAGTATGGAAAATCAGAGACTCAATAATAACTATAAGATATAAGCAAGAGGTATCAATAACAAAAATCTATTCAACTCTGAATTTACCTGAAGCAAAACTGGTTAAATCCATCAAAATAATGCAAAAACATTTTATGTTGATGAAACCCCCCCCAAATAAATATTTGACTGACATTTTAAAATCAAAGTATTCGATTTTTAAAGTCTCAATATGAAATCAGAACCCCAAAAATGTTGAGATTTTCTGCAGGACAGAAAAAATCTAGATCTTAATTAGTACCATCCGAACTGTTTAAATTTGCAAAGGATGCAATTATTCCTTGTACATTAATGGCTTTGCTATTTTTGCCTAAATATTCATTCTTTTAAACTCTATAAAGATAGCTAAAAGGGGCTACATAGGCAAGTCTTACAATCCCTCAGTAAGTTAATAACTATTTCCTTTGCTTTGATTTGAGCATGTGGAAGCATGTTGCAATACAGCATGCTAGTTAAAAAAGGAATGTAACTTGTTATTTGGACTGTCTCAAGTGCTGTGATGAGGTTCTTTGTGCTGTTTTGCAGGTAGTTTGTGTCTCCCATGCGCAAAAAAGCTTTCTTTTTCAATGAACTGTTATTTTAGATCTCGTAACGCACTCTAGTGTGTATATAATGAATGCAGTAAGTATCTGCACATAAAGAGGTGAAGAATCTGGCCAAAAATAGGTAATTTTATCACTCTTAATTGAAAGTTTCGGAGATGTGTTTGGCTTTGTTCCTCCCATTATTGCTAAAAATTAAGTTCTCAGTCTGGAAGACACTCAGAACCTAATATTTCCCGTAGTTAGAAGATTTGCACCTAAAACTGGAAGAGGTTCAGCCTGAGTTTCTCTTACCAGACAGATTGAAACTGTCTAAAAACAAGCTCCTCTCAGGAGAGCACTCTCAAGTACCAGGCTGAGACCAGGTTGGCTATCACACCCCCTCCCAACTCTCTAGAAACAGGGCAGCTAAGAAGCTGCAGGTCCATGGGCTGTGCAGGAGCGACAGGAAGAGCACATGAAGCTCTTTGGTAAGGGATGTGACCTCCAAGATAATGCTTTTTTTCTTAGATTCTCCATTTTACTTTTTAAAAAAATCAGATGCTGCAATTCACGAAGAAACCTTCATGCAGAAACTGAAAATCAGGTGATGGCTTTATAAACTCAATGCTCCTGTGTGAAGCATCCCATACTCTTGCTTGCTTTCTATTTATTTTGCCTTAGAGACCCTGACTAACCTGTGACATAGGTTAGTTGGGACAGTTGGGGCACACTCAGAAGTGAATGCTCTAACTGTAAGTTTATCACCAACTGTTTTAGAAGAGAAAATTAACTCTTTCCACCTTCCAGAGGAGAGGATTTATGTGTCTAACTCAATGAGAAAGCTCAAATTATCATCCAACCTTACAAAAGGAGAGGAATCACACCTCAAAGACAGCTCAGCTGTCTGGATGCTGTTGGCAATAGGTGTCCTTACATTCACATACCTGCTGTCTTTACATTCACATACCTGCTGCTGTGAATCTCATGATGTTAAAATAACTGCTCTGATTTAGCCTGACAAAGGGCAGAGGACCCTTCAGATACTTAATAATGAGAAAGTCAACTCCACTGTTCTGTGGGACCAAGGAAAGAGATGAGCTATCACCCAAAAAGTTTTCAGGGACTGAACTAAAATGCACAAAAAAGTTACAGAATCTGCATCACCAAATGCTTAGGCAAGGACTTTCTGGGATGGTTTAGTCATAAAATACTATGTCAGAAGAATCATATGACCTCTAAAGTCTCTCCTCACTTCTTCCCTGGGTATGGTTCTTAGGTTCCTACACTGGACCTGTGAATACCATAGACATTATACCTTTTGTTACACGAGTCCAGGACATTTCTTTGCAACACAGCATGGGGTATCTCAGTAAGGATAATTAGTCCAGACAAACTACTGTACTAATTTGCATATACAGCTTCCAGAACTGTTATGCTTTTTCTGGCATTCTTGGATGCCATCCATTTTCTCCTGCATGTTAGATTTTCTTACTATTTAAACTTCCACTCAATTGCCAGCAGGTAGTTGATGTTTCTCCACCCTTTCAAGTTCCCTTCTATACATTACATCTAATTTTGATCCATTGACTCTAAAGGATTATTAATAAGACTAACTCATATTTAAAGGACTTAGAGAATAAGCCAAAAAACATAGTGGTTATGTTAAAGATTTTAACCAGCTGAAATATTTTTTACACCTTCTTTTAACTCATTGACAGATATTTAGCATACACAGAAACTCCTTTACATATATTTTTAGCTGTTAAAGACAACATAAAAAAGACAAAATAAAAAAAAGTCTAAACTAGTGATCCTTTTTTCATTTTGACCTTCATTAAAAAAAAAAAAAAGAAGAAAAAAGCCTACAGTGCTGCTTATTTTCAAGAACAATGCTATCTGTTTTGTGCTTTTTAGTTCAGGCTGGAGATAAGTTGATTTACATAAGTTGGTAGCACTTATATATACACAAGTATATACACTTCATATAACCATTTTCAAGCAAGTAGTTACATTTATCTGCTAATTGGGAACTGACAGATTACATACAGTGTATAAGTTTAAAATTACTGTATGAAAAAACAGCTAGAGTCATGTTCTTATTCAATAAACATTCTTCTCTTCTGCATGGATATTTCTGTGCGTTTTTAGCTTTTTGGATGTGTCACTTTTATAATCTTTTAATTAATATTGTGCTGTAGAGTAAAGGCATGAATGGATGCTACTAGCTGTTATTGCCACAGTGCCCAGAAGGATGCTACTGTTTTGCCAAAAATGTTCTGTCACTAATGTGAGGCCTGTTGACAGACTGTTGTTTATATGTGTCAACATGATGCCAAGTCGATTGTTTCACTACAGGAATCCTGGCTTGGCCCCAGTGGCTGTCTGAGGCTTTGTAGACAAAAAGATACTTTTATAGTGGCAGTGAAAGGGAACAGCTTTTTGGACTTTTATCTTGATCTCATGGTAACTGTTCTCTCATATAGATACTAAGAGGATTAATAATCAGGAAATTTTGCATACAACTTGGTAGATCATATTTTATACTTTCTGAGCAGAGGAAGAAATTAAAATTTAAGTGGAGTTGTTAAGTGAGTCTAATCTAATTATTGTACTAGATATTTAATCATTTTAGTCAGAACCAAGCATAAAACATTGTAACATGTTTGGAAGTGTGTTTTAGTGCAAAAAGTACCATTTTTAAATACTGTTTCCTATTTGCGCAGAATAAATAAGTAGATTCAGTGTGGGTGGAGAACTGCACTGCAAATTTCTTAATACGGACCTTGCCTTCTGGGGTCGCTGGATTCCATGCTCAGACTCTGTTTTACACCTCTCTTTGTGTAACACACAGCAATTTAGAGGCTCCAGTGGTGTAGAAAGAGGGAGCTGATCCTTTCCATTTTCCCCAAACAACTGATGTATTTTTAATAACTCCATTTGTCTTCTTCAGAGGAAGATAACTGATTATTGCTTAGTTTGAAAGCATAGTATTTATGTAAATACGTTAATTCAATGGGAGAAATCTTATCTACTATTTATAAAAGGTCATCTAAAGAGCAATCTTTACTCTTTCCATCTTGATCCCTTCTCATTGGGTTATCTCAATTTCTCTCAAAGTAGCATTACTACTGGAAAAGTATCTTTAATTTCTTGCCCAAACCAATGGGATGTTTGTTGCAAGTAGATTGCCAACTGTCACTTTTGGGCAGAATCCTTAAATACATGGTCCTGTCGTTTAGTCAGAAAAATGTCTCCAAATCTCACATGAAAATGCCAGAAAAATCCATCACAAGGATGTAGAAATTGTGTGAAAAATACCTCCAGCTTTTGATCACTCTGCCCAAGGCTCACCACATGGTATCCCAAATATTCTTTGGAGATGCAAATTCGGCATAGCTGGTGCTATAAGTCAGTGTTAATAATGAGAGCTCTCTGACTCAGAAATGTGATCAATCATATTTAGGTGTATCCCAGGCTGAACTACACTACTGAAGGAAAGACTTGCAGTGTGAAGCACTAAGTCTTTCAAGGTGGGCTTCAAAGTGCCATCTAATGATGACATCAGGACTGCTACTACTCATAACAAATTGTTAGTGGCAGATCTGTATTTCTGCTCGTAGAGGTCAGACTTTCACATATATTCTTCTGATAAAATATACTTCTTTTTTTAACCTGCAGACACAATTCAGCTCTTTTGGTCTTTTGCCCTCAGTCTTCAGGGAGTAAAACCTTTTCTCCTTTAAATCCTATAAGCTTGCCATGTGTACATCTTTTCTACCATGTGCAAGAGGTATTTCTTAGAGCCTTCTGCTGTGTAGGCAAGTGACAAATCTCGTAGCTGTTTCAGTAGCCACTAGACCATCTTCTATATGCTGACCCTGAACCCCCCTGCCATAATAGACAAAAGAAGCTGAAAATGTACTGCAAAGTCTTGCTATGAAAATCAGATAAATTCAAGGCTGAGGATCTTATCTAAAACACCTAGCTTCAGGGATCTGGTAGTTTTGGAAAGAGCATATTTCTGTTTTCTGCATCATATTTTGAGGAAGAGTTATTATAGTGAAGAATTTATCTGCCTTCAATGCACCAAGATTCAAACACAAAATGAGAAATTTAGTGATAAATCGATACACAATAAATGCAGACTGCCTGGGTTTGTCTTTCATCTTTTCAAAATTTTGGTTACGAATATCTTGCTTGCACTATTTTCCTTAGTACAGCTTGATTAATATGCTTTTCTTAAACAGTTAAAAAACAAAAAAAACCAAACACTTCCATTTTCCTTTATTTAGATTTTTAAAAACCCTGAGCTTTGTTTTAAGGCACTAAGAAGACTAAGAAAATGAATCTTTCTTTTTTCCTTTTTTTTTTTTTTTTTTTAACTGAAATTGTGGTTGCGGAATTTTAAATTATGTATCTGGTAGAGTGTATGTAGTGAGAAAAGAGCAAATGCCAAATGAAGCCAATGACAGTTTTAAAATTCATGAAAAATCCAAGCTAAAATGAGAAGCATGAACACTATAAATCATTACTTCTTTGCCTCACAGCCAGCTAATTCAAGAATCTGCATCAGTTTTATTTTGCCAGTTGTGTAATCTCACACAGCCATTGAGCTTTTGGAAATCCAACTAGCTGGTGCACAGTTCGGTTCTGGTCCGCCCCGCCTGTACACAGAACATTCTTCTAAGAGGTAAGTTGTAAAAAGATACTTTTTTTTAGGTCACTCTTGAGTCACCGTGGAAGAGTGCACTTGCTTGTCTGCACATGTCGAAACTGGTCAATCTTCTCTTGGCTTGCCCCACGAGACAGGGATGTGGTCTCACAGGAACTGGAGATCTGTCATCTCATTTCCAGATGCATTGTAGGTAGATCAGATGGGGGTTTTAGCCTCTTTAGGGGATGAAAATATATGGATATCACATATCACCAGGTTTTTCTTTTCACCGTGACAATGTGACTTTTGCAGATAGCCTGCTGTTCCTAACACATCTCAAAGAAGAGGTGTTTCAGTCTTCAGAGTGAGAAAGAGTTGCCTTTGACTCATCACTGGCTTTTGACAGTTTTGCTGAACTAGGGCCAATAGTTCCTTATTTTCTACTTGCTTAAAATCACAACATATCAAGTTGCATTTGTGTGAATAACATGCTTTGGAATGCTTATTAGCAACAACTAAAATTTAATGGTGTAGTTAATTTAGTTAATGTTTAAAGTCATTTACCAGTCAAAGAATTTCTCTCTTTACCAATAGCAAGCAGTTCTGCTTTGCAAGGTAATTTTAGACTATTTATAGTTATTACTGTTTATGTTATTTTTGTGCTAGACATCACATAGATCTAAATAGGCACACAGTGCCCAGTTATCATACCATCTAGGTAATCAGTCTTGCAGGGATTTTTTATTTAAGTCAGACCCCTTAGTCCAAGTGTAGATGTTTAGCACATTAAGAAATAGCTTTTCTCAGACCACATGTTTGGCTCGATATTTTGAGATACATTTCACACTGAGATTGCAATCTTTATCTTGAGCAAATGGAGATCTAATTAAAAATACATTAACTTGTCTTTCAGCTAGCCTAGTTTAACTGATTTCTGAAAGTCAACAGCTTTTCAGTTTCATATATCTTAATGGTGGTCTATTACCCTTGATTCATGCAGCTTCCACAGAAATTAATAGGAATTGTTTATACTGAAGAAATTAATTCATATGTCTCTTCTGTGCTAGCATGATTTTATGAAAATGGAGCAGCTGAAATTAGTGAAATGCTGCATTTCTTACCTTTTTTTTTCTGATTTGATTTAGACATTGCATTGAAGATTTTATTTATAATTTCTCTAGAATTATTTTAATATCCTATTTCTTCCAGATGACTACAAACAGGAGCTAATGTAGACAATTTGCATTTTCTGAAAGTTTTTAAAGGTCCAAGTAGCAGCCCCTTTTCTCACTTCCCTGTGGGAAGGACCCGTGGATATAAGTCACCTAACTTAAACTGAGTGGAGTGGATGCACAACATGAGGTGGTTATGTAAATTCCTGTTTCACTACAATCTGGTCATGACTACAGACTGTCCTGTAGCTTCTCTGGTTAAGAGAAGAATGCTCTAATATAAAGCTGATTGAGCTATCATTTACACCTCAGTCTGTCCTAGCACTAAGATGACACCTATCTAGGTTAAGAAACCTCGAGGACCATTTGTAGATGACATAAATTAGAGAATTAGGATTAGGAGGCCTAATCCTGCTCAGACTCACACCTGAAAACCTGTGGCAACCAAAAAGCTACTTTACACATATGGAGCTGACCTGCATTAGACATTGAGCTGTTACTTACTTTCTTGGACATTTTCCAGTGTTTATAATTTTCTTGCTTTCCTGTTTGTTTTGGTTATCAGAGTAGAAAAAGTATTCCTAGGAAGTTCTATGACTGATGGAAGTCTAATATTTTCTGTGATGTAATTCCTCGGTGTAATTCTGGAGGCAGATCCGTACTCTGAGAAATCAGAAAATATTCCTGTAGCTTAGCATTTCAGTGCTGTTAGGATCAGTAAGAATTTTCTTATATGCATTTCTTAAATGAAATATGCTGCACCCCAGAATACTGCTTGACAGAAAAATATTTATTTGCAATAGTTCCTACAGCTCCACATGTTGTCATTTTAACGACAATAACAATATTGGCATCAGAGCTTAGCTGGCAAATGTGTTAATAGTGCAGAAATTAGAATGGGAAACATCTAGTTCTTAAACATATATGCAAAAGGACTCTTTAAGTTCTTTAGAAATACTTTGGACAATTTTCTCAGTCACTTTTGGAATTGTTTTTAAGGCTCCCTCTCGTATTTTTCCACTGCAGTTACTGATACAATTGTGCTTAAGTGGCTTGTAGGGTTCTTTGGTTTACAGAGTAGGAGGGGCCAACATCTACTTTCCTATAACTTTAAAAACTCCTTTAAAAATGCATTTATTTGTCCACTCAAAAATTACTTGCTTTAAAAATCTACCATTTGTTCCTTCAGAAACATTTCTAGAATCTAATATAAATGCTCACTAGCTTTTGTTGTGTTTTCTTTTCCTCTTATAAAAAATAATTTGCAGAGTGGTTACACATGACTTTTTCTCATTTATTCTAAATCGAGCATGTATTTCATTCATTTTACCCATAGGTAAGGGCACACTTTCATTTTATTTAATAAATATTATCTGTATCTGGCATTTAGAAGTTTGATAGTATTTAGATGACATATTACAGTAAAGTGCTAAACAGGAGGAAGTTAAAAGCATGTATTCAATAGAATCAATCACCTATTTTAAGCAAAATCTAGCCAGAAATTTCTCTGAGAGCATGGAATAAACATTGGTAGTACCCTGAGCCATCTTGCTGTGGAGAAGCCATCTGGTGTTTAAACGCAAAGTTTATTTTAGGAATAAACTAGTAAATAGGAGAAGTCCTGAAGACTGATATTCTGAAGATGGTATAAGCAATTATAGTTCATTCAGAAGCTACAAATCCACCAACCCGGCTCTGTGAATGCTGTAGTGAACCACTAGAGCAGTGAAATGGAAAAGTGAAGCTTGAAAGATTCATCTCCCAAAGGAGAAGAATGAACTCAGGCCAAGTACAAGAAATAGGGGACGCCAATATATTTTGAATTATTCCTAATGGTTGTAGATATTTGAAAAGTTAGCTCAGCAGTCAAGAATATAGATGAGCTGGAATCTGACTTGCACATCCAAACCTAGTTGCTACTTCTCTTAGAAACCTCTGCATAGCACATGAAATGCATAGGATAAAATGGTAAGGTCCTAGAGGAAAACTTTCTGAAATACATCGTATATATCTTCCTCAGTGCAGTTGGAACAGGATAGGTCTTTCTGACAATTTTGGTCCCTTTTTCACTATTTTCTTCCTCTAAACAATACAGTGGATGTAATTCGTACTCACTTCTAACTGAACAGTGAAAGAGGGAGAATAAGGTTATCATATATCCACTTCTGTATTATATCTTGACTTAGCCATCAAGAACAGTGTGCTTTCTCACCATTCCCTGAGGGAACATGAATGAGCATTTTGTTTTGGAAGGTTGCATTTGTGTTTATTCTCAATTTGCATATTCCTATATGTGTCAAGTAAGTTAACCCTGCATTGAGTACGGTCACAGGAAAGCAGAGTAGGTAATGACTAACACCTTGAGGGTAGATTTGGGACTGTTACTTTAGCGAATCTCTGAAACTTCTACACATATTTTTATCTTTCACAGACCATTTTAAGTAGGATGGGAGATACTGGGAACTTTGCAAGTATAAACAGAGGTCTAACAACATTTTGTACAGTTTGGAAACAGGCAAGAAAAACCATGGTGGATTTGGACTCATTCTGGCTTGTCTCTTTGCTGACAATTTGAAATGTAAGTGGTGCAGTTTAAGATTCACAGGAGACTGAAAGAGAGGAAGGGACAGGAAGGGATAAATAGCAAGTAAGATCTGAAAAGGGCTAGGGAGAAAAAGAAGAGGACTGAAATAGAGACATGGGAGAATTTACATACACTAATATGGAGGAGAAAAAAGGGCAGCTGCCAATAAGATGAAACAGTACAAAACACAAATCCTTCTAACTTCTCCTTAGTGACATCTTTCCTCCTGTATGAACAGCATTTAACAAGAATTAATACTGAAATCAATAGGGATTACTTGCAGAATCAAGTACTACTTGTTGTGACTAATGATGGCAGAATCAGGCCTTTATTTCTAAAACAAAAATTAAGATGAACATCAAAGATGAAAATATATCACTTGGGCTATACAGCAAGCGGTTCTCAGAAGTCCACCTAGGCTGCACAACTCCAGTCATATTCATATTCCTTATAACTCTGAGCTGGTGTTACATTCTGCTTTTGTTTACTATTATTTTTGATGGTTGCAGAATCTCCAAGTAGGTGCTTAACCTTTTTCATAACGTAAGGGAAGCTGAGGTGTGCCAAAATTTCTAAGAAAGTTGATGAAAGATGGCATCCTGAAAAACACTTAAAACTTTACTTTGAAGGTGTTGATTTGTTGGGTTTGTTGGTTTGTTTGTCTGTTTGTTTGAACTTTCTGTCACTGATACACAGTCATACTTCTCCTAGATGGGTTTTCTGTGTCAGAATAGCCCTGGAAGAGCAAACAAATACAAGTGAATGATCATTTTGTTCACTACTTACAAATAACTGTAGAAATATTACCTGGGTCTTATGTGTGGGGTTTTCCATTTTGAACCACATTTCTCTGAACTTTGTTGCTGTATTGCTTTGTTATGTATTCAGTCATTGTGGTAGATGCTAGTTGCATTTGAAGATTAATTTCTTACTTTATCTTTGAAATATTTCTAGTGTGTCATATTCTGGTTTGATTTTCACCAATTTCTTGCAGAAACAATTCCTCACAATGAAATAGTTATGATGTATGTTTTATATGGTACACAGAAGACACTGGGATGCTGGTATGTCTAATTAAACCTATAAGTTTGTGGAATAGGTGGGCTTTTTGAACAGAAACATCCCCACATGCAATTTTATGTGAAACTAAAGCAAAAGACGTTCTCTAGGAGCACACCTAGTCCACTGCAGCTCATGCATGGAACCGCATTAAAGCTAGCCCATTTTAACCACCACCCTAAAATGCGTATTGTCTTAATTCTGATCCTTTACTCAGGTGTTTGGCTTCACAGATCCACTCCCACTGTGCAGCTGATGTAGTCACTGTATATGACAAGAAACAAAAGGAAGAAAAATGTTCAAACACCTTCAGTTTCCAGGAACAGAATCAGTTTAATTTCAGAGAAGATTCATGGAAGATTTCTCTAGAATATAGTAGAATATTATAATATCCAATAGAATTTCAGAAAGTCTGCTATCTTTGCTACAGAATCCCTTAGGATGGTTCAAAAGCCTGTAGGAAGTATATAATTTTCTCAAATTATGTAAATTATTTCAGAGTAATTTCTATAGGAAATAACTAGTGGTATCCTTATTAAATCCTTCAGGACTTTTCCATAAGGGAGGGATTTCTGTACTTTAGAGATGAAGCTATAGCATTTTATTAACTCTGCTGAGTTTATGCACCTAATACTTAAGCAGATTAATAATGTGTGTGGCAGAGATCTTGGGGCAACTTCACAGGGCCAGTAAGAATAATAGTTAGCTCGTAATACTGCCACAGCATTGAGCCTTTAATTATAAATCATTTATTACAGTAAAAGGTACAACAATTATTTGTAATTATAGTGGTTCCCACAATACCATTTTCATTTTATTGCTTTTGTCCCATATTTGAGTTAAAAAAACAGTAGGAAAACATTGTAAATTGACCAGTCCTGAGCTCAGATCTTCAACTGTTTATTTTATAGTCCTTAAAGTAATGTGAAGAACTTGTAAGATAATTGAGAACTCAAATTATCCACGAGTATATATGAGTGTCATTGTGCCCTTATACATTTATTTTTGTTTTATTCTTGGGGGTCAAAAACAAGCTTTAAAACCCATTCACTTTCTTACTACCTGTTACACTGGCTCCCTAATATCTAGGTATTTGGGGGCATCTGCCTGACAAACTCCTTTTGCCTACTTCCACATGCAAACTGAGTTGTGCATTGGCATTTAAACATTAGAATGGTTTTTCCACTTGGATATGGCACCCGATAGCAGCATGAAATGTTGAGCAAGCACTGGATACATAATACTTTTCGTTTAATGAACTGTTTCCTTATTATTTTGCAAAGCCTGCATAAGACGTTTTCATGGTTTAAAAAGTGTCCTGCATCCTACTTCATAGGAAGGGGACCTCATTTAGATTAACCTGTGACTTCAACAGCAGGTGGTAGAAAGAACCAACTGCTTCAATTACGGCTTTTGTGCATGACTTTCATGTGTTGCTAAGATTATCAGAGGGACCTGATTACATCCCCTTAGACGCAATTGTTGGCACAATGATTAAGCTGTTATTTTTCTTTTTTCCTTTCTTTTTTTATACTGGAAACCTAAAGAGCTTTTTGGCATGAAGCAAAAGCACTGTGTGTAGAGATCAGTAAGATAGTGAGTATCATTGCCCTGTAGCTTATCTCCACATATACAGCTCCCTGGTGGATCCCTATGATAAACATTATTGGAACAATTAGCTGTTGCTGACATAGAATCCAAACACAATGGCAATGGCCAGCAGCACCGAGCCAAATATCATGGATCCAAAACCCATAAAAAAGCAACACCAAGCTACTCTTCCCATTCAACTGCTGTCATAAAACCCTCCCGGTGCTATGTTTGCATAGCTGGCTTCACCGATATGGCACTGAAACACAAAAGGAGAAGCTGCAGCACTTGTCTTTGTTTAGCTGAAATTACAAGTAATTGAATTAGTATGTCATCTTTATTGCGCTGTCATGCAGCAGAGGTGAGGAAGGCTCTTGGTAATGGATGGAAGAGTTTGATGGCCTAAAAGACAGGCTCACAGATGGCTGTCAATATAAAACAGTTTGCCCTCCTTTTTAAAAAATGAAGGGAAAAAAAAGACTGCACGGAATAGGTCTCTGCTGATCTGAGTAGCTTTAACTAACAGTATTTATGTAAGGCTGATCTTGGAGGAGTCTAGGGCTAGAAGGTGAACAAAGAGTTTGTCTAAAGATTAGGACTCAGAAGTGCATGCTAAGCCATTTAAAAAAATTTAAATATCAGTGAGGCAGCATGACCTGAAAGGTGAAGCAGGAAAGGTCTTGCTCAGAGGAAGCTGTTGCCGCTACCCTTGTGCAGGGAAAGGTACCCTTGTATGATTCTGCAGCAGCAGCAAAATTCTCATCAGGAGAATCAATGGAGATGCAAAGCAAACTCAGGAGAAGAAGAAATTATTTGTACATTTTAAGGATCACTGTGATATTCTCTTTCCTTCTCTGTTTAAACAGTAGATAGGAAAAAGATATTGCTGATCAAAGTTTGCTGTTAGGGTCTAAGATTAATGCTGAACTGTGCATAAAGTGTGCCTTTTCACCTGAAACACAAGATCACTTTATTACCTCGTGCATGCTTCATGCTGTTTTCTCAAACTGATGTTATACTCACATCTAAAAGAAATTATTTACTGAAAGCCTAAACTACTCTAGTCTGGTTTTGTAAAAAAAACACAAAACAAACAAAACGCCCACGTTTATTTCAGCCAGGTCAATCTTTTCAAGAAGCATGTATAAAAGACTATTCAAGCCCCTTGCTGAAGTTGTCCAACATCTCCACTACAAGGTTGCCATTACCTTGAATTAAGATTGCTATTGTCTGCTCCTCCCCTTCCCCCCACCAATTTCCTTGACACCTCTTAGAATTGTAGTCTGAGTAGAAGTAATCTGAGGAGTCTGAGAGCTGTGAAATGATTTCTCCCTAGTCAGGACTGTTTGACTAGTGTGGGTAAAGACTGTTCATAGAGAACATACCACAGGAAGGAGCCACCCGAGAACAGGGGGTTACTGCCCTGCTTGAGTTCAGGCTTGGATACAAAAGAAAGAGCCACACAGCATTCCTACAATCTCTCCCTACACCACATTTTACTGTTTTCTATTTGGACAGTCTCTCCTTTATTTATGAAGGTGAAAACCAACTACATGTTATTTTCATACTCTCCAGAGTATCATCAAAGTAGTTAATCCCTGCCTCAGAAGTGGCAGTGTACATCTCGTTGTGGTGGTAGCATTTCTAGAGATTTCTGAAAACCAGTTGTGATTTCAAAGTGCTGCATTTGTGTAGCCTTTTCCTCACCCTACTGCATCCAGGGCTTTGTTCCCAACAGCAGGCTGGAATGCTTTTAAAACAAGCACTCCTGTATGCTATTGTTTCCTTCTTCCTCCTTGGGACAGCTGAAGGCCACCAAGGCCTTCAGGGCTCTCCATATAAAGGTGAGCAGATATAAGAGCTATGCAGGAGGAGCACATGAGACAGGACTAGTGCTGTGGAGGCATTTGAGATAAAGAATCATAACATGACAGGAAAACGTATTCTGATAATAGCTGCCTTAAGTGGGATCTGACACTTCTCAGGAGGAAATGTTTTCAGTTTCGTGTTCCCTGAAATAAACCTTTTTCTCTGGGATGGAAAAATGAGTAATTTGGAAGATACCTTGACATTTGTGAATGTTGTTTTGTGGAGGGAAATTAGTGCCTGCATAAAGTCTTATAAATGTCTGTTTAATTTCAGCCAAACACCAGGAGTTTCAATTATTTGGTTTAGCATGTTTCAGTTAGAAGGTTTTTTTTTCCTTAAATAGCATGTAGCATACTCAGATTTCAAGACATTTGCTCGTACATTCTTGAAATGCTATCTCAGACCACCTACTACAATTTTTTTGCACTGTCTGAACAAAAAAAATCTAAAGACCTTAAGCAAATGAAGAAGGAAACTCTCATTTTTAATTCTCTCTATTTGTTTTGGGGTTTTTTTTCCCTTATTGTACTGTTTAATGTATCTAGCATAAAATACTCTGTTTTAAACAATCCAGAATTAAGACATATGGATGTCATCTATAAAAATTCCTCAGAGATAGTCTTCTGTTTCAATTGAGAAATCCATCCAACATCAATGACCTTTCCATTTAGGGAATACTTACTGTGGTTAACTAGATATGATATACTTTGGGAGTGCTTTTTATTCCATACATTTGAATTAAGAGCTACACCTTGTAAGGAGAAAATGATGAAACAACACTCTATTGAGGGTTAAAGATGAATGATGGCCTTTAAGACATTTGTTTTGGTTAAACACAAAGTAAGGGGCACTGTCATATTCAAGCCCACAGTGTTATTAAGGCATAAGAGATGAGGACTGATTTCAGTCTCACTTAAATCAATGGGAATTTCGCCTGCTACTGCTGCAGCTGAATTTGAATCATTATGGTTAAATGGGCTCTTTTTTAATCATAAAATGCTTTGAGTCATAACAATATGTATTAATCCTTCTCATTAATTCTTAGAGAATTGTGTACCAGGCCACTTTAGATGGTGTAGCTCTTTTGGTAAACAAAGAAAACCTAAGTGTATTTTGAGAATAGATTTTAAAAATACTCAGGTCTTGTATTTGATTTATTCATTATTATAAACAGTGAGAAGGTATATTGCAGCTGTATCGCAGAAATTTTTGTTTTCTGAATTTTGTATTTCCTATGTTCTTTTTGCTGTTGTTTTTTATTTGCTTATAGCTTTGTGGAATTATTTGGAATATCACCTATGGGAAAGCTGAAGCAAACAAATAGTTTTGTCTGAGGGTCTGCCTTCTCATCAGTCACATTTTAGTGTAATTAGATTTCTTTTGGTAACTAGCTGTATCAATAAACAGAGATGCCTGGAGTTGTGAATGGGACGAATCAGTTTGCATATCGTTAACTGATTTAATGCATTAGCTTTTTTGCATTCATTCTTTCCTCTCCTCCAATTCTGACATCTTTTTCCTACAGTATTAATATTACATTTCCTTTGTAGTTCTAGTCTCTTCCCTTGGCTATGCTTTACTTCTCTTAAAACCTTTGCCCTTGACTTTGCTACCTGCCTTACCAGGGAGAAACACTCTGCTGGGACAGACTGTCAGTGATGTATGTAAAGCCCTAATTCATGCCTCCTTTTAAAATAAGACACAAATACATGGATTTGCACTAGATATCAATTAAAAACATAAAAAAATACTAAATCCAGAAGTGACTTGCTGTTGGTGACTCAGTTTGCCACTAAGAAATGCCTCCTTCTAAACAACATTTCTGCTACCAAAATTGTACTGCCATCATGCTGCTATCAGATTCAAACTTCTCTTTGTGCACTCTTTATCTCAATAAAAGCTGCTAAAATCTAAACATTATTGTTTAAATTTATTATGTAACCATAGGAAGTAATGGAATAGTCTAAGCAAACAGTTTTTTCTTTCCTTTGGTAGTGATGGATTTTTTTAAACAAATTAAAAGATTTTTTTTAAAAAATAAAAGTTATAGTTACTTAAGTATAGTTGTATAATTCAACAAGATAACACAGAGCCTGGTGTTTTCTCAACTTTGTTCATATAACTTTGTTCTATAACAGTTATGCATTCACTTACTAGATCTTCTTTTGTTTACATCAGCCACAGTATGATTAGACAGCTACATTCAGTATCCTGTGCTTCTTTTTTTCTGGCTTTTGCTGGACTTTATTCTTAGTGCTGGAACTACTCCTAAGCAAACTTCCAAAATTATTTATCTCTTGGAATACACTGTGAAATGTACTGTTTTTACTCCTGTACATTACCTAAACCCCAGTTTTTATGGGTTAGAAGATTTTACTTATTAAGCTGACCTTGAATTTTATGTAAAGGATTTAGTTTTGATTCAATAATGTCTTACATTATATGTGTTTTAGTGGCATTTAATGCTTAAGTTTTACTGCTGTTTCCTACCCATCATTCATCTGGAATATTTCCAGGACTTGGAATGCAGAGCACTATTCATTCCTGTCTGGCTGCTTCTACCTGAAGATGGTCATGCACTAGGGACTGACTCTGAGAGCACAGGCACTTCTGCACTGTAGTTTTGAGCAGGAGCCAGACATTTCCCTGCTAAATTCTGAACTTGAAATTGGCAGTTCCAGGATATGGGGTTTTTATAGTGATGATGACTTGATCCAACAAATTAGCTGTCTGATACATACCAGACTTAAAATATTTAGGTTTAATGCAGTATGCTTGGATTTCAGCCTAAACTTTGTGCCCATTTCCAGAATTGGGATCTGCCCTCAAGATTTGTCACCCACTACAGCTATGTTAAGCTTCCATCACTAAGTTTATTTGAAAGAACACCCACATTCTTCATCAACAGTTTCTGCCTATACAATAATGCTCTCAGTATATATATGGATGTTTTTCCAGCTTTATTTACCTTTTCCTGTGTCTTTAAGAAAATGTTAGCACAGAAAAGCTTACACTAAATGAGTCCATATCTTGCAGCATGTGAGCAGATGACATAGATGTCCAAGGAGTGATGGGGATCAGCTCACACACTTTTCAGCTGAGCATATGTGTAAAAACAAAAACAAACCTTACTTTTTTTCTTAGAAAGCACCACGTATTTCAGGCAGTTAGGCAGTAACAGATGTTGGAGACTCAGTAGGAAACTAGATGTATGCTGGGATGTCACTCAACTCCCCTTAACAAGCTGCTGTGTTGGAGAACCAGTCTCCATATAGGCTCTGCTTAGTGTCTCAGAAATAAGATGACACTAAAATAACCAGCTTCCCATGAATACCAAGTCCCTCTTTTAAAGAATATACTACTTGGGGGCCATGAGGGGAGAATATGTGTGTGTGTGTGTGTGGGTGTGGATGTGTGTGTGTGGGTGTGTGTGTAACTTTGTGCCTGCAAAGGTGCTTGAGAGAATGACTGCCTTTGTTGTAATTTCAGTAATTTTAATTTTGGATAGTGGCAGTATTGCATTTGTTATAGAAGAATTTCATTGAGAATGGTTATGAAATATGATCCCTCTGCACTTCTGATTGACATAGCTTCAGGTAACATGCTGTGCCATGTCAATAAAAATCTATCTGACATTAAATAACTAATTTCTGAAGATGGATATTCTCCATATTTGAGAAGCCAGTATAAGCATAGTCATTCACTGTGAGACTAAAGAAACATATACTACTGAGTTCTGATGTGGCAGTAAAGCAGCAATTACAACAAACTACTGTACCAATCACAGAAACTGCAAATATAACAGTAAACTGGGCTGGATGACATGGTATAAGCCAGGCCAAAGAAAGGAGGCTGTATATGCCATGAAGAAATCTTATTGACTATACAAAAGATGTTTCCATGCCTGGTATGATAATGAGTAAGGTCATACCTGACCACATCAAAGTACCCTGAAGAGTATAATTGACAGACATCTATCTAACTTCAAGAGACTGAGCATGGTGACGCTGGGGACTCAGAGATATCTGAGTACTGAGGGTCATACAAGGACTTTGTCAGTCTGAGGGAGATGCAGGACTCTGGAAATCCAAGCGAGAAATTTTATGATTTTCTTTCAGTGACTTCAATTGTTTGGACCTATCTCTGCCACTGGGGAGTCTGGGATAGGCGTTTTTGAACAGTTTAGCTTTGATTTGGCTGTGGTATTTTCTTGTTTTTCAAATAAATATCAATTTATTGAAGACCCTTTTGGATCTTAAGGCTGTTTGGAGGAATATTTACTACAGTCTAGTCCTCGGCACAAGGGAAACAGACTTCTTACCTTAGGCAAAAGACAGAAGAGAGGGCTGACGGTACCTGACCTGGGGCACTTTGTCACAGGTGCTGAAGGTGTCACCAAAAGGCTGACTGAAGTCAGTGACAAGCAAGACGATGGCTGGGGAACCACAAGGGATGACAAGATTAGGGATCTTGTGGTTAGCATTCACAGACCTCTTCCCTCAGTAATCACAAAGGTATCAGCAGTCCTGGTGTGGGGTGATGGGGAAAGACGCTGAGAACTTCTTGGGATGAGAGACAGGCCTTTTTTTCTGCAAACCAATATAAACCCTGATGCAGCAGGATAATTTGCAGAGCACAAATGTTTTTGTCCTTTCTGCCCCACCTCCCCCCTCTCCCCCACTTGCCAATATTTTAAGACATTTCCAAAAGTAATGGGGAGTGGGTGTTGGAGAGTTGTATTTGCTTTATAGCCAGCTTTACATATAACAAATGAGCATTCCATTTCTCCCGGGAAATAAGTAAATTGTATTGAAATTGAAACAGTGGCAGAAAAGGAGTAAGTGGTTTGACTTGAACCACAGAGGGAGATTACAAGAGAACAGAGATTAAAATGCAGAAACCCTTACATCATGCCAGAGCTTTGTGTGCTGCACCTCCCTCTCTCACTGCCTGGAATTGATGCTTCTTTCTTCTGGGGCAAACCAAGCCGCTGCTGGAAGAATGAAACCTGTGAGCAAACCACAAAACATCACAGTACCATACTTTTCAACTCAGGAGATATGTTCAGGGTTTTTTTGGTTTGATCTATTTTATTTAAAGTATTTATTTATCATTTAACTTTATCATTGAATAGTGTTCACTCTATAAATATTTTCTCAAAACTATGTTTGACTTTGTCCCATACAAAAAAATTCCTCCCCTGGTGTTCCTTTACTGACTGCTATCTCCAGATTAATTGTAGATGATACACTGGCTGAGTAACAAACTGACATAGAGTGAATTGGTCACACGATTATTGTGCACTTATTCAGAAGATGTTTGTTCTAATTTATTATTGATTGATATCCATCAAATTCTTTTTCACTAGACAATACTTTATTGTGCTCTATCAAGCTCCAGAATGTTCCATGCAATCACACTTATTAAAAATTAAGAAGGATGTCAAAAGATTCCTGAACAAGATATTCCCATTAGGTCTGACAACAGGATTTAGCTAATTTCTAGATGGCAGGTTTTATGGCTTTAAGAAGATAACTATGTGTTTCTTAAATGTTGGTACTTGGAAAAGCCCTAACTGAAACACTTCACATTTTATGAGGTGCTTTGTTTATGAAAAAAAAAAAAAAGCCATAGGAAAATTATGGTTAGATGTAAGGATTTTTGTTAATTTGTGTTATAATAGATATTAAGTGTTATAAAATGAAAGTCTTAGTTAAAACTCTGAAAAAGTGGGATTAATTCTGCTAAATTTTATTTTTTTTAAGCTGCCACATCTTTCCCAATTTTTCATTTGGCAAACTCCCTGAATAATTAAGGATTTGAGTAAATGAGATAGATGGGTTTAATCTAGAATGTAAAAATAAGAATATTTTTAAAAAAATACTAAAACCGACTACCTTTTCACATAAGCTTTGCAAACAGGCTTGTAGACTCTCTGCAATGCCTTTTTTATTACAGATGTAAGTGCTCATCATTATTCTCAAAACAGCATTACTTTAAAATATAATGATATTGTATGACAATGAGTTCTAGAGGTGCAAATGACAGAACTCCAAAGTGCAGATGTATTTGAAAAATCATGTTAGTTTTTGCTTTTCAGAGCCATTGAATGTCCCATTCATTCTTTTATTCTGAGCAAATGTAAATAAAGTTCCTTATTTGCCTTCCCTACAGCATTCAGAATTTTCTGCCAGTTTAATCTATTCCCATCCACCAAGAATCAGTTTCTTGCATATTCTTTCACATAGTCTTGGCATCCCTTTTTCATTGTAAAGCTGAATATCTGTCCCCAGTCCCTTCATTGCAATGTTTTTTTGCCTAGGAATAGTTAGGACTAAACCAAATACTCCCCTTGAGGATGGAAACTTATTTATGAAAAGAGATAGGAATGAAAACTAACACTGAAAATGTGTAAAACATATATTATTATTAATACTGTTATTTTTAACGTTTTTTACTGTTATTTCCTGTCTTTGCACTTATGCATACATTTACCTCAAGCTTTTTAGATAATGCCTCAGGCTTTTTCTTAAGTGCTTACAGTTAATTGAATATGTGGGAAAGTACACATTGTCATCCATGATCTTTGAAATCTTCAAAAAAATATCCCACATGGGTACATCATTGCAGATACAGGTAACACAAGCCAACAGTTTAAACATAAATGGTAAAACTTCTGGTAAATAAAAAAGCCTAACTATTAAATGATGTGAAAAATGTAAAAACTTTGTCAAGTGAGTGACTTATTCAGTAGCCACAGGGAGAGACTGATTCCAAGCAGTGCCAAGCATTTGACTGGAAGGTTATACATCTTCTTGTAGTTCTGGCTTGTTAGAAACGGACCTTGAGGATCAGCTCAGGGGATTCTCATGCTCCTTCCTATGTCTGCTGAAGAAGACCATTCACCTTCTACCACCTCCTTGTTGATTAGCATGGTATCTGAATCTGACAGTCTCATTGCTAAAGAGTCACCCGCACTTTTAATATACTATTTGAGCAGTTATTCCTAGAAAATCAAGTGAAAGTTCCTCTTGCTACCACAGAAGTGCTTGTGCTAAATTTATTTTTTTCTTTCTATTTTTTTTTTTAATAATGTGGAAATTAGTATGTAGCAATCACCTAATCCAGAAGGACTGACTTAATATTTTAATAACACTTGAAGTAATTTAACACCTCTCAAAAACTGTATTCTGAGGGCTAGGTTTATTTGGGAAGAGCATGAGAGAAAGAAACTCTTTTGCTAGAAACTACATGTAAGAAATATATAGAAGTTTTCAAGCCTTGCAGAAGAAAATTAGAATCCAGTTGGTGTCCAGAATGAAGATGAGCTGCTCTTTTACTCTCATGTTAATGCAGACAGTATTTCCCTGCAACTTACTTGCAAGGGTCGAAGGTTTGCATGGCTGTACAGTAATTTTCTTCGACCCCTGGTTTTATTCTGAGTCTTAACTTTAAAGACAGAGGCTGGTTTATTCTGTAGAAATAAGTGGGAATGTTAGAAAAGGCTAAATATCATCATAAACCAAAAACATTATGATACCAGAAGCCCTTAGGAGCAACACTAATGCTTTTAAATGAAGGTTTTATTTGTCTCTGAGCTGCAAAAGGAAGTCACTAATGAGATGTCATTTACATTCTAACACCTGTTAAATGGCACTTTTCTCTTTCCCCAAAGAGAGAGATGTTTATGAGTGTTTGCAGTTTTCTGAGTGTATCTACAAGAATTATATTTTCATAATAAATGCTGTATATTTTTCCTATATATACTTTGGTTACACCAGAACAATATAGGGAGATATCAGGAGCTTTTTTTGGTTTTATTAGATTTATTTGTCATTTTTATAAAAATCTAAAAGGGAATGTCTAGCTTACGGAGAAATTTTGTTAATCAGGATTGAACACAATTGCACATTTAGGATGTGATTTGCAGCAGTTACAGTGCAAGAACTGCATGTAATTATACCTCCATTTAAATGAAAATTAAAAGCTTGTGTTGTAGCAAGGTACATGTGTTGAATATATTGCTTTACAGAATAAGCCCTCCAAACCAGAATACCTGAAAATGAAGTTTCAGTTGGTTCTGTCAGGGAACTGCTGCATGCTGTGACTTTTAAGATTGAGACTTGCATTAAAACTGACCAGAGGGAAAGATGGGAAATTATGGGAAAGCAAATGATCTATAACAATACAAGTTGATATGCTTCTGTTAGATAAGCATAATGCAAGTATCTGTCAATAATTTCTAAAGTAGTTTGGTGTATAAATTAACTCATTCATTAAATAAAAAAAGGGAGAATCCACAGAGCTCTGTGCTGGAAATAAGTTCTGCAGAGGAATTTAAGGCAGGATTTAAATTAGTATTAGAATTAGAACAAGAATCAGAATTGAGTAGGTGAATATTAGGGACATAACAGCTTTAGAGGGTGCCCTTCCTTGAGTGCTTCTTGCCCATTAGGTATGGGATTCACCTGGGGATTTTTGCTTCCCAGTTGCTATCCCAATGCCTGCAGTTGGCATATCTGCTGCTTGTCTTCCAGATGGCTTCTCAGGTACCAGTTGCAGCTGCATGGCACATCCAAAATCTCATGCAGGGGAAAATCAAGGTATGATGGTTCTGAGCACACCCTTGGCATGAGATCCACTCCATTGGCCCAGTGCCACCTCATCAATTTATTTCTCTGTCCACCTCAAAGGCAATACATCCCCAGTACATGACAAAGATGACAGAAGAGGATAACACAACTGAAATGGTGTGTACTTTCATAAACTAAAGACATCTCAGCTTGGTACGATGTGGTGCCATTCTGCAAGCTGATGACAGAGCCAACCTGAGAGATGGAAGTAATAGTTGGATTTCCTAAATCTCAGTTAGGTGCTTTAACCATGAGATGTTGTTATGATCTGATTAGTCAGAGATGCCTCTGCCTGAATTAAGGTACAAATGAGACCATATACTGAAGTCACTAATACGGATTTTATTTAACAGCAAATATGAGGCAGAGAGATAGAAATAAATAGCAAAGAGGAATGGGTGGAGAGCGAGAGAGAGAGATATCAAGCAGAACCTAGTCACCACCCATGGATCCAGCGGCATCTCATTGGTCCTTCTTCACCCTGAACTTGGTGGTGTGGATCCTGGAGTTGTTTTTCTGGGGGTACCACCTTTATATGACCCAAGTTCCAGATATCCCCAGAGTGGTCACAGATGCTGTTCCCATAACTTGGGGTGATAGGTGTATGAACAATTGCTTCCTTTCCCACAGCTTGCCACAGTGGGAATTTTCTAACCAGTTTTCACCTCTCCCAGGCCTCGAATTAGTGCCTTCCTGTCATGATTTCTCTCTTCTGCACTTATCTCGAGTTCCTACTGTGGTGGTTTCTCTTATGTCAAATTCATTCTTTGGCCTTGAGAGTGTTTGAGATGGGCAACTGTGCTTTTTAAGTCCTTAGAGATGTAAAAGCAGAAGACATCACTGATTGCTGTAGTGAATCATCAAAAACTGTGCTCTTCAGCCAGAGAAATATGTGATTCAGCATAGACCCTCTGGGGAAAAACCAGGGCAGAAGCTACCAGTGGAGCTCAGCTGACAGAATGTAGTGTGCAAACTATGTGTTGGGGGCGAATTAAATGCTGCATTTTCTAAAATAGTTCCTGAAATTACAGGACTTAGCCATTTTAAGCTCCATTTCAGCTTCATAGTGCTGATATTTTAAACATTTATGGTTCTGCAATGCTGTAAATGTTATTTGTATCAGTAGGTCCAAAGCAGTGGTTCGGGTTTTCAAAAAGGGTTTAGTACTCATATGCCTATCACAGATGTTCCTTGGGGTTCAGCATTCCTTGAGAAAGACCCACATAAATTAACAGTGTCTCTTTCAATGTGCTAGATGTGCGACAAAAGCAGTGTTTGTAAGTTGGAGTCAAAGTAATGACAAGCCTTTGAATAAGGGTAAGAACAAGTCCTTGTAGGCTAAGTCTACTTAAGCTGCCTTTTGGATTTAACTTGAATAAATCAGATTTTTTTTTTTTTTTTTTTTTTAAAAGG
>JAWWEE010000105.1:76115358-76125796 GCA_035221455.1 Xenops minutus | reverse complement strand
TTTTTTTGAAAAGGAGAGTGTCTGAACCCTATTTAAAAGCCAAACAACATAAGCTTTACAGCCCAAGTTCTCTGCAATTTCAGGAAGAGATTTTTTTTTCATATATGACTTGATCTTTCTGACAAAGAATATAAAGTTTTAGTTCATGAACCATCTTTTCTCCAATATTTCCAAGTTCTAACATTATCACCTCTCTCCCCCTCAAACTACAGCCCATTTTCTATAATTCATGTTAGTCTTGGATGTTTTGCTCAGAGAGCAGAGAGACAGTTTTCTTTTAAATTTAAAGCAGCTTTAAATTTTCTTGTATGTTAAAGAGGCTGGTTTCCTCTTGCTTACCTTATGTCTGGAAACATTATTTAGAAATGCTTGCTGTCTAGAGAACATGAGCTTAATCAGACTGCTTTGTAATTACTCACTGGCTTTATTCACCCTGGATGATATATACCTTGCATGGTGCTAAAAGAAATAAGTATATTCATTTCCTATCCACTTCCCACCTTGCATTATAAAAGCCAAATATCCATTCTGTAAATAGAGATGAATCAGCAATCCATATAATATCTATTCATCATACATATTTCACAAGGAGGATATTGTGGTGGCTGGAAAGTTCTTACAAAAATAATATGGAAATCCGGAACTTGATGTGGAATGTCAGAGAGCTTCTTACTATTATTTACCTTATCAGCTTTTGCTTTCTGAAATCAATGGAAGGGCATCAAGTTCAGCTAATCCATATTTCTGAGTATGAAATTGAATTTATAGTCTGTAGTATGTTGACTACCGCTCGCATTTAAGGCATAATTGATTTTTATTGAAAAGCCAGCAGGCACATCAAAAATTTCCACAAACCACAAGGATGTTAAATTTTACCCTGTTTAGATAATAGTGTTGCTTTATTTATCCTTTAAAATGAAGCTTTTATATTTGTATCAGCACGTTGTGGAAGTGTGACTGATGCCTTCTGAAACCATAAGTCCATAGTTCTGTTGAACTTTACAGTACAGAAACAAGCTATTTTTTGGTTCCTAAGGCAAATGTCTATGATTGGTTTGTTTTAGGAATAAAAGAAATAATAAATCTGCAAAAAATGAACAATTTCATGTCATGTAGCAAAGTTATGTTTCTTCATTCCAATAAATAGCTAGTGCAATTACTTTTTCTGTCCTTTTTTCATTTCTTTCCTTCATATTGGCCACCGTTCATTTCTTCCTCATTGTTTTAAACATAGAAGTGTACTTTTATATATGTTTTTAATTGGTCGTAGATAGCAGACTAACATACTAACATAGGCTTGTTAAAATTTTTAGTTTCCCAACCATCGACTTAATTTCCCTCAGGTACAAAGGTGTTCTTAGTCCAAGACTAGACTTTTGCATCAACAAATGCTTCATGGCCAGTTTTTTTCTGAAGCAATTAAGCAATTTAACAGGTTTTGCTTTCCTTCTCTTGAACTATCTGAGCTTTTTGTGCATGTCCCTCCACATTGCCTACTGCATTACCTCAGTGCATATGTGTTTTTCACAAGCACTCTTTGAAAGAGAGGGAATAACTCAGGGTTGCACTGCACAAGCAATACACTAAGGCAAGTAACATAGCTGGGAATTCTGAAAAAACAATAATGAGATATATACACGTGACACAAGAACATTAAAAAAAAAAAAAAAGAAAACAACAAACAAATCCCAAATGTATGGATATAAAAAACTTAAAGAGATTACACATCCATTTCTTAGTATAAAAGTATCAGGAAAAAAAGAAAAAAACTATCTACATTTTGCAAAGACAAGTATTTTCAAATAAACGTGCAACAGGTGCAGGTACCAATCCATTTAATAAATTACAAAAAATCACTAGAAACTCAGGATCTCCTCAAGTAGTTATGCATTCCCTATAGGTTTAAGTTCTTCTTAAATATGTCTAGTATAACTACATGGCTAAATAACAGAAGCCAAACTCGCTGTGGTCAGCCATATGGCTTTAACTGATACTTTCATAACTGTACCTACTTGAATTGCTGCAACTTACTGGGTCTAAGAAAAACTAGGATATTTCATGGGATACTTCAATCTAAATCTGTTCCCAAAATGTAGTGTGGGCCAGGTAACACCAGTTTTGGTTCTTGCTTTTCTCCACAGTCCTTTCCCCCACCACTCTAAGACACCTTCAACCTTCATCCACACCTTAAATGTGCCCCAGGGCTTGCAATGTTATGTACTCCATTTCATGAGCCAAAAACATCTCTTTGATGCGTTGTGATGTAACCTTTCCAGATACTCTGAACTCAGAAAAAACCCCCGACATACAGAATAATTGTATTTCTTAGCACTAAAAGAGCCACTTGATGCACAGGGGAATCAGTGTCATGTTCAGAACAATGGAAATCTGCGAGCTAGCTGGTCACAGAGCTGGTCCAAGTACTGGAGATGTGAACTTGTCTCTACTGCTTGGCTATCCCTCACTTTATTTATTTATCAGAGTTTGAGTGCAGGCTGACAGCTTTTGTACCTGCCCTGGTAACTGAAAGCATAACTTATTTCCTTACTGTGTACTTTTCTATTCATTCTTACAAGTGAACATTGGTAACACACTACTGTTTTAGGTTTCTTCACCTGCAAGATAACCATGGCGCACGTTATTTCTGATAAGATGGTGTTTAAAGAGCACTGTTCAAGGACTGAGATACAGAGATGACAGAAGTCATACACAGGACAGAAAGACTGGACTGTGCTTAAAATCAAGAGCAGCCAAAGGGTGAGGAAAGAGATAAGGCAGTAGCTAAAAGGAAGAAATTAAAATGGAGATTTTAGGTACTTTTGCATATGATGCTCAAGTGTGTTTGTCAGGATACTTTCTAAGGATCTTTTATAGTGAACATTTGAATGAAAACTGCTAAAGGAATGTAGGCTACTGAACTTAAACTTCAGTTCATTGGCCTGGATTAATTTTGCTTGGTTTAAAACTTCCAAATAAAAAAGACTTTTTTTTTTTCTAAGAGAGATGATTCTTTTCAAAGATGTTGACTTGTATGTCATAATTACTTTTCATTATAGCATCCATTTTTCTCTTCAGCTTTTTGAAAGATACCATTTCTATGTATGAGCCTAAATGCTTAAGCAAGCTTGCATTCATTTGTTTGAGAAAAGGCAAAATACTCATGATCATTATGAATTTTGAGTAAACTTCAGAATCGGATAATTTAGAATTTTTATCTTAGAGAAAACCAGCAAAAACAGTTTACCACATATGTAGTTTCGGGTCTCTGAAGGATGGAATATGGGTTTGTCTGCCTATCTCTAATGTTACATCCTTTATATCTAAGAACCTCGTCTTTCAAGTTCGCATACATATTTAGGAAAAGTATGCAAATTTGCATGAAAATTCCCTAGAGTATTGTATGGACAAATCTTCCCCATTAATGGTCTCATAATGTCTATTCTCATATGAAAGATAGAAAGGATATTGTTCACAAGTACTGAAATGGGAACAATTCCATTAGAAATACATGTAGTTCACTGAAACTAAGCAGAGACTGCATTCATGTATGAATACAATGTAAATTTATCATTGTAACAATTTAGTATAGAAGGGAGATTTTATTTGCATTCACATTCTCTGCAAAGATATGAAAATTACTTATACAGTGAATTTGGTCCATAATTAGAGAAAATTTCCTGGTCTTGAAGAATTTTCTGGTTTTTAAGAATTAGATAGCTGTTGATTACAAAATTTTATTACATTGGTGAAGAGTGTACAAGGGTATGGGAGAAAGGCAGATAAAGGAGATTTAATGCTGAAACAAATGAACCTTTCCTTCATCTTTATTTATCATCTCCCCCTTAGAACTTCTAATCACTAAAAGTATCATTCTTAAATGTTACCATGCTGCTCTCCTCAGCTGATTTTCCTGCTTCTTATAGAAATAATGCCGTGGTTATTTTGCTTGCTGATGTGGTACGCATAGGTTTTGCTATGAATAATTAGGTGTATTTATCAATTAGACTAATTCAGATTTTAATTTATTGTGAAGGAGAGGCTGAACTGAAATATCAAATGAGATTGCTGGAAAAAAGATAATTAGCAATTTTAGGGTTTTTTTTAGGTTTTTCTTACTGTCCAATACTACTGTCACTGTTAAAAAAAAAAAAAAAGAAATAAAAACAATCAAAACCCTCCTTTTTATTACTTTACAGTGGTAAACTGTGAGAGACCAACCAGATCTTTTTGCACCATTTAAGATACACTGTTTACACTTGGGCATACACGCTGCCATATTTTCCCTGCACAACAGAAAGTATGAACTTCACATGGATTTTTCAGTCATAAAGAAGGGTCTTTCTGTAATGAATAATTAAATTCTGAATATTGTATCAGACACAATTTTCTTCAGACCCATTTTAGCCATAGTTACACTTAGATCTATGCAGAAACAGCCAAGTAGCCATTCAGAGAATTCAATGTCCCTAACAGAGAAAGAAAAAGAAGCAAGTCTCCAAAACTGCTAATGATTACTATGAGTAAAAGACAAATCTATATTTCTCATTTCAGCTAATTACCACCTTTACTCGTTTCCCACCCAGTTCTATCTTCGTAGCATGTTTTGGGATGATGTTTACAAAGTTCTTGTTCTTCTTGTACAAGAACTCCATTAATGAGATGTAGGCTTTTAGTCTACAGTCTGTTTCTGCATTCATAACTTCATGAGTTTCAGTTTCATGCATTTGTTTCAGTTTCATACTGTCTCATTTGAAATATGTACCAAAAATTGTTATTCTTGAATTGAGGGAGAAACAAAGCACTTCTAACTGCTTTGAAACTGAGCTGGCAAGCAAAATTTTGCTTTTATTAAACATCCATGTGTGAGTTTATGTTGCATTTTATGTAGCGCCAAATTCAGTTCTTCAATAGCATACTTTTATACTCCTACAAAGCCCTTAAGCTGTCTTAATTATTCTTGATTAACATAGAGTTACATAGGAACTGTGGCATTGCATCAGACTTCAGTGACCATCTATGCAGCCTCCGCCTTCTTCAGTGGGAATAAAATATGACTTGCACTTACACTGATTTTTCATGCCCAAAATCCCAAGCATAAAAAGAAAAGTTTGGGGTTCATTTTGTTCTCTATCATGATTTTATTTTCTGAGATAGATTTAACAAATATTACCTCTCATTCAGATTGCCCAAAATGTTTATATTCTGCCTCTTCTAGCTAAGATTCTTCTTTTTCCTTTTTCTTTCCTCCTTTCTTACAGAGGAAGATGTATGATAATGTAGAACAGAAGCAACACTTGTAGGAGAAAGAGGCTAAGTTACTTGCAATTTGCACTGTTTAGAGATTGTATCCTGTTGATCTATACTTTGCTATGCACAATCTTTCTAGAGCCAGGATGCCTTGTATTACGTTACAGCCTTATGGATTTACCTCTTCATAGCCAAGAGGAGGCCTATGAAAAAAAACCAGAATATGAAAAAATCAGATTTTTCAAGTTTGTAATGTTTCCCACCAGATCAGACTTCAATGTAGCCACTAAAATGCACTTTTTAATTCATAAGGAAATTTTAAATATATATATGTACAAGGAAGCTATGATACAAGTAGCAAAAATAAGATTTGAACACTGAATAACCTTTTTATTCTTTTCCCTATTTTAACTGCTTTGCTTAAGACTTAAGATCATGAAAGTACAATACTAAAAAGGTCCTTCAATAAATAGAAACAAATGAGCTTTTCCCTTCCACAGAATTACTTAAAATCAGTCCTTCTTGTGAAGCTAATCCCCCAACAGATAAGACTGTGAATTCTCCCCCTCCCCTTCCTACATGCTCACAGATGGGTTGCAACAGAAAGATGACAAATGAGTAGTGTTTGGCTGGATTAATGGGTATTATCATGTTAATGGATGTTTATGGTGCAGTTTGAGAGGTTCATGTAGTTTTCGAAAAGTGCTGGTGTTCTGGGTAGCTGAAGCTTGTGTGTGTGTGTGTGAAATTTTTAGCCACCTTTTTATGCATATTGTACATTTTTGGTCTCATTAATGGGTCACAGCTAAACTAGGTGTGGAAGCATTGGCCTTATGCTCAGATCTTTCACCATGCGTGACATGCAAAATACAAGTGTCTGAGATTTATCTTTCCCCAGTCCCTGTGAATGCAGGTACATCATAATCCCGGATCTACTTCCTTGCAATCACTTTTAAAATCTGACATATTGATCAGGAGTTTAGCCTGAGTAACTACAGCACACATATCAACACCGGTTAGGGGTGTTAGATCAGATTTGTTGGCAAGGTGATCTTACAGTCGGCCAGGGCAATTCCTGCCACTCAGGTGAACTGAGGCTTGGGGACTCTTTTGGCAAGGACAGTGTATATTGCAGCAACAGGGCATGGGAATAATGTGCTGGGTGGGGCAGACCATCAGGAAAATGTTTCACCAAAGACCTTGACATGGTAAAATCTGCTGTTTAAGAGTCAAGAGGTGTCAAAAATATGAAATCACACAGAAATAAATAAGATTTTAATCTGCATTTTAAAAATAGGGTTGGGGGTGAGGTGTGTAATATGTTGTGGTTGTAAGTTTCTTGTTTGCTTTTTATGGTTTTTTGGGGGTTTTTTGTTTTGCTTTTTCCTGTTCAAAGTTTCTTATTCCATGGAGAGACCAACCTTTAAGCATCCTTGTTTGTTTGCTCTCATTTTCTTCTGCCCACAAGGCTTGTTTTCCTCTTGCTTTCAGGATGTAGGCTTTAACTTGAGCTGATAGGCTTCTTTCATACTTGATATACATATAAAGGAATACATATGTCAGACACTTGTGTGTAAACTTCTGCTTAAAAACCTAAATGCTCATTTGAATGCTAAAATGCATCATTTCCATGTAGTATTGAGGGAGTTGTTCCTCATAAACCTACGGTTGTGTTGACACTCGATTTTTCTCTAAAAAGGACATTCATTTAAAATCAGTAATTGCCACAGAATATCCTCAAGAAATAATAGAATCTCCATCAATTAATATATTTATTGACTTAGACAGCATAAAAGAATGATGAGACTCTACATTATGATAAGAATGCAGGAAATATTCTGTTTCATCTAATTCATAAGATTTCTACTGATTTTTTTTCTAAAATTTGGGAAGTCAGATTTTCCTTTCAGACCATAATTCTGGGATGAAGACAGTGAAAATGATCTTCTGAAATCAGTACCAGAGGGGATTTTAATGTACTGAAATAATGCTTGCCATTTATTTGGTATTCCTCCACCATCCAGTATAAAATAATTCCTTCATGTCTTTTCTTTCCTTAAAAATTCACTAAGCGTATGTGGACCTCACAGATGCAGCTTTAATTGAAAGTAATGTCAAAAACAGTGTTTTGATCTGTTTCCTTTCTTTTGACATTTTCTGTTTTTGGAATGTGTTGAGTCTGTACGACCATTCTCTATTCAGAAATTCATCTGGAAATTTACATATTTTAAAGGCTTCTTGCTCTATAATACAGCTGAGCGTAATAGTGCAAGCTACACAGAAATTGAGGTGTGAAAGAAAAATTTCCCAATTTCAGTCCTTAACTGAAATATAAAAACAATTCTTCACCATCTGGGAATTACTATGCAAGTCTTTCTTCTGGGTAGGCTTGCTAGAGGGATAAAGTTCATATGATCCAGCAATGGATAGGCTGTATCTGGTTTTAAAAAAATAATTTAAAAAAAATTTGGTGCATTCATTAATTTATAGAGCTATAATTGAAATGCATAGAATGTTTCATACATTCAGAAATATACTGAAATACATCACAACTGAGCAAACCTCTAAATTTGTGAAATCCAATAAATTACATATTATTCTACAGGATGATAAAGTCTGTCTCTGACCAAGTAAGTAATGTTCCTGATATGGAACGGTGTAAATCCCACCGGATTACATATCAAGGATGCTCAACATTTTACTGTATTATACTCCAAGAGAAAGACACAAGAAAAATGAAGAAAGATAGACATTTTTAGAGACTGTCCTTTTTTTGTTTATTCCCTGACTCAACAAGTAGAATCAAGAATGGTTCTATTCTCATAAAAGTGTTGTTAACTGCACAGAATTTTTCTTCAAATTAATTATGAAACCACCTACTGCTAAAATAAATTGAATTTAAAGTCAGTGTACATGTACTCTGCCATTTAAAGGTAGGACTAATTCTGACAGTTCAGTACCAGATGTTGTGGCTGTAAGCAGCTTTCAGACTTTACTGGACTATTTATTCTGCAATAAAACTGAACAGCAGTGGGTATGTATAGTCCCCAGATCATGTTAATATCATCCACTTTTATTATGTGAATTCATCCCTTGCTAGTTACTGAACTACAAAGGATAGGAAGGAGACAGGCTTACTAGCAGCTAAACTCTCAAAATAGCCAAAACTATTAAGTAAAGCAATTCTAACAAGATCAACTTTGCATAGTCCACCTATTGGGCTTACATAAACAATTTGAAAAGCTCTACTTCCAGAAGGAATAGAACCTGTATACAAAACTCCATAGAAACAACTTGAGTTAGAAGTGATAAGCATTAAAAAAAAAAAAAAAAAAAAAAAAAAAAAAAAAAAAAAAGTAGCACAAGCCTGTGTACACAAGTTTGCATTTTCTATGTGCATGTGTTCTGACAAATATAGGCAAAGGGCTCAATTCCTTCTGTCTCTGTGAGTTCAGATGACTGAGGACGTGTCTGTGATAGCTCATGCTCAAATCCAAACTCTCTTAACACTCAGAAACTGTAGGTACAAGATTAATCCATAATGCGGGTGACAGGTTGGGGATCAGGAGTCCAAGGATATAACTTGCTCTCTGGCCCAGCAACCTAAACCACAACACAGAGACAGCCTTGATCTCTCTGATCCTGCTTCTCATTTTAAACATACTGACAGTTATTCTTCCTTACTTCATTGGGCAGGGATGTTGGGGAAAAGCACGTTGTTTCTTAGCGCTTGTCAGCCTACTTCGGGATGACCAAGACTATTTGAAATCTTGTTGAAATATGTAATTGATCAGATCAAAAAGCCCTTGGAAGCTATCACAAATTTTAAAGTTGTGCTAGTTGATTAGGTGTTTTTTAAATTAACACTTTCAATTTTGTATTTTGCAGTACTATTTTCAATACTGTCAAATTTAAAAGTTTAAGCACGGAAAGAAAACAAAAGATATTGTTAACTATTCTGTGTATTTTTCTGTCTGTTTTGGGGAGTGTAAGGGGAGAAACAGATCCCCTTTCACCCAAGCTACTGTTTAGGGTATACGCACTGCACATTGCAAGAGGAGCTCTCACTAAGATGGTGAGAACCATAAAATACACTTTAAAAAGCAGTATAGCACTATTTTTTATTCCTTTGAGATAGCTGCAACATCTGAGTTGATAGGTTGACTTCTTTTCTGGGTGTAGAAGTTAAACCACTTCAGTGAGCAGCATTTGTGTGACCTTATTTGCTTTCTTGGGTTTTTTTAAAATATATTTAGAAATGTGGTATTTTACTACCTCCTGAGAAGTGTGTGGCTTGCTGACCAGCTCTGTCCAGTGATTCTTTTCTGATTGTTGGCATGACCTTGCTCCTTCTACACCACTAAGCTGTAACATCTTCTGCGTGCCCTTGAAAAAACCCTCCTCTTGCTTGAACCAATCTTCTGTGCACCTTACCCCACCACTGGTGTGCTACAAGGAGCACTGCAAAGGCTGCAACTCAGCCTGGGTTGCATTGAGAGATTAAGGACCAAAGGTGATGGAGTGGGTCTTGACTCCATGCAGGCTCTAGTTCGCAATGGGACTCTGTGGAAAGACAGAGTCTTGGCACTTTTCTCATGACTCGGAGTTGTTCCATGTGTAAAGCTCTTCTCCTGCTGACCAGGGATATTTGCAGTTTTGGGGTTTTTTTGTTTACAAAGCAGCATTTTTCAGACCAGCAAGCTCTAACACACAGAGGCATTGTGTGTATGTACTGATAATCACATTGCATTCTTGAAATACCTCTTTAGGAATGATTTTCATGTGTAATCAGATGAGGCATATGTCAGAAAGATGACAATGGACTCCTGTGATGTCTTCTATATGTTTTTAATAAAAAAACAGACGGTTTAATTTTGTTGCTGTTATGAGCCTCAGAGTGTGAGGCACTCTTCTGTTTTTCTTGATAAATAGTCCATTCACAGTCTCTGCTTTACATAAGCTTCCATGATGTGGTGGTTTGACCCTGAATAAATGCCTGGTGTCCAGCAAAACTCCTTCAAGGCCTTTTATCCCCTGCTTTCCACCTTCCAGAGGGAAGAGAAAAAAAAAAACAGCTCAAAATTTACGGCTAGAGATAACCGGAAAGAGGAGCCTTGATTAATACCACGGGCAAAGCAGAACTTAGAATAATGCTTAAATTTATTACTAACAAACTAAAAACTAAAAATAA
>JAWWEE010000105.1:76016876-76115258 GCA_035221455.1 Xenops minutus | reverse complement strand
ATATATGTATATACAGAGAAGAAAAGAGACAGAAAACAAGTTTTCACTTCCCTCTCACCAAAACAACTGTCATTCCCAAATCTCGGGATACCTCCTCCAACCCAGCTGGCCGATCCACAGACTCCTATGGCCCACTCTCAAAACAGAGAGACTGCATGGAGCTCTCTGCCCTCCAACCCTGCTGGAAGAAGGGTTGCCTCTTGACTTCCGACTCCCCTCTTTATATCTTTGCTTACGTAAAGAAATGAGATGGACTACTTCCTTAGTTATGACCCAGTTACCAGGAAAAACCCAAACCAAAACCACTATACAGGTACCCTTCTCCACTTGTTCTGTGCCATGTATGTGCATGCGTGTGTGTGTGTGCATGTGTGTGTGTGTGCATGCATGGGTGTGTAAGAGAGACAAAGAGAGAAACACACTGCGATGAAAGACAAAGACACAACTGTGATGTGTGGAGTGAGTAAACCAAGAAGGGAAAGCATAGATTCTACCAAGACATGTATATTTTCCGCCATCCTCCATTTTTCCAGATGAGTGTTATTTTTCAATATTTTATTGTGCAAGCCATAGGAGAAATCTTGTAATAAAATCATATCGCTGTTTCATCGGAGGCAAGTTTAGATGTTATCACAGTGATATACTTTGTCATAGACTTATTGTTAAGTCATCCCATAATGTAGTTGAATAGAGTTATAACAATTGTACTCTAACAAAGTTTTAATACAAGATTGCGAAATTTTAAAATGAAGTAGATTTCCACAATGACAGACTGTTATTACCTTCAAACTTACAATGACAAATCATATGACTGAATGCAAAAAATGCAATTTAACAGCATTTGTTATTATCTGTACAGCTTTATTGTTTTCTTTTTATTATATTCATAATCTGAAAATAATGTAAAACAGATATATGTCTGATCATGTAATGACCAATGGCATATTGTATCTTGTTTAGTAGGTGGTTGTCCTCTTGTCTTATTTGGGAATATGTAGTTTAACAAGATCCTTACCATCATTTTCTTAACAGGGATAATAAACAGAACAATTCTGAATAAAAGCTCATATCAGCTTCTTTCATGCCTTTTCTTTTCAGAAGGCTGCCTAAGGGTTTAAGCAATTTAGTTGTCTGACCTGCATGCTTTCTCTGCAGTCTGCAGTTCTTTTGTTTAACATTAGTATGTGGGCAAACAGCATTCAGAGATGTGCAGAGCTTATCAGCCTGTGCTCAGTTGACCAGAACCCCATTCTGTGTATCTAAGAGGGGCCACGTTTAATGCTTCACAGTAGGAGCATCTGCAGTTTCCAAAAATGACTTGTTTATCAGATAAACTCTGTCCTTGCACTGACACATAGTGGCTCTTCAATATCATACTCTCCTGTACAAGAACTGAGCAAAACAGGGTATGCACAATGAATAACAAGTGAAATTTATGCACATGGTATGGTGACACAGGTACCCTATAATCAGGCAGAGTTTCTCTACATCAGCTCAGTAATTACACAGGGAAACTTCCTCATTACCTTCCAAAAATGTTTTAGTTACTAATTCTCAATGTATTTCGAACACATGCTCTGAAGTCAGTAAATGTTAATTTCCTTATTTTGCTTAGAATTTAATTAGAGGTAGCATGAAGGGCCTGACTTCTACAGCACAGGCAGAAACTCGTAACAAATCCTGATGCTGAGGTTTGCGGCGTGTCTGTAGGCGGGGCAACCTCTGATGGTAGTGTTGAGACTCTCACTTTTGAGATACTGTGTTACCAAAGTAGTCCTTCACAGCCCTCTAACCCAATTTATGCACACTCTCTGCTCTGCACTGATTTTTTATTTTTTTTTTTCAGGGGGTCAATTAGACCCCTGGGCACTAGACGCATAAATATATTCTTTTAAGAACCATGAATTTTATGTTTATAACAAAGGTCTCATTAAATATTTTAGATACCATAGACGTTAGCCACTGGTTTAGAAATAAAATGTTTATTAAAACACTGTCATTTAAAACCAGGTAGAAACATCATCTTAGAGTTGGCATTTGAGGCTCAAGGTCCAGTGAGAGTGAAATGCTATGAGGTCTTTTCAGGCAGGTGCAGCTGGGCTCTGAAATTCTCCATCCGGCTAAACAAAGGACATATTGTAAGTTGGCTTTGCAAGATTTCTGGACTGCTCTGGAGCCTTTTCTGAACGTGTTGGTAGAAATATCTATTTGACTGGTCACAGAGAGGGTAGGTATATGGCATAAGAACCAGAGATTTGGATCCAAACCAATGTCATCCTCCTGCAATTCAGGCAAGTCTATGGTCTAGAATGATACCCTTGACTAATTATAATGATTTTATTATATGAAATTGATATTACTTTGCAAATGGCAATGGCCCAGAAGGAGCTTGATAAAATTAACATCCTCATCTGTACAATTAAGATTTTAGGTATAAAGATGAGAATACAGTAAATCTATTTACTGTTAGACTTTCTATACATACAATCGCTCAAAGCTGAAATGGTATGCTGGGAACAGAGGCTTATACCAGGCTTTCACCTCTCTTTCCCTCCCCTCCCCCCCCTCATCAGTACACACTGGTTGGTCAACTAGTCAGAGAAAAATTGTTAATGAGGGTTAAATGGAAGTTATCTATTAAATGTCATTCTAGGATCAAGACATCAGAGCTTTATTTTGAATGATGCCCATATTTTTCCTCTCCTTTATTTTTCAACCTCCTCCCTCCCCCATCTGAAAGAAAATATCTAGTGGATGCCTGGCAGCATCCTCTGATTGCTTGCTGTTTTCCTGACACTAAATCTACTGTGTCATATTCCTTGCATGGGCTGCAGATTTTGGCCTTTTCACCTGCTGTTTTGGTTGGCTTTAGATGCAAAAAGAAGAATATGAAAAGGAGAGGGGGAGGGAGGGATGTTGGGAATGCTGGAGAAAAAAAAAAGGCAAATGTTTTTAGCGTCTTCATCTAGACATGTGTCCCCTCACTCTGTGACATGGTTGCTCCAATGTTGCCATGGTGAGGATTTCTAATCATCCCTACACATGACAGGCTCCTATTTGTCTCCACTCCCTTGGGTGTAAATTTCTAGGCTTAAAAAAAAAAAATCCATGTGAGCGTATCATCCGCCGTGCAGATGTTTCACTGCTTTAGAATATCAGGCAGCTGCTTGTGCCACCGTCGACAGCTAATTGGAGACTGCATCGCAGGAACAGAGGCATAATTATGGCATAAATACACATCCTCTGGTGCATCATTGTATCTCTATTAACAGAAAATTTTAAACAGTGTTCAGAGTGTAATTAGTGTAGTTGATAAAGTTGTAAAACATGTAAATAAGGGAAATAGCAGGTACGTGGCCAATCCACTACCCAGCACTAGGGGATGCAGATTATTGCCTATTTAGAAATAATTAGCAAAGCTGCATTAGCAAAGCCTGTGTCCAACAGAAGCAATGCAAACATTTATTCTGGTAACAGCTCTTTCTGTGCTAGCCATGAAAATCTACTAATATTGGTAATTTAGCCCTCATTACAGAGGATAAAGCATGAAAAGAGCTCAGACATGAAATATGACAAGTAATATTAATTTTTATTCCAGAGGAAAGGATGCTTTCTCGGGTTGCATGCTGATTTCTCGGCAGGATCTCAGTAGTGTGTGAGCGAGCTGGTGGTTGAGGATGCAGCTCTGGAGCTGGCTCCCTGCTGGAGGTATACCCTGGGGTACCCATGACAAGAGCTGATGAGGCATGCTGTGGTTAGTGCCCAGCCAAACCTTAGGTCACAGTTCAAAACGAGTACTCAGGCATTAAACTTCTCTCCTTATAGACCCGAGCCTTTAATTTTGTCCTTGGCCTTGCTCCTTGCCGCCCCTAAATGATTTTGCCAAATCACCTGCTCATCCCCCAGCCGTCCTCCCCAAAATGCATAACACACAGCTGCACTGCACGAGCAGAGCTCTGATTCAGTGTGTATACTTACTCTTCAGTTTTGTCTTGTGCCCTGGATGAGAAATGATGGCTTCACCCTCACTGTTTATGTTTTAGATTATGTGTCGTGAAGAACATTACCCTGTGACCATAAAAATAAATGCCAAAATTTTGACTTGCTTTACAGATGTATTTTCTAATGAAGAAAAATGTGAAAGCCTGGTTGGCACAGGAGACATAGATCATCTTTTAAAAACAAGAGGATAAGAAAGGCTGAATTTTCTGGAAAGGGAAAGAAAAAATTTATGGGATTTTTTTTCTTCTTAACATCTACAATTTCTTTTTTTTTTTTTTTCTTTCTACTGGATGTAGAAACAGAATGAATAAAAACTCCAGCTTATAGTGTCAGCTAAGTTCTGCTGCATTCTTAATAAGTGTGCACGTGTGTGTTTATGAGAGAGAGAGGAAAGGGGGAACAGGAGAATTCTGCTTGACAAGTGCCAGTGTTTTAAAAAGAAGTCTAAGAAAGATGTTATCTCTGGCTCAGGCAAATAAATTTCTCCACTTAGCCAGTGTTTCCTGAACATTTTCAGAATTCAGCTCTCACCACAGACTGCATAAAATCCTGCCAAATAAGGGCTGAATTTCATGTAATACAATACTTAAGAAAGAGAAAAAGAAAGGGAGGGAAAGGTAGAGATGAAAAGAAGCTGGACAAGCTACTGTCTGAAGTATTAAAATGTAAAATAAGCTTTAGAGCTGTAGCAGCGGAAAAAGCCTTTTACAGATCCAAAGAGAACACTGTGTATATTTTATCATCTGCAATGACATGAAAATTGTGAAAACACTGAACTTGTTGATTGAAAAGTGGTTTATTCCACACTTTGGTGGAGGTTCAGTACTCATTCCAGCACCCTGTTTAGGTAAAAACACTAAACTAGAGAGGGAAGCTCAGTCAGTCTTCTGCCTGTTGTACAGCAAAAATCATAGAAAAGCTCAGGCAATACCCACCTCATCCGCACTAATGTGAGCATCCCATCTAGTTCTAGCATACCAAATTTTTATAGCCTTAACATATATTTTCTGTATTTAAGATTTATGTATTTATATGCAGATGTGCATTCCGCTGGCATGAAGTAAGTAGATGGTTTATGCATATATACACTTTATGGGAAAGCTGTTTGTATGTGATCAGGATGCCTTGTTAGATATACTGGTACTGCTCTGGTCTCATGGAGTTCGGTGAGGTATTTACCAGAGACTTTCCTGGAAGAAGAGCTGGTCCAGCTTTTGCTGCTTTTCATAATGCTAGCACTCTGTGGCTCTGTGTGAATCCTGCAGCATATCTGCAGAACTATATCCTTATAGAAATGGTGTTGCAGTGTTTGTATGTGCATGTGTGTGTGTATAAAGGTGCTAATTTGAATATTTGGATATGTGTGTATGTATCTGCATGTGATCATGAATGTTTAATAGTTTTTGTTGGTAATGCGATGGATAAGGAAAACCTGACAGTCTGCATGTCAACATATATTCTTAAATGTATAATGCATGCATATATCATAGATATGCACACTTACATAAAAGAGTAATTTTTATGTTGAGTTAATGTTTCCTTAAAAAAAAAAAAAAGGACATTCCTTTCTAATTCTCATCCTCAACTTCACTCACATTATTTATCACAGTGTATTACTTGGATGTACTTTTCCAGCGTTGGGTTGGTTTTTGTTTTTTTTTTTGGTTGGTTGGGCTTTTTCCCTCCCCCTAAGTCCCCTGGACTGACTTTAGCAGTCTTTTATTGCCCATCCCCTTGAAAGGAGGAAGAATGACCTTCTACATCAGAAGAAGCCATCTCTTTTCCCTCTTCCCTCTTTCTCTTCAAATCACATAAGTAAAGTGCACATTGTTGGCAAGTCTGAATGAATTACAGTTTTGCAAGCAGATCAGGAGGATAGTCTGAACATTGGGTGTGTAGGGAGAGATGTTTGGAGGTGGACAGAATTAGGTGTCTGTAAGGGGGTCCTGAAATGGTTTTAGACAGGTTAGTAGTTTATTACAGGGTGACACAGTCATTGCTCATTCTTTTTTATAGAAAATGACCTGGCAGGTTGTCAGTAACTGGAAGTAATTTCAGTGTTTTCTGGGGTTTTGTGCTATTGTTTGATATTAATAAACAGGTTTTAATGTTTTGGTGACCTTTATAATGGATCAGCACTATAATATCAGTTTGAAATAAAAGCATATTAACTTATAAATTCTGACTAAAACAGCTTAAGGTCACATTTAATATAGTTTCTATGGTCCAAATTTGCTCCTGTGTAAATTAGTTTGTCCATTAAAGTTAATGTGAGTTGTTATCTATCACACTGAACTAGTATGAAAAATGAATGTTAACATATGTGGCATTTCTTTTGCTCTGAGCAGTGTGTGTACTATGACAGAAAAAGTCCTATTTCTCCATTTTACCTTTGTAGAAATATGTCCTGCAGCAACTCTGGATTTTGACTGAGGAATAGCAGGGGTACCTGTCTTAAGGCATTGGTTGCTTTCTGCTCTGTAGGGGAGACCTGAAGAAGTTAAATTAGGGGTGCAAAGTAGCAGGGGTTGGTTAAACAAACTAGCATGTACAGAATGAAAGTTGATCAACTAATTGGGCCAGGAGGAAATTAAAATCGGATCTGAGTCTGGAGCCTGAAGAAGTCGGGGCCTTGTAGATGATAAGTGCTTTCCTAATGAATTATAGCCACTTCATATGTATGAGGGCTACAATAGCATCAACCCAGAGCCCAACAAGTTTGGAGACGTGCAATGAGGTGAAAAAACAGTAGTAGAAGAGAGGGTGGATGGGGAAAATAATGAAACAAAAATAGAGGTGTTGTGCTACTGTAGATGTCTTGAAATTTCTTTTCTCCCAATTTAGGCAACATCATAACCATTTACCTTTTGTTTTCTGCTCATTTATGCTATTTCTGTATTATTGGTGGATGGATATTTAAAGGAAATGTTGTAACCATGTTGTATCTTAAAAATAAAGAGAATAATGAGTTGAAACTTATGAATAATTTTCCTTTAAAGCCATCTGATTTCTTCTCTCGGTCCTTTCCCTACATATACTTCTGCGTATCTTTTCAAGGGAGTAAAGCACATCAGGGATGTGCTGAATGAACAGCAGGAGTGGCTGTGGCTCACAGAGGCTAATTGCCATTTTAAAGAAGTGTAGTTTGGTAAGAAAAGATTTGTGGAGTGAAACTGTTGATGCTGAAGGTGCAACTTTCTGTGGTGTATGCCCTGCAAAGTTTTCACTATGTGCTACTTCTCATCTGTGCTTGTGAGCCCAACATTCAGTAAGAGTAGGAGCAGATAGGTGTATGCTGCTGGTTTACTTGGAAAACAGCACAGGCATTCTTAGACCTCTCCATTATGCAAACTGAAATGCAGTAAGTGGAGATGTTAGGATATTCACTTCAGGAGCACATTCCTGCTTTGAACTAAAGTGCTGGTATGGATGTCCCCCATGCCTGGAGGTTTCTGCTACCTGTCAGCTCTAGTACATTCACTGTGCTTCATCAAATGTAATACTTTCTGGCCTCTGGATAACTGCTCTTTCTATGAGTATTGTTCCTTTGTCAAAAGCTTTTGCTGGATTGCCCCGGTATGAGTAGGTAAGCCACTGCAAGACCTTTTGGGAGGAATTCAAGTAATTCATGATCCTGAATAGACAGGTTTCTGTCTTAGTTTCACTTTGCTGTCTTATTAAGCAAAATTAAGATAGAGCAATGAAAAGGGCATAATTAAAAATTATATTTTCCTGAAATATTATTGGGAAGAATGTTTTTCTATGTATTTTTCTATATGTATTTAAGGCAGCTCAACAAACACTGAATATGGGAAAAGCAAGTTCTGTGATACTAGTCCTGATTTCCATTATTAAAGAGAAAGCAAATTTGTTCATTATGGATAAGAAGCACACCACCAGAGAAAGAGAGGGCATTTGATTGAGGTAGAAAGGTCATACATGGGCTCTAGAGCACTTTTTACTGTTATTGAAATGGTGCATTCCTCCCTCATTGACAGGTTTGCTTGTTAGCATAGGCAACATCAATATTAATTTTGTAAATGTTTATCTCATGTAATGTATATGATTAAGACTTGTTTGGATGTTTTGTGCTGATTAAACTGAGACCTTTCTATGCCAACAGCCCTGTGGCATTGAGTTACTGTGAGAAAAACAACGTGTGACAACATTAGGAGAACACAGCTGAGCATCATACTTTCTCTAGTGCACTCGTTTTTCTCAAAATTTTTTCCCCTCTGTTTTTGTTTCCACTGATAGAGCCATACATAAAACCAGATTTGGATTATCAAATGTCAATAGTATATTTCCGCTTACTGAGTCTGTAAGCCACATGCCATTTATGGTATCCTTGGAATAATGTCTATTTCTCTAACATACACATTCTGTGAGGTGGTAGATGTTTCCCCCTTGTCTGGTAGCATTAAAATTGCGCTTTTAGTATCATGTGACAAATGTTGTGAAATGCTCACTTTCAGTCAAGTTTCATTTTATGCTGAAAATAGTGGATGGAATTCACAAGTTCCTAAAAATATTAGCTCTTCTTAGGTGTCTTGGTAAATGAAAACTGCAGTTCTTGGATGAAATTCACCCTTTGTAAAAGCATTCATTGAAATTAATGAGAACTGATCTTGATTCCATGGCCTAGTCATCACCCTCTGGTAATCTAGATATGTGAAAGGATTTGGGAGGAAGGAAACATTTCCCACTTTTACACATTTTATACACTTTTATACATGTCGCACTGCTGCAGCATACATGAATCAGTAGCCAAGGAAAACATTTTACTATTTGCCTGCTGTAGTGATAAAAATTAATCTGTTTTACCCTTTTTGCCAAACAAGTCATGAAGAGGCATGACTGTCAGCTATGATGAAGACCAAGTGTTCTCAGATGCTCTTGAATGTACGCAAATGTTTTGCTGTTCAACTAAACCATTATAATAATCTAATCCTTTGCATTTTTGAGCTCTTCTTTGCAGACGAGTGAATTAATTACTTCAGTTTGAGGAAAGTTATGTAATAGTCACTGTGTGGGACTGAAGGGGAATTTTGGAGTCCTACATGTTAGTCTGGCTTGTGGTCTGGGCCTTTATTTATCTGCAGTACTTGCACTTCTCAGATACTTAGTGTTTGTCAAGCATACTGAAATCCTTAAACTTGAAAGCAAAGTATGACTCCAAATTTATTATTAATATTATTACTATTATTACTCAGGTTTTACAGAGCTAACTGTGACTTAATTTGGGTGTTTTTTTACTAACTTTAGTGCATCATTGTTTAGTGAGCAAATTCTTGCTTTTGGTTTCTGTTTCACTCTAGTTACAAATAGTAACCACTGTTCTGCATTAGCTATGACCTTTAGAAAAATAATTGATGAACTTATTAATTTCAACAGTTGATGTACATGTCCATTTTTTAATGGACCCCTGTCAGTTCTGTATAAAATCAGTGTGTATGTGTATTTTTAGCAACTGGACATTTTTATTTAGTTCTGTGAATAACTGCTCTGCACTGTGGGTCCATGGATAAAGAAAGTAAAACCACAAGACGTGGTAATATCTCTAACACTTTTAAGTGTGAGCACTGTGTGTGGGTAGGTATGAATGGACTTTTTAATTTAAACTCCCCAAATCATTGATTTTTACCAGCTGTGAGAGATCCTGTGTGTCAGTCAATCAAAGTGCTGTGTGAGCAGCCGGTTGTGAAATGCCCACCGTGTGCTGTAACTCGGGTAGGCACTAAAGCTGATTCCAGGATTACAGCTGGTGTTTCAAGGCCCATTGTAACAGAAACTATAAGATCAGCAGAGAAAAATAAACATATCTCTTCAAATGGCTTTTTATGTTTACTGTTCAGGTTGTTTTGCTATGAGAGTTTGTATTAAACTTTGCCTGTAAAGAATTCAGACTAGCCTAATATTATTGCAACTCTACTTTCAAAAGAGCCATGCTGCAATTGTTCATGAAGGCACTGGGAGTCCTTTTCCTGGTTCTGCATCTTTTCATGGCTTTATGCCCTATCCAAAGTAAAAGCTTCTTATCAGCCACCAAAGGGCCTGGTATTATTTTGGCCATTACAACAGGTAGTCACATAATATAGTGGAACTAATAGAAAGGAACTTTCACAGAAACCGACATTTTACTGGGTGTTAGAACAGGTGATTAAGGTTAGCTTGTGCCTGTTAGTATGGGTTTCACTGTAACAGTAATCTAACCTTGATACAGTCCCTTTCATCTACAGGATCCCAAAGTGCTATGCAAACCTAGCAAATTGGTATGAAAAACTGTATGGTGATCACTTCATACATGCCTGGAGTGAAATGCAGCAGCTGTTCGACAGCATACAGTACTATTCCCAAACCCTTTAGAGAAGGCAGTGATGAATGTTAAAAAAAATCAAAGACAGATTTTTTTCAAAACTGGGTGTATTACAGTTATCTGCCAAAATACCTTTTGGCAGCTAAATCCCAGTAAGTGGGCCTGACTTTCACAGGTGAAAAGGGCTGGCATCTAACCTGAAATTCATAAGAGCTGCAGGAAGATCAGTATTTCAGAAAAAAACCACCAGGATCCTGGCATTCTGAAATTCTGATCTCAACACTGCTAATAACCTTTAACATGACATCATATTCTTCATAAGATAATTCAGATAACACATTTTGAAAGTTTTAACCTTTGTGTGAAGTTAACACACTCTTTCATGCCTTTGTGGAATTCTTATTAACACTTGAAGCATCTTTGCCCCAGAAAACACAGGAGCAACAAAAATCTCCTTGGAATATGGTTTCATGGGGCTCCCACTTAAAGGGAAGAATGATAATTTTTGTCCCCAGATCAAATTACATTATGGAATAATAACAAAATTTTGTTTGGTAGTCTGGTTTAATATTAAAAAAAAGCTAAACAGAGAGAGGAAATAAAAGTCCATGTTTGTCACCTATCCCCACCAGAGCAGGGGAGTCCTCTCTTACCTGGTAAGACCCATGGTCACACGGTCTATCCAACTTGCAGAACAGATGGGTCTGTTCTCTGGTCTTTCTTAGGGGGTGTAAGTATATGTTATTTTCTCTCTAGTGATGATCTCCCCCTTTGAATCACAGAGAGAGAGAGAGAAATTTTTCACTTTATGAGTTAGGCAGAGAAAGAAATTTAATACTAGATCTGCTTTGTCTAGATGCAAGACTTCTACCATAGTGCTCCCTTTTATTACAACATTTTTTAAATCTAACCGGCTTTTCCAAGACTCATTAAAAGTACTTAAGCTAAGCATTTGGTAGTGTCATGTCAGGCTTTACTTTCTACTTCAAGCTTCTTTGTCTATTTAATTATTTTCTCATTCTTAAAAAACCCCCTGTCATTTCTGTTTCAGCAGATGAAATTCCTCAGTTCAGCCTAAACCCAGGATAATTGCAGTTGCCCCAACTAAAGGGAGAGCTAGACTCCCTCAGTCCCACATGTAGAAGTATGTCTTGGCAGAGGACAGGTGTTTTAGGTCTCAAAGAGTCTGAGTTCCTCACCTGAGGATGGGAGGCCATGCATGAAAGGATACCGCTCTGCTGTGCAGGCAGAGAAAGGGAATGTACTGGACTGCCGGGAGCTATTCATCGTAAAGTTTAGCTGTCTCTGCCTGACTAATGATAACTAAGGGACAGAGTCTAATCTGAAATGTGCAGTGGTGTGTGTCTTGAAAAATACACTACAATGAAGGAGTGCATTTATCAATATATTCTTTACTGTTCACCCTACATTTGGTCCATGTCCAGCTTATTCTGTGAAAAGATCTAACTAATAAAGATCTGAATATAATTAGTCTGGAATTAGTGAAATAGTTACAAAGCAGGGGATCAGTTAATGGCCTGGTTTACTGATTTATCTTCCTGCAAAATCAATTTTGAGCTCTGCTTATTAACAAAATGTTCACTTGTAATCAGTAATAACTAGTGCCAGCAAGACAGTAGTTGAAAGACTATTTTGCAGGCAAAAATAAGCTGTAAACATAAGAAATATAGCACTTTGATGTAAATAAAATTTTCCCTTAATAATTGATTAGTGGATGATGAGAGAAATACACCTTTCTCGTTAAATATTATGACTGACATAGCAGGTAAGTTCACTTCTGTCAATATACCATATATCACTTAATTTTTCAGTTAACATCTTCAGAAAGAACTTTCTGAGTGCCAAAATAATTAATAATACTCTTTGAAGCATGTTAACAGTATTTAATAGCAAAGTATCAAAGTACCATTATGTGTGCTTCTACAACCATGTTTCAATTTAGCTTTTTGTTAAAATTCAGATGTATGACATTATTAGCACTGTAAAATATTTTGTCGAGAACACACTTTAGCAAACGTTTTTTCACCAGACATTCAGCTGTATTTCTTGGAAAATATTAACACACAGGCTTTATTCTCAAGCCTGGGAGAGTGTCATCCTGACCTCTGTTTACTGCTATTAAACATAGAAGGTTTACTTTGAAGCATTCATTTGAGGAAGTGAGTTATTATTCCTTTGCTTGACCTTAGCCTAGGGTGTATATATCATGAGGTTCCATAAGACCATCATGCACAAGAAAATTGGTCTAGCAAAAGATAAAGCTAAAAACAATCTTAAAATATTAAAAAAAAAAAAAAATCAGGGAGAGACATTAATGCTTATACGCTTATTATCTGTCTGCTAAATAAGCATCTATATATGTAAAAAAAAAATATTTAAAACTTGTCATTTTATATGTAGTAATCCCTAATACAAATACCTTGCAATGAATCCTGTTGTTGAAGTTACCTTTATGTGATCTATTGCTTATATTTATTACTGGGAAAACATTATTTTTAAAAGCGTATGAAAAAAATAGTTTTCAAGCTGTTTCCTTAATGAACTGGAAATAGTAACCCTGTCAAATGTAATACAAAAATAGTGTTATAAGCCTATGGCATCTATTTATTACTCGAGAACAAAAGCCTTCATCCATTTCCTTTAGAGAATGACATTTTTGTAATTCGCTGCCCATTTCATTTGTTCTAAAAGGACTTCGTAGGTTGACAAATATCCCACAGAAATGGCTTCTGATGCTTGATAGGATAATGTGCAGCCCCTTAGGACAAGGGCAAAGGCAGCAAACTTATCATCCTTTAGTTTAGCTTAGTATGGGTCAGTAACAGCGCCAGGGGTGACAGAAGATGTTAAAGTGTGGGAAGCAGGAACTAAGAGCTGTAGGAGGGTAGTTTTTATAGTTTATCCTTTCTTTCACCATGACGCTGCAGAGACAGCTTGAATCACATTGTTGATTTGGTTCACTGCACGCCACACTAACTGCTCCAGTAGGAGGGAAAAAAACACTTACGGGTCATTTTCTCCAATAGTGTGTGACATTTCAGCACTTATCCTATAGGAGGAGGAAACACATGTTTAATATTTTAGCTTGAAGTTCATATTTTAAAGATGCATTATCACACTTGGAGGTCTGGTGTGATAAATTTGAAAATTATTGTAGTATACTACCAATGTGACAATTTTGGAGGAGAAAGTGTTCTGCATGTTTAATTGTCCTCTACATTTTCTCTACATTTTGTTCCTTTTTTTTTTTTTTTTTCCCTCCAGCAAGGCAGGGTAAGAATGAGCATTTGGCTCCTGTGGAGTGCACATTTTAAAAACAACAAACTAGACTTTAAAACCGTGATGATGGCTTTCATTCATCAGGAGCTGAAATCCATTTTGGAAGTGTCATTTTAGAAATGTGTTTAACAAAGTTAGGTCTTCCTTAGTGGTGGATGATTACTCCTCAGTTGTAGATCCTGTAAACTTTGTGCTGATCTAGTGAGACATTTCATGCAATGATTTTCTGCTAAAGCCATTTGGAGTGACTGAACATAATAAGCAAAATCATGCCCTCCTTCTAAAACTTGCAGCTAGTCTCATACTAACTAGCTCAGTTACCCCTGCAAAACATTTTTCTACTGTAAGTTTCCCTAGTTTCTATTCCACACAGTGGAGTAATAAAAATCATACTTTTATTCCCTGATTAAGAAAGGAGTTTTCACAAACTGCGTCCAAATGCAATTATATTCATAAGAAAAATCTCATACTCCAGTAAATCGATTCTGATTGTATTGGATGAGGATGCATGGAATTATAAAGTGCTGTGAACCTAAGTGGCTTGAGTTCAAACCAGATTTTTGTACTTTAGTTTGCAGACATTTGAAGAAAGTCAGTCTCAGCCAGTTTACTCACCAGGTCAAATATACTTTGCCTAAATGAGAAAATTGGGAAAAAAAAATAAAAATAACTGTAACAAACCCTAACAAAAATTTTACACTTGGACACTTTTGGAACTTTCCTCTGGTGTAGTTTTTTCAATTTCCCTTAGAGATTTTTTCAGAAATAACTTGAACCCTTGAACCCTCAGCCTTCATGTCATTTGAACTTTGGCAGGATGTAAACTCCTGTCAAAATATCTGGAGTTCTCCCTGGAGGGGTGACACTCGAAGTGTTCTCAAAAAGTCTGTTCTGATTAACTGTGCTTTAAGTTTGTAAGTAGCAAAGTACCTCTGATAGTGAGATGTAGGTGTTTAAACCTCAAACCAAATTCTGAAGATTTAACTCTTTTTTTTTTTTAATTGTTTTTTTGCTGAAGGGAAGATGTTTTGATAACTCAGGCACTAAGGTGGGGGGAACCTGTATTTTAATTGTTTTCACAGAACTTCCAATGTTGTGACTGTTGTGGAACAAAATTGAGATAACACTTTAACCCATACAGACAAGCTTTAGACTACAAATTTGTGAATACATTGTAACAAAACATTTTTATATTTTTACTGCAAGAAAAAAATGTCTTTGAATGGTCTGCCAATAACCATTCTGCAAGTGCTACCCTCAAGTACAACTTGCGAATGCTCCTTGTCTGCACCAGACACACCCACTACATATTAATTACAGAAGCTGTCTTTGCTGCAATAGCCATTCTGGTTGGATCAGACCTGTTTTACAAAGAAAGTGGAATAATTTGTTGGTGTAATGTATGATCTGAATTAATGTATTTTTAAGAATCAAATTATCCTGATGCGAGAGCCCCTAAAGGGACTGATATAGTGGAGAAGGACTCAAAGTTTTGACATGGTTTAATGAGCTGTATGCTAACTCCACCTGAGTAATTAACAGGCTTGACAGTCCTTTTGAACAGTGATAGTCTCTGTAAGGATGTTTAATGCTCTACGTATCAGCAGTGCAGAAGCCAAGACAGAAGCAGATCTGACTAGGGATTTTTTTGTCAAAGGCGTTTTGACTACATATTTTTTTTACTTTATGAATGATTAAGGTCAATACTTTCAGAAGCAGTAGCTAATTTTTCAGTAGGTCTATTTTTGAGTCCTCATTTGCACACTACTTTCTCACAAGTTGCAGAGATACCAGCTTCCCACTCTTAAAAATGAAAATATGGATGCAAAGTGGCCCCATCCAACACAGCCATGTGCAAACACTGTTCTGTGAGTAAAAGATAAATGATTCTGTGGCAAGCTATTTCAATTCATGCTTTGTTGTAATTGTTAATATGTGCTAACATGCATATCATCTTATAAATCATTCTTTTAGAATAAAAAGAAATTGTTTTGTACCCAGAAACAATGAGATGATAATATGATTAAATGCAGAGGCCTCAGCACTATTAAATTTTTTCCTTAACCAAAGCAATACCCTGAAATGGTAGAGCACAAATAATTCAGGGAGATTTCTAATGAATTCCAAACTTTGACAGACTATTAACAAATGACCGGTGTCAAAGCACAGGTCCCCCAAAATTTCCCATCTTCTAGGTAATGTAGTCTTGACCAGTTCTTTTCCTTGCCAGTGAAAAGGGAAGTGAAGAAAAGTGAAGCCTGTCAGTTGCATAAGATATAGAGATGAACATTGAGAATTGCCTTTTATTTTTTTCTATAATTTTTTCTCTTATTTTTCTCTTTTTTCTTAAATTTTCATAATCTGAAATTCTTGATTAGTTGTATTCATATATCATATAAATCTGTACAAATTTATGGCTGCAAGTTTTCTGCTTAACAGATTTTACTCCTTACTATGCCTGTCGCTGGTTTAAGCAATCTGTGTGTAATTGATTTCTTCAGTAAAACAGATAACATTTGCTTAAAGCTCCTCTGATGGCTTTACAGCCTCTACATTAGCAACAGCACTTCCATTTCCACTGCCATTCTAGTAAAATATAATTATTATATATCCATCACAGACAAAAAAGGCGAAAAGTGAGCAGGCTGAGTCACTGCTGCATTTTCCCTGAGTTCAGCAATGCCCAAGCATCAGATTGTTCAGCTCTTACTGTGGTCACAACTAAGTGACTGCTAATGCCGTCCCTCTCCCTGGCCCCATGCCATGTAGTTTTCTATTCACTTTTTAATATTAGAAACAATGATATTTGCAACTCAGATATAGATAGGGCTTTAATTGCCTTGCAGGTAAATTGACTTATTTTTAACTTCAGTAGAAACTTTTCTCTAACCATAAATAAGGAAAACTGGATTTATTCTGTACAATATAAAATAATGACTTTTACATGTTCTACTTCTGATAATTAAAGCAAAACAAAATACAAAACCATCCCTCAGGACAAAATGTTTTTGCCTAGAAAGGACATAAGAAAGGGAAAATAAGACAGATGCATGGAGGAACTTAATTGTTGCATACAGAGAAGACTCAAGGGATTGCAATGTGGCCTCTCTCCTCTTTTCTCCAGTGTTCTGTGGATTGCAATTAGGCATCAGAGTTCTGGACAGTGGATGTTTCCTACTGAGAAAGGAAAGGCTGCACACCAGAATTTTTAAGTGGTTTTATTATTATTATATCCAAAGCAATCACTGTAGTTTTCTAAAATAATTAACTTGCTCAATTTAACATATATGAAGAAATAAAATTTCCAGCTCCAGGGATAAGCAGACATGTGTGAAGGGTTTCAATGACTAGACAGGTCAGGTTGTAACAGACTGTGCTCTAACTGTATTCTCTTTGCTTGCAATCTACCAGGTTTCAAAGAGGGGAAAAAGTGGATTTATTCCTTCTCTCCTTTGGAAATCGGAAGTGGGAAGAAGAGGGAAAGCCTTCCTGTCTGATCCTCTTTGTGACCCTAAACAATGAACATACTAGTAATGAGTGAAGGTCATTCTCATCAGCCACAGAATAAAAAGCTCTTGAAAAGTAATACTATTCCATCTGAACTGAATCAAGGAGAGGACATAAATGCGTGCTTAACTTGGGTATGCTCCTTGTGGGTATAAATTATTTTTTGGCTTGGTGCCAGTATCTTCAATACCTTACAAAATCTGTCTGCAGGTGAATACTCAGGGGTAATCACCTGAAACTGCATTCTGCTGTATAACCCATTACCAGCATCTTGGCACATTCCTGCTGCTGGGTGCCCCCAGCACCCCCTAGATTGTCCCCTCATCACTCTGGGTGTGTGCACATAGGGCAGTGCTGAAGGCAGGCAGGGGGTAGCTCTTCATTCTCTGTGCACACTGTGCCAAAAATAAATATTTGCAGCTCAGGGAATATCTTGCAGAAACACCTTCACTTCTCTCTGTTTTTTTGTTTGTTTGGTTGGTTGTTGTTTTTTTTTTAATTTGAGCTTTTTCATCTTCTGTCGGTTTTAAAAGAGAGAAAACTGTGTGCTGAAACCCCACAAAGTGATTAATTCTCAAATCCGGGATGTTAGGGGAGAATGAGGGTTCTAAGTAAGCTAAATAAATCAGATATGCAGAATGTTAAAACAAAAAAATGGTGTGTTTCATATGGGTATGGCAAAACCAGAACGGAAAATTTACATCTCAGCTGAGATCTGACTCTCATACGTGTCTTGTAGATGCACTTTAAGGAAGAGCTACATTCCATTTTCACAGGTAAAATATGTCTGACAGAAATACTGGGAAAAGTCTCTGGTTTGGGAAGTGAAAGATAGAGCTAGTCCTGTACATAATATTTTAGTTTTTACTTCTTCCTTAATTGCTAATCTGTTCATTTGCAAAACTATAAATTGGTTAAAACATTAACACTTACATTTTAGATAATAAATATTTCTTGTCTTTCACTGAAAGATGGCTGATGTGGTTTGGTGTGATGCAATTTTATATCCCAAATAGCTTCTTATATTATAGGCTGGTTTGAAATGACAGTACTGAGGGTAGGTTTTTTTCCCCTTCAGCTTGCAGAAGGTGCTAAAACAGTGATCCTCAGCTGTGAGGATCTCAAAACCTCTTGCTCACAATTAAGATTCATGGCAGTTTAGTGAGAGCAAAAAAGATCTCTGAGTGAGAGGCAGCTGATATTTTTCTCCCACCATAAATCTTGATTTCAAAACTCTCATTTCAGAAGTGGGAAAACTGAAGCCCAAAGAGCTTAAGGGGAAAACTTAAAAGCACTTATTTGGCCTAGATTCAAGAGTGTTAAACTAGCTTAGATACTTGGGCACCTAAATACCACCAACTCTCAAAGACTTTCATATTATGAGCTCTGAAAAATTAGAATATGCAGATTTGATCATATTGCCCCTTTGGCAAGGAGGATTCAGGCTTCAAGTATGTGAGGGGGAGAAGATGGCCAAGATCTGATCTGAATGCATCCATGTAACTACAGATGCATTTTAAAACTGATTTAATTATATCAGTTAAAAAACTTGGCACATTCTCTCTTAACTCATCTTGCTTCTATTGATTTAGCTAGAAGCTGTGGTTTAGTGTGGAGCCTGCTGTTTGGTCTGGAACTTGCCTGACTTCTGCCTGATTTTTAATAGATTGCAGAAATTATGTCTGCTGGACCACTGTAGACATTGCCCAAGGATCCAGGCAAGACTTCCCTCTGCTTCCTTCTCAGTCTGCCTGAAATGCAAATAGTGCTGGGCTTGCCCTTACTTTATGGTTACATCAGAGGTCCTGAGACAGCAGCATGCTATGCAATAATTTGCTTTCTGTCAAATACAGGAAAGAGAATAGAGAGCTTTTACTACAGATCCCACATATCAGACTTCACTATTGCTGCTCCCAAAGGATGATCAAAATGTTTTCCTATAAAAATAAAGGGTGCATCTACGGCTTGGAGATCACCAGGCAACACTGCAGAGAAATGCAGTTACTTTGGTTGGCATCTAGGCCTTGTTTTGGTTTGGCCTTGCCACATGTCTTCATCTGACATGCAGTTGTCTACCACTCATTTGTATGCCTTAGCATTATCCAGGAACAGGGTCCCCAAATTGACAAAACACTGCAGCTGAGGGCCCTACGGGATGAAAGTGTAAGCCCTGTCTAATCTCTGTCACAGGTTTCTCATCCTTGCTCTGCATGTTTTAAAGGATGTGAGTAGAAAGTGTGAACACAAGTGATAGTTCCTAAGGATGCGTTGTAGTCTATGTTGCCCATCATAAACTAAGAACCCTATTTATAGTGAGGATAAAACTGCAGTATCATATCTAAAAGTAACTTGGCACTATGATTGCAGACACACTTTTTACACCGCTTAAACTAGTTTTATTCGCTCTATTAAAAGACTCCCTAGCCTGGAACCATCAATGTATACTTTAATCCACAGAGGCAGTTTTGTAATGGATAGCTGCTATCACATTTTCTTACTCTTATCCATAAATGGCTTGCACGAGTCATAGCTGAGGAAAGACATTCTGTGTATGTTAACTTGCACCTGATTCTCACTGCTAAATAAACACCTTTACTAAAATTTGTGGAGCAAAGCTGTCTCACTGCCTCTGGCTCCCTGCACCAGCAAGGGCTGTCACTTTCCTTCTCAAAGATGGGGAAAGAGACCAAAATAGATATGACAGCTTTTTTAAAGGGGACTTCAAATATGTTAAAGGTCATAGTCTACATTTTGATGGATCTTTCTTGATTTTAAACTCTTGTTAAAATTCTGAGACTTCGATGTTTAATTGTTGAATTCTTTCCTGAGCCTAAAATTGCTCCAGAAACAGGTATTTAACCTCTTCTTCCAAACTGAAACATTCAAGAACTTTCCTTGCTCAGACCCAGTTTTACTGGTCTGTCCAAGAACCAAAAATGTAGATATTGACGTTCAACTCTGCTTCTTCTGTAGGGAGCAAGCACTTGTTGATGTAGAATCAGTGCAGTAAATAAAAGTTCTTAAAGTCTGAACACTGTGTGGCTCATTTCCTTCTTGGAAATACACATGAGAGTTTCCACGAGATACCTCAACTAGTAATGAATCTCTTTGCCATTCTCCACTACTTTCAGGTGTCTCTTATCTCTTTCACCTCTTTTCTCCTTTCCAGGATTTAAATAGAAAGTGGAGACTATTTGTTGTTATCATAGTTAACTGATAGAAGAAATTATGTAGCAGAATCATTAGGAAAAAAATTATTTCTTTGGGTTTTGGGCTTTTCTCAGGAGAGAAAAATCTGATGCCTTTATTCTATTTAATTTTTAAATTTAACAAGAAAATTTTTATATGTTTGGTATTTTCCTCAACAAGTTCTGAGAAATGCCTGTGGTACTAGAAACATTTATTAGTGTTTGCTTGTCCTCCCTTGTATCACAAGCCTTATTATCATCATTCACTCTCCTTCACATCCTCTTACTTATTATATGATGTTCTTACAAAGCAAGGACTGACATGCAATGTGAGGTTTTTTGGGGTCTCACCAAATTTTTGTCTTAGTAGGAAAAGAATATTAATATTAAATAACAATAACAGAGGATTGAATTTTGGCAGTTCATCCACTTTTGAATTATCCCCATGGGGAGAGAAAAGAACCACAAACACATTTTTTTTTCCTATGTTGTTCAGAGAAGTTGAGGAAATGAGAATTGCTTTTTAGTCTTCTCATAAATCCAAAATGGCTGTAAGAATTTTGCTCAAACTTTTTAAAAAATCACTTTGGAAACAAGTCAAAGTATGCTTTTTAATAGTAACCATGTAATTTACTGTAAAGAGGTTGACAACTGAATTGAGAAGTGGAATTAAATTTAAAAATGTGTTTGAGTGTGCTATCCTTCTCTGCAATGGCAAGAAATTTTTCCATAGTGTATGTCCAATCTTTCACTTAAAAAGGCAACTAGTGTCGAACCTGCTATTTTCTTGATGAATGAAAACAGTTTTCTGCTGTTGAACTGATAATAGGCTTTTATTATACTAACATGAAGACATCTTCACCAAATCTATCAAGAATCCAGTATGTAAGTAGAGTATACAAGCTATCTACTGGCACTTTTCCCAGGAAAGTGATTTATCTTTTCATCAACAAATAGCTACTGCTGCTGCTTAATCGGGCAATATTTGTGAAATGTCATTTTAATGGGGGCACATTCGGTCAGTGTCAAGTGACTTAAGTCATGTTATAAGTATGCAATTCCATGTTGAGATTCCCACTGATCATTAAAAAAGTGAGATATTTCAACTCTGGTATGTCAAAATGGAAATTAACATTTAATTATACCTTGGATTCAGCCATGCAGTGGTACCCCATTTGGCCTGCCTATACAGTTTCTATCTTCTGTAAAAACTGGGGGAAAAGTGTCTTAAGTTCCATAACTGTAAACCAAAGATTAAATCATCAAGGCTGATTAAAACTCATTTCTGAATCTACATTAAAAGTGATTAGAACCTTTCCCAGTCAGGTACTGTGTCTGAGATGGGAGGTGATAGAAGATGACTAAGCACTGTTCTGCACCTGTGTCCTCTTTAGGATTATCTGTGGTCCCAGCTGCTCTGCCTCACAAGCCTGGGCTGCAGCACCAGTGCCCATTACACTGCCCAGGGTAGGTACCAGGGTCAGGGAGCAGTAACAGCATGAACTGATCACGTGGATGTGACTTCCAAGTAGAGGTTTTTACAGTTGCTTTTTGTACAGAATGAAGGAAATGTAAGTTGCCTCACACTAATTTACTTGGGACAAGTGAAACAAGAAATAAATCTCAGGGTATGTGATGGCTGGTAAGACAGTACTCTCCCTCACAGAGGCAGAATTGCAAACTCCTCAAAGCCATATTCAACAGTATCACTGTAAGTTTTCCTGCAACAGACTTCTCTGCAACATATCCCATGGCATATTACAGTTCTAGTTCATGCTGAAGGGTCAGAATTAAGGTTGCTATAAGAATCTTCCATGAATTTCTCTAAGACTTTGATTTCACAAAGAATCAAGATCTTTATCACAGCCACCTCCTCAAAGGCCAAGCTCATAAACTTAGTCACACCATTGAAAAAATTCAGGAAGCTGTTTATGCAGGGAGTTAGAATTAGACATACAAAATTGTGACAGTTAGAGGTTGGTTTTTAAAGGAAAAGTAGATGTATGTTATTATTTGATAAAGAATATACATGATTAAAATATACTACTATGCTCTTTTTTAAACTTTCTCTTAAGACAGCAGTGTTGTGCAAAGATGCCATCAAAACCAATAAATGTTATTAAATAATTCTACAAAATTTATGACATATATTATCTCGGTAGAGTATTTCATGCTTTGTGTTTTCTCTGCTTCTTATACTCTAAGGTGTACTTGTTAAGATAAATGAAACCTAATTTTCTAAGTGTTTAGGATAATGCCACTACTGTATTTTCCGTTGTGACAATAAAACTAGTAACACAAACAAAAATATTGTTGAACATCAGATCATGAGGCAGAAGCCTAAAACTGTGAGCTCACACAGTAACATGATAAAAATGTAATGCCACAGAAACTGTGAACATATTGAAATAAGACCAAATTGCAACCTCATCATATTCTTTTAGGGCTTCCTGAGAAGACCCTGTGAAAGTAAAAAGGCCTTCCATGATACTAAAATTGATATGCCTTTTAAAGCCCTTTGTTAGTGTCAGCATGTGTGAGAAAACATCTTGACCATATATGACAATCAAGTCCATAGTATTCAAATTAAATGCTTTGCGTAGGAAGATGTGTATTTTACATAGGCATGTTGAATAAGCTGAAGTATAAACAAATATGGTTATAATTTTTAATGTAACTTTCCTGGATGAGAGGAGTTGGTTTCATAGCCTAGAGCTATGAAACAGGGTCCTATCACACTGTTTTTAAGACTGCAGCTTGTGTATTACTGCATTTTTTTTTTTCATTTCTGTTGATTTTAATGCTTTTTTTAAAATTCTGAGGAGAATAGAAGAGTTTGTTTTTTCTGATGTTTAATCAGTAACCAATCAGTTTCATTTTGATCCCTAGGAAAATCGTAGATCAAATTCTCTTTGAAAATGTTGCTAAGCCCATGAAGAAGAAGGTGCTGGCTGAGAGCAGTCTACATGGATTTACCACAGGTAAAATGGCTCTGGTTTTCCTGATTGTCTTCTGAAATTAAATTACTAGGCCTGAGGATGATGGAAAAGTGGTGGGTGCTATCTGTTTTTACTTTACAAAAGCTTTCACCACAGTATTTCACAGTATCCTTATATCCAAACTGGGACATTCTGGTCTAGAACAATGAACTGTGTATGTGGCGTATGAAAAGCAGTATGTACTGATGGGCTGCCAGTGCATACATGGAATTCCTCAGAGATCTTCCCAGGACTAGTCCTGTTTTAAAGTCTTTATGAATGACCTGGAGACAGAATGCCACAGACTGTGCAATCTCATCAGGCCTGTAGACAGAAGAATACTGGAATAAAATCTGGTCTGCACAGGAGAAAGGTTCCTTCGAGCAGGCTCATGAATTAATTAAGGACACATCTGGGACAGCAGCATTGCTTGCAGTGCTGCGTGCTGGGCGCTGGCTGGAAGGGAGGTTTTAAGTGAGGGAGATTTTGGTGTGGATATATGGAATTTCTCTTGTCATGATGGTGATTGGGCAGTAGAGCAGGCTGCCTCGAGAAGTTGTGGAATCTCTGTCTTTAAAGCTTTTCAAGACCCAATGAAAAAAATGCATTAACTGTCCTTTTGGCTATGATTTGAGCAGTGGGGCTGTGAGCCATTGAATGTTGTTAGTAACTATTGGTAGTAATCATTCTTCTCTTTTCCCTCTTTCTCTCTTCCTTCCTTTCTTCTTTACTCTTTTACTCTCTTTGCTTCCTTTACTCTTTTCTTTCTCTTATGGGTAACTTAAAACCAATGATTTGTGTTTTACTAAAGATGGTTGTGGTGGGTGATTTTGTGTAATGGGTCCTTGTCCTGGGTATTTTAGTGAAATGTTTTTCTTCAGTTATATGTTATAAGCAAAACTCTTACCAAAATGTCTTATTTTTCTCACTAAATTAAAAGAAAATATCTTAGAGAAAGCATAGAACTAGATATGAAAAAAAAAAAGAAAAATCTGGAAAGTAGAATAAGATTCTCACCCCATGCTTAAGACTTGCCCATACTATTGACACCTGTGTCATATCTGTCTGCCCAGAACTAACCTGATGAAAAGTTTGAGGTGTGAGCTTGTACTCCTGACTTCTAGGTCAGGCTGACAGGAACCATTGGGGTTTCCTTTTCAGTTTTTCCTTACCATGCATAAGCAATTAACTCACCAGGATTATCTGTGAATTAACATCTATCAAATTCCCTACTATCACACTGAACTAGGATATCGATCTCTTCTCTCCTGTCTTTTCGTGAAAAATTATTATTTGCAGTCTCGACTTGTTAAAGTAAAAGGAAAAAAAACATCTACTTCTCCCCACTGATTGTGTAGGGGAATTTAGGCACTTACTTACTAATGAGGATTGGTACACTGGGCGCTTTAAAATTAGATTCAAGTTAAGTGCCTAACCTGAGTGAACTTGATCCCACCGTCAGTCATTAAGGGATTATAATGAGATTCATTTTACAGAAAAGCTCATTTAGAATGTGTGTTAGCAAATTCTGTTTGAAATTTTCAAAAGCAGCAAAAGTGATTTGGATGGCTGCTTTCATTCATTTAAATGAACTTGTAGGCAGCTGTCAAAAAATATTCTTCAGGACAGAGGTCATCATTCTTCTGTATCTACAGTGCCGTGGCAGTGCAGTCCTAATCTGCGACTGTGCCTTCTGTATTTCTCTGCTATATGTGTAGTACTACGACTCATAGTAAAAATAAGATCATAAATCTCTTCATTAGTGAAGGAAATATTTCCTCTGATCAACTATCCAGGCAGAAATGGAGAAAACATGTTTTAAAAACAGAGAGAAGAAGCAACAATTTTTAGGTCATTAATTAACTTTTATATTTAGATAATTTAACATTATTTTTTCTTTAGTTTGTAATTTGAGAAGCTGAAGAGGTTAATTTTGTGTCTGAGGTGGTAAATTTGGCTTCCATACACTTGTAACATACTTCTATGTGGAACATAACTTGCAAAACTAACTTAAAGTAAAAAGACATTAAAGTACATGGCACTCGAAAGTCAGGAAATTGCAAACAGTTGTCAATCCAAGCATTCCTCTCCATCTCTGACAGTATTATTTGTCATGAAATAATTAGTTTAAACAATAGCATTTTTTAAAATTTCCTTTATTTGTGCATAAGTCGGTCAATGGCCATTGAAATAAGCTACTTATTTTTTCTGTGGTTCTTTAATATTTTTTTCCTCTGTATACTTTGTTCACTAGTCTTCTGTACAAGGCAATAGAAGTCAGCTGAAGTCTTTCCACCGCTTTCCAGGACATCAGACCACTTCTCAAGTGAGGTAGGTGGTAATCCAGGAGATGGAAAAAAAAGACACACACCAGCTGTAGGTCAAGGGAAGAGAGAGGTGAATTACCCTGTCATTTCTTGGGATTTTCTGCATAAGTGATTCTCAGCGTAACATATGTACTCTGGAGTTAGTGCATCGTTATCATGAATCCATTTGGCATTCAATGTAATGGCTGTGATCATCAATCCGGTTAGTACTCATATAGGTGTCAATGGTGTTTCATTACAATTTATTATTAGTTAATGAACACCTATATTAGACTCAAACTACACTCATTTTAAAAACTTCTTAAAAGTGAAATTTAGTGGCAGCCAAGTTCTGGGCCTCATATCAATCCTCAGCTTCCTATGAAGCTTTTCTCAGAAAGTGAAATCTTATTACTTGCAAGATCCCTGCTAGGGAATAGAGACAGAGAACTTACTGCTCTACTTCTGGGTTGGGAATGATGTAAAATGCACTCAAAGAGTGCTCTCCAGCTCCTGGGCTCCTTCTGCCTCCATCCTTTGCCTATCTATTCAGTCAGAGGCTACCAGCCCACGGTCCTGTGCAGTGTTTTGGCATGTAATGAGAATCAGGTGAGGGAGCTGTTTCCCAGGAGCAGGGATCAGAAGGCACTTGGTTTTGTGCCAGTGATTCTCCCAGGTATGATTGAGAATCCAGCTGCTGTACTCACCCAGCATCCTGTCCAGCTCTTGCTGAGATGCCCTTGCTGTCATAGGATTCAGGGTATCACTGACAGAGTCAGGAGATACTGCCTCTAAAGGAGAAAGCCATTCCATTTTCCCTAATCAGAGGTACCTGAGTCATAATAGACTTTTTTCTCACAGAATGCAAAGGTCTCACCAGTCACCTGGTCAGCACTATCTTGACATTGCATGGTTCCCTGGCTGCTGTCCCTCTGAAAGAGACTAAAACCCAATAACAAAGAAAGGACACATCTTTTGATTTTTTTGGTTTTGTTTTTTTTTTTTTTACATAAACCCTCAATTAGATACTTTAACTTTTGTAGTGGTTCTTGGTTTGGTTTTGGTGGTGATTTTTTGTTTAGTTCTGTTTTGCTTGGTTGTTGTTTTTTGGTGTTTTGTGTGTTTTTTTTGGTGTTGTTTGTGTTGTTTTTTTTTTGTTTGAGGGGATTTTTTGTGTTTGTTTTTGGGGGGCTTTGTACCAATTTTTTATCATTAGTTTTTGTCCTGGACAGCTACCTTTGGGAACACTGGACTCTTGAAAAGTCTATTTCAGGCAATAGTTTTGAATGGAAGCTTAGGCAAACAAATTGTCACAGGGATGGCTAGTATAATTTAGGGTTTTTTTCAAAATAAATGAGGAAATAATAAGAGATGTTTGCATATCACTGCTGACAAATTGTTGTGCATATCTTTGCTCATATGGTACATGGATCACTTTGCACGAAATTATTAGTGCTCAGAAATCATGACAGTGAAAGCATCTGTGGTTTTGATAGGAAAGCAGAGGTATAAGGAGAAGGCTGTTTCATGGTGCTTGCTCAGGCTGACTCTCCCTGAGCCAAGGGTCCCTCTGTGCATGCCTGCCAGCTGCAGCTTCCCTCTGCCTCCACCAAATCAGGCACTAGGCCCTTCTAGCTAGCACACTGGGACTGCAGGAGCTTTCTTAGCTCTAAACTTTCCTACTTAGTAATTTGGTATCCCTTTCTGTATTTCTGTTAGTTATCTGTGGCACTCTTCATTTACTTCCAGCTGTTGTTAACTATTAACTGTGGTTTAGCATCATAACTAAATCCTTGCATACAGGTGTTCCTTTGCCCTTGAAGTACTACTGCTTTATATGTCTCACTAAAACAATAAAACATCATAAAAATGTATTTTCCCTGAAAACCTTTTCTATGTCCCTTTGTTACCATCACAACTTCCTTTCAGTTCATTTTCTTTAGACTTTTACATAACTTTCAATTCACTCCCTGTTCCACCCTTTTCACTGTTTCCTCTTTAATTCTCAATTCTAAGGTTGACATTTTATTAGTTAACATTGTGTCCAACTGCTTTTACAACAGTTGTTGAAGCATTCCATTTTGTGGTTCAGCATATATATTTTTTTTTTTTTTTCTCAAAGACCGTCAGAGTATAGCTTCTCAATCCTTCTTGGGTTATCACTCCAGCCATGCCAATGATCCCTTTATCTACCGTTCGGTAAAATGCAGACTGCTCTGCACTGCCTCTGCGATCCTTCACAATCCTTACCTGAGTCAGTAACTGTATCTCCCATCTTCTTTGCTTTGCAACTGTCATTCCCCTTTCCTTGTGTTTCCACCATTGCTGTGCTTTGCACCTTCTTCCACTATGAAGCAATGTCTCAGAGCAGATCCACAAGGCTATGACTCTAACTTCAGATTCTGATATCTTTTGTAATACTTACCAAAATGCTTCAGGATCAGTGGTGAGAGACAAGGAATTTGAATTCTGCAGTGAATTACTATGAAAGGGTACAGCATTGTTCTGTTTTTATTTTGGCACATGCAAATGTGCCCTCACAAGGAGATCTCTTTGTTGAGAAGATTGTGTCTCCACCACACCTCTGGACAGTACCAACCACATGTGTGGTGCCAATGGAATACAATAACAACAATAATAATAACCCCTATCCAGAAAACCTCATTAAGGACCTCAGGTATCCCTTGGGTTACATATTGATCCGTGTAAAGGATTGCTGTGTCATGCACTTACATGAAAGGCCAGATTTAAATTCTCCAAAAAAGCCACAGAAGAGATCACATTTCAGCTTCACAAAGGAGCTTGATTAAATGTGAATTTAGTTCCAGGTCTGAAGTGTACATATTAAAACTCCCGAGGATCTTTTAATCAAAACTTGGAGCCTTCTGTGTGGTTAAATCTGTGATTTTTGCCAGGTGATATTGACATGGATAGTTTGCTGATGCACTGAGATTTAATGCCATGTGACCATAATCCCTGCATGCAAATGATTAATTACAAAGTGTATTTGATTTTTTTTAAAAAGATTTATCACATTTCCTCCACTTCTGCCTCTGTTTAGATTGCAGTCTAAAAGCCACATGACTTTAATTTTTTACTTTTATTTGAATTATGTCAGAAGATGTAATAATTCACAAGCTATTTAGCTTTTGGATTAAAACAGGTAATTGTTGTTTATAAAATATTATGGCTCAAGTCCATAGAAACTTTAAGCATTTCTGTATTTGCTTCAAGGCATAAGGAGACAGTGACACAGCTCATTTCCTCTGCTGAGCCCTCTTTGCTGCCTTGTACAACACTTATTTCAAAGCACACCACAGCTTAGAACTGTCGTGATCCCCATTAATATAAAATCATTGACCTCTGCTCCTGCTGGTGCGACTAAATTACATTCTGCTGCTCAGCAGCAGCCGCATATGGGGCCAGCTCTTTTAGTCATGGCCAGGTGCCTTGATGTCAGCGCTGCCCCTCCTACGCTCAGGGTTTTCCTTTAATGAGGATTATGCACCTTCAAAGATTGAGGAAACCCACTCTCAGGATGGCAGCATTTCTAATGGCATCTGGTTTTACCACACAGGAACTCTGTGTTGTAGGAAGCTGCGGAGAGGTGCTCTCTTTTCCCTCACTCAGTGAGGAATTGTGAGAGTTCATGATTTGGCAGCTGTGTTCTCCCTTGACCAGCAAATCTGGGACACTGATCAGAAATATCACATTTTTATGAAGCCTTGTAGTGCTATGCTAAAACAGTATCCCGTACCGTGTCAAAACCTGGGTGGGATTCCTCCCCCGTCTCCTTGCCTTCTAGTTCATGCTGCTCAAAAATAAAGTCCATAGTCCATGTAGCAGTTTTACAGTCTTCACAGTACTGTGTTCTTTCAAAAAAAAAAAAAAAAGATTTTATAGGATTGATTAGGATTGATACAGCTTCTGAGTGTGGTCAGCTTTTCTCACTGTGTGGTCTTTTTTGCTCTTTTTCCCTGACCCTTTTCACCCACCCCCTCCCCCTCGAGACATGTGCTTTGTGAGCCATGGTGCATTTTTGTCTGTAAGCAATGTACTCTACAAATGGGTCTGAGCAGTGAGTTTCTATACCAATCTTCCTAAACACGGTGTTTTCCAACAAGGAGGTTATTTTATGTCCTGGTCTTGCAAGGAGTTACATATTGTTAGATTTTGGTACCTATCAGAGAGACTGGATACTGATGATGATGTCTGGAACAACACTTAAACTGCCACAGATTTGTGAGTGCACTCATTATGTGTCCAGTTTGACCAAGCATTATTCATCACCTTAAGCTCGTGATGATGTCAAACTGAGTTAGCGATGATCATCTACTTCTTGATGGTAGTCAAATTCTTACAGATTTTGTCATGTAAGAATAAGTAACAGAAGAATTTGACACAAAAAGTTTTTATACAAGAAAATAAGAAGATGTTCTATGGAATGTCTACAGATACATTTTTTTTATAGAATATCTCTCTATCAAGGACTGGATCATTGCTCTCTTTGATAATTATCATTATTTTTTCATAGTTTAGACTACTGCATGATTTTATTTATTTTTATTTGTAACTAACTTAAATCTGACACTATTTTGTTATTTTTTTATAATTTGTTATTTTTGAAAGTCTTATGGAATTTAACATTCTTCTTTACAATGCACATTACATAAAATAACTTGACAATAATAATCATATGATGCATGTTCTTTGTTATATTCTCCATTGTGCTCCCAGCAAAAGTTAATGTTGACCAAATATGACCTGGAAAGGAAAGCTGAAGGTTTCAAAATTTCTTTTTAGTGTGTACCCATAGCCAAACTGCCAATAAATCTTTGTAATGGAAAGGAACAATTCCTCTTTTTTTCTTTTGTGTGCACGTGTGAGAGGGGGAGGAGGAGGTTTTTAATTGTGTTTTGTTCTTTATGAAAGGTAACATCTGGATTAACAACTCGCTTCTGAAAGCTGATACCCAAACAGAGTGCTTTCTTTACTGAGAGATGTCCTAACCCCAGTCACACGACTGCTAATTTGGCTTTTCTCTTAATCTCTGCAGAACTTGCTGAACAGAAGCGAAACTATGTGCATACTAATGGCTCACTTTCTACATACTCCCCTCTCTCCCTCGGAGTGTCTGGTGTGCAAAGCCGAGCTGGAACAAAGATACACTAATTATTCTCCATTAATTTGTCTGCTTGGATGGTCCTAAATACCAGAGTGATTAATTAGCGCGAGGCAGCCAGGGCAGGATGTCACACCCTTCTCTGCGTTTAAGTGTCGGCAGGGTTGTGCTCAAGTGTTGACAACAGCATATCTTTAATTTTCTCCAAGAAGAAAAGTTTAGTCAGTACAATTAATTTGAGCTTGGCTAGGTTGCAGGAATAAATGTAATGTGGAATAATATTGCTGCTGCTTAGGCAATTTTTTGCATCCTTAGGGTACTGTAGAACTTTTTGGCATCTAAGTTATTGAATATTGTTTTTCTATAATTGTTTCAAATTGGTTTAATTACTTTTGTGCGTTTTTTCAGTTAAAAAATGGATCATGAACCAGATAGAAATTACTGTCTTCGATGACTGGAGATGAGGCATATGTAAATGGTTTGATATGATGGATAAATTAAAGAGAGACAACTGTCAAGTCAGTTTCTGAATCATCTTAGTTCAGTGTTTTTTCATGGTGACTTGTCCAAAAATGTATGTCAACATCATTTAAAAAATTACAGACTACCTAGCTTGCAGCACTCCAAGTAAATTAAGCAAAATAGCTTGAAAATGAAATAAATCTGGTTCAGTAACTTTTCACCTGAGATCAGCACTTGCATTGCCCTTCTGTTTTCATATAGAGCTGTTAAAAGAATAGTTAATAATACAGTTTTCTAAAATTAGCTCCATAATAATGATGAGATTTATATATACACGTTTGTGGACTGTATGAGGATTTTTTCTGTTTAGCAAGCATAGTACATAAAAATAAATTATCAGTTGTAGTGGCTCCGGTAATTGTAAAACTTACTGCATTTGTAACCCCTTATGCTTTGTTTTGATTTTTTTAACCACTTCTTAAAGCATAAGTTTTTCCTTGGGGGAGGGGCCATAAATGCAAAAGAGGCCTTAGATATTAGAAATGTCTAATGTGACCTTTTAGCAGCTACTGTCAGATAAACCCCTAAAGGGGCCATACCAGAAGCTACAGAGAGAGCTTCATCTCTCCTTGTTAGTCACTATTGTTTTCCTTGTCAATTAATTCCCCATAATAAATGTTTGACCATGTTGTGGCTGATACACACCACTTCAATGTAGGTTACTTTACACTGAAGCTTACTCTTTCTCTTGGCCATTCATTTCTGTGTTTCAGCCATCAATGTATATTTTACTTTATAAGTCAAATCTTCATTCAGCTATGTGAGTGGACTGCAGTTCTCATGTTACAATGAGAGTTTGGGGAAGGGTTAAACTAGATGAGGAACATTTGTTTAAATTGACAGAGCTTATGCATACCAAGCTGTGCAGAAAAATATAAATGCTAGGATGTATAGTGAAACATCCAGCTGTGATTAAGTCAGGCACTGTAACCATTGTGGCACCTACATGCAAGAAAACAACAGACAATTCTGACAAAAACTACCAGTTGCTTGCTCCCTTTAAGGTAAATAAAAATAAGTAGACAAAATAGACTTTGAATATAATCAGAAGGTCTTGGCTGTGAAGTATAGATAATTGAACCTTATATAAAAAGAAAAACAAAAGGGAAAGAACAGATCATTAAGAAATACCATCCTTTTGCTTCTGTGTGTCTTGAAGTTTTCTGTTTTCTCAGTTGCTTAAGTAGGAATTTTTGCATCAGAATTTTGAGTGCTCAGTTTCCTCTCTCAACAGTGAATGATGCTGAGAAACTTTTATGCCCAATTCATTATCTTCTTTTAGTTCCCCTGTCTTAAAAATAATTCCCTACATTTTATGTTCTAGGTCCTTACTGACATTTAGTCACTTGTTAAGCTTGTCTTCCTTCTGCCCAACAGCCTCATTTCCCCATTTCTACTTTTTTAACTATCATCTGTCCACACAAGTTAGCACACTGTATGCACAGTAGCTGTGGCTTCCCATAAGACATCTCTGTAATGAGAATATTTCAGATCAAACTGCTTTGACAGGATATGGGGAAAAGAGAAAAATCAGTATAACTTTTAGGTCGTTGGTTTGATCAGAAAAATGGGACTGAAATATTAAAATACATTCCCCATTCTTATATGTATTAACATTTGAGGTCTGTCCCAACAGCCTTGTCGTAGGCAGTGTTCTTCACACTTTCCTACTTAATCAAAATAACAGCACCCATCAAGCTGTTGTGAAAATGAATAAGCTGCTTTGTGGGAGAATCATTTCAGTGTGCTATTACAGGGCCATGTTTGTTAGTAGTGATCCAACTTGGATTTCTTGAAACTTGCTAACTCTACAGTTAGTAGAATTGCTCTCAATGGAACTAAACCGAGAAGTTATTGAGTGTTCTAAGTGGTGTTATAAAACTTCAAGTGACTACAGAATAAGAGACGAGTTCAGCAACAAAAACCTTGTCCCGCTATTGTCAGTTGGCTCTAAATTATTATATGTGGCAGAGTAGGAAGCAGTTCTGAAATATAATAATTTCCTAATAATTAGCCTTAATCAATCAATTAATTGCCTTTTTTTTTTTTTATTTTCAAAAGGCTCTAATTCCAAGATATTTGTCCAACACAGTAAAAGTAAGAAAAGTGTCAAAGGATCTTCTCTGCAGTGTTGCTATTTAAAGAAATTTGTTTTATATTTAGTACACTGGAAATGTTATTTTAAAGTGAAAAAGTTACTCCTGTCATTTTGAAAGGTCACTACTGATGTCAGTTTATCTTCTATGTCAATGCTGATCAAATGAATCCTCCCTGCATGCTGAGAGCAGACCCAACTGTTAGCTGAACTGTGGTAGCTATTGCACATCTATCCTTTTGTGACATTCTCATTTATAACTCCCTTCCTCTGTATAGCAGCCAAGTTAAATGTCCATTCTATGCAGAGAAACACAGGACTAAGTTCAGAGATGCCCAACATGCAGATGGCAAAGAATTTTTGTAGCATTTCCTTTGTAATTAACATTTTATAAGTTGGTTCATTCCTTATTCCCTTGCAATTGATCTTAATTATTTGATAGAGACTGTGGTAAATCAAAGGCAAAATGCAGCTGTTGTTCCAGAATATATCTGAAGTGCATCCTAACATTTGGCTGATTAAAAAGCCTCAGACTTCTGTGAGGCTTTCTGCAAAGAATAAATGTGAAGCATGGGCAAGACAGGTTAGTCCTTCAGTGTACAGATCAGCCACCAATAGGGAACATCTAAATATGAAGCAGAGTTCAAGTGCAAATTGGCACAGCTTTCTTGACTGCTGAGAAACTGCATTGATTAGCAATACCTGTAGAGTCCACAGATGCATGAGATCTCTGTTTATCACAGCATGAAGATTTTGTGTATATGTACTTCAACTGAGTGAGCTCTGGGGGCTGGGGAAAAAAAATAAAAAAACCCCAACACCTGAAGTTATCTCTTTTGTTCTATTCAAAGCCAGGCTCAGTGGCTACTTGGAATCAGCAGGTGCAGTTGGACTTCCCTCAAAACGAGGGGCTGAGCATGGCTTCTTTCCTTGCAACATCTCCATTAATCTGTTAACATCAGCTTTTCTTGAACTGTGAGCATAATCCTTTTGTACTAAAATAACAGAAAGTTAAAAATAGTCCTCAGAACACATTTCAAGTTCATCAGGAAATGAGACAAAGTTCAGAATTTCAGCTAATGACTGAAAGACTGGCTTTCAGAAGTCATTCTGTCTTCTTGTTTATGGCCAGAACTATAACTACACAGTGACTTACCTTTCCTAAACAAATAGAGATCCATAGTCTGTAACTGTGTGGAAATGCCTAGTCTCAATAGCTCAGGGTATCACCCTTCGAAGTGTTGAGCACCTCTGTAAGAATTTCCATTGCCACCCATGAAAATTGCAGTTTTGATCCCATTATGAAAGAATAGATGTCTAAATGTGGATGTGGAAATTAATTTGATCCCCTCCTTTCAGGAAATTTTTTTTTTTCACTTATATCACCTTATTTTTTGAAAAATATGTTGTTGATTGGTGCTGTCACTGACCTCCCCCCTACCACAGTTATTCACTACCCACTGTTTACTAACATTTGCTTTCTGATAACACTTGAAAGATGGAAACTAGTTTCAATCCTATTTCTGGAGCAGAGCCTGATGTGTTCGTAAATTTATCAGAGGAAGATGTGTATTTCTTACTATTCTGAAGGTCTAATTCTGAGCAATTGGGCCAAATAAAGTCAAAACACTATGTAACAAACTGTGAGAGGCTGTGGGAAAAGCAGAGGTTCTCCTGGACTTCTGAATATTTGATGTTGTCATTTCTGAAGGACAGTGGTGCAGTAGCCTCAGAAATTTTCCTGTCTATAGAAGGCATTTGGGTGAGTTCTTAGTCCAAGAGCTTCATCTCTGAGAAAGAAGAAAAGGTGGGTTTGGTAATGTGTTAGGTTTTCTGATTACAACATATCCTTATGTAAAGAACAGAGAAAGAGATCAATTCCTTTTCCATCATGTTATTTACGGCACCCACATATCACAAAAGTAATTTGGACAGAATTTGATTCTCATGCAAAACTACATTAGAGAAATGCTAAAAAAAAAATCTACCAAGATCCTGTTACCTATTTGCAATACTTTTATTCTCCTTTGTCACAAGACAATAAAAAATAAACATGATTGCATAAAAAAATAAATCTCTAAATTAAAAGGATTTTATGTATTCTTTAATAATTCCCATAAATTATAAGAATTTGCAAACCAGCTGACCATTTTGTTAAAAAACTGATGCATTACAATAATTCAAGAAAGTAATTAAGAAAATTACTTTTAATATTGGGGCAGAAACTGAGAGCAGGGTAGATCATCAAAATTTCTAGGACCATAATGGAGAATGTATACAGAGAAAGGCAGAGTACTTACACACATAGACTGACGATGCAGGAGATTCAAGCCTAACAGGTCCTCCTGGCAACTTTGAATGCAGTGTTAGTTCCATTCCCTTTCAAAAGGGAAGTTCACAAGTCATTAACATCTGATTAACTGTTATGCTAGCTCACAGCCTCATTTAGGATGGCATTGTTGGGCTGAATCCCATGGATATGCCCATACATTCTCACACGTGCACATACATGCATCTGCACACAGACACACACGCAGGCAAGGAGCAGATCTTGCAACATCCTAAGGAAGTAAAGATCCACTCCCAATCCTGCCAAAACTGGCAATACTCTTTCTGCTTTCAGTAGGTATTTCTGGGCTGTAAGCCCATTTATTTACCCCCTCAGTATGTGCTGTCACTCCTGATCACTTACTCACAAAGTGCTTCCAGAAATATGTTTACAGAAGAACCTCATTCTGACTTTCATATTAGTGCAAATTAGTGGGAGTGTTTCCCTTGGAAGTGCTCTTGGGAGCCATTTTGGAAAGCTCTTGTTATTTGCTTGCTACTGTAAATTAATCCCAAATGTTTGTATATTATTCATGAACCTAAAACTCAAACAAGCCTTCTCTCCCCTACCTCTGTGTTTAAATAGTTTCCCCGCCCTGTTAAACTGAACAAAAATAATACCTGGGATGTGGTCCCACACACCAATTACTGCATAAGGGAATAGGTTAACATTGCTTTATAGCTGGGCATATTGTTGCCACTCAGTTAATGTGACATATTTTCCTCTACCTTTACCTATAGAAAAGATATGCTAGTTATGGCAGGACAGGAGTATGACCACAGACAGCTTGTTCACTGTGATTGCTCACAGTCTTGGTAGCTTTCTCTTGTATAGCGCTCATCAGCCTCTGTTAGAGAATTAAAAGTAGGCACACATAATAAGGTAAATATTTAAATAGGTGGTTTTGACAATGTGGCACAGGGCAAATTACTATTTTAGACTGAACCAAAATCCTGAGAGCAAAATTTTGGTAATATGCACAAATTTTGATGCAAGTCTGAGCCCTTCTGAATTCTACAATGCAAGAATATACCCATTCAAATGAATGCTCTGGTTCTGAGTGGTCATCAAAGTGAAAAAAGAATCTTTGCACTATAGTGCTCTATAGCAATCAGTACACGCAGAATTTAAACTGAAAGTCTGTGGAGTTTTTAAAATTTGGGGCTTACTTCAGCAAGATGAATGGCACAGGAAGAAGAGAACGTATGTGCTGCATCATTCTGACAAAAGTTCTTGTGGATCTTGAATGCCATTACTAGATGAGAAACTAAATAGAAATGTTCAATAAAACATGTGTGCATCTGCACAATAGAATAGTCCTTATATTTTACACTGAGCTACCTCAGGGTCATGGAAGGTGTTTTATTAGCACAGTCAACAATAATAGCATGATTTTTATTAGTAGGAAAAGATAGAGTGAGAGACTACTAATTATTTTTCAGCCTGAGGGGCATTTTTTCCTGAAACGACTCTTAATTTGATATTGTTGTGCAGTTCACAGATTTACATGAACTTATTTCAGTACGACACATGGCTAAGAACTAGACTAAAAATGTTGCTTTATTAATGGTTTTCAGAGAATGTATTAGAAGGTGCTAGCCATGTGGGTATAGGGATGATATTGATAGTACTTAGAAGGCTGAATCTTTTTGGAAGCAGCCAGCCCGAAGCCCTTTCTGTGTGATATTTTTTGTTCATGCAGTGAGATATTAAGCCTACAAGAATGAAAAAAATTCCAATGAAATGAGAATCTGTTGGTGTTGCCTTAGATCTAAGTGCAGTGATGTTGCTGGGGGTTTTTTTGTGCCTGTTTTTTTGGGGGGGTTTTTTTGGGTTTTAACTGATCTGGAAGGTCTATGAGCCAATTACTTTTCTAGGTAATTATTTAGTCAATACATATGGCTTAGATGTTTATGTATGTATGTATGTGTGCATGTATAAATATAAACACACTCTTAATGAATCTTCTACCAGAGGTGACAAAAATGTTGGGAGTACATTCTATGGTTTAACATTTTTAAACACTGGCATTTTCTTTACTTCAGCTGTCTCCTCTCCTTTTCAGCCCACATACACACATCCTTTCAATCCTGAGGAGTCATATACACAGTCTGAAAGGCCTTTAGTTTAGATTAAGAGAAACTGCAAGATGAAAGGGAACAAAAGCAGAGTCTCCGGAAGGACAAATAGTTTGCATCTCCTTTGTCACACGCTGCCTTCACTTTTCCTTACAAAGTGATATCTTCCCTTGCTGGTGGGGACTTTTTAGAAGTGTAAAACTTTGGTGTGCAGCAATCAGTCACTATTGCTGTGTGCAACTGTCTGATGTGCAGACCAGCAGGATGCATTGCACAGCTGCATCTTTTGTCCTGCTCTGTCAGACTCCAACATGTGGTTGGTACAAGCGCAATACTCTCACATGGACATGTCAACGTTATTTGAGTTTCAACCTGAACAATGTAATCTCCTTAAAAATTGTTTTAATTGCCAACTGTGGCAAAAACAGTGGAAGAAACTCTCAGACTGGCACAGCAAGAAGTTCCAGTGAGCTGTCACATTATTTCTCCACTTTTCTCTCAAAATCATGTGTGTTTAGTGGATATTCATCTTGCACTTGGGAAAGCAGTAGCACCAGCACTCCCCAGGCTGAGAGATGACTCTAGGCCAGGACATTCACTTTCATAAATATCTTAGTGACTTTCAACTCAGTCTGAATTAGGGAGTGTAAGCAAATTTTTGTCTCCCTTAATGCAGTAGACTGCTAACTGCTCCCCCCTTCCCTACAATGCCCCCTAGATCTCTTTAGCTGATGTAGATAACTACCCTTTTTTTGTCTGCTATGAGATCCCAGTTTTGGTCCTGCCTGATTATTGTCTGCTCATCGACAGATCCAAAAGTAACATTTCCTAGTCATAGTTCAGCAAGACTTACTAGATACTAATTTCCTCTTCCAGCAGCCAGAGGCAGAAGTATTTTTATCTGACTTTTTCTCTCTAGATTTGGTGAGGAAGAAGAACAAAATTATGCAAAATAATAATCTTAACAGAAAACATTTAACAGAGCCAGTTAGTTCTTCAATCTTATTGTGTAACTGCGAGTTCCTATAAAAAATTTTACCTGGATTTATAGAATCTTTCACTGAGATACTCAAGATATTATGGTTTAGTATGAAACGCATGGTCAGGTCTCAGCTTCCAATGCATGGATATCAGAAACCTGTCCTAAACCACTGTCTGGAAATATACTCAGGGAGAGAGAGACTGCAATAGGCAGAAAGCCAAAGGATAAACTCTTGTATTCCTGTTGCAGGAGCAAACAACACAGGTACCCACAGAAGCAAAGGAAAATACAGTAGCCCAAAACTGCCAGGATAGCACAAAGGCAGCATCCATTGTAATGGTTCCTGGTCTTTACTACCACCTTTACTTTGCTGTGGGTCTTACTTCTGAAGAATCAAGGTGACAAAAACATGATTTAGAGTTGCATTCTGTTCATCTCCTTTTCTGCCCTAAGTTAACTTTTGTCATAGGTGAAAATTTTGGTTGAGCATCTTTTAAAGCTCATTATGGGCACCTACAGCTATCTGCATTTTATACAGATTTAATCTGCTGCCTTAACCATGAGACTGAGACAGGACAACCTTTACAAGTACCTTTGCGCTGAGAAAATGTGACAGGCTACTGGCTGGAATGGCTGTCACCACTGTACTTTCTAACATTTATGTTCATTACAAAAATTATTTATCTCAGTCATGCAAAACTGTAAGGCTATTCTGAGTCCAGCTATTATGTCAGTTTGCAGAAAACAAAACTAAGAAGGGTGAAAGAGAAACAGGCACAATCAGGCATTACCAGGACTAGATGATAGTTAACATGAATTCTGTTTCTTGTGTTAAGGTCATTCTCTAAGGACTCTCTATGGGGTACCAATAGATCCTGACATGCAGCTCCATATCCTAGACTTTGAACTGTCCTAGTCTCTTCTCTGATATGTAAGATCTAAATAGCAAGGTCCCATCTGAACCTTTCAAATACACCTTTTTCTAAGAGACTTTACTTCAAATAAATTAGATCCCTTAGGATTTGAACTGCATTATTTTTAAGGAGCGTTATCTCCACAGAATTGTGAGATACTAATAAATATTTCATTTTTAGTAACTTCTTAGTCTACTTTATATATATAAAGAAAAGTTAAAGCTCTGATTTCAAAAAAAGAAATTCAGTGTTTTAACTCTTTTATTTACAACTATTATTGCTTTCTTCTGAGAGTATGAAAGAGACCTAACACTAAAGATCGAATACTGGAATAATAAAATATATTTATTTTTATCTGAAAGGAAATCAAAAGACAATTATCCCAATAGTTATAGCCCTTCAACAGTGCCTGAAGTTAAAATATTATTTTTAAACCCAAATAAATAAGCCTAACTTGCATCACACATATGTTGAAATAAGCCTTAATAATACAGATGATCCCACACATTTTTATACTATCCATAGCAAAAAAACCTCTCTGCAACATTTTCTTCAAAACCACTTTTTTTTTTGTAATAAACACAAAAATGGAATGAAATTAAATTAATGATTATGATGACTTTTCCTTTCTGCTGTGAAAATCACATGAAAAACAGAAAGTGTTAACTGGAACTCCTACTACCTTAAACTAAAAAGAAGGAATATAACAAACATGTGGCTAAATTTGTCTGAATTTGCTGCCTTTTTTTTTTTCCTTCTGACTCAGGACATGAAGAGACACAGTTATATGAGCAAAATGTCACTCTTCATCAAACTATACTTTAACTTAATCAGTACTTAATTTCATATTAATCAAACATAAGGTACAGTGCTACAGTAACTACTGTAATTTTGTGATCTGTTTCCATTTTATAGCTAAAATAACTCTGAAGTATTATGGGGAAACTGCGAGCAGAAGGCAGGAGGTATCTGGTAGGTCTGACCCTGTAACACATTTCTACTGTTTCTGTGTTGTCTAAGACAACTGCAGCTTGAATGCTGTAAACTAAAATGGAACAAAACCATTACATTTTAAAGGAAAAAATGAAAGTATCTCATTAAAAATGTTGTAACTGAGTAGACTAGGCTGTGAAAGATTGTTTTTGACTTAACTCTCTTGGCTGGAAGCTCAATAACATCTGAAAATGTGGGACTATATCATGCAACTAAACAAGAAGGAAATGATTATACAACAATCAAAATAATATTACTGTTTGGATGTTCTTTAAAGTTGTGAACAGCCACCTTTGCTTTAAAATTCACATTTTTGAACTTTGAAAAAGGTTCTTGAAGACAATTTGGTGCTGTTTTTTCCTTCCAAAGCCATATGGTTGAGAGAATTAAGCACTGTCCTGGGAATCAGGACATTCTCACTCCTTGTCTCATCTTTACTGTTGATGGGTCTTAATACTTTCTACTTCTTTAAACTTTGGAAATGCTATTTAATTATGCTATGCAACAACCCAGTTTGCAAACATTAATTAAGCCTCATAGCTCCCTTGTGGTCTGAGACAGGTAAAATACCATTAGTCTCAGATAATAGGGAAAATAAGGCTCAGAGGGGTTAAGTGGCATGCCCAAAGTCACAGAAGCAATAGTATTTGGATCAGTATTATAATTCAAATTGTCTTTTAATCTACAATGACTCTTGAGCAAGGCCAGTGTATCCATGTGAGTTCTCTGAGTTAAAAAGAAAGAAACAAGCATTTTAGCTGTTCTGAAAATTCATTACCTTTAGGTTCAAGTTACCTCTAAGTTAAGTATTCATTTGAACCTCACTGATTTATAAATAGGCACGTGCACATGCCATTTCAGTGCTGGGGAAGATGAACAGAGAATACAAACAGCATCCTCTAAAGGAAGTTTCTAAAGCAGGGAGGGGGGTAGCACTGTGTAGAGGACATCCCCCCCCCCCCCGGCACAGGCTGTGGGGCTGGTGCTTCAGAGTGCAGACCCCACAGGAGGCAGTGGACTTCCAGCTGCTCCACTCAGAGAAACACAAAAGTGATCTCCTCTGGCCGGGAGGGGTCAGGGAAGGGTTTCCATCCTGTCAGCTAATCCAGGCAACACAGGAAGGTGAAAGAGCATGTTGAGGAAAGAAGCAAGTGACTCTGCACTCCTGTTCCATGTGGGTCACCAAGGTCATAGCAAGAGGACCCCATCTGTGAAGACAGGAGCTTTGCTATTTACCCACTCCTTAGAGATGAGCCCCAGCTGCACCTGATCTCCAAGCCTATAGCTCCCTGCAGAGAACCAACACCAAGAATTGACAGAGCAAAATGGTAAACATTGTCTGGGACTTTGCAAGCAAAAGAGAAGGAAGGATAGCCAATATTCAGAGTTATCATATTAACTAACACCAACCATGAAGAGCAAAGATCTGAAATAAGAGAGTAACTGGGGTATTTACCCATACCTATGTATTACATCCCCCTTTAAAACACTGCTACCTACTCAGGTGGCCACGATAGTGTTTTCTGGAAAAATGCACATAAACCCTGGCTAGATACCCAACTGTATACATATCTCATATCCCACATACTATATTCAGAGGTTAGCACATATTCCTCACTGTATGAGTATAAAAGAAGCAACAATACGTTTGTTTCTTATATCAATTATTAAATAAAATATTTTCTACCCCCACATGCAGGGTTTTTATCTAATGCATTTTCTACATAGATTCCACTTCTGCCTGCATTAGGGTAACTAGTTCCTAAAACATTCAGGATCTCTGCTTGTGCCTTGTGAATGGTCTGCCCTTTCTGTCCTCATGTGCCAGGACATAAATAGTTGAGGTGAGCCTACACTGCCCTTCTGTTCTTCCTGCCTCACAAGCTAGATCTTTATGGGATCTGCAGTGACTATACCAGTTTTCTGAACTGCAGACTGTAGTACTCTGGATGTTCTTCCTCAAAAGCCCAAGTGAATTCTGTTGAGTCGAAGATACAGATAATCCTGTTAGTGGCAGCCATTTAGGGTCCTATTTAGGTTTAGGACAGATGACATGTCAGAATGTGATATGCAGTTTTAAGAATATGTACAAGGAGATTCAAGCAAATTAAGACATTTTACAGACCACTGACATTCCTGCGATATTCCCTTTGCCTAACCTTGGATCTTCAGGACACTCTAGCAGACCAGCCTAGCAGAGACATTTCAAATAATCACAAGGAGATCTTCAAATATCTTGTCCTCCAGCTACAGAATTGTTTGTGACATGCCATAACCATTAATGAGAGCCAGTACTACTCCAGATGAACTGGAATAATTGGGCATTTGTATTTATTATCAATATGCACATTATTTTCATGAGTACCCAGAATTTGTTTGCCCTTGGGAAAACTGATCATACTCCAATGCTGCCATTCTGATGGCTTCACCTTGTGCCAGGTACTCCTACAAATCTAAACCAAAAGGAAACCATTCCTGAGTACTTGATACCTCTTCAAGTGATGATATTTGTCTCCACTCAGGCACTCAGGACTGCCTTTCAGTTTGATCGTGGTTACTCTGACCACACCTCACCGCATTTCCTAGGATGAAGCCACGTTACATTTTTACCAGGTTACAAGAAAGAAATTCTTGAAAATAGTAACCCTTGGGGGGTTTTTGTCAGGAAGCACCGGCTAGCTGCTTAATCCTTCCATCATCTTTCAATAGTTACTTCATTCCTGGCAGTTGTATCCAGCCAAGAGGCTGTAGTAACCACAGGAATCCCTCAAATATTTAGAGCTTCAGATATTTCCTGCTTCATTTTTCATATACTGCCTTTTCCAAAGTTGTTCTTGAACAGTGTCTGCAGGTTCAGCTTAAAACCATCTTGTAATTTTGAAAATTAAAGCCTCTTTTTTCTTTTTTTTATTATTATAAACAGTCAAGGCTAATCTTCATGTCCTGATTGCAATTAGTACTTTTTCTTTTCTCATTGACAGTGTGATATTAATTCGAGCCTTACTGAAACTAAGTTTATGGCACAGATGTTTGAGTTTTGCAGTGACTATCTAAGTGGTTGCTGATTTGTACTTACTGCTTTTTATCAAAGACCCACTTTGTTTTACTCAATTTGAACCAATATGATCTCTTTCCCTCTTTGAATAGGAACTTTTAAAGATTTATAGGGCAGCAGCTTGGAGTTCACTAACTATACCAGAGACACATGAAATTACAGTTCTGATAGAAGGTGTGAATTCTGACAGCATCAGAAGTTTCAGAATAAAACTAGGAGTTTCACTTAAATCTTCAGATTTTTTAATTCCCAGACTGAAATGGAGTGAAAGAAATGGCCGTTGGATCTAAGACAAGTTTTTCTAACACTGTGGGATTTATCTAGAGGTCAAAGTGCTTTCCTTGACACATAGCTAAAAGAGAAGGGTGCACAAGCAGCCAGAGGCACCCCGTTCATAAGTTGTCAGGCATCTTCTTTCTACAGTAAAGAATATAACTAGAAATAAACACTGACAGACAGATGAATTCTTGTTTCCTGTTGAAGACAAAATTTGTGATTTAAGGGAGTATCTGCTGGTAGATTTTAAGATGCAAAGGCTAGTCTTCACATGAAAAGTAAAAACAGTGTTTCTAAATGTACTTATCTTTTCCATCATTCTTTTATCCCAGGTAGGTCAGGATGTCTTTGAACATCCCTTCCTCCACGTTTCTCACCTTAAGGAAGTGGGTGATCCTGTAGAGACCGAAAAAAAAAAAAAAAAGGAAAGGAAAAGAAAGAAAAAATGAAAAGAAGAAGCATTTGACACAGTTTGACACAGTTTAATTCTGTCACGGTCTTTTGCCTGGATTTTATTTTGGTGTCTGTCACAGGCACAGCAAACCCATTCCCTTCATTCTTACATTTTTGAATTTGTTTTTGGTTTACAGGTTTTTTCATAGAGGAACTGCTCATCAGAAGAGAAAACAACCCACACCATGTTTTGTGCAGCTTGGCTAAATCAAAATAACAGCATCCTGGCAAACATTTGGTAGAGAGAGTGTAATAATTATTGGTTTGGTTTTCGTTAACCTCTTTTTGTTTAGTCAACATTAAGTCAATCCACCTGGAGCTTAATACTGTATGTTACTATAGTAACTTTACAGCCTATTTGATTGTGACAAAGGGCTTCATCTCGTCCATTTCATGCTCCTGTGTCGACCTACTCCCTCCCAGTGTTTTATTTTATCTGTCTTTAAGAGTATCTGCAGGAGCCACAGCTGCTCTGCTTTTGTAGCAGAAAGCAGCTTTCACTGTGTGAAATACTCTGCTCTAAAAGGTCTTATGGGCTGATGGCATTATTGAATTTCAAAGCAAAGACAAACAACATTAAATTGTGTAAAGCTAATATTCATGTTTTGCCGTGTACCATGGCTGGGGTTTTTTTTCAGAATGGAACAGTATATAATCACTGGTTGATGCCCTTGAGAACAAAACTACACAAAATAAAGCAATGTAGAATACAAAAAGACTTGAAAGTAATTTGGTTTTCCAAACAAAACAAAACAAAAAAATGTGTTGGGGGCTGAGGAAAAACATTAACTCCAGAAGCTGGAGTTAGCAGTTTGTAAAATGAAAAATTGGTTAATGCTTTACAAATGGGCCTGATTCTTCCCTGTTAAACCACTGTGAAGCCATTGATTTTAATGGCATTACTTTCAAATTTATCCTGGTATGAGGCTGAGCAGTACATGACCCATGAGTGCAAAATGTTTAAGACTTTCTGACTGTTGCCAGTTCATTTTACAACCTGGTTGTTCTATAATATTCTAACCAGCCATGTGGATGATTGTAACAAGCAGCTACGCAGCTTTTGTTTGGATTACTAACACCTCAGAACTCTTTCATTACATTGTTTGTTTCTGCTGTAGTTTAAATTTACCTTACTCTAGCTTCTCAGCACAATTTATTTCTTACTGGAGCTCCCCAACTGCCTTACAGCTGCTGGCCTCTTGAGTGAAAATACTGTACAAATCTGTTTTTCCTCAGTCCATTCAGATTTGCCTCATATTGCTAATATTTATCCGCATATTTGATTTGATAATATGTTCTCTGCTCTAATTTCTCTCACTCTTTGCATGTTGTTACGGATGCTCCTGAATAAAGAACTGTGCATCTCTTTGTCACCAGTGCAAGTGCGATGCAAAGAGGTTCCTCCTGCATTTCAGCGGAGCCCCACTCCAGTTGTGTTAATTGTTGGGCTGGGAGGGCAGCGAGTGCCGAATGCTGCCTTGTTAACTTGCTAAGCAGCTGGTCAGCAGGGTAGTTTGATTCCAGCAAGGCTCTTGACACCTCTGCCAAGGGTTATTGATACCTCACACACCCCAGCTGAGACAGATTGTTTTAGTCGTGCTTCATATCCATAGCACAGCCTGTAGTTAGGAAAAAAAGTGATTGACAGCTCACACCTCCTGGGCCCTTCTTACTACCAGACACAACATCTGCTATGCCCTGTGGAGCAGTGAACCAACACACACTGAGAGAACTGTTTCTAGTATTGTCAGGGTTGATTCTGTTTAACCCTTTCTGGCTGCTCTCTGGAGATGCACATAGGGGTTTCTGTAATCCTTTACATGTGCTTAAAAAGTGTGGAATATCTGAGCAAGTGAATACCGGAGAAGATGATGCTAGTGATGGCAAGAAAACCAGTCGGCAGTTCTTCCCCGGTAGGGTGATCAGTGTGCTTCAGATTGCAAAACAGAAACTGGGTTATCCCTACAGAAGCATTGCTTATTTTCAAACAGCACCATGGATGCAGCCTATAAGGAGTGAAACTCTGAAACATGGCCTGAAGCAATTTCACTGAGTGTGCACGGATACACTGAGGAGCACAGCCACAAGGTTAAGCAAGTCTATTTGCTAACTAGTTACCTAGGTCAAAGCATGCTCTGGTTAAAGTTTATATTATATGTACAAACAGCATAGGGGTATAGCTTTTTGACAGAGAATAGAGAGAAAAATCCTTCTATTTCCTACCTTCAGAAAACTAGGCAGTAACAGTTGGCAATTGCAGCATCCTCACTATAAATGATTGCATATTTGATTACAAACACAGGCTATTGAATATATATGCAAGGAGCTTTTGTAAAAGGACTGATTTACCTTACTTTTGGACAGGTTTGAGTTGGGTTTTGGTTTTTGTTTGGTTGGGGATTTTTACCCACTAAAATATCACCTGAAGTATTGCTGAAGCCTACAAATGAATATTTGTATAAATCATAAAAATCACAGAATCATATAATATAATCATAGAATTATTCTGGTGAATGATGGAAAGTGTCTTGGCAAGTTCTTCCACCACCTTCATCAGTACCCTTGTGTGGTACCCTAACTGTCCCCATATATTTGTGTATGTCTCAATGGTGTAGCAGGTCACTGACCATTTCTCCTTGGATTATGGGGGCTTCTTTCTTCTTCCCATCCCTGTCTTTCAGCTCAGGTAGCTGAGTACTCAGAGAACAACTGGTCTGGCTATTAAAGACCAAGGCAAAAAAATGCATTCAGTACTTCAACATTTTACTCATCCTTTGTCACTCTTTCCCCCCAGATCCAATAAAAGATGGAGATTTTCCTTAGTCCTCCTTATGTTGCCGATGTATTTATAGAAACATTTTTTTTATTGTCTGAATTGAAAACTGTATAATTTTGTGATTGCTATGTACAAGGCAGCCTCCGACCATCACATCACCCACAAGTTCTTATCTGTTCACAAATAAGATGTATAGCAGGGCACTTCCCATAGTTGGCTTGCTCACCAGCTCTGTCAGAACATTATCTTCCACACACTCCAGGAACCTCATGGACCTCATGTTTTCTCTCTGCTGTATTGTATTTCCTACACACATCTGATAATTTGAAGTCCCAATAAGAACAAGGTCTAGCAATATCTTATTTGCTTGCATCATATAGGTGTATCAGTGAGACTTTTATAGAAAATGCTATGCAAAGCTAGTGAAGCCATATGGTAATGGATCAAAAGGACTTTTTGGACCTTTTTTTCTTTCTTTTTTTTGGCTGCAGACTGGCTTCCTACCATGCTGTCATGCTTCAGAACTGATGCTTGCCAGCTACATTGTCTGTGTGTCCAATGACATAAGGATGTGTTATGCTACAGAGGAACTAATAGCTTTATTTAGTATATCTTTATTATAGCAATATAATTAGCAATATTATTATTGCTAAGCATCGCTATCACCTCTTGTCAGCACCATGTAACTCCAACATAAGTCACTGTGTGCTTTATATATTGGACAAAATTATTGGCTGAGTGAGTTTACATGATACTGTCTTGCTCATACTTCATGGGATTACATGGCTGTGTTCTGCTGGTAGACTGAGGATTTGCTACAGTAAATGTTACAGTAAATGAGCATTATGACTACATGACTTTCTACACAAAGCTCTCACCTCTGGAGTTTATTTATCCTCTCTTCCTTCAAGAACGTGGAATGTACTTCTGATGACTTTAAAACTTACAGCAGCCTCAGTGTGAGTTATATGAAAAACTCAGAATATCAGATTATTGAAAAGTAATTTTTGCTTCTGGACTTGTACAGTTGATGTAACTGCCTTCACTGTAAAAGTTCCCTTAGTCCTCCTGAATAAGAGAAAAATTAGTAAACTGGAGTATGGCCAGAAGTCAGATGCATGACAAAGTCAGATTTTGAATTATGCCTGTTTTCTGAAATAGTCACATTTCCTCTAAATGAGCAGAATATAGATTATTTTGAAATACAGTATAACTGATGTGAAAGCATCGAGTTCGCTTTCCTTGAAGGTAGCATCAAATTTGAAAGTGGTTCACAAACATAGAACTCCAAAGTAGGCTTCCAAATAAATGAGCAGCAGTCCCACTTCTACTAAGAGCCTGTTCCAGTGATAAGGGAGATGATGCAAACTCAGCAAGCAAATCCAACAGAAATGTAGAAATCAGCACATTTGTAGCCAATGGGAGAACATGACTATATCTTGAATTGACAGCCCCTTGGCACTTACCAGGACAAGAGCAAGCAAGGCCAGACAGATAATGTGACAGAAAAAGGTTCTGGAACCAGAGAAACTCACCCCAAATAACCTTTTATTAGTAAAATCAGATAAATATTTACAGAATACAAAAGATAAACACTGGTCAAAATAATTATATTATCAGTAACTAACATCAGTACAATTCAGTACTGATGGGCTGTCTTGTCCATCAGTAACAAACAGATCAGCACCTCAGATCACCGATGACCCAGATGGGCTATCTTTCTCTTGATGGAAACTGAAGCCATCAAGTCAACTCTGTAACAAAGAATGGTCAGAAGTTTGGGAGATGGCTGGGTTCATGTTGACCATGAACTACTTGCTCCTGTGTGACATGGACACCTTTAAAAAGAAGGGAGAGCTCCTCTAAAACAAAGAAGTCATAACACAAGAATCTGAGAAACTGGGATTGTACAGCTGGATTGCAAAGAACTTCATCAAAGAAATAGGAAAGAATGATGGAAACAAATACAAAATCATGTATAGTAGAAAGAAACAGAACAGTCCTTTCTTAAAGCACTTTTTAAGGTTCACAGTAAATTAGCTATATCAGGTTTTCCCCGTTCTGTGTCTGTTGATGTGTCAGAACATATAAAAGAGTTGAGTATGAAGGAAGACATAGCGTTTCAAACATAATTATCTCTAGCATCTATATGCCATTCTTTTTTTTTTTTTTCTTCTGAGAAGGCAATCTTATTGTTTACTCTGAAAGGCAAAATCAAGGGTCAACACTGAAGCAACTGCATGAAAGCCTATGGCTTCTGCTATGTAGGAAAGTGACAACACAAACTAAAGGTCTTTTCTGCTCCTGAAATCTAACACACTTGAAAGAATAAAGGTCTTAGTCAAGCTCTTATAACTGCACGGAAATATTTCATATTAGTTTGACCCCTAAGTTCTGTTTGTGTGTGTGCATGTGCTTGTTTTTGTTACAGAAGAGAATCTCAGTAGACCAGTCAAAGCAAAAAACTCTTGTATGTCTATATGTGTACCTACCTGTCTGATAGCTTTTGCATGACATTCTTGGATAACCACTGAGATGTCTAGGTCATACTATAGCCTAAAATGTAGAAATTATAACATAGTGGGGGGTTTCTCTGTGTTCCTTTCTTGTAATAACCAGTTCAGCCTTATGTGGATGGATTAATTTCTTCAACACAGGCTACTGTAGAGAAAGAATATATGTAACCAGAGTTACACATATGTGGCTTCTTATTGAGCAGGAGACATTATAACATTTTTTCAGAAGCTTTTTTTTTTTTTTTTTTTAATTAAAATGCTACTTCACTACCTGTCATGCTCCACCCTCTTGGACTGCAGGTACAATTCATATCAGTGGAAGACAACAAAGCATAATGTACGGCATTGATACAAATTTTTAAAATACATTTTAAGACTCTCTATGAAGCTTTGTATTCACATATATCATTTCTTTTTTCATTGCATTCTAAATGAAAAGGATGGCACTGTAGGAAAATAAAATAAAAAACTTAGTTCTGGATTTTTCTCTTCAGGTGGCAGGAAATTGGGATTTGGGGACTACTCTCAGGCAGATTTTTGAAGGACAGCTCATCCTCCTACTGTTGCTGTAAGTCCCTCCAGTCTAAAGCCCCTGGCCGTCTCAACTTTATCAAAACCAAACCAAGAAGATATTAATTATTCAATATCAGTTATAGAATAATAAAGTGACTTCCAGTGTCATGGAAATGCTGGGGAATATATATATTTTCATAGTATTTATATTTATTAAGAGTGTTTGACTTTCACAGGAATCCTTTTCTGTAAAATCTCTTTAAAAGAAAAATCCAGTCTCCAGTGTTACGGTTGAACAAATCCCCCTCTATCCAACCATTTTGTGATGCTGATACAAAAATTCAAGTATGACCTATTGTGTGGCCAAATCTGATCTCTGGGATGCTCTGACCTCTGAGCATCCCTGTGTCTGGTGGGTCATCAGAAAAACCTGTACCTATTACTTCAGGTGGCAGTTCAGTTTGTGATGGGGCAACCCAGAGAACATTCTTAACCTGATCCATTCTGTTCTCTGGCCTACTGGGGCCTCTCTCAAAGCTTGGTTTCACTGCCCCCTGTGCTTCTGTTGCCCTTTCTTCCATGCTTCTGTTAAGCCCATCAGCATTCCCCTGAAGTCGAACAGTGGTGATATTTCCCAGTGGGTGCAAATAGAATTTTTGCTTTGTTTGTTTGGTCTTGTGGTAGGCTTCTTAAGTGGAAGACAGCTGTGATCCTGAAATCTGTAAGGCAGAATTTTTAGGAACTGGTGAAGTCTATTCTCTCCCTGAGCTAAAGATGACATGCCTATTCGGAATCTCAGTTCATATCAGACTCTTCTGTCCTTCAGATAGCAGTGACTGGAAACATTTTGTTTTATCATCTCAGCTGATGCATTTTCTTCTTAAATGCAGACTTTGTTACAGTGATCCATAACTGAGAATCCCTTCAGGCTTGTCTACTACCTTGCACGCTATCAGATTCAAAGTGTGAAGAATCCTTGAAACCTCCAGCTACTGCAGAATACAGTTGCTTTCCCTCACAAGTGCTGTACTAGCAAGAACATGCCGCAGCTCTATTCCACAGGCTGTGTTCAATACTGGAAAATCAGGGTGCCAAAAAATATCTTAACAGGCCTGTAGTCAGCTATAAGAAAGAGGGCATCTGCAAACATGGAAATCTCAATCCCAGGGTCATTCAAGAAAATCAGAACAGGGATGTGCTGGTTAGAATTCTTGAAGTGACCCCTCCTTGATTGTACATGGATCCCAACATTGGTTAATTTAAAATTAACAACTTTTAGTTGCCTAGAGTTTTCAGTTGCTACCAGTCCATTACCTTTATCACTAAGGTCTAACAGTTATGCATTTGTGTCCAGGTGTGCTATATGGGAGTAAAGTTGCTATCTTGAAGTGCCCCTGCTTTGAAGCTTTCTGGCTCTGAGCTCCTTAATAGAGATATTCCTCAGTGTTGTGAATGGGGCATCCAGGAATCATCTTTGTGTACCTTACACTGCACAACAGGGGAGGAACTGCTCAGACACTCTTTAGAGCTATTTCTTACTCCTACCTATCACTCAATAAAGCCTGCACTAATCCAGCCTTAGAGGGGGGAAAAGTAGAAAAAATTCCTCCTGCCTCATGGTGTTTCACTAGTTTGGTAAGTCACTGAATCAGACACAGGCTATGACCTTTTGGATGACCCTGGGCAACTCACCTCTCTGTGCCTCGCTTTAGTTTCCCCTCTTTGTTATTTCCATTAAAAGCACAACATAAAATTATTCAGAGCTGATTCTGTCTTTGGAGAGCATTTTCTGTCCTAGCAGGACCCCACCCCTAGCTGTTAATTCCAGGATTTTAGGCTCCTGATTAAGTTACTGTGGTGTAACAAGGTACCTCACATCTGTTGCTCATTAGGGGGACTTGTCTGTGCCAGGTTAAATGACTGCATCTGAACTAGTAATCTTGACTTTCTCTGTAGTCACTGAAAAAAATTTTTCACTCTTAGGTTGTGTTCTGCAGTAGACATCTAACATATATCAGATGAATCATGTTCCCCAAATGCCTATTTTTCTCCATTGATTATGAAGAGTGACTAGAAAAAATAGCTGAGACGAAGATTTCTACACTGTGGTAGTCTAAAGCTATGTGGAAATTACATTCCTGGTAACTGCTCATACATCTGCTGTTTGCCCCAAGCAAAAGTGAACTGCTTTGATACAATATCCAACTAACTATATGACCTAGGTCAAATTGTCTTACATTTATTCTGAGCTAAACACGTACATGCAATTAACATGACTCAGCTGATACGTGTTAAGTAGATCACACATTCACTCACTAACTTTCTCTATTACATTTGTTTACCATCAGCCTGCTTTGTGACCAAGTCTTATGAAAGCCCCTTCTTTTTCTTCTTTCTTTGTCTGTAGAGACTGAGGGCAAGGTTGCTCTTTCTATGGTTTGCCTATTTATCTTACTCTCTCAAAAGAATAACCTCAGTTTACACCTCTTTCTGAGTTTTCATTTCCTTTTCCTCATAAGATCTGTTCTTTCCATGCAGCCTTCTCAATGGTCCCTATGAAGGACACTGTAAAAATGAACTGAATTTTAATACTTAGGTCCTGAAAAAGTTTAAAATGCAGACTGCAGGCATGAGTGTAAACTATGTTGTAAATCAGCAGTCTTACAATTTTTAAATCAGCCTGTAGTATGAATGTAAGATTGCTTTAAAGCAAATACTTGTAAAGATGCAAACAGCTAGAAAGACACCCTTGAAAATATTTTTTTCATAATATGTCTATGGGAGATAATATTCCCAAGCAAAATCTCTTTTTGTTGTTGTTGTTGTTGTTGTAGCTGCATGTGGAAATAATAGAGCTGTTTCTAAAATGTAAACAGATTTTAATGTTGATTTTCAAATACCCACCTAAGAATTTGTTATTGAAATATGGTTGTTTACCTACGGTATAGAATTTACAGAGATATACAACATAAGTTTGATGTCTATTGTATACATTTCTGGCTGTATCAAATATTTAATACCTGGTATTCTTTGGGATTTGTTAGCATCTCCTTTAAAACTTGCCTGCGGCAATTACAAGATGGAATGTGAAAAGTGGTTTTGATTATCGTTTTGGATTGTCACCTTGACAGTTTGGGTTGGGTTTTATAGGCATGGAGAAAGAACACACACAGACACACACGATTGCTCCTTTTCACTTTGCATCCCTTTCCCAGTAGACAATGCTCTACAGAAATGGCTCAGGAGCAGAATAGACATGAAAGGATTACCAAGTGGAGCTATTTGAGGGAAACCTGGTGGTTTGTTATTTGGAGACAGAAATATGTAAGTGGCCAGTTTCATCTGTAAATTGCTATTTCTTGGGGACTACAAATAGACCTTAGTGCATATTTGAGAGGTCAACTCAAATACACCATTGCAAAAAAAAAAAAAACAGAAGGAAGAAAAAAACAGGTGGAAGGACAGAGAAGAGAGAATAGAAATTTAAAAACCAAGAAAGGAAAAATGAAGTATCTTCATCTTTTTTTGCCCATTGAATAAATAGGAAGTTTTTTAGCAGCAGAAGTTGAAGGTCATTGCTTTAATTTTTAATCCAGGCTGGAGGATGCAAGAAGAGTACTAATGTGCCTATGTATGTGAATATCCTTTAAACATGAAAACTATTGGCTGTTTCGAGTACCTTATTGACTCTTAGCTTGCAGGACCCCTCTAGGGCAAAGGCTACACTTGGCCACACCATTCTAACAGTGCCCATCAATCCTTTTTTGTCCACTGGAGAAGAGACATTTTGTTACAGGTGAATGGGAATCTTACCTGAGAGTCAGACAGTGGAAGACAGGGGTCCATTAACTATTTATTTGTAAGTTGGGCTTTGTGTTTGTTTTGATGCAAACTGAAGGCTGTTGTTTGCACAATAATTGTGCAGACTGTTACAGCCACTGAATCTTACAAACAGTGAAGACTCACATGCATGACTTTACCATGAGGAAAGGAGAAGGAAATACCAACGCTAGGTGCAGATTTGTGTTTCTTCTTTCAGTCTCTTGCAGTCTGGCTGCAAGCTGAGTTTCTGATATTTTCTTAAATATTATCCAAGCATCATAACTAATGGAGTTTGTTAACATCCATCTTTACACTGAGTCTGCACGTAGCTTTTCCCTAAGATCCACAAACTTGTGAAACTTACAGATGTTTTTTTCATTTACGTATTTTATTACTGTGTTGCCAGCTATTGCTGATATCATTAAATGTCTTTCAGCATTTTCATTTTAAGTCTTGTTTTCAAAGCATTTATAACCTACCTATTTTACTTCATGTTTCTCTGTATTTTTCCATAGAAGACTTTCAACATGGAGGAGATGGCACTATCTTTGCTTGCAACTTTTGATTTGAATGCCTAGATCTATTCAGGACTGACTATTGTGAAAGGTAAAGGGGATCTCAGGTAGAATCATTTTCCTGCAAAATAATATTTGAGCAGAAGGTAAGGCAAATCATGAATTTGGAATTTGTAAAAAAATTGCAGATTTTTTTTTTTAATGAAATTTATCAATGGAATCATGACTGCACAATGCATTGATAAGGAAAGGATGGGTTTTCCTCACCAAAAATAAACCCACATGCTTAAATACCATATTTCATGTATACCTATACTTTCAATATCAACTCCTGTGAATCCTATAGTTCCTATTTCTTCCTAACACTTAAGAATGCACAGAAATAGTGAGTTTAATGAACATGTCTTTAAAACATATGGTGAAGTGCTTTCAGTTGCAGGCAATTACATAGTTCTGTGACAAATGATGAGCTGCACTGTTGTCATAATACAAAAAATCTTTCCCACTGGCTTCCCCCATTCCTGCAGTTGAAGGAGTTACAATATTACTCTTATGCAAAAATCTGGGCAATGACATCTTATTGACTTAATGCCTAATCTAAAACCTAATGAGGTAAAAGGACTATGTTCTTTGACTTCAGTAGTCACTGGAGTGTCATGGCTCATTCTAACAGTTCTCTTGTACCCTAATAACTGAGATAATCAGCTGCAAATAGAAAGCCTGCAAAATATTTTGGATCTTTGTTATAAGAAGTTTTGCCAGTTTTTATTCTACTCAACTCATCCCTGTATCAGAAGACCAAACATTTTTCAGTCTGATGTAAAAAAAATGTGAAAATTATGTGGGTACAAGAGATGAGTATAGTGTTTTCCTTAGTTCATTTTACTTTTAGATAATCTTGATGCATGAATCATAGTAGGAAGGAAGTTACCATTCATGTCAGTACTCAAAGAAAGAAAGAGGAGAAGAAAATCTGGAAACATAAATATTTTCTTAAGAGAAAGTTGTCAGATTGAACAAAATTCAGGATTCTTTTCCTTCTAAAAGACATTGTAGCATACTAAAGTTTAATCTGTTAGTTTGTTTTCCTACATCAAGTTAGTGTAGTGTGTATATTGCTCACTGTTGCATTTTGACATGCCTCAGCCACTTCATTGGAAACCATATCAATTTGGAACTGCTATAGGTTACACTGGCTTCTGAGGCAGTCCACTGCTATCCAGCAATGGCTCCAATGGAAAGAGTACATTGTGGGCAAAACTTGCTCTCCCATGATCTGGCAATGTTATCCTGCTGTTCTCCTGTGTCTCAGATACTGAAGCTTTTTACCTAGAGCAGCATTTTTCGTCAGAAAGTGAAAAACAATGGCTGAATAAATGTTCAAACACTCCAACTTCCAGCAAAATAACTGATTAGAAATATATTTTTACTATATGTTATGTATATATATATATTTATAATACATTTTTACTATATATTTTACAATATATTGTAAAACTTATGCTGAAAGAGACTAGTTCCTAGAAATAAAAAGTCTCAAAATCTTATAATATTTAAACTGGAAAAATGTTTTCAACAAATAGATTCATTTTGTTTCTATTTTGTGCATTTTGAAGCACAAATAAGTAATAGCATCAATAGTTTCAAAATATTTAAAAATAAGATTTTCTTGTTTATTTGAGATTAAGTGATTAGACCAAAGGAACCTCATAGTTTTAGTTAGTTAAACAGTATTTTGTAGCATCGTGCTAAGAACAAGAATACATTTACACTATGCTGGATACAATTTCTATGCAAAGACTTGAATATCTATGATGGGATTTGTCTTAATTTGTTCTAAAATTAGCATTAAAATAAAGGAGAGGGGGGACAAGTTCCACACAGGGCACCATGGAGCTGGTCCACTCTACATTTGCCCACTAACAATAATCCCAACAGAGGAAGAACGTACTTTACCATGATTGCAATAAGCACAACATATTTTCTTTATTGAGCAAAGGTTAAATGGTGACATGATTTTGATTTGTAAGAATGTAGACTTAGAGGAGATTTCTAATCAAAAGGTCTCTATTCTAGCAAGGGCATAATGAGACTTCAGTGGCTGGAAGCTTAGGCTAGTTATGTTCTATTGAGAAATAAACACTGGAGTTTTTAGCACTAAAGGTCATTAGACAGTCGCATGTGTTGCCAAAGGAAGTGTTTGACAGAGTCTTCTTGTTTTAAATCAAGTTTGTGTGGCCTTTGGAAAGAGAAGATATAATTCCTTCACAAGGTATTAGTTCTGATGCAACAATTTTTAGGTGCAAATTTGTATTTTGTGTCACAAGATAATGATGACAGTGGATTTATAACAAAAAAGTATATGAATTTTTGACAGTCAGGTGACTTCCTCGTTTTGAAAGACAGATCAAAGTAGTCAGCCTCATGGGCACCTCACTTAGTATTGTGCCTATTAGGTACACAACCTGAATGTTTTCAATGTTATCAACATACAGGAAAATGTTGGCCAACAGTCCTTGCATGCATTCTGACTAGGTATATGGAGTGTCTTAAAAATTATTTGTACAAAGATATCAATGTCATTTAGTGCCTTGTTTAAACCAACTGTACATTTCTGATTTATTATCATAGGATAATATACCAACTCCAAATAAATTCATGCTGTGAGATTTTCACTTAAACAGTACCATTTATATATTACAGATCATGAGTATCTATCCTTCACACTAATGACACTCTGAAAATAATTTCATGTTTATCAGATATAATAAAGCTATGTTCTGAAAAATATGAATGCAATTGTCTTCAGCTTTGATTTACTGGATGTCTCAAAGGAACCTCTCATTACACAATGTTACTCCACTATATTCTTTCTAATAGTCTTTATTCTTTCTATATTCTTTCTGTAACTACACAAAGCACAGGACATTTTCCTTCTCCTTCACTGTAAACATTGGATAAATCATTATAATCTATATTTGATAGACTTTATCTTATTTATTAATCCATAGCCATTCAAAAAAAAAGTAATGACCCAAAGTTCAGGTGAGTAGTTTAAATAAATATCTTCATTCAATCTTCATTTAAAGTCTACATATGTATTTTGGAATATATCTGTAAGTTGATTATTTTTTTATATTTTTGCAGGCTGAAGGGATTATTTGTTGATCATATGAAATATTATGTAGTTTTCACTGATCTAATATGTCTCAGAGATCAAATATTTTGTTGCTTTAAAGTCTCTAAAGCAAGCACATTTTTATGTTACAATACATATATAACACATGTACACATCACAGTTCATGTGCAAAACAATACTTTTTACTAGTCTGTATTACAAGTGTCAGGCTATCAAGCTGCTGAGAAGATTGAATATGTCACTTTTTGGTTTAGGACACGTGTAGCTCATCTAAGGAGACAGGATGTTTAGTCTTGCTTCTGAAATTTATTTTGTTTCAGCTTCTAGAAAGGAGTTGTCATCAGTGGTTAACCTGGGCAAGTGATGAATTGCAATGTAACACCAGAGAAGAACAGGTACAGACTGCTGCCTTTAGACCTGGGCAGCAAGTGCCCTTTATAGACCTATACAGCCCCCTCATGTCTTTTTATTATTTTTTTTTTCCCTGTAGGATTATGTCTCAACAACCTTCCTCCATTTGAGATGTTACCTTTTATCACCTGTCTAGAGGCTTCCTTATTGCCCTTTTTCAGCAGCCTGAGTGACGTGGCACAGCCAGACCACATCAGAGCTGGATGACCAATCTCGGCAGCCAGGCCTTGCCATCTGCTCTCCCTGACTGTTGGGGGAAGGAGCTTCCAACAGAAGCTGAGAAGGTTGAAGGATGAATGTGAGTTTGGCATCCTTGGGAATATCCATCACTGTTCTTTATGGCCAGAACTCTTTCCTCATTAAAAAATACTGAGACCCCTTTGCTCTGATGCTTTTTTCTAGGCTTCTGCAACTAGCTACTTCTACAGACAAATAAATAGGATAAATTGGGGTTTCTTCTGGACCATTACAGATTTTTTTAGGTATAGATAATTTTTAAGCTCTAGATGCATTTTAAAATGTTGGTCAAATAACAGATGTTTCCAAGACAGATAAACGTCTTCTAATAAAATGCTGTTTGACCTCATTTTCTTCCACATGCTTGTACAGCACCTAAAGAGGCAAGAGCTTTGAATATCATGTTTACCAGAAGGAGCACTGAGTTACAGAAATTTAAGAAATTGAAGAATAGAAGCAAAATCTTCAAGAGCAAGTAGATGAGTTTCACAGAGTCACAGAATGGGTCAGGTTGGAAGAGGCCATGGTGAGTGGAGGGAGATCCAACCTCCCTGCTCAATCAGGGTCATCCTAGAGTACATTGCATAATATTGCATCCAGGTGGTTCTTTAACATCTCCAGTGAGAGAGACTCCACAAACCCCTCTGGGCAACCTGTTCCAGTTCTCAGTCACCTGCACAGTACGGATGTTCTTCCTCATATTCAAGTGGAACTTCCTGTGCATCAGTGTCTGCCCACTGCCTGTGGCCCCAGTCTAGTGCCTCTGTCAAAAAATTCTCAGTTAAAGAGAAGCAGAGGTTATGTCTTTTTCAGTGAACACAGGCTGTAGCACTGAAGGAAATGTTGAAGCCTTTGAAGCTTTTAATTTCAAGATGAACTTACAGAATCTTCTAATTTTATTTAACAACAGTCTAGGTTGTGAAAAAAAAAATAGAAAGGGAAAAGAAAATGTTCATAGTGTGTTTAATATCTCCTTATTCATACATAGTGTTATATATATAATGCATTCACATGATGGCTTATCTCCCTTATGACATTCATCTTCACCTGTGAGGAAAGAAATAATAAGTCACTGGTGACTATTGCACTTGACTTATCCCTCCAGATCAGAAAAGATAAATGCCAATAGAAAGATCAAGTCTTTTGTATTCTTTTCTAGGGCAGAAGGAATTTATCATAGGCATATTGGAATTTATCTTGATCAGATACAGATGATTTCATCACAGTAATGAGGGAATCCTTATTGCATGCAGACAACGTCTATGTTTTGAGCATAGTTTCATTTTTTATATACTGTTTAGCGTATAAAACAGACTCAACTCAATGCAAGTTGCAGCTCTCAATTTCTGCTGAACTTCACTGGGGAGGAATTATTTGGTTAAGGGAGAAAAGGAACAACAACAACAACAAAAAGCGGAGAAAAGCAAATATAAGAATTTGTGTAAAAGAAAATCAGTTGGTATACAGCTAAGACATTTGTTGTTGCGCACATAAAATGCAACATGTCATTTTAAATTGCACACTTCACAACTCCTGCTAATTTAACAGCATTTTAATACAGCTTTTATGCATGCAGTTAATATCTATTGTAGATACAACTGCAACAGAACAGCTTTTCCAGATATTGCATTTGAAAAATATCAGCAAACTTTCCTTCAGAGTGATATTTCATTGGTTCTTTTTTGTAACCTGTCTGTATTTCCTTCTCTATTTCATTTTCTGTAACAAAGGCATTGTCACCAAAAAAATAGGCCCTGTTTCAAAATACGTTGCTATAGCTTTGTTCACTGCTCTGGAGTCAGGAAGAAGTGAATTCATTCAGGCCCTAGAAAGTGTCACAATGATATTCTTTAAAAGGAATTTGATCAGCATTTGACCAGAGGGATCACAGTCCAGTTCTTCAGAGTTGTACATGGTGGAACCTCATACACTTCAACTGCCATAGTAATCTTTTTGGGCTGAGCGATATCTACAAAAATAACAGTGAAACTTCATTGACTGCAACCATGAGGTGGAGTAGGTTAATCATAAGGAAGTCAAAATGATTTTTTATGCTAAGTAAATCAGATAGTACAGAATTACTGTAAAAGAAATATATGAAAAGAATATGGTAACATTGTGACTGTATGCAGTGAATTACTTTACACTTGTTAATATTGGCTAGGTTGTTTATAAAGAAATTTCAATCCACCAAAAAAAAAAATTCTAGGCTCATATTGCAGATAATTCTGATTTTTGAAAAGTTCATATTATAGATTTTTGAAGTATCAATATTGCCTAATGTTGCCACATAGAAAATTTTTCAGTGATTTGCCTTGCTTTTTACATAATGATGCTGTATCTCAGAAATCACAACCCCACCCAGCCTCCTCACTTGGCTTTTTTATTTATGGAAAGTAAATGGACACTGAATAGCTCCAGAAATCAAGGGTTTCAAAGGATCAGGAACTTGGAAGCAATTTTAAAATTGATGTTTCATGGACTAAATAGGCAGAACTGTGACTACTTAAATTGGTATTTTAAAAAGGAAGGAACACCTTTCATTTCAGGAATTTGATTCAATAAATGTACTTATCAAGATAGTTTAGAAAATATTTCCACCTTTGTCTTATACAAATACTTCTAATGTATTGTAACAATAAGCAATAAGTACATCAATGACTCTGTATATTATAGATATCCTTTCTGTGTTTAAATATTTCATAAAAGTGTCAAAATTTATTGTAGGGAATATGTGAATTCTTCTACATGTGTTATCTAAATAAGTATTTCATGTATATTTTTAAGTTCATATTTGTGTTGAGACTAATATACTGCAACCTTGAGCACAGTGGGAGCTATGAGAATCATGGGAGCCATCAACCAGGCTGATTAGACTGCCCACTGAGCACAAGTGATATCAAAACAAGCAAGCTCTGGCCAGCGTTACAAGCAGAATGCAGCAGGAACTGCAGGCGTGTTATACAAAGTGGGATGCTGTTGCCACTTCTAAAATAGCAAGATGTTGCAAAAATGGACCAATCACCCTAAAACGTAGTCCTGAGTGATCAGTGGTTCTCATGGGAATGATGAGACACTGCTAGTGAATTGAAAACTAAATCACAGCCTTCACTGTTCACACAGTTACGGATGTACATTTTTATATATACTCTGTCCACATATCTGTCAACATTACTATTCATGACTGCTGTGGCACCTTGGTATGCTGGTGATGTTTCAGTGAAAGAAAGCAATGTGTTTGTTGTTTTTTTTTCTTTGGAAAGAATCATATCTGCTTGTAAACAGATTTGCAAAAACTGAAGGAGTACATTTTCAAAGCATGGCATTCAATTTTAGTATCATGGACTGCTACAGATCTGTAATTTGAGCTCTGCACAACTTATGATTGAATGCTAAAGCAAATGCATAAATATTTTTCTTTTTGTAAATACAGATATATATACATACAGTTTTGACTTGTGATGCTTCTGCCAATGAAGGAAACATTAAAAATGTCTTAATCTCATGGAGTATTTTGAGCTGGAGAGGACCCACAAGAATCTTTGAGCCCAACTTGAATGGTACCTATGAAGATCAAACCTGTGACCTTGGTGTTATTAGTATCATGCTCTAACCAACTTAGATGCCCTCAGGATGAGTCATACACCAAAGCAGAAAGTGATTTAAATCTAAGAAGAAAAAAAATATTGCAGAATTCTTCAGCTCTCAAGCTGAAGTATCTTACCTCCCACCTGTAATCTGTGGAGAGTACAAAAGAGATTTAAAGTTGGCTTTAATTCCTGCTTTGGTGGATCACTCATTTTGAGGGCATCTTGTGCACCTAAGGCTGAGGTTCTTTGTAGTCACGAAAGGTGTGAGGTGACTTTACAAGTGATCCTTTCTACTAACAAGGGACATGGACACTAAGCAACTGAATCACAGCAGGTCTATAAATATGTGGCTCCAAAGTCTAAAAATAAATGTGTGTTGGGTTTTTTTTTAGAGATATTTGGAGTTGCTTTGAGAAATGACAGGCAAGTCAGTTGCTTTCTGGTTAGAAAAACTTTCTGCTTCCTCCCTGTCCCCACCCTGAGGCAGATATTAGTGTTTGATTACTAACTTCTCCTCAATATGAAGCTATTTAAAATACCAACACTGCATAAGGTGCACTCCAGTGTCCATCACTTTGTGTCACTGAAGGAACATATTTAAGTCACCAGTTTACTTATTTTAGACAGATACCATGTATTACCTTATTTTTTTCACATGAAAGCTTTTGAAAAGACAAAATTAAAAAAAAAAAAAAAAAGGGAAAGAATGTATGTGGGAAAATCATCCAAACATTTTAAATCTCATGCCTTGAATAATACTTTTGTGTCCCTCCATCTTGGGGGGGACGGGGGGGGGCGGGGGTGGACGGGGGATGGTTACTGTTTACAATAATTAAATGCTTTTCACAACTTTCAAAAAAAGTGCTTTGACTAAGTTTTTTCTTATCCCTAACAGACAATTGTTTTTGTCAACTTACATGTGAAATGAGACAAATCTTTGACATGAAAATCAAATTTTAAAAAGGATATCACCAGTTGAAATTTAGACACTATAGGCTATAGACTTTGTGGTATATGGAAATGGTTACAACAATCAAATTGCTAACCCCCTCACCTACCAGAACTGACCTTCATGGGGCCTTAGTGGTATAGCCATGTAGAAGGGGATACATTTTCAATGTAAACTTGTGTACTTGAAAACAGAAGACCATCAATAAAGAGAATTTTGTAGACTGCATGGGAGATCTATTAGACTCTCTCCAGCCTAAACCTGCTTCCAGCTACTGGCCCCTTCAACAAAGAGGATCAAAGTAAAACATATTGTTTAAAATAATTTAATTCTGCTCAGCCATAGCACAGGCCACTGTTCTTGGTGAGTTCCTCATAATAAACATGAGATTCCTAAGCCTTCAGTCTTTAATCAGAATTCAGATGAAATATGGTTCACAGTAAATGATGGCACGCCGTGCTTTTGAAGTGTCAGTAAAACGTATGTGCAGACTACATGATGCAGTTCTGCCTCTGAAGCCTCAGCAATCTGTGATAAGTTCTTCCCATTTCTCCATGTTACCATGATCCCACAGTGTTCCTCAGGAGAAAATAGTTATTTGGCTTCAGTTCAACAGTGTTTGCATACAGCCCTAACTGTTGCTTTTCATATTCTGAATGTAAAACTGATCTGATGGATATATTTATGTTTTATGGAACCAAAATGTCAGTGGCCTTTGGTCCAAGTAATAAAATCAGCTCTTACACAGAAACAAGCAGTACTATTAAGGTTTTAAACATATCGTAAACTATCATGAGTCACTCAGTACATCATCTTCAGGTACAAGATCTTTTGGTCTGTTCTTACCAACATCCATCAATCAAAGTTTATAGGCTCACAAATTGCTTGGCCAACACTCAGTAGTAATATTTTAGCCATATCTATTCTGCAAATAAAATCCAGAGAGAAAATGCAAGGTGAATGTCTGGTGTTTGGTGTGGTTTGCTTTCTTAATTTATCAAGAAAATTGATGCATTTCCCTCTTTGTCAAAGTGCTCTCCTCTTGAATGTATCTCAGGTGCATCCATATCTTTACCCAAGGCTATTCTGTTATGTCTCCCTCTCACATGAAGATCATAACTGAATCTAGATAAATGGCATATTAGTTCTGCTTCTTTTGTTTCATGAGTTTTGTACGTTTCAGATTTAGAAAATATTCTTTCAAACAGTGTACTAATACAGCATGGTGATTTACCTTGATGGCAAGAATCACAGAAAAAGCATATAAAAATGAATTTTCTACCTTCCTTGACCAGTATAATATCGAGTCAGCCTTGCTACATACAGTAACAAGAAATTTAAAAAAAACCAAACATACAAAAATCCAAAAATCAAACCAAACCCAAACTTTGTCCTTAATGGATACATACATGACTGAAAACTGGACTTTTATATTATAACCATTATAAGGATTCAGATTCTGAATCTAAGATCCACACATGAAGTCAAGGGCAATGCATCAGAAGAGATGCTACTACCATGTTAATGGTCCAGGTTCAGTTATTGGACCCTTTGGAAAGGAAAATTACTACTGTAGTTAAATGAATACTACCATGTCAAATGTACCACACTGGAAATCATCCCAAACTTCTTGGTTTTGTTTTTGGTTTTGTTTTTTTGTTTTTTGTTTTTTGTTTTTTGTTTTTAATTAACTATTCTAATATTCCATGTTCTGTAATAAACTGCAATATAATTTTAATTTTGTTTTATTAATCTCACCAGCGCCACCGCCACACCCAAAATGTGTATTCGTCTGTGGTTTAGTATGCATATTAATAAAGAATCAGCACTGTTAGTAAAGAATCATCCCAGCACTGTCATACAGTACATACACCATCACTTGCTTCCATAGGCAGAGTGAGCAATGCCCTTTAATAAGCAGCTCTGAAATAAAATAGCCTTTAAATTTGCTTATAAATGTGATCAACATCAGAGCACAGGGTATTTCAAACTCTTTCTTTCATGTCTCCAACCCAACACTGTCTCAACTTATAGGAATAACCAAAGAGCTAAGGTGGTATTTGGAATATTAAGTTTTTAGGTAAGGCTCAAGAGAATATTTTTGTTCTTAAAGTCAGTATATCTCAAATGTCTGTCTGCTTCAGATTTCAAAAGCAATAATTTCCTCTACTAAGACTGGTGTAAACAGACTTTTACACTGGTGTTGCATGTGTTGTAATTAAATTACCCTCTCTTGCTCTTAAAATTATCTTGTTGCTCAATAGTCCGTTGTTTTACCCTTGATTCACAAACTAATTTTTCATTAGATATTTAGGTCTGATAAAACACTATCAATAGACATCAGTCTCCATTCTAAGATACAAAAGAGTAACACTAGGAAAGTCTTAGAAATCCATAGGTGATGAAAACTCTGAGGCATGAAGGTATAAAAAAGTAAGGCTATTGTGCAGTGAATGTAATATAACCTCTCCCATAATAATCATATATAAAAAGTGTTAGTGGCCACATTGTGGTTTCCAGGGTTAATATATTGGGAATATCTATTTAAAACTAGAGGCAAGTAGATGTGTGAAAAGGTAGATGTTTTTTGATTTTTGATTCATCAAAAAGATATTTTGAAAGAAAGGGGAGGGAAAATCAACGTTATGTTTTCAGGAATCTCTTAAAAATTATAATCTAAAACATGAAGTCTTTGAAAAAAATGTTTAACACTTCTTAAATATGTTTCTTTTGTGCTCTGTGGGTCAGCATAAGTTAGATTGGTTCAGAAAGGAGCTAAAGTTGCATGAAACTATGATTGCAGTTCTTATGTTCCTCCTCAACCCAACAAGGAAGGGGAAAAAAAAAAAAAAGCTGATGTGCTTAAACACCTACTTAGCATTATATGTATGATTCAATAAAAGGAATAGGAAATTTGAAGCTTAAAGGCACCATTAGTGCATCTAGTTTATATCCTGGTTAACTAATTATTTTGCTGGATAGTGACAATGAAAATATAGTTGAAATTTTTTAAAATCTCCCTTGAGCATCAAAAAGGGCCTTTCTTATCTTGAGTGGACTGTGGAGTTAAGCTTTTAAAGTGTGTGATATATCCCGAGAAACTTTCTGTCAGTAACAGTTGAACTTGTACAAGCAAATTTATAAAGCTGTAAGTTTTCAAATGTTTCAGATTTTTATTTAGTTGAATATTATAAATATTTAGAATTTTAAATTGACTGGCATGCTGACTAATGCACTGTCATTTAATTTTGTATAGGTTTACAGAGAACATACACATTTAATACTTTGGCTCATCATGCTAAATTGCTTGCAATCAAAATTTTGTGGCCTAAACACTATTTTAATAAAATGGAATTGGAGTAAAACCAGTTTATTTAGAACAATTAATACTTAAAATAGTGGGTTTAAACTTTGTAATAAATATATTTGAAAATACTGGTTTGCTCTTGTTTAACAAAATGTATTATAAATTAAATGCTAAGCTACTAGACAGCTTAGCAATTTTTTTCCTGAAAAGAAAATATGCTTAATAAAAAGAACAGGCAACAAAAACAGTTCTCCATTTCTTAGGGTATACAAAATATAAAAAACAAATATTTTACTAGGGATACCTATGTGCAAATGAGGCTATTTATAATGTATTTCATAAATGTTAATTTCCTTTGTAAGTCTCTCAGACTGATTAAGCACTGACTTTCGAGTGACTTATTGTATGCGTAAGTTAATTGCATTCACAAATATTTGCAAAATCCAGGGAAGAGGTTTTACCTGATATTAATAGCAAAGGCAGCAGAGTCTAACCCATTGTTAACTTTACTTAGTAAAACTACATAAATTGTTTCTTTGTTTTCTTTATATTTTCCTGACAGCCAGTGGGTAGAAAGATAAAACTGTACTACCAGTATGTGAAGAAAATTACCCTTTTAATAGATAAAACTGGAAATATCACAAGAAACACTGCTGTGATTTTCGATCATTCTATCCATGTGAAAAAATAAACTAATTCTATCATAGCAAATATAAATACGCACAAATTGTATGCTTTAGAAACAGTTTTGACTCTTTGATGGAATCTCTATCTTAAAAATCGCTAACAGTTTTTATTGTTTTTGAAGTCTGTAAATATCAACTTTGCAAATCATATCCTTAGGAAGGTCTCAGACTGTAAAGATTACAAACACCTTTGCATTAGCTTTGAAAGGTCAGTGCATGTAGGTACCTTGTGTTAACAAAAGTGTCTGTCACTCAAACATTGCCCGCTCTTTTGAAAGATACTCTCAAAGAAGGAGAAGTAGTGGGTTTTTATTATTATTATTATTGTTTGTTTTGGCTTTGCTTTGGTTTTAATCTTCTCTTTATCTTCCCCTCTGATTTATTCATATTTTGGAAAACCAAACACTATTTGATTGTTGACTCAGTATTAAGTGATAAACACATTTAAATGTAGAGTTTACTACTCATTAATTTTATTCTTGTTCATATAAACATAGCTTATTGATAAAGAGATAGCCAAGCTTAAACCATTCCCAGCACTACAAGACCAGACATGAGTTCCTGCTATAGACTGGGACATGAGGAGCATGTGTGTGTGTTGATTCAAGCAGCAAGGGAGCTTGTGATTGATGATCACTGAACTCTCCAGAACCTACCACTGCATTGGAAATGATAGTGAAACACTTGTGAGATAAAGGGATAATCACCATAGCAAAATAATCAACAACAACAAAAAAAGGCAAATAAAGTGCAAATAGTGACAAATAACTTTAAACTTAATAAAGAAAAATCTGTTCAGCAAAAGAGATTGTTTCTGGATTTCATCCTCTGGAAATGAAGTGGAGGTAAGTGATCTTTTTACCAAAAAGGGTATTTATTCTTTTGTTATTGACTGTAGGACAGTCAGGGCACCTTCATGCCTTGTGCATATGCATTCTTAATTCTTTTTCTAGAATGGCTAAGGGCAGTGTTTCTGAAAAGTTATAATTTTAAGCAGACAGATAATAGCCACAGAATTATACACCAGAGTCAAAATAATTTCCAGAACTCTCCAGGTATGAAAGCCACAAAATATTTCCTCCCACTTCTCAATCTCTGCATTTCTCCCTCCCTTCTCGCAAAACAGTAGAGTTGGAACGTCCTTGTTTCTCTGTAATATCTGCACTGAACCTCACTTATGAAGGTATGCAGAGGGGTCTGAACAGCTACTGCCTAAACACTTTCCTTTTTCGAAAAAATGGTCCTGGAGTATTGAATCTTAATTTTTACAGTCCCTGTATAAGAAGTTTTCATATGGTAAGCCAGAAACCTATTCAGTTACCCTTTTACTGATATCAGTCCAAAGAAAAAGAGCTGGCAGCATGTCTTGAACGAATGGTTCAGTAACCCTTTCATGTCTTTCATGCTGTCTTCTGCAGGTCTTTGAGTCCATTGTTATGACAGAGCAAAAGGAATAAAATCACCAGAAATTGCCATAGAGAATCAGATGTGCAAGAGCAAGAAAACTCATCGGTTGACATAGTTTAATAAGCAAAGGGAAGAAGAAAAAAAACCCAACAAACATATTAAAAGGTTATACAAAAGCAATCACTGTCACCTCCCACGAATAGAGTGATGCCTAGCCAGCCATTGTGCAACTGCTATCTCCCCAGAATGCCCCTCCACTCAGATTTTATAGCTGAGCATGACATTATATGGCTTAAAGTATCCCTTTGGAGCATATTTTCAGCACCACTTCAGTCACAAATCCAGAAGACAGCACCTTAAGGGTTCCTCTAATGAAAACTAACTCCATCCAAACCAGACCTAATCCTGTTCAGAGCAAAAAGTTTAGACAGTAGTTGGACAAGGTTGATAGCAACGTGATTAAAAAGAAATAAAACCTCACAGAACCTGATACATTTTATGTGTAACTACTGACATTCTTTTAAAATCAAATCACTTAGCTTTACTGAAAACAAGCAAATGGTAGACTGCTCAAATTCATAAGGCAACTAGATTATTTCTTTTTAGACATGGTGTTTGTTATTGAACTAGTCATGATCTAATGATTAAACCTTAATTCTGTGTATTGCTACCAAAACATATACATATTGTATATAAGCAGAAATTTTACTGAAGTTGATGAAGCATTTTCAAGAGGAGTTTTTCTCATGTGTACAAAATATGCTGATTTCTCGAATCAGAAGATTTCACATCAGTGCGAAGATTTTTATGGCATTATTTTAACATGGGAGTTTTTCGCCTAGGATAGAAGTTGAGGCAGGAAGCCCTCAATGGAAATAGAACCTTGGTTTCCAAAATTTCCCAGAATATCTAAGACCCTAGCAATCAGGGCTGTTTTGAATAAAGTCCAAGGGATAAAGTCTCTGATTCAGCAAAGGTTGTGCATTTCAATCATCTCAGGTGAATGTCACATGCACTGGACTCCTATGAAGCAGGTACTTTCACTATCTTCCTACAGAATCATTGAAACAATTTTGCTTTCCAGACACATGCAGGAGCTATAGCCAGTACTATGGCAGCCTCCTATCCTTTATAAGACTTGAAATAAGACTTGAAGTTACAAAGTGTTGTTGATTTTGGCATTAATCTTCAGAGGCAGTTGCTTCATCTGCCCTGTAGTGAAAGCACATGGGGAATCCAGGGGGAATACAGGACTAACTTTATTAATGATGTGGTGCATCAACTCAGATTTTCAGAATTCCCTTGTTAGTGGTCTCTTGGCTACTGTGAGCTCAAGCTTTTCTCTTTTTTTCAGGCTGCTGGGCTTCTGAAATCCCCTCTCCCAAAATACTGCCTAAGGCTGCACACTGTCAGCTGTTCCACCCAGTGATGTTCCCACCTTGTGCTCTAGTCCGTGGACTTAATGGCTTGGTTACCTGGTCTATGCTGCAAAAGTACCTCTTCTGAGAAACGCTCCCATCTCCCACACTGACTCTGCAGCTGTTGGTGATGCTGTTGGTGACACTCTTCTGCGAAACCCTCCCTTATGCAGAAAGAGTAAAAGCAACTTTTGTTTAAAACTTCTAAGAAACAAATTTTAAAAGCCTGGTAATTATTGTGGTTCTCAATGTTTCTTGTTCTACCCTATCTCATTTTAGCTTTTTGTGTTTTTTTGTACAGTGGGGAAGTAAAAAACATTAAAAAATTCTTCCCTGAAATTCAATTTGCTGTGGCTTTTTTTTTTCCTTCTAAAAAGTTAATTTGAGAATAAAACACTTATTTAAAAAAAAAAAAATGAACAGCTCTAATTGTGACTTTGGAAACAAACCAAACAAGCAAATTATATGTGTTCACTTTGTTCCTACCCTGCTAAGCTGATGACACTGCAGATATACACCTCAACCTCATCTTTTCTCCAAGTTATCTGTTCTCATAAATTTCCTCAGGAGGTCTTTCACTCTTACTCTTCACCTGTGCAGAAGTTGACACAGACTTCGTATACTCAGAATTTACAGGCTGTGCCTACAGAATTGAGTCAGCACAACCTTCTTGGTGTTTTAATGCAGATTCCTACACTCACCAATAGCTTGGTCAACAGATAAGTGCTGTGTTCTTATACAGGGGCATCAATTGCAATATCCTAATACAAATGTCAAATATATTACCAAACCTTTAGTTCCTTGGTCATAGTGTTCAGGGAAATAAATAAGGCAGTGACCTAAGCTCTTGTTTGTGAGTCAGGTCTTCATCAGGTAGTGCGTGTTATTGTATGGGAGAAATAACAGCACAAGCAGAAAGATCCCAAAATCTTGCAGTGTGGTTATATTTACCACATGGTATATTAAAATATAATGAAAATATATTATGTTAAAAGATATAAAGTAATGTCAAAAAGAGGAAAATGCAAGCAGGCTCCTGACTGAATAAATCAGGGAGAATACGCAAGGCAATAAATTCCAGTCAGTTTCCTCGCTATGTGGGCAAAAGGGGATTAAACAAGGCAGTGGTTTAAATTTATAGTAGCTCTTATTTATGAGTCAGGCCTCAATCATCTATCAGAGACACCAAGCCTGTGATAATGGCACAAGCAAAACAGAACTGACTCTCGGAGTGCAGATGCCTTCAGGACAAGGAAGTGTGCTACTATGTAGAAATCAAAAATAAAGGCAAAGGGGAAAATCTGAACAAAATCCTCACCATATTTCCCTGTTATGGAGGGTAATAATGCCACAATTTTAGTCTTCTGTTGCTGGCTTCCTTGCCTCCACTTTCGTGAGTTACTCCCCTTCCCTATTGCCACATTTTTTATTTTCTTCATATAGTGTGAATCAGGAAAATTGCATAGGGGCTTTCTGCCGAGTCCAGAGTGTATGGGGAGCTGGAGCTGCTCCTTTGTCAGCTGTCTCACCAGAACAGCTCACTTTCTCCCCATCTTCTACATACATGTGACAATCTTATATAATTGAGCAAAGTATCTGAAAAAAATGCCTGTCGTTTGCTTGTATAAAAAAGGGATACACATGTAAAGCCACAATATCTCACAAAAAAGGTGGGATGATAGTAGCTACCAAATTAAACATGAGCTTGCTTTGTGATCCGAGATGAAAAATCCACTACAATTTTTGGCGGTGTATGCAGAGTCATCATATCAGATTGGCAACACACGTCTCTCTGCGAGCCACCGAGTGAGCTCCAGCCACTTCGGTACAAGGGAGATGTCAAAACAAACTGGTGGGAATTTGAAGCGGAACACTCCTTTCCCCTCTCCTCCCTTCACGCCTACCCGCCTCCGAACATCTGACGAGGCTGGAAGAACTGCTACATCCGGAGCCTTTTAAATATAGAACTTGTGAATGGTTTGTACTGATTCATATATGCATCACTGACACGGTGCTGGCAGCAGCATAGCGATGAGTGCAGCATAAAATCTATGTGAAAGAGAAGACGATATAACTTTTTGTTTGTGTCAGTCAGACTTTGGTTCAGTAGATACTGGTTGGTTAAACCAATTTTATATGTGGGACATGTTGCTGTGCTATATTAGGAGTGTTTTAGCCAAAGAGTTATTGTCAAAGGAAGAAACAGTCTGTCAAGAGTGACATGTACTCCTTGTGTGTACCAATTTGGCACGAGTTTTTTCATGAAAGGTTCCTGGAGTGCAGGCTGGAAAGTCCAGTCAGACAACAGGATGGTCTCAGAGTAGCTCATAGTCTGATGGTCCTTCTGACTTGGGATGTAAGAGAGGCCAATTCAATTCCCCTGTCTCATGGCTCATAATGGGGACTTGCATTCAATCTTCCACACGATTGGTGAGTGTTCTGGTCAGTGTTTTATGTCCTGTTGGAGATCTGGTCTGCAAAAATAAACACAAGATGGAGTCTCTAGACAAACAGCTTTTGATTATTTTCTGGGATGCAGAAGACACAAGTTTGAATTCTTGGCACAATAAGTATTAGTTTATGCTAAGGTTTGTAGTTCTCCTTGAAAGAGAGCATCCCAAAACAGCAAAGAGCAGTGACTGAGGCACATGTGTGTGTGTGAGAGAGAGAGAGGGAGCAAGCACTAGGCAGAAGAAGTGAAGTGAGGTGAAGTGGTCTCATTTCCCTTACAACAGGCATGGGAGCTTGAGATACTCAGGGACATTTTTCATCTTCATCTTCCTTCTTACTAAAGCTTCCAAAGGTCTTAATTTTCATCCTAAATGGAAATGAAACTTTACAAAATCTCAGCATTCTTGCACAAGGAAAAATAACTATGGGAACCTACTACCAGTCTGGTTGAATTAACAAATATTTCATAAAGAAAAGGAACAGCAAGGAATAAAAAAAATGTGTAATTACAGTAAATGTCTGTATATACTACTTGGATTATTGAGGCAATGCAATCCCTTTGTAATTAAGCTGTGCATGTTGGAAGGAGGGGTGAGGGGCAAAGCTAAGAGGACTTAATTGATAGAGGATGGGCCGAAAGCCTCCAAGTAATTTCTCTTAATTCCTTTTGTTTTGTTGAAGAGTCTACATCTCTAGCAATGTATAAGCATTCTAGCTTAATTCCTCCAGCTGAAATACTTTTTGAGTATAATCTCAGACGAAAGCAGGGTTTAAATTGAAAGGAGAAAGAAGCAAATATTTTACATTCTGCAGCATTCCACAGAGATAGAAATGCATCATGGCCAGGTTTTTCTCAGATTATGTGTTATTTTCTAGTGCTGTTATGTGTTTTACAAGACACAATATTGATTTAATACAGTAGTTGGTTCTATTGTTGTGCCTTCCAGGCACTATTCATTAAAAAAACCCCAACCCCACAACAAAACTGTCACACTTGGGGGGGGCGGCGGGGAAATATATATATATGTATGTATGTATGCATGCATATACTGTACTGACCTGTTTGTAGCATTAGAGACTGTGACTTTTACTCTACTAGTACAAATGAGGTGCAAACTGAGAAAAATATTTCTCAGAAATTCCTCTCTCAAATCTGTTCCATTTATAGATATTCAGTTATTTGTTTGGGATTCACTAGCAAGTATTGAAAATCTGATAGAAGAAATTACTTATGTTTGTGGAAATTAGGCTTCTCTGGGTACTTATCATCATGTGGTCTCTTCATCTGTTCATTCTTAATGGTTTGGGGATCATGTTCTTCGTGATTATGTCTCATCTGTTGTGAATCTTGTGAAATCCAATTTGTCTTTTTTTCATCTTTGAGTCAGCAGTGTTGTCTGCAAGTGAGGCGAGTTTTTCTGTGCCCTTCTGAACTAGGATCTCCTTCACAACCTTCTTGAATAGTCCAAAGCTTAAAGGAACAAAAGTAAATATATCTTTCTTACTCTTTAACTGTATTTATTTTACATTGTCTGCTACCCTGCCTGCAGCACTGCTGGTGTTCCCAGAGCTCATGAACCTATTTACTTTTCATTCACTGCTCACTGAAGAAGGCTTTGTTCCTGTCTATCACAGTGGGAAAAAGGGTTCACAGCTTTTTAGGTCTTATCGTAGCAGTTGCAGGTAGACAAGAAATACAAACAGGCTCAGGAGATCTAGGTCTGAGGATGGAAGAAGGTGATTCCTGAGGTAATTTTAACTTTCAGGATGAAACAGTTGGATAACTTTGACAGAACCTGTTGAGGCAGCTGAGACATGTTGGAAAAGTTGTGATGAGGAGATGAGCCTCAACTACCATTCTGCAATGTGCAGACTGATTATGGGAATTTCTCAAGGCTGTTCTTTTTTGTTGTTGTTGTTGGTTAGTTGGGGTTTTTCTGAGACTGGAAAAGGAATGTGTGATTAGAGAGAGGAAAACTAGAGGAAAGAGAAAACTTGAGGTTAAGTTTGTGAGATACTCATTACAACCTCTTGGGCAGTTTAAAATACATTAATTTTACTGTGTTTAGTCTTAGAAATTCAATGAAAATATTAGAATGAACTTCTAACGAGACCAGGGAAACCCAGGAGCAGTCTTTCCTGAGGAAAATGGGATAACCAAGGAGACGTTCTGAAGTCTGTGGGCAATCTTTGTGAGCTTCATCTGTCACAAATGTTGCATGTCTGATATCATCCTCTGTCACATTTTATTTCATTTGTTTACAAACTGAATTATTTTTTCCCCTCAAATATATGTCCAGGGAATATCCTTCCAAGTGTTCTATCAATCAGTTGACCTTGAAAATGGAATAACTTGCAAATAAATAGAGAAGAAACTAAGACAATAAAAGCATTTTTAAAAATATTTTTATTTTTTCCTCTCTTCTTGCTCATTCAAACAAGATATCAATAATGTGACTGAGCAAGAGAATTGGTCTGTTTCTACATCTGCAAGAACAGAGTTGATCAATGCAATCAGTTTTATAAGTTTATTCCCAGTGAAAAAAGAAATATGTACCTAATGATAAAACAAAAGTGTTCACCACCTATTTTGCTGGCTAAATGAAGACAGGCAGTTATCTTCAGAAAGATACTTTCTTCTCTGTTTCTGCAGAGTACAGTATCACAGGGACAGTACCAATTTATAGCTAAGGCGTTCACATTGCTTCAATACACACAAAAAATCATGCTTACCTCCCTAATATAAAGATCACACATTCATGAAGCATTGTCAAAAATATATTTTGGCCAACTTGCCCTTTCCCCATTGGAGAAATTATAGCAGCAACCACATGTGATTTACAAACTAAATGAGCACCTCAATCTTTCCTATGAAAATTTCATACTTTCTACGTTTATTTGAAAGTTCAAATGTCTTGGGCTAGCCCAGCCCCAAATCTACAGACACTTCAGGTATGACTGCAAATAATTCTCATTCTTCAGAGCAGCAGATGGGCAACATCAGTGGAAAGCACTTCCCTCTCCTGTGACTGCTGCCATGATGGGCTAATCTAGCAGCTAGGCAACAGGAAGAAGAGGAGCCTGGCACCTGGGAAATTTTAGCCAAGGAAGGTTGTCTGGTTTTGTGAGGGAAGCCTACATATCTACATGTACAGAAGAGATTCACTGCTTGATAACACGTTGGAGTAAATCTTGGTTGCAAGTGCTATTTGAACAGGGTCAAGGTTTGCTGAGCATAGTATATCCACAATTAAAATTGACTCCGTTGTCTTCCCCGAGTATACCACATTCTCTTTCTACTGTACACATTTTGACAGTCCATACTCAGTGTTAACTAATTTTATGCAAAGCAGTACATTTGGAGAAATATATTCTATTGCACAAAGTTGTTAACTTATGTTGAATTCAAAAGACAATTCTGTAGGTGTTGCAAGATAATCTCAGCCAATGAAACTTTTTGCCCTGCTTATATTGATCTTTTTTTCTTTCAGAGGATGAAGGCAGTTTTGAAAAGAATAGCTTTCTTTTCTGCACACTTTCTGTATTAGCCAGTGAAGAATCATGCAGAAGCAGGTCTAAATTTGCTCTGTTTATATGCACCATGTACATATTTATGTGTGCTTTGTGTATTTTTTCATTTAAATTTCTCTCTTTTCCCATTACTAACTCCTTTTATCATAGTGTGTCCTAAGTGAAAGACAAATGCAATTAATCATCAACCAGCTTGTACTTCTATGGCATCTGTCTCCCTGATATCTAAGCATTATTTAAGTTTATGTTGAATTTTTTGTTTAAATTTGCCCATCCTTGCTAGAAAGAAGCATAAGGCGATTTCAAGAGCAATTTACAAGGAGCTTTTTTCCTCCTCTGTGTGAGAGCAGCAATTCTTCTGATTCACAGGTTGACAGGAGCACATCACTCTGGTGCTCAGATCAGTGCACGAGCTGCCCATCGAATAGCAGATCAAGTTTAAAGTCCTAAGGGCAAATTCTGCTGTCAGTTACACAGGTGAACATGTAACTATAAGAGCAGAATTTGGCCCCTAGTCTTGATCTTCAAGTCTCTCAGTGGGAAACTTGATTACTGTGTTTAGGACAAAGTGTACGAATGCTTTGTAAAGAGCTTGATACACACATACGGTGAGACACAAGTCTCTTTCTGGTTACCTTTTCATAGCATTTGTGAAGTTCTTGAATTACAGCAGCTTTTAGGCAGCATGTTGTACTATCAAATTCATTTAAAGAAGAATCATTTTCCTTTAGCCCCGATATTCAGGACAGTAATGTGGCACTGATAAAAGCTTCATTGCCATATTTTCATGAAAGCATTAGCTAGGAAAATAGAAGATTTGAATAAACATACAGCCTCTATGACAATGTGCAGTTAATTTTTTCCCTCCCCTTCTTCTTTCACCAGACTTACCAAAGTGTCCTGGGTTTCTTTGACACTTGAAACAGTCTGGACTTCAGTAACCCTTCATAATGTGTTCCTGTAGGTGCTTCTGATGGAAGTTGGATGAAGCCAAAAATCTGCGCACTCTGTTTTATGCAATTTAAAATTTCCCTAAATGTCTCGTTCTTTGAGGTTCAGTTTAGTGTTATCTAAGTGCTTGAGTGATCATTAAGTGCTTCCTCCCAGGACATGACTTCACCCACAGGAGCTACCAAGTGAGCCAGAAGACAACCCACAGGGAGAACTGCCTACTGCAGTTTCAGTGTTGCTCTACTGTAGTGATTTTTAATTTTTTCCTGACATTGTGAAAGACAGGCTTTTCTTCATGTTTTTCCCAAGGGCTTAATGAAAATAAGCCAACACTTTCTGGATTCTGTGTCTCACACTGCAGTCTTGAGGAAGTGGGGGTGCTCAGGTTTTTCAGAGATGGTTTCCTTGCCGAGTGAACACTGGCACTGAATCCAGGTTCTTCCACAGAATACCTCAAAGCTCCACGCATATCTTTGTTTCCTTGCCCCCACTCTTCACAGCGCTGGTCAAACGCTAGATCAGAGCAACGTCCACCAGATGGCAGCATGCCATATCGAAAATCAGTCACTTAAATCAATATTTAGGCGCCTTTTTTTTTTCTTTTTTATTCTCCCCCCCCCTCCCCCCCCCCAAGATGTACCATTATATTTAATAAAAACTCACGACCTCAAAAATTCAGGCTCTGCATTTCAGACACATCAGGCGCTGACAGTCCCCAGAGGAGCCAGTGAGTTGGAGGATGGCACCTTATCATGATGTCAACGCTTCACAGCCCCATTTTGGGATTCCAGAGAAAAAGAAAGACACAATGGGGAAACCGTCCCTCCTCAAGGTCTTCGAGGGGTGTCTCTGCTTTTGAGGTTACTGCTTCTCATGTGCTTGGACATCACAGCTGTAATGACCACATGAGTGGCCGCATGGTGTAAGAGCTTGATAGACCAGAAGTGCCCTCACGTGCTCCCTCTCGGGGCTTTTCCCATCACCTGGTAACCTGAGCAGCAAGCTGGCTCAGCGGCACCTTGCTGCAGCTGGCCTGGAGGAGCTGGCAGGGTATTGCTGCCAGATGCCTGCATCAAGGAAAGTTTCAGACTCTCCTGCTGCAGATAGGAGCTGGCCAGCTCAGAACAGTTTCAGAGCAGACAAGAGAGAACAGGTAGGTAGAGACACTTTGCATTCAGACGTACATGTATGTGTGTGCAGGACAGGGAAACCTACTGTCTATTAAAATTTGCCGTTAACCACATTAAGAAAATGACCACAATGGATCTGCAGGCTTCAACATGGCAATGATGTTTGCAATACCAACCGGATCACAGATATGTAAAACCATGAAAGTGGTCATTTTCATCATGAACATTGATTCATAGTTGCATAACTAATCATGACAACTTTATTAATTGCTTATTACCAAGGGTTTTCTCTTTTATTAGAGAACAAGTGACTTCCTTCCCTTGTAGTGGTGTATATTTCTCGGTGTGATAGAGATTAATGTGTGAAGCTTTGCAGGAAACTGCCTCATTGATTTTGTTGCCTTTGTATTTGTCTTCCTTAGGTGACTTCCAGTAACATAGATAGAGGGGATGCAAACAATTTCACTGGGACATCAAATACTGTGCTTATGGCAACTTGAGTTTTGGGCTTTATTTGGAAACTCAGGATGTCCATTTTTCTCTGTTGTAATTTTCTCTTCAGTTTTATTGATTTATTAGAAAATGCATTGCTAATTCAAATCTAACAGTATGCAATGGCAAGTTATTTCAACCTGTATTAGTTTTGCATAATGTGTAATTACCATAATGTACCCCAGAACACCTCCTATAGCCCTTTGCAAAGCATAGTTTTTTATGCATACATGTAATTGAATGTACTTTTGCATGAGGCTTCACTCATTTTGCTGTCATGTGTCTCTGTGTGTATGTATGCATTTTACCAGCATTTTATACATACTCTGGAAAATTGAAAATTTCTGTTTTTAGTTTTTAACCTTATGACTCCACTGTGTGTTGAATGAACAATTATTATAGGACCATTTCACCCTACACATTAGTGGCATATATTGCATTCACTGAACCTAAGAAGAAACTTAACTTTAAATCCAAAAACCTTCAATAAAGAAAAGTCTTATACCGGTACTTTCAAAAGCCTGTAGCTTGAGGATAGTGTACATAAAAGAATGCAAGAGAGCTGATGGGGTACTTTTAAAAAATGTCCTGACAGAGTCAAGGTGATGGCCATTTTTAGCTGCCCTGCTATCCATCACCTCTTTCAGCCAGGCATACTCCATCATATGCAACAGCCTCATGAATTTATGCATCAAGCTGTGCAGCCAGTCGTGCCGAGGGCTCTGGTGACAAGTGAAATTGCTGTGCGCCTCATTTAGCTGTTTATTGCGCCTGAGTACGTGTTGCAGCTGTCATCTTACGATGGGATGATAGTGCTCGTTAATAGACAAGACAGGCAAATAATGATGGAGACTATAGCAAGAGATGCTCATCTGCCAATAGGCTCTCAGCAATATCACAAACATTCACAAAGTTTTCAATCAAAAACAACACTGCAAGAAAATACTGAGGCCAGCATCTGGTTTTTTATGTGACTAGCAATACAGATTAAACTTTTGAGAAACTGCAGCCGAATCTATCATGTAACTTAATTTCTGGACATTTTACCTTTTTTCTGTCTTTTTTAATGTCTTTTGAAAAGAATGCTAAGTACATGGTAAAATAACCTGGTGTATTTTTTCCACTTTTCTTTAGCTACAAGTCTGCCTGCTGTAACTAGAGTTGTTCCTCCTTGTTTGTGCAGTGTGGCTGTAGTGCACCAGAAACTTACCAGCATCACTTCAAGGTTCTGGCAAAAGTTTTGTTTAATAAATTTCTGTTGCTTGATTATGCTATTGACCATTAGCCTGCTTGTATACCTCCCCTGGAAAAAACAAACAAACAAAAAAACCACAAAACCAACAAAACACAAGTGCAAAAAAAAACCCCAAAAGCAAACACACCCCCCCCCCCACCACCACCCCCAAAAAACCTCACAAAACCCCAAAGCAACCAACAATAAAAACTTCGCAGCAAACAAAACAATCTCTATTTTAGTGGCATGCAGAATAATTTCAATACAAAAAATACCACCTGTGAAGCCCACATTTCTTTCTGTGAAAAGCAGATATGATGAATGCAAATTCACCATTGTAAAATTCTCTCAGTAAAGATAGTGTCATAGTCTGCTTTTCTCCACTACACTAAAATTTGTGTTGTACTGAAATTTGCAACCTTTTCTGGGGTTTGCAAAACTCTATGCTCAAAGGAATAACTTTATAGACTGCAGTAGGTAGTATGAAGTAAATTAATTTTTCTTCATAATTAAATCCTTCAATTAGAATGGGAAGTAAAGGGTTAGTACATTTGAGTAATTAGAAGAATTATTTGTGTATGTAAGATGAAGAAACTTTATGCAAATTCCCCTGGAATTTTCTGGGGAAGGTACTTAAAAACATTTTCTGTGTACTTGCTAGAGACTGTACTGAATATTAAGTCAAAACTACCACTTAAAATAATACAACATTAAAGAATATAAAAGTGTGTCATACTTGCACAAAACCACACAAAATGTGTAATAAAATGCATTTTGTGTAATAGGCAGTAACACTAAAAAGGATTTTTGCAGGAATACAATCCTACAGAGAAAAAAATATCAAAGCGAATATAGAGTAGTTATTCATGTAATAAGTATTTTCCACATGTTACTGACATGTTTTCCCAGATTATTGCTGCATAATAAAAATTTTAAAAAGGGGAAAAAAACCCAAATCTGGAAAAGCAGCTACAGTTTGTAATGTAATTTATGTGTCCATTCAGTTGCTAGCACTGTAATATTGAGTAAGCAAAAATGAATCCATGGGAGGTTTATGACACCTTGAAACCATATATGTCACAGGATGATCTAAAACTGCTTCGCAAAGGAATAAACATTATCCTCACTTTACAGATGAAGATAGTGATGAACAAAAAATTTTCTTTCCCAAATCAATAACAAATAAAACATATGTGCTGTATGACTTCCTCTCACAAACCTGTTGTGCAAAGACTATACAGCCAGCCCAGGACAAGCAAGCTTAGGGTAGGGTAGAGAGAATTAGCCACCAGACATCCCTGAAAAAGCTGCACAATCTATGAGTTTTGCCTGGAGTCTCTCTGTAGTGACCAAATAAAAGAAACCAAAGCAGAAGACCTACACATTCTGCTCTGACAGGAGTGCAAATGAAGATGCCTTCTTGCAGCATCTGTTGCTCTTCTCTGAGTTCTGAAAAATATTTCAATTTTAGACAAACCTGATTTTTTTGAAATCTAAAGTGAAATCAGATAACCCTACCTGTATAGTCTAACCAGTGTATCTCTAATTGTATTTTACTAAGGAAAATCTGAAGCATAGGGGGAGGATGTGGCCTGACAGAGATCACACAAAAAGTCTGAGCAAGACCTGACTGTTTCCTGCTGGTACTTTCACTTCTATGAATAAACTCCATAGCGTCTTTGAGAATCTGGTTCCTCACTGTGAGATAAACGAGTAAATTTTTTTCATTCATGAGAGAACATTAAAATAAATATCAAAAAAACTTTAACAGTAACTGTACACTAACCAACCAGGTTGCTTTGCTGAGTTTTGTTATGAAACTAAATTACCACAGGAGGAAAACTGGCATGCAATCTTGTGGCTTTGATGCCTCTATGTATATGGATTGAGTTAAGGTTGAGCAGACAGTCTGAGTGTCAGAAAATTTGTCATTTGAATGCTTCACTTAGAAACATAGAATCTGCTGAGTTGGAAGGGACTCATCAGGATCATGGAGTCCTTCATGATCTTTATTTTTACACATAGTTTGTCTGTGACTGCATGTTTTGTGTATGTAAATAAATATACATAGAAATATACATATAGATAAATATAAACATGTGTGTATTTCCACATATGAGTTTCTGAGTCTATTTGTTATGATAGGAGACTGACTTTGAGGCAGCATTTAAATGAGGGAGTCAACAAAGAAACAGATTTTGTAACCAAATGAGAACATGTTTTTGTGACATGTCTTTCCTGTCTGCAAAATGTATTTTCTCTGGTTAAAGAGGTGTCAGTATTTCTTCAAGGAAGATATTTTTGCTGAAAAAAATATTTGTCTGCTTTTCCAAAGCAAAAATGCAGTGGGAAATTTTGGTTTAAATTAAAAAGGACCATTATCCCAACAAGTGGGAAAAGGAATGTCACTGCATTTTTTCTCTTTTCCCTTTTTCATTTTCGCATTCATGTCTTTATAGTTATGTCTTCAATCTTGTTATAAACTAGGTTGAAGACATAAAGATATAAAAAGATATAAAAGCTAGTGAAAGACATGGAATTATAGAAAGGCAGGATGGAAGGAAGGAAACAAAAATATAAAAGGGAAATCAATTTTTCCCACACATTTTTGTAAATTTTTATACTTTCAGAATAGATTTTTGTTGAAAATTTTCAAAACTTCTGCCTTATTTTGGATGCTTATATGCAAATGGGCCAATGACAGATGACTAGAGGTATATAGTTCTATGTATGTATTATGCTGTCCCAAAAAGGTAACTACATTTATTGCCTCTCCTATTCATTCACCACTTTTGTGTTGATACTAATTCAAAATAATTCTGTAATTTTTACTGGTAAAAGTAAAAGAAGAGCCAATTGCAATGAATATATCGCTACTAACTGTAATTACATATAAAAGCAGTGTATGTTCACACGTGCACATACATAGTAGTCTGTTCTGATTTATGAGATGACATTGCAGTACAATATGGCAAATCCATGGTCAGTTTGTTTGTTTCTTCTAATTTGTGGTAAAATTATTATGAAGCCAAATATAGTCTACCCACCACAGTGGTACTACATTAAAAATAATCTTTCATTTGTTTTTGTCATTTACAGAGCTAATGGTCAGCAAATTTGTACATCCTATCTTTTTTTTTTTTTTTTCTTAATGAAATGGAAAAGGGATATGTGCTACATAAAAAAGAAGTTTTATTAATGTTTCATAAAATGGTTGCTACAATCAAAGGAACTGCTATGAAAATTAAATTACTGGGCTGACTCTGAAAATCAGCATAATATGCTCTGTTTAATTCAGTCATGCTAAGATGTTAGATTCTCCTTCATTCTCTCAGCTTTCTCTCTCCTTCACCTGGGGGCATCTGCTGATGAGTCTCTTCTAGAGGTTGTTTAATGACTATTTTACAGCAACTGTCAGCTTTCTAAAGCCCAGTGGCACTGGGCGTCACTGTATTACCAGCCTTTTTACACAATTTGCCTGACTGTAAATCTGAGTTTAAAAGTACAAGAAAAGCTCTTATTTGATTTAATGACTGGCTAACGGGGGTCGATTAATCTTTTTATGCTTAGATGTTTTACTCATAAAGGTCATCTCCTGTTTGTTTACTCTTTCCTTCTCCTCTCACGGCCAATGAGAATGAGGCATGGAATTTTAAGTATCATGCAATTGGAGCTGAGTGGCTTGGAGGATAATGCTGTTCATGGACAGGATTGTTATTGTATGTAATTGATATCACAGGAAATCCCAAAGGCACTGTTCAGAATCAGGGCCCCATTGTTCTAATCACTGTATAAATTCCCATGGATACACAGTGCGATCTCTGGGATATGGATGATCTAATTTATGAGAAGGTGCAATGAGCGTGCTGTAATAATAAAAAGGAGAGCAAAGAGGCAAGGACATACAGAGAGAGGGACACTCATAGAATCTATATAGTTTTTAAGATAACATTATTTAGATAAAATTTAAAATAGATTCTCCTTTAACCATCAAGAATGATTAATCAGGAAATAAAATTCCATGAGTAGTATAAGTGCTATTTACCATAAGTAGTATTTCCAGAAGCACTGAATTTCTATTTTCCAAAGTGACTTAGGTACTTGGGAGTATAGATTTCATCTACATTTATTAATGCTCAAGTACATTTTCAAAAGGCCACACATGCAACAGAAAGCAGATCTTATCTTTAAGATCAGTTATGTTTCTTTGTCTCTTTGAAAAGCAATCGGACTTAAGGGTACAATTTTTCAAAAACCTATAAATATGATAGCCTGGCATCTTCAAAACAAAATGATAAAGAGCTGTATATAGTTCCGCAGCTAAGAAGACAATGATAACTGGGACAAACTGGTAGAAAAGGTACCACTTCATACATGACTCTCCCTTGTTTTCAATAGTCCTATTTTATCAATGACACTAAAATCTGTTTGATGTAAGAGACTTGGTGGTACTGTGTTTCATTTCACTTTTGAAATGGTGCGAGATCCTTCCTGACACTACAGTGGGTTCCAAGAGAATAGTGTATAAACGGCTAGTTCCTCCTTGAACTTTATATCTTATCAAATATATTGGGCAGATTGCAAACCTTTCAATCTCATACATAGTATTAAACCCACTCTTGACACTTAACTCATAGCCTTGCTGACGTGTACTCTGCAAGTGTGAAAAAGTAGAATTGGGTGATCCTTCTATAGGAACTGAACTTTCATACAACCAGTATCAGAGGTGAAATTTAAACAAGTTTTTATCCCCTTGATACTTAGAAGGTTTATATAATGATTTGTCATACTATTTAGAACATCATAGGCTACCTTGATACCAGTACTGGATAACTCCTCAAAGCAGGGCTCTTCCCCTGTTGTCATTGCCTAGTTGTGTCATTGTGTCATTTTGGATATAATATGATACAGTGTAAACAGGTATTATTCTTTGAAATATCATAATTTTTTAGACCATATGTTTCATGAAAGCTTGTTTGATTCCTTTTTTTTTTTTTCAGATTTGGTGTGGAGTTAATTGAGAGTGTTGAGGAGAACATAGACTGCAGCTTTCTGTGGAAATTCTTATGCTTCATCACTTCTCTATGTATTTCTCCTACCTTAGCCTCCTCTACTCTTTAACTTTTTTTGCCAGTCTTTCTACCTTTTCTTTAGCTTGACTTGATCTTCTAATAAAATTGAAGTAGTTCCCATTAGGAAACTAAACTGGGTGTAAAGCACAAGGGTCAGTGTAGTGAAAAAATTACCAGGGAAAGCTGGCAGTCTCTAACACCATGTGATGGTATGTGGGGCTTGATGACCCTCTTAGAAGTGGGGCAAAGTACACTAGTGCTTAACATCCATCAGCAGTGTGAGATGACTAAAGAGAGAAACAGATAGGACTAGTTGTGAGTTGAAAAACACAGAAATAAACTTACTTCAATTCCAAGTGAAAAATGGATTTTTCAGATTGTGGAAAATGTCATGGCTTCAACATTTAATTTCTACTTTGGTAGAGAAGGAGAAGAGATACTTGCAACTATCCATCTCAGCAAAAATCTTGTGATCTCTTTCAAAGCATAGCCTGAAAACCTGTAGTTTCTGTTCATTGCTAAGACTGAGCAAGAGCTGGGATATGACACTGGTTGTTTAATGTTGCCACATCTCCAAACTATCTAACTCATACGTGTTTATCTCCATCATTACACTCTGTTACCTCACATCTATGCAAAAAGAAACATGTAGCAAATTATAATAAGCTCACGCTTCAGACAATAGGCATTACATTTTATCTGTTCTATGGTAAGAAGTAATTTCTGTCTTTATCTTTCTTTGATTTTAATCAGGGGTTTTATTCCAGACTTGAGAGCCTTTGCCAGTCAAAGTTTTGTTGAACTTGAGAAGCTCAAATAATCATTTAGCTCAATGCATTAGCATTTTTCAGTGGAAAAAAAATCAGTAAAGTCCTGCTCAGCCTCAGCATCCTTGTCGCTCTCTCATTTGTGCTGATATGATTCCATATCAGAAAGGGAAAATAATTGAACTAATTTAAGATTTGCAAGATTAATTTGGATGCAAGCAATTCTTGGCCAATATATTTAAAAAACTCTATTTATAATGGGTGAATTATTTTTGTAATGGTAGTGGAAGCTTGTAGAGCACTTTGGATTTTGAAAAAATCCCTGGAGCTTCTCATCAGACAGAGTTTTCTAAATTTCTATCCAGTTTATATCAGTACTCAACAAATTTCTCCTTGAGCTAAAATCTTTTCGTGTATAAATTTTCCTGTGTCTTTTATCATCTTTTTTTTTTCCAGAGTCTTCAACAAAAAAATAGAGAAATCTTTTCTTCCTCTCCATCATAACCCTCAAATGTTGATCAGTTTTATCTTCTCTCCCTTTCAGTGTTGCTTTTTTAATGAACACTTTTTAAGGCCAGTGAATATTTCAGTGATACCTGACTTTTAAATTCATATAGGGAGAGAAAGCAAACAGTGCTAAACTCAATTTTCCATTGACTTCATTCCTTCTGCTGTGCAACTGTTGCATGGTCAGTTCAGTCATCAGTCAGTAAAATTTCCTTAATAGGTGTCTAGTGGATATATTGGGAGGCTGCACAAGATTTTCATCACATGTGTGAGATGCACTTTCTGTACATAAAATAGTAAGATTAAAGATGAAAACCCACTGAGTATGTGGTCTGTAAAGGGCTGTATTCAGAAGCTGGTGCTGCCTGTCTGCAAGACCAAATATGCATTTTATTTATAATGTGAGGTAATGAAAAGTTTTTCTAAAAATCTGTGTCTATCTCATTATAGTTACCCTGGAATTAAAGAAACCATCATAGCCAGGATGCAGGAACATAGAAGGCAAGTCTGGCTGATCTGCTACATAAAGTACAAACTGGAAGAGTGGAGATTGGAAAACAAAAAGGTGATCAGGAATAATCAGGACTCACTAAAGACAAATCATGCTTGACCAGCCTGGATGAATGAGGGAAGAGCAGTGGATATTGTCTAACTGGACTTCAGCAAAGCTGAACACAACATTCAACATGCTCATAGGGAAACTCAGGAAGCACGGGCTGGATGACTGGACAGTGAGCTGGGCAGAGAATTGGCTGAATGGCAGATCGCAGAGTGTTGTGATCATGGTTACAGGGTCTAGTTGGAGGCCTGTCAGTAGTGATGTCCACCAAGGGTCACTATTGGATCCAGTATTGTTTAACTTGTTTATCAATTACTTGGATGAAGGGAAAGATGCCTCCTCAGCAAATTTGCTGATGACACAAAGTCGGGAGGAGTGGCCAATACCCCAGAGTGCTGTGCAGCCCTTCAGAAGGACCTTAACAGGTTGGAGAGGTGGGAAGAGAACAGCCTGAAATTCGCAAAGGCAAGTACAGCACTCCACACCTGGGGAAGAATAACCCCAGGCACCAGCAGAGGCTGACCTGCTGGAGAGCAGCTCTGCAGAGAAGGACCTGGGGGTCCTGGTGGATAACAAAGCTGTACATGAGTCAGCAGTGTGCCCTTGGGGCCAAAAAGGCCAATGGTATCCTGGGGTGTGTGAGGAGCAGCATTGCCAGCAGGTGATCCTGTGATCCTGCCCCTCTACTCAGGCCTAGTGAGGCAGCATCTGGAGTGCTGTGTCCTGTTCTGGACTCTCCAGTTCAAGAGACAAATGGAGCTACTGGTTCAAGCCCAGCAGAGGGCAACAAAGGTGATTCGGGGGCTGGGACATCTCCCTTACAAGGACAGACTGAGGGAGTTGCAGGTTCAATAAGAGATGACTGAAAGAGAACTTCATCAATGTCTAAAAGTATCTGAAGGGAGTGTCAAGAAGACGGAGTCAGGCTCTGCTGGGTGGTGCCAAGACATAGGATAAGAGGCAATGGGTACAAACTGATGCACAGGAACTTTCATCTGAAATGAGAACTTCTTTACTGTATGGGTAACCAAACACTGGAACAGGTTGCCTACAGAGGTTGTGGAATGACCCTCATTGGAGATATTCAAGAATCTTCTGGATGCAACTCTGTGCAATGTACTTTAAGATGACCCTGGTTGAGCAGGGAGGTTGGACCAGATCACCCTTTCAATCTTACCTATATTATGAATCTGGGATTCTATTCCCTTTTACTATTTTGCCTTGCTTTGAGACACATTCTGCCATACATCATATTCTAACTGCTAACTAGCAAAGATCTCATGTCCTTCATATTAATAAACAGTCACATGGAGTTGCTTATTCAGCAACACAAAAATAGCCTATGAAGATTCTAAATAACCCTGTGTTTATCCATCAAGTTTATTCTTCCTTGCAGTGTTGAACTTCATTTTGGTCACTGAAACCATGGTGTAGAAAAATTATAATGGCCTCTGTGTTGTTTCTGCAATTCTCTTTGTTGAGGTTGAGAAATCACAATTCTAGGTACTTTTGCAACTGCACTTTCACTTAATAGCCAAATAATTCTGAAATGGATCTGTAAATATCTGACCAAAGCGTAAGAGATGTTTAACCTTTATAATTTGATATGTTGCTGTCAGTATCAGACCTGGGACTTGACTTAAACAGGCAGATTCTTCCAGTGGTCTTACTTTCCTTTTCTTCTTCTAGCATTCTTTCCTGTCAAAGATGGCTTTGCTCACTAAATACAATTCTGAAACTCTAGCCTTCTGCTTGTAGATATATGTTCTGATTTCACATGTAAATACAATTTCATCTTTTGATCCCTATCCTTTTGCAGACTTAGGCTGGAGATACTGGAGCTATGTAGATTACTGTTTTTCTTGTAACCATTTTGGCAGGCATGTGTCAGTTTGATCGATAATGATGTCTGGATTAGGCAGTCCCAGTGGCAAAAATGGACTCTTCTTAGGCTTATTGCCAGATTTTGAAAGCCGCTATAATGACATTCTGCCAAGCAAGCAAGATCTGAATGCTGATTGAACCCCTTTAAAAATAGTGCAGACTAATAGGCGTTATTGCGTGAATAATAATTAGCACAATTAAGTGGCTGGCGCTTTGCCTGTGAAATTTTCAGAGCACACAATTAAAAAGCTCTACAGAGTTTTGTTGACTATTGTCAAGTATAAAATAATGGCAAGAAGGAATTACCAAGAATGATGTAGTCTTGTAGATCATTCATCCATAGCGTAGAAAAAATTGTTAAGGAAGAAAGTTTTAACAGAACATATTTTAGGATGATATAATAACTAAATCTTGGAAGGAAGTATCCTGCGAATCCTCTGATGCATAGCTTTCTTAAAGAAAGCAAAAGTCCTGCAGATGCAAATTTTTCAGTCCTTAAAGGTTTCTCCTCACATTTTGGAACTCTTTTGGGAGTTTTAACTTTCTTAAGGTTCCTTCAGATAGAGAAGGTGTTAGCTCAGGACACTAAAGAGTTAATCATCGTCTGTTCTTCCTGTAGTTTAAGGTCTGATGGAATGATGCACTTTCTAAGTCACTTTTGGCTTCACTGAATCATGTCTGAAGGAGTAAGTTAGGCATAAGCACAGAGTACATTTTCTATCTATCTAAAAATACAAATGACCCCTCTAGTTCCATAGATAGGCTTATGACTAGCTATCAAATAAAGATTATTTTCTTACCAAGTCCTCTAGTTCAGCCTTATTTGACATATGTATAGTTTGGTATGAGTTATATATAGCATAGTAATATATTAGCTTAACATCAGCTCAAGCAAAATACTGTTAAAACTTATGTGGGATTTAATAAGGAATTAATAGATATGAACAGCTTTATAGCAAATAAAGTCTATCAAAAAATCTAACTTTAAAAAATATTACATATTACCTTGTAAAAATAAATGTAGATGTTTATAAGGCTTTTAGCTTAGATACCCATGATCATCTAGCTGAACTTTAGGACTTAGCATTAGCAATGCATGTTACAAGGATTAAAAACTGGGAAACTGGCAGGTCTCTAAAGGTAGCTGTCAATGAGGTTGTCATTTTGAAAGGACTGGTTTTAACAGGGCACTTTGGAGACCAATGCTCCCCCTAGTACTATTCAGTGTTTTCATCAGGAGTGGGAAGTAAATATAAAATCACTGCTGATAAAATTGGCAGGTGACACAAAAGTTGGCAAAGTGGTACATGATGACGAAAATGTCAGTCATACTAAATGATAGGAATTGCACAGCAAACTGTGCCTTATTCTACATCTCGATACTGGGAAGTACAAAGATGCAGTTCTTTGAAGGAACATTTATGCAGACTGAAGAACTATATAATTAATAGGGTAACTCCAAAATAGATTTATGGTTTATAGTAGACAAGAGCACATATCAACCTCCCAGTCCAATGTGGTGGTAAAACAGACTAATGAAATGGGTATATTTATAAGCATGGAAGTGTTCACAAGATGTACAGTGTTTCTATTTTTCTATAAGAAAAAAGTAAGTCTGATAATAGACTAATACAGAAGTTAAGATCATCCACATTTAAATCTTTAAAAGAGTTATTAGAAAACCACAACTGCAGAAAACATTTGAATTTTTGAACTAAATATTTCCAGGGGGGAAGCCAGAGGAATTCAGCTCCTGAGGTTATCTGTTTACAGAATATTGTCATTTCCATGTGGAGAAAATAATGGGTAGATTATGGCCTAAAATGGACTTGTGGATGGCAGCTGAAAACATACATATGAAAATGAACAACTGGCTATGATTTTTTTATTAACATGGACAGCTGACCAGCATGAAAAAATACTAGTCAAAATCATGGCCTCTTCAGCTCTGGTATTTTTCCTAATAAGAAAACTGAGCATCAGGGAGACAGCATTTAGTCAAGCAGGGCACTGGCCTCAGTTGTGAGTTAAAGGGGGAAAAAATGCAGAAATTATTGGACTAGATAAGCCAGCTCTCCTATTTCGCCTGATGTGCTATATAGTTAAGACTTTTTAGGAACACTCCTTCTTTCCATCTTCCAGCCACTTTAAAGAACTGAGAAGAAATAGAGGGGCACAAAGTGAGAAATTCCCAAATGTGTGATGTGTTACAGCTATGGGCTGCTGATAATCTGTTTTCTGACTGATCTTTTTTTGTCTTGATGGACATTCAGTAATAACCATTTTATGATAATTGAAAAAGACACACAAATAGCATTCTTCCACTCCACAGCATTTTTGTTACTTTGGGGGGAAAAAAAATAAAAATAAAAGACTCTCAAAGCACATACAACTTAAAATTGAAAAATGGGGGTTTACATTTTTTTGCTGTTGCTGTTGTATCTGTGGCTGTAAATCTGTTATTTAGTTTAATGGCAGATCATAAGGAGACCATATGGCTTTCCACAAACTGATTCTGCTTCTGTTTAAAACTTCCAAATTGGCTCAGTCCATGAGAGTAAGTGTCATGCTCATTTACATACATAGAAGCGATTGACAGAAAATATACTAAAACAAATACTCCTCATTTAGTTTGATTTATAAGATTAGATATACTAAAAAAGTGCTAATTATTTTTTAACTTTTCATAGAGGTCTAAATTTCCACTGGAAAATATTAAAGAATTCCCTCTAAAAATAGGTATTTCTTGAGTTTCTATCAAGCAGTGAGTGATGATCATATGATAGATGCTGACATCCTAATGGTGGCTACTGTATTTTCTGCAGCTATTGGTTTCCCTGCTGTTGAAGTGTGGGGTTTTTTTGAAGAGCAATTCTGTTTGGAACCCAAGCCAATCTTATTAAATTAATTAATCCTTATAATATACATGCAAATTTCCAAAATCTATATTTGCTTAATAATTATAAAAGAGTTTGCATCCTGTTCTTTACTCATAGCCTTCAAAGGCATGCCCCCACCTTCAAACAGTTTAGTGTTTGGAGAGACTGGAAAATCAAAAATATGTCACTGGAATAGTAATAAAAGTAATGCAGCTTACAAACAATGACAAAGTGTTAAATAGCAGATAGTAACTACTGAAAAACAAATTTATGCAAAATAAGAAAAGAACATCAAAGAGAGAACCTCTCACAAAGTTAAAGGCAATGAGTCACTTCATGATGAAAGAGATAGAAGTATGAATGCAGTTTATGATACATTAGCAATCCCCCCACTAAGATGCAATCAAATCTTGAGTATGCGGTATATGTTTGGTACTGAATAAGAATATATTCTGAAATCTTTTGACATATACAAAAGTCATAAACATTAAGTAATCTACTTCAGAAAGCTTTAAATTGAAGAAATATGTAAAACCTCCTTGTGTCTTACCTTCATTATGTAACATGCATGTACTAGTCTCATAGGAATTTCAGAAGCTCATCAATATTTGTTAATCTGCATGTTCCTGATGTAAAGTGGTATGTGGTATTTCAGCACACCTGAAGTAGCAGAGGCATTAAGTACCACTTAAAAAATTCAAGATTATAATATTTTCCCTCACACAGAGAAATAAGAAAATATTATGAAAGCTGTGGAAAAAAAAAAGGTAAAACCCCAAATATCTCTTTCTAACTACTATTACCTTTACCTACCTGTCATAAACCTGAAACACGTTTTTAAAAAAACACCGTGTGTTAATCTACATTTGTGATCAATACAAGCACAAAGCTTAGCCACTTGTCAAGTAGAAGAACCTTAATCATCATAAACAATCACAAATTAAAGTGAATTGAGACTCAGTCATTAGAGTGAGAAACAAACTGAGTACTAGAAATGTTCAATATCATGTGATGTAGAGATTTCTCAAGAGGAAGTAACATTCTATCATGAAAAAAGAAGGGTTGGAGCAATGTTTCACCTCAGGAGGCTGGAAGAAAAGAAAAAAAACCAAAATTGTTCCTGGGAAGGTGCAGAAGATTAAGAAGAGCAACTCCTGTAAGTTTTCAGCTCTAACTTGGCCAAGGGGTGAAAAAAAGAGATGATGAAAACATAAAGGAAAATGTAAATTTCTGAGTACTCCCTGGAGGTTTAATCACAGCAAATCAAAAATGTGACGCTAAACATTGTGTCCCAGTTTCATTCCACTTAGCTTTAAACAAGAAAATTAGCCACCTCATTGAAGAAAGAATCCCTTTCCAATCCTGAGACAAAGAGGGAGGGAAATTTTTCCCAGGTGCGCATCTCAGATATCATAAATCCCTCTCTTGGTTCTCTGTTTCTCTCTATGGACCATAGAGGGAGCTTGAATGATTACTTTAAGCTTGATGACAGTTAAATTTTTAGACAGCTAAAGCCAGGTGAGACAAATTCTACCGTTTGTTTACAGCCCATCACCTCCAGCTGCTTGGAGGGAAGAGGAGTATCTGCCTACAAATATTAGAATAGAGTCCTGAGCCTGGCTGGCTTACCTGATGCTTGAAATAAGAAGCCTGAAAAAAGGCTGATGTCCTGGACACTGTAGATGGAATAATATGGTCAAATGTTGCACTTGGTTTCCATTTTTTAAAAGTTTGAATCTTACTTTTTTTTTTTTCCATTTTTCTTCTAGTACTAATCAGGAATATAAGCAAAGGTGGGATTGGCTTGTCCTGAAGCTACAAAGCATCTCTCCTGAATCATTTTCACCTCTCAACTCTGCTTTATGTGGCTCTGTCAGGGAGCCATGCAAAGCTCCCCCTACTGCATAGTAACATTTCAAACTATGCCTAGGGGTATTCTTCATTTTTGAGTAGGGTTTGGCAGGAATAAAACATTACTCATTTCCCTGCTTGCTTTCTCTGAGCCACAAGAACAAATATATAGTCAGTGATAGCTCTGCTCAAATGTTACTGTATAAAATAAGTGATCATGGTTTGCACACATTATCTCATCATAGAGAAAGTGAATTATTTTCCCGGGCACTATGAGAATGCAAATTAAATGCAGAATTTTCCTTTACACCATTAATACAATTTGAAATAAATTACTATTTGTTTGGCTTTGATGTTCTCACATTTTTATATATAGAAGGTAAACTGTTTCTTTAAATTATCAGAATGTTGCATCTATCTATAGAGGCATATATACATGTAACTCATAAATATATACTTACATACATATAATATATATATACATAGACACATATTTGCCTATGATATGTTCTCATCAAACATTGTATTCTTGCAAGGTAATGAAACAAATGGTATGGGGGAGTTATTTGTTACCCTAACCCAGTGTTTCCCAGGAGAAAAGATAGTTAAAAAATCACCACCATAATACTGTGAACATTGCAATTTCTCCTGATGAGTAAAATTGGAGAAATTTCTCCTTGAGAGCAAAAAGGCAAGCTGATTAAGTCAAAGAGGCGTTATAAACCCCAAGGGAAAACAACGTGCTTTATTTTTGAAGTATTCCCAGCAGAAGTCTGAGAAATCTTACATGTCCTCTCACCACGATCCATCATTATAACTTAGCTGTTTGCAAATCCTCAGCAGGTCATCATATTTTACACTTGCTAACCATGTAAACACAACTGGGGACTCCTAATTACTGTAGATAATCTCAAAAACTTTTCACTTTTGTAAAGCATACAGAAAGGGCTGGGAATAGATCATTTCCCATGCCGTTGTGTTTTGCTCATGTATATTTGTATAGCTGTCACTTTTCTGGATCTCTGACTGCAAGTGTAAAGTATCTTTTTCATACACATATAATAGCTCATAACAACCTTTGAGATGCTCAGTTCTTGTTCTGCATACAGCAGGTGGGTTTGCTGTGCTTTTGCTAAATTGTTTAATCAAAGTGCTTCATACTGAAGGGTCCATGAATAAATATTGTAAACATCATCAGGGGAACTGATTTATATTTACTTCAATTTTGCCAGGAGAAAACCTAGATTATCTTGAATTAGCAGCTGAAGTTTTAGTATATTAACGTTCGCTGAGTATATTAAGGAGAGGCATCATGTACAAAAAAGACAGCAGTTTCCTGGGTCTGAAGTGACATGGTTCCCAAAACAGAACAAAAAATGCTGATTAGTTTGTCTTCATTCATGTGAAATTTACACCAGCATGGCTTATGACCCTGGCCCTGGAAATGTGTGTTTGGATGTGTGCCAAAGTTACTAGCACCTCTGCAACCTTGAATTTTGCTGCCCCAAGGACAAGACTCTGGAGCCACACCAGAGCAGGCTAATCTTTCCTCAGGGGGGAAGTTGGCATGGGCAGGCCCAGACCAAAGAGCCCAGATGCAGCCCCATAAGGCCAGACTGGGTTCTCCATGGAGGGAGAAAGGATGGGGGTGAGGTCAGCCACTGCACTCCAGCAGTGGCTTCTGCTGTACAAATGTCAGAGCCTTATGGGAACATTGATCAGCATGGGTCTACAGGACATAGGCACAGGGAGAAATAATGGGAGGGTCAATAGTAGACAAGTCATGGATGCCTACTTCACCTCTGCCTAAAGTTTGCCTGCTGCATATCACATTTTACACATAGAGTGGTTATTGCGTATTTATATCATAGGCAGCATAATCAAGGGTATGGTAATTATCGCTTCTTCTAAGAGTGTTTTAGGGAAACAGATGAATATACATTCATGGTACGTACATGAATGTATAGATTCAGATTAAACCAGGATAGTGGTTTAATCTGATCAAACCTGAAGTGTGAAGAATGGTGCATGTTAAGACAAGAAGAAAGTGTTTACTACTGACAGATCAAATGTACTTTGCAAGGATGTTGAATGCATTCTTGTAGGTAAAGCATGGCTCAGTATCAGAGATCACTATGTGATTCCACAAGTAACTGTACAGCAGAAATCACATTTTTAATGGCAATTACTCTGCTAATGGTTATATATTTTTTATTTTTAAATTATTTTCATGAGATTAAGACAAAGCTGTATGGAAGCATTGGCCCGTCTGTTATCTGTGCTGTCACCTGATGAATTTTGTGGCAGTAGAGCACGTTTTAAAGGTTCTTTCATCCTCTAGACCATTCAACTCCTAATTCTTCACAAATTACTCCCAGTAGAGAATATTGTCACCTTGACTGTACTCATTACATTCACATAGAAATACACATGGAAATACACATTATATACACACATCCGTGTGTGTATGTAAGTATATGGACATAGATGTGCATTTTTATATATGTATATAAATCTGTGTGCATGGTTATTTCTGTGTTTAAAACTGTGAAATTATCTGTCTTGCTTGTTTCTTTCTTTCTCATGGACAGAAAAGAGGGTAAGTTGCTTGGAGGAGACAGAGTAGGACGCAATTAGGCTATGGGACATGAGAGGCAGGAAGGACAAGAGATGTGTTCAACTAATTTTCTTGCTGGATGGTTCATAACATGGCCTCTTTTGGTTTGCGGGGGTTATGTAGCACGGAGCACATTCAGACATCACACACATGCTCAGAGGACATAGTGCAGTTTTTAGAAGGAGTGTTCATCTTATAATACACACCAATATTCAGGGCCAGATTCTGCTTTTCAAGTACCTGTCTTTCTACAGTGATTCAAGAGAGCTATTTGTATGAATGATAGTGGAAGAATAAGAATCTCTGCTTCTTCATCTGCCTTTTTTTTTTCAGAAGAAATTCTACTATTAAGGTTTTGTTGTGTTCAAGCCTGCCTGTGATGAAAAGATTTATATTTGCGTTTAGAAATCCAGAGACATATGGTGAATGTGAGAGCTGGCCAGTAATCAAGAGTGATTGATTCAGGTTTGGTCTATCAATTAAGTGACAGAGCAATTTTAATCTCTTTTTTTATTATTTTATTTTAAGCTTGGGACTTCACTGGGATATTGAAACTCCCTTAGCCATGCCTATGACAGCTGACTTGCACCCATAAACTTTGGTGCATTGATCTATTAGTTCAGCTACTTCAATACATCTTCTTTTCCATAAATATGTCTGAGCTGTGACTTTTTTCCAACCGCACCAGAGGTTTCCTATTTGGAGCAATCTAATATGTACAGTGGTATCTGCACACACAGTCTAATATCTTCTTTGAATAGCCATACATAATTCACAGTGAGCAGTATGGCTGCACAGTAAACCTACAGGTAAGTGACTTAGTGTTGAAGCATTTCCGTACTCACTGGAGAAACAGGCACTGGTTAAAGAGAGTTCTCCTCTTTTTTTTCCCAAAGGAAGGGGGATGGGAAGGAGCAGTGGAGGAAGTCTAGACTACTGCATCAAATAAAACAAAGAGGGGAGAAAAAAAAAAAAAAAGAAAGAAAAAGCAAAGCTTCTTCCTTGTTCACATTTTTAGCTTATGTCTTTTGGATTCATTCCCTGCCCTGTGTCAGTTTTCTGTACTGACAGCAATTCTTGTACACAGTCGCATGGCAAGGTTAACTTTAAATCCTCCCCTCCTCCTTCCCTCTCCAGCCTCTGCATGTCATTGTCTGCTCTTGAGTAAGCAAAGTGAATGTGGCCAGAGCAGTGTGGGACTGTGTTTTTCCATTCTCAAGGGCAGCCACCCTTCTCATCAGCAAATCCATGCTAGCTGCTAGAGCTTCATATATTAAACTGATTTTCAGTCGTGAGGTTAGTTTCTCACCGGTGAAGCACTCAGCATAATAATACTTTACACCTTGTACTTCAGCAATCCTTTCTAAACACTTATTTAGCCTCACATCCCTCTCTGAGGTAGGTCAGTATTATCCCACCATGTGAATGGGGAAGCAGAAACCCACAGAGGTTAAGTGACCTATCCAGAGTCATGCAAGAAATGAGTAGCAATGTGGAGAACAGAAAATAAAGCCTTCTGTCTCATAGGCTTCATGGAGCAGTTGGAAAAATTATCAAGTGTTCAAACAAGGTTTGTTGCTAAAGAAAATAGAATCAAAATTAAAAATTAAAAATAAACCTCCTCCTCTCCTGAGGGAGAAAGGACACTTTATATTCACCTTTATCAGATGAGGAAGCTGAGGTTAGAGAAGAGTTAAGTGATTTGCTAGACATCCCGTAGGCAATTCTTACCAAACACAGAGTTTGTGAGAGTAGTGAAGGCAAGAAGAGAGACTGCAATTAAATAACTGACTTCTCTGATTGTGTTATTAAACTTAAAGAAACATGAAAACAAAAGGAATGTAATTTTCTGTGTTGAACTTTCAGAAATCCAAACTCAGCTGCCATTTTTGTTTGATCATAGTTCCTTTCTTTGATTTGACTTTTACTTTATTCATTTATTTTCTTTCCCTTGTCCTTTTGTTCTCTTGACATTAGATATTTCAATTATTTAATTCCTTATTTTTTTAAGCATGTCAATTCTCTTAATCATCCTTTTCTGTGGCTTCTCTCTTTTTATCTGATTTCTATTCCCCATCAATAGTCAGTTTCTGATTTTAAAATGTTTCTTATATTTGCTCGTATTTCTTGCCTCTAATTCTTCATTGTGTAGTGATCCCCAGCTCTGTTGTCTACCATTGGTTGTTGTATTCTGGAGAAACATTCCTCCTCAGTATATTTTAACCTAATTATGTCTGTTGTTTCTAGTCTCCTTCCATCGATTTGGACTGACATTACTGAAAATTTAAAAAATGAAATTCTGGGATAATATCTGTACCAAAGAAGAACCTTCTTTAAACGACTATATTCTACTTCATCTCACAGACACTCTTAGAAGACCCATGAAAGATTTTTATATACTATACTTGTATGATGTTACATGGTGTGATATGTTATTATTATATTATGTTGTATTTTATTATATTATTACAGCATGTTTATAGTATTGTATTCTCTTGGCACAAAATCTGCACTCAATTCCTAGGAAAATGGCATACAATTTCTATATTTAGCTATCATGTGTAGGAGGGGAGTCCAGCGAACACCAGGATTTTCACGAGTGGATTGAGCTGTCAGCAAAATGAGGACACCTGCCCGATCTGTGGACTGTTACTTGGAATATTGGACTGTTTCCTATATTTTAAAATGTTTTAATAGTTAGATATTTAATGTATTAGATAGATAATTATTACGTTATTTAACTGTTCTCATTGGC